>JAWWEW010000001.1:60583384-60634986 GCA_035583185.1 Anabacerthia variegaticeps
GGACATTCTGGGGTTGGTGAGACAACCCTGTGTGGAGACACCTTGGGGGAGTGGGGTGTGTCAGACCCAGCGGGGCTATTCCACTTCTCTCTCTCTCCCTCTGGCGGCAGGGGCAGAGCGGGGGAAGGGGGGGAGCTTGCTCTCCTGTTCACTTGGCCACTCTTTTGATAATGAAGTTACTGTTTAGCTGAACTTTCAACAGTGTCCTAGTTTCAATTTCAGCAGCCTGGTGGACCCCTCTGTTCCTCTCTGGAACAATGAATTATATCCTATCCTTCCACCCTTAACATATTTTTGAGCACTAAAAGTTGCTGCTGTATCCTGTCACTGGTTACCACAGAGGAGCAATAGGTGCCTGTCCCTCCTCTTCCCCACAAGAGGAAGTCAAAGACTGCAATGGGGTCTCTCCTCAGTCTCCTCCAGGCTAAGCAGACCAAGTGCCCTCAGCCGCTCCTCATATAGCTTCCCCTCAAGGCCCGTCACCACCTTTGTTGCCCTCCTATGGACGCTAATATCCCAACACCTTTCACATATTGTGGTGACCAAAACTGCACACCAATGACACTGAAAAGAATACAACCAGTCTGCTCTCCAGGTTAGCCAAAAACAAGTACTTTCAGTAGTTTTGTTTCACATAAGGAAAAAATACAAACACCTATTACTGAGATGTATCAATTACCATTTCACTTAGAAAGCAGTCAGAACAACTCTAGTAGCATTTTTAACTGAACATAGCTTCTCAAAAGAATACCTGTAGCTGAACATAATACATGTGTGTATGTATGTGAACATCTTGTCTCTTGGTTACCATGTGCCTCTGAAGTAGTTCACTGAGTACACGATTACTCCCATTCAAATTTATAAACAGCCAGTAAATCAGAAAACACACACAATGATCACTTATACTGACAGTTGTACTATAGAGATGAGGAGCTGAAGGAAATTTCCAAATTATATAATTTCTCACTAGTGGAGTGATAAAGTTTGACTGGATTACATTACAGAGCTTACTCTAAGAAAAGCGTCTGAACAGCTTTCAGTAGGAAAGACCCTTTCTGATTAGATAGCTGTAAAATGCACAAGAATACACATGGGGATCAGAACAATGTTGCATCTAGCTCTGCATTCTTTGTGCACTAGTAGCCGATAGCAAACATCTATAAAAAGGACAGGATAAATATACAATGACATTTCTAGAATGGTCTCTTGGTCTCCAGCTGTTTGTGATTCAAAGACTTTGTATTTGCATTTAATAGCCTTCAATGGAAAGAAGCTGCCAGAGAAATCAAGCAACTTTTGCCAGCAAGCTTCAGAGCAAGAATATTTTGGTATGCAGTAACAAGACTGTACTTCTGTACAACCACTGAGGTATTGCTGAGTGAAGATAAGAGTCACAGCAAACAGCATAGAAATAGAAGCAGCAGCAGACTCAGTTTGAAGGAAGAGTCAGAGACATGACCTTCCAATCAGCTAGCTTTCCAACAATTACAGAGGAGGTTCTTGGCTCTTTTACAACCTTGAACCGAGGAAAGTAAAAATAAAGCATATCCTCCAATGCTTTGGTAAGGATGTTTATTCCTCCCTTCCTCTGCAACTCGAGAGAAGAAACTTTTGATGATACAGAAAAAACAAGAGAGAATAAAAGTATCACAGAGCAGAGGAATGAGAGTTTAAACAGGACTATGATGTCTACATCCTTATGAAGGAGGTGTGAGGTAGTATTTGGAGTAGGAAATGCCTATTCAAACCAAAACCTACTACCTGTACAACTGTTAGAGTTCTTAACCCCAAAGATGGCTCCAGAGATTGCAATTATTTTTCATGGTAATGCCATTTTAAGTTTGCAGCATTGTTTCCACATTTGTTTAGAAATTTTACTGCTACAGCATAAATAGGAAGCGTTATGAGAATCTTCATCTACAGACATTACTTTATGGATCCTTAATTTTTTCAGCAGTTCTGTTTGTTGTGAATACTTTTCTCTCTCCCAAATACAGATGCTATTTATTTTTTCAGGGGCTTTGTATAAACCTCAGCTTTACAAACACGTTTCAGCTGCTAACTCCTAAGATTCCACTTCTAAGTAAAATCTTCAGAAAGAAAGTAATTATTTCTTCTAAACACCTTGCTCTTTTGGAGCTACTACTTTGTACAAACCTGCGTGTTTCAGAAGATTTAGCACCTTTGACACCTTGTTAGAACATGACCTGCGACTATTACTTGGTTATTTAATTAATATACACTCAGATCAGTTCTACTTCTTTGCACTAAAACCATCCAACTGCCAGAACAGATAAAGTTTTGCTGTGGCTTCTGCAGATGTACCAAATATTCATTTTTGGAGCATTTTTTAATTGAACATACCTGTATTTTATCATTCTCTGCAGCATCTTCAAGTATGAGCGTAAAAATTATTCTTGAGGGAACATATGTTCTCAGTAATTTACCCAGATTTATACTTTACTGTCAAAACAATACAATTGCAGCTGAAAAATAACCTTCACACTTAGGGATGTACCAGGTAACATCTTTCTGGTGTATTTGTGGTCAATGTCTGTCACATCTCCTTCTTCACGTGTAGGATATTTTTTTTGTAAACAGACATAATGCAAAATTAGATCTAGTCTCCAAACTTGTCATGGGCTTACTATCAACTGTCCAGTAAGTATTAATATAAGCAAGTAATGAGTAGGCAATTTTATAATGTCCTACAGTTATTTCTGACCATTGCAATTTAACATAAGAGGAGGAAGTTCCCCTCCTCGTAGTTTATTCAAGGAATAGAATTATTTCCCACTGGCCTCATAACAGAAGCGATCCTTAAGAATAAATTCAAATAACAGAAAGTGACCTCGGGAATCCTCTTGGTGAAGAGGATCCAATTTGAGGATAAGTGGAGGCAAGTCTGGAACAACAGGAAACAGTATTCAGCAGCAGGAAGGAACCAAGATGAGTGGAGCACTTGAAATTCCAAAAGGAGAAACTCCCTAGAGAACAGAGCCCTTACACAAAAGGCATGCTAGTAATATTATACACTCCGGAAATCATCATATATATCATTATTAGATTTGTTGTCCCCTTTACAGTAAATGTAGTTGCATGAAACCTATTCCTAAAGATGCAAAAGCTAGCAATACACCTCAGGGAAACAGTCCAGCAGACATTTTAAAATGTATGTTAGAAACCAATGATGTAATCTCAGTTGTAATGGAACATAAGCACACTTTTATAACCTGCATCATTTGCAGTCCTTTGCTCTCCTCAGAGGAAAGGAATACTATTGACAAGTAAGTATTGAATCTCCTATCCCAGTGAGAACAAATGAATGAAATGGAGGCCTTACGAACTTGACCAAAGCAGGGAAAGTAGGGTCTTTCAGGGTACTTACTAATATAAATAGGTTTGGGGATTTTTTAATTTATTTCAAAGCAAGCATTTTATCTGCTGGAATCTGAATTTTAATTACCTAGTTACATTTACTTTTTTTGCTTAAACTGTCAGTATCCATGGTGCCCTTTTGTTTTGCAGAACACTACAGAACTAATGAAAACATATTTCACAATGTAGCAGATAGTAATAAAGTAGTAAATATCTGAAGAACCAAAACAGAAAAGGCACTTAGCAAGTTTCTGAGACAAGAATATGGTTTTTTCCAAAACCAGATAAACAATATAAAACCTCTGCAAAAATAAATGCTGCAAAATTGACTGCAAACAAGGTTATAACAATTTAAGTAAACTAAAAGATGTATTTAAAACAAGATTGTTGTGATAAAAGTGAAACTGAATAACAATTGAAAACAAATATTCTTCATTGGAAATCAGACGTTTCATTTTGGCATTGCTTAACTGCTTTTGCATAAGAAAAAGGCAGTCTTGGTAAATAACCACTGATAAAAGTGGCTTGTTACTTAAATAGTATTCAAAGTAAGGCACAATGAAGATGCCACAATGATGGAGTTCTCAATTATATTACAATAAATTTAGCTGGTATTATCGCAGTTATAGAATTCTCTACACTGTGATAAGATCAAAATAATTGATTGGTATGCTTTCTACTAAGAATCTGAACAGCACCAGAAAGTATGTATCTGAATGTTAATAGTATGCAGACAAGTGGCATTTACATAAAGATCCCTTCCACCTGCTATTTACCTTTGGAAGGATAGCATGTGATGGTTTGATCTGGATTCACAAAAGCAAGTAAAGCAATCTTATTGACAAAGAATCTCACGATGAATATCATTTTGCAGTCCAGAGAATATTTAGAAGACAGATTTTATTAACATAAATTTCAAAATACCAAATATCATTCAGTAGTCAAAACGCTTACTGAATTCCACATACTTTTCAAGCTAGAAGGGAGCTGAAAAGAAAATATGAAGCTGATATTTTTACTATGTCAACTTAAGAATCACAGCCTTTTTTATCGGTGAACTATTTGAGCTGTGATCATCAGGACATGTAGGTATTGCTAAGATGTAGAGATAGAGAATTTTAGCAAACTACAACTTAGAGGTATGTAATTCTGACATTGTTTCAGGTATGAATTTCCAAAAAAAATTTGCAAGAGAGCAAGTAAAATGATTCCGTATAACAAAAATCTAGGGTCTTATTAGCAGAAGTCCAAATTTGTATTGTAAAGCCTACCTAAAATGTTAAGGTTTTTCTGAAACATGCTGTACTGCATATTAATAAAAAAACTACACACTTCAGAAACTACAAATTTTTTATATATCTTAAATATTAAAAAAAAATAAAACTTTATGAAGACAACACAAAGTACACATATTTATCTAGTTTTAGAAAATAACTGTATCAACACTGGATTTGGTGTAACAGTATTTCAAATGCAGTCTAATGCAGAGGTATGGATGATAGAGCATACACTATAATCTAGATGACTCAATTGTCACCTGGGCATCAAAGGCACAACATAGCCTAAGAAAAATTATCATAGTTTGTGACAAGGCCAGTCTATTCTAGTACCACCTCATATTTGCCATAAATGTCAGTTATTACTAATGAAATTATTGTTTTCAACCTGAAGAAATTAGCTTAAGCTAAAACTCAGGAGTTAACTTAAATCCAGATCCATTTTCATCTTGGGTTAATACAATCTTTGTAGTGCTAGTCAAACCTGATATTATACAGTCCTAACATGCTATATGCAACTTACTGATTCAAGTCACATATTGGGTATCTTTCTTTGTTCTTTATCTTTTTTTTTTTATTATTTTTTGTTGTTGCTGCCGATTCTTTGCGTTTTTTTAAAAAAGGGAGAAACTCAAAGTCAAGAAACTCCGAAGTAGCACAGCACACAGTGTACACAGCCAGTCTTAACTTCCAGTTCATTTTCAGTTAAAAAGCCATGTTGCTGAAAAAACAGAGCTGATATGTGGAGTACACTATCATCTGTCCACTGAGGAAAAAAATATTGAAGAACAATTTAGCATATATACTCTAATCTTTTTTCTTCTTCCAAGTATGCACCTTTTTGAAATCCTGAAAATAACAATTTCTGGGCTGCTGACATCAATGAATTTTCAGCTACTTTATTCAAGCAATACATGAAATAACGTTCCTACAAATACAACATCTGATCTAGTCACCATATAAAGAAATAATATGCAGCAAAAGTCAGTTACTCCACAGTCACACTCCAGGTAAGAGTGTTTGGTATTTTAACAGAGGGAGCACCTGGTTATGAATTTTTTAGCAGGTCAGATATAAACATTTTGTAACTGATTTACAGAGTCTTAATGAGAAAACAGCCCTTCAGTGACCTAGTTATAGCTAGGAAAAAGGGGAAAAAATTTTTTTTGATTGTCCATGTTACTCCAAAGAATCAGGACAATATTATGTCCCTCAGTTAAATACCATAAATACAGTTTTGATAAGACTGTCAAAATAATAATAATTAAAAAAAACAGCCCCACTTTTCATACTGTTGTTGCTGTCCTCCCTGACAAACAAATCTACTGCATGTGGTTTCCACTGCCAGAATTTGGGTTTTCTAACAGATTTCTAAAAATACCTCATAAACAGACTCAAGAAACCTTACAACTCATCACAATTTAGATAGTAGACAATTTAGTGAAAATCAGGTTCGAGAGACTTATAGATGGAGGTGATCCTAACATCCTCTTTTACTGTTTGCTGTTTAGATCAGTCATTCCACACTGAACCTGAAGTGGCTGCTCACAAGACTTCTTTCTCTACGTTTATACGATTTAATAAAAAAGCCAAACTACTTAAAGACAAGTAGATGCCAGCTACTTGGGTCCCTGCTACAATAGCTGAAGTGGCAAGGTTCTCTACCAGAGGCCTACATACACACGTGGGTATGTGACACAGAAGTCTCTGACATCGGCACATGTATTCTGGAAAGCCTGAACATGACATTATGAAAAACGGCACTTGGAAGTAGCTTTTACTTTCACTGAAAGGTTACCAATTTTCCACCCAAAGCACTATCAGTCATACATACAACATGTCTGAGAGAAATCTCTTTTGAAATACTTCCAACCATGCATGACTACAGATACCAATTTTACCCTCTCCTAGTCTTCTGCAGACCTTCTCTATCTACTGTTAACTTTAGAAAGATTGTCACTGGTGATTTTCTGATTGGGTCTTGAATCAGACTTCTTGAATCAGTACTTCTGAAGAATTTGAAATTCTGTGTTCAGAGAGCAGCTGCCTGATTTTCCACCTTAGGAGATAGCTCTAGTCTCATAGCTCAGGACATGGAGAGTCTTACTAAAATAAAACACAGACTTTTGGTCTGAAGAATCTCTGAAACTAAACACACCTACTCTGGCTATTAGTAAAAAGTGGAAGAGACAGATAATCATTTATGCCAAAGGTGCCAACCAGGGTTTGAGTTGGGAACTGTTTAACAAGATCTGCTCAGGAAAAATAAAAAAAAAAAAAAGTAGCTCATGGTAATTTACACAGTAAGTCATGTATCATTCTGAAGGATTACAGAAGCTCAGTCTGGGATAAAATAGAGAAGTAAAGAGGATCATCAGGCATCTTTTTTAGTAATAGAGAACTCACAGTATCTGCAATTTCTTTTCATACAAAAGACAATACAGCAGGAGTAACTATAAAAATGCAAGGTTGAGGGGTTTTCTGAGATGTTTCAGTAGGGACCTGTTGAAATAACAACTGACACAGAGAAAAACACAATGTGCTCTAGGGAGGGCTTATTCTCATAAAAGAACTAAAATGAGTCTGTAACCTTAATTAAAGAAGATGGCTTTGTGATTTGGCAAATGTCTTTTCTCAGGTGAAAAAGGATTCTAAGCATAATTGAACTCATACTTGGTCAAACAAAGTTCAAAATATTCCAGTGGAAAAATAAAAAGCAGCATTATGAGTTTAAACCTGAGAAAAACAGGTAATCAGGAAAGCTCATTAACAAAATAAAATTTAAGAATCTCTTTGCAGTGAAAAATGATTCATCTATTTTGTTTTTTCTCATAGCACGTTCAAATAATGAAAAAATAGCAGCTTTATTTCCAGTAAAATGTTTGGTAAAATGTGTTTTCTACACCACTTACCTGTTTTCATTTCTAACAAGCGCTTTTTCTTTTGTTGCCTCTCTTGTTTTTCTTTTTCTGCCTTCTCCTTAGCTATTTTAGCACGTCTCTGTTTTTCTTCTGCTTCCCTTCTTCTCATATTTTCCTTTACTGCTTGCTACGGAAAAAAGTAATATAGAGTTCCATGAATGCTGACGTCTTAGCAAAAACAAAGCTGAACCTTAAAAACAAACAAAAAACCCTTTCACATCTCCTAACTAACCTTAATTTATCAAGACAAGCAAGTACTTTACATTCCACGTTTAGTACATTTTATTCAAAAGAGTAAGCAAATTCAGAATAAATACATTAAAAGCATACTAATTGCTGCCAAATAAGGATTATACAGTCAGCAAGAAACACACCTTAAAAATACACATGTTAATGTAGGAAGAACTCAAAACAGATATCTAAGCCACCTTGTTTTACCAAATTGTAAGTATGTTGCTATTCGTATTTTAGAATAGTTTCAACACCTATTCTTTCTCATGCTGCCACTGTAGCAAGCAAAAGAAGGCTGCCTGGATGATAGTGTTGCATTTTTTTTATTCTTCTTTGCACATGCATTAATTTACTGGGTTTATAAATTATTGTCTTTTGGATATCTGTACAATACTGTTTATTTTAAATTATAAATCAGTACTCCAAAACTTCCAATGAAGCTGAAACAGAACTATGAGTTTCAGAATTTTTAATTCATAATTTTGCATATTCAGACATTAAGCAAAAGAACTGTGTCACTTTAAATACATTTTTAACAAAACTATTTTATTATTACTTTTTTCATTATTTTAGAGTTAGCTATGTACCTTCCTAAATTATCAGTGCTTTAAAATTTACTACTGGGTAAAACTCAAATGGGACTGGAGCACAAGTAAACACTGGCAGAAATTACACACTTTCCTAACAGAGTGACCAAGGAAATTTCTACTTTGCATCTACTTTTCCCCCAAAGTAATACCAGCAGGACTCAGCCTCAGACTGCAGTCTTTCAACCTGTGGGTGTCTCTCCTTTCCAATCACACTGATGAAGTGGGCCTGATTTAGTAGCTCACACCTTCATATTCAGTGCAAATTGGAAGCTTTGGTGTATCACACCTTGCCTCCAGCCCTTCTCTAGCAGGAAAATGACCTTCCACAAATTTTACACCACAGCTTAACATTTCAGGCTGATGATGTCTTGGGTACCACCTAAGGCTCTTCTTCAGGGTACTTAGGCACTTCTGGTGTCAGGTGTCCTTTGAGACATCATGTAGACAGCTCTTCAAGTTCCACTAACTGTTTTAAGTATGCATCTCCCTTGACTAGAATATGAGATTAGACACTCAAACTCACATACAGATGCCAATGGTTGGAGGTTTATGCTGTACAGCCAAATCCTACCCTACCTGTTCCATGTGTTTTCAATTCAAAACAAAAGTGGCATGCCAAAACCTGTATTTTCTGATCTGGAAGCATTCTTGGGTTCTCTCACGCACTTTCCAGGGTCATTTATAATTTTTATTTAAGTTTTTGCATTATAGGAAAGAAAAATATAGTCTAGGGAAAAAAAAGTCTAACTTGGTTGCTCTTTTTCTGTTTCTTGAAGTCAGGGTTCTGCTGCAGTGCAACCTACTATCAATAGGAGCAAGGGGTTTCTATAGTCCTATGATCAGCGTACTGTCTTGGACAGAAGAGTTGTTGACTCAAGGCCTCTTCACTCCCTTTCATACACTGCAGAAAAATTCTAAGCATTAGACAAGTAATTACTTCATCTTGAAAGCTATCCTTCCAGAAAAGGAATGAGCTTGTTAGCAGTTCCTGTGATGCTGTGAAAGCACAGAGGGAGGTTAACAGAGATGTCTGATACCTACAATGTTCCACTGACAGTACCAGGAATTTAGCTTCAGAAGTTAAAGCACTGAAGGCAAAATGCTTCACCCCTTTTTTTGGATCTGGCCAACTAACTGTACTCTAGATTTGGTGCTCACAGGGTGCAAATAATAGCTGTCACAGCTGCCAAAGACTGAAGTACAAACAGCAGTCCAAAGCTGGCCATGAAATTTAAGTCTATGGCTCCAGATTTAAACATGCTTTTTGATTCTTTTTTAACATTTTCAAGAATTGAGAATTAAAAAAAAAAAGGTAGGCAAATACTTTATGTAAATCATCAACTTTGCAAGACAACAAGGATGACTGAACTTCACTTTCCCACACCTACTGGTGATGACTGGTCTTTTAGTTTTGGACTTTTTAATAAACCCATGATTTTTCAGCACTAAATTTACAAGTCTTTTGAACTAAATTTTCTAGGATAACAACCACTTTCAGCTTCTGTCAGCAATCAAGATCAATACTAAACAATCCTGAAAATCAGACCTCAGGTGTCTCACACTAGGCATCTCAAAAATCTTTTCCGGAAAGTCTCAAAATTGAGCAGCTATTCAATATTCTCTTTACTGTCATTGAATGATAAGGGGTTGCATGCCTTATCTACACATCTTTTTCATATAGCCTTCAAACTGTGCTCTGCAAGACAGAATTATTAATTTTCCTCAAGGTTTCTTCTATCATGCTCATAAATAATACCTAACTGTTTTGAAGCATTAATTAATCTATCTTTATAACTTTGCTGTAAAAGCAGAGGTTAGTATCAGTGCTAATTCTATAGACAGAGAGAAGAAATACGGGAAAATTACTGTAAAGCACAACCACTCCCTTAGAGCCTCCAAATCAACATGAAGAAAAGCATTTAGAATTCCTATTCTACAACATTTAATGGAAGGTGTGGATCAAACATCAGAAGTTAAAGCAATACATCCAGTTTGTAATATTTAATAATTTTGAAATCAGATCCCTGAGTTTCATATTAGGCATTGATCGAGTTAGGATAGCATAATCAATGCCCCTGTTGAAAAATCTGGTATATGTAACTTGCCAGGCAAAATTATTCTGATTGAAGATTGTGCTATCTAGGTTTTCAGTTGTTAAACTCTGAAGTAGAAGAGGCTTAGTAATCTTTATATACTCCAAATGTTTGCTAAATATGGGTTCCAGCTTAAGTCTTGTCCTCAAAACAGATGGATATATGAATTTCAAACTGTTTCTCAGTATCTATGAAAGAGGTAATTTTCCCTATCTTCAGACATGTCTGAAATTATTAAAAAACCCAACCAACCACGTAAAACCAAAAAAGACGCAGAAATATGTAAGCAGCTTAAATAAGTGTGTTGTAATGATAGGCATCAGGCTGCAATGAGGACTCGGTGGTAAAATGACTAAGTGAATCTTTCTACAGATCAATAGGCAGTAGTTGGATCACTCCTCTAGATTTTGTCACAAAACTCATGCTCATACAAAATTCCCGCAGGAGTGCAGTCAGTAAATTAAGCTATGTAATCATAAGTAGCCAGATGTGACACAACGTACTTATTATTCAAACACATATACAATTACATAAGGTTACAAAAAATAACTTCTAAGAAATATTAGGCATAAAATAAACACGTACCACGAACATGGTCCTGAAGTTGTTTAAGTCTGTTAAAAACTCCTCCACTGAAACTTTCTTCACATCAATAGCATAGTATCTCATCACGTTCTGATAGAGTTTTTCCATGTTCTCATGCATACGTGAGAGTTTCTGAAAATCTTCTTTGGCATGAACTAGAAAGCTGTACACTTCTGTTAAGGCTGCAAGAATACTCAGTGAATCTAGTCCAACACACAGCTTTTACTTAACACTGATTTGTATGTCATACACATATTTTGTTTCATCAAATGAGCACCAAAATAATTCTTTCGATGACATTTATGCGTCCTAGTATCTACCGTGTATATTAGGCCTATGAATAAATTCAGGGACTTTCATCAAAATATCTCAACCACTTTAAACTTAAATATTATTCCATTACAATATAATTTAATATGAAATGAAATGTATAGAAGTAATCCAACTCCAAGCACCTATGTAGGTTCTTTAGTATCACTGTCTCTTTATTAAAGGTAAAAGCTTAGGTATGTAAATTACAATTTACATGGAATTTAGGTACAGATACCAATGATTAACCCGAATGCTTTATCAATAAATAATTCCTAGTAGAGGAAGAATAGAAATATTGATAAACAGTATTAAAGGTGAAACCCATGAAAGATAAAAAACTTCACCTTAATAGCAATGCATTTATTTCTGTTTCTGGTGGCTGCATCATGTATTTATGCTTTTTCTAAGGCTATTTGCAACATCAATATAACATAAGTAAATTAGAGGTGAAAACAGTAAAACTACTTCTCCAAAAGATAGACAATTTATAAACAGTATCAAAATACTGCATAACATAAATTAAATTTAAAAAACCCTATGTTTATTCAGGACTTCTTATAATGTAGTTTGTCAAAGAAGCTCAAAGATAAAATATTCTATATAGCAATTTCCTTATGTAGGACAAATTCAAGAACTGTTTACTTTAATGGAATGGTAGCTAAACAAATATTTATGTTCCACAATTTTCCAGCTGCAGTAAAGACTACAAAAGACAGTAAATGGCAATTTTACCTTTACTCTCAATTGTCCACTTCAACTATTGCAAAAAGAGAATTTACTGTATCTGTACACTTTCTAATACAGATTAAAAACACTATGGTCACTTTATGAAGCACAGGTTTTTTAATCAAGTGCATTAAAATCTAGGTCAATAGAATAGTGAAGGATCTGGCACTTCATCTTACCGAACCTCGTACCACTGGCCTTGGTCCATTGATCCAGCCTGCCTACCCTCCAGCAGATCAATACTCCCAACCAACTTGGGGTCATCTGTGAACAGACTGAGGGTGCACTCCATCCCCTCATCCACTTCATCAACAAAGACACTGAACAGGACTGGCCCCAACACTGAGCCCTTGGGAAGCCCACTAGTGACCAGTACATAGTAACAACTTCTAGGTGACTGTTTCTACTCTTGAGGTTTTTTTTCAATGCACTCCTCTTTTAGTTTTGTTTAAAGGCTGAATCCCAATCAAATTTCAGTATTAAGTGTTCTTCTGGTTTCTTAAGGTTGCTTTTAAAATATCATTTAAGAAGTTCATGGTTTTCTTTTTGTAACTTAGAATCCATGCCAGAAAGACAACAACAATGTTCTCAGATACATGCAGGGAAGGAGAAATAATGCACTTTCACAGCATTCTAATTAGTCACTATGGTGGCTATTAGCTGGCCCTGTAAGGGTACAACAGCCTCCACTACAACAGTCTTGTAAAAAGGAATTAAGTAATGAAAAGATTTCAGTGATTTAAAAAGATACAATTTCCATAACCCCTCAACCACTCAATTTCAGACTTTCTCTTTCTCCAAAATGGCTCTTTTGCCAGTACAAGCTTCTTTTCGTGGTTCTACTGTCTTAATGCTCGTAAACAGCTTCAAACTGCCTGTGCTGATAGGTTAGTAACAGCTCAAAGAGAACTAATGCTACCAGCCCACTTTTCTTCTGCATCAATTTTAATCTCTCTCATTTACTTTGCAACCAGGATAAGACAGCATGGCACAAACTACTCTTCAGACTTGAGATTTTTTTAAATTACTAAGACTCCTAAAAAGCTGGTGGGACAGTGAGGAAAGTTGATGAGAAGTTAGTCTACAACTGCTGTCCAACTATTAAATAAAAAAGGATTATGAGAAACAGGACATGACAAAATACAAGTTTGGATTATCATAAGAAACATCAGCAGTTCATAAAAACACAAACAAACCAAAACAACAAAGAAAACAGTGAAACAAGAAAAAAAATCTACATCTGGTTTACTTTTGATACTGCAAATTTAGGATAATTATTATTATTTGTGACTCTTAGATTACTAACAGAACTTACGGAAAGCTATATAGGTGTTTTTGCTATTATGAGGCTGCTTATTTCCAGAGTGGAAGGGTAATGGGAAATTAGATAAATTTGTTTTATTGTCACTATGTATAAATGCCAAACAACAAACATTCCAATACCTTCCTTCAGTTTTCTAGGAATAAGGAAAAAAAAAGTTAAAGTTATCAATAAAATGTAAACTTCATCTTGTAAATGCCAGAGAATATCCTGAAATGAAAACTTAGGGAGCAGCGGAGGTGACAGACAAAATTTCTCTGATATTCTTCACGACGCAGCTAAAGTTACTGCCATGTGAATAGAGTACCTATAAGCTGGTTAGTTTATACTATTAAAATTGACTCTACTTGAATGTTTGATGCACGCTTTTAAATACAAAATACAGCACTCTGGAAAGATGCTTTATTATCTAGTATTTCAATGCCAGACACGTTGAATCCTGAGACTTTTATTTTCCATCTGGTGTATTACAGGATACCCCTAAGCTCTTGGTATTCTACTGAGACTGTGCTCCAATTTAGGTATCTTTAATAACTCCTCTTCCTTTTCTCCTTAAATATGGCTTTTGTTAGCCAGTCCCAGCTAAACTGGAGACAACAGGGAATACTACTGAGTATAGCAATCCCAACTGTAATTATTATGAACAGGTTGATATATATGCATTATCAACTACACAATTCATTGGTTTTGGATGAATGAAGACAGAAGTACAGCCAAGCTGCAAGACAGGTGGGAAGAAAAGGAAATCAAGAAGTTTGGTATTTGTTAACTTTTTCTCAAGTGGCTTCACTTCATGGACTGCCTTTTTGGACTCATGGGACTATAGATCATTCTGTTAATTAATGAACAGGAAAGCAATGCAGGGCTGAGACAAGTAATATCTATGGCAACATTTCTAACAACTTTGTGTTTGGTCTTGCATATTCTGGCAGATCTTTTCATACTGGATGGCTTGTCTGAAGTCTATACTCATTTTAATATATTGTGGCATTTAAAATACTAATACAGTGCAGCATGTCAAGCTAAGTAAAAGCATCTGTTACCCTAGAACAGATAATGAATGAGGTCACCAAACCATTTCAACAAATGATGTTCCACTAAGAGCAAGCGCTGAGAATGCTCTAGGACTCTATTAAGGATTTCCAACATTTTGGGAGAATAGCTACAATTGTCTGAAAAATACATGTCAGAGAGATTTCTTTTTATGTACATATAACAAGTTTCAACTTGAAAATTCTGTATCAGAATATAATAGTTCAAGAAACACATAGACATTTTTAGATTTTTAAATTGGTACCTCTTGAAGAGTATTTGTCAAATAATACCTTTTCTTTGATTCATTCCTACTTACCTCTATCTTATAACACTAAAGCAAATTGGCAGGTATTTTTATCACAAAAAGCTGCTGCATCAAGTGTGTATGTCCCATATATTACAAGCAAAATCAGTCTTAGCTGAAATACACATGTGAAGTCCAGACCAGGTACCAAAGACCCATATAAATGAATTATATACTTAAATTTACATGGCCAACATCTTGACCCTCTCCTAAAGAGCAGCATACAACCTTTTCTCACCTAAAGAGCTCAGGCCCTGTAATCTTTCAACGTCCTTAGGAATGCAAGGGCATCTTACAGACTTCAGTTTGACTATGTTGCACAGGGTGAACTTCAAACTACAAGGTCGATTAAGAAACTGACAGTATGGGGGCAGCAAGGAGTCTCTTCGCTGCAGTTGAAATGGGTTTCTCTACCTCACTTAGTAATGAAGACTCTCACTCCGATTAAGTGCTGTTCCTTCCTTTCCTTTTGGCAATGTCAACAAATCAAATTAAAAGGCAAGGAAAGAGGAACAGAGAATTGATCAAAAGAAAGGACTTTGTTCCTAGCTGAAAGGCAGCAATCAACTTATCGTCTCTTAAGAATTAGTTCCATAAGTTTCTGTAAAAAACACCATCAACTACCTTTGTTCGTAGCTTCAGCTGCCACTTGGAAAAATCACAAGATGGGAGTTGTACTGATAAAGAGCATGTTGACTAAATCACTTAATCAAAATTTTAATATGCAATTTAAATACTCTCCATAAACCCATTACATTTTTATATTTAATGTACAAGTGTATTTTGTTCACTATGCCTTTTATGGAACATTTCACTTGATGGATTTAATACGCTAGATCAATACCAATTCAGTATTCTTTGACTTTCCTAATTAAAGGAAACAGAAGAAATGAGATAATAACTATTACTCCTTCTCAGCTACCATACATACGATGGCTGACAAATTAACACAATATAATATATAGGAGAAATATTCATAATTACAGACTTTGTCAATAAAAGAGAGCACCAACTGTGCATATCTCTGACTTCCTAAAGAAACAAGAATGCTAATCAGTTCATTAGGGGGCTTCAGGTTGCGATATTTAGCGACAGGATGTAATAGTCTGCTTGTCCATGGACCTTAATGGTATTCAGGATGAAAAATTATTTCCAACAAAGCACCATCCTTTCTTTTTCAGATTTCCTGCTGGTTTCTTTTCATGAGCTGCATGCTTTTCAAGACATCAGCACCACTCAGCTTCTCTTGTCATAGGAATAAAAGTAAAGACAGCTCCAGGTTTCATCATGCTGTGCAGGATTATCTAACCTTTACATCAAACCTTTTCTGCTTCATAATTTATTCCTGTTTTTCTAAAAGTAAGCTTCTTTAATTAGTGTGTTCACAGGCATGACTAGAAACCATATGCAACTTCGCTGTTTTGAAATTACTGCCTGTCTGCTGGGTCAGGTAGTAGGTAAGGGCCAACTATTTCTGTTCATAATATTTATTGTTCAAAATATTGTATTTGAATAGTCTAATACAACAAAATATGTAGTATGGCTGGTGTAAGGACTTAAGAGAGCACAGTTGCCTGTCCCAAACACTGTAGAGGCCATGGAAAGACTTTGCCATGAGATGAGCACAGAAGGGAGTGACAGGATGCTGCTAACTCCTGGCTTGGTGGAGGTGAGATCTGGTTAGCTAATCCTGGCTCATGCTGTTCCCACTGTGGCAAACTGTGTAGAGACGCAACTGCTTTTACGCCTATCACTAGTCAAAAACCACCCCAAGTTATGGGACAGACGGCACCTGCAACCATTGAAGCTCCCTCCCACTCTCTCAATATACCTCCATGCATACCTGGAACTTGGACTGTAAATTAAATCACTGTAACAGGAATTTGAGATAAGATAAAGGTGGTATTATTGCCCAGGTGTAATCTCAGATCTAGGGTGAGGTTAACAAAGCTGGGGAACAAGAATGTGTCACTGATAGTGGACATACAGAATGCAGTATTTAGGGTCCACAAAAAAGCCAGATCGGCAAATGCACCAAAATCAGCTCTGACTGGGTGAAAGTTAATTTTGGCAGATGGAAATCACAATTCACCGACTCAAGAAACCCACTGCCTCATAGGAAGGGAGAGACTGAACATGGGACTAATCAGCGTCAGAAGTGAGGGAATCATTTAACCAATAGAGTAAGAGAACCGTGTAGCCAATGAGCATTAATTCCTTTGTTTGCTACAATGTATAAATACAAAACGTTTTGAACTACCTCGGGACACTCACCACTGAGAATTCTCGTCCAGGGAGAAGAAGGACCAACGACACACCACTAGATCCATGGGTGGTGACCATCTTCTGCTTAATTTCTCTCTCTCTGCCCTCCCCTCCTCCCCTCCCCCTCCCCTTTTCTATCTCTATGTCTCTACCTCACATTTACAGTTAAATAAAGGCTGTGTTGCAGACTCTGGCATATGGTCTTGTTTGCATCTTAACTCAAGCAGAGACATCTCTCACTAGTCAGGCCTTAACAGTCGGTTTTACCTGTACTGATTTATTATAAGTAAGACCAAATATTCATCTTGCCTGTTTCTGACAGAAGTCAATACCCAACAAGTAGGGAAAACAAGAAGGAGACTTGGCAAATATAGCAAGATAATTCAACTTATGTAGTATTCAATTTCTAGGAGTCTGCATGTTAGTGATTTTTCTAAGCTAAAGCTACTGCTTGAATATTGTACTTAATAGCTCCTGATGTACAATCTTTAGCCAACTATCAAAGCCTTATATGAAAATCATTCACATTTTCATCCTATACGACATTGTAAAAGTAAATTCTACAGTTTAATGGAATGTTGTCCAAGAAAACATTTCCATTGGTATGTTTTAACCCGCTGTCCAGTATTTCACATGGGATGAACCCTGGTCATTTATAAAATACAATGCATATATTCATAACTTTCCTTCTGTATGGGACACAAAATTACAAGTAGTGTTACTGTATTTTCTTAAGGTTTTTTATTTTCTACCCTCAGAGTTTTAATCTATTGAAACATGCCTTATGCAGAAACTATTGCCAACTGCTGCTCATTGCCACCATTCTCTGCCACATCAGCAGGTATACAGCATACTTTTTGAGATGGGGTGACAGAAGAACTGAGGACATAAGAATATTGCTGATTTTTATAGCATCTTTAAATGTTTTCTGCTTGCTATTAACTGCAATTGTTCCCAATTGTTCTAATATAGTGTTTTTCCTCCAGATCTATTACTCTATAATCACTGAAATTCACTTGCTGCTTTGTCAGCATCTGCCAGTATCTCCGTTTGACGTGAAGAATTTTTTTAAAGCTATTAATCCAGAAAAAAAATAATCAATTCACTTTTCACCTAAGAAATTACTTTACTTGAAATTCTTTGTTAATAAACCTCGTTGAAACATGCATGGATATTCAGTTATGCTCTACTGACTTCCTACTTTTATCTGCATGATGTAATAGACCTGCAAGGGGTGGTTTCTCTTTACAAAACACACACTGACTCTCCGACATCATATTTTATCTTCAAAAATGTATGTTCATTCTGTTTTTATTTAGTCTTCATCAGTTTTCCTGGTAGAGAAGCCACACTTGCAGATCCTCCTTGCAGCTCTTCTAAAAAAACTCAGGGGGTTCTTTTCAGCTTTGACCTGGTCTAGTGAAAGGTGTCCACAGCAGGGAGGCGGGAACCAGGTGATCTTTGAGGTTCCTTCCAACCCAGAGTATTCTATGATTTCATGATTCCTTTGTGTCTTTGACTACCTTAGTTCATGTAAGAACATGCAGTCTATTAAATTTATATTGGAGTTAATTTTACTTTTTTTTTCAAGTGTTTTGTGACCACTGGTTACTCCTGGTGATTTATTGCTATTTATTTTATATTAAAATAAAATTCTACTGAGTCTATCATTTGACATCATCCTTCCATTGAAAATATTACACAGTATGATCAACTGAAGTTCTCACTAGAGAAAACTAATGCAAAGAACAAATGTAACTTTATGGCTATGGCTTATCTTCTTGGCACACATTGACAGTCCACATCTTCTCTGGCAGGATTATAGCTTTTGACATGCCTGAAACAGACCATGTGTAGATACTCCTTTGTGTTTCCTAAGATAAATCGCCATCCTTCTTGAGCTATCAGTAAACTGCTCTAGTGGTCTTTGTATATGGGGATGGAATTTCAAATCCTAAAAAAAGTTATGCTACTTATTCACAAGCTCCACCTACTTACTTTGTTTTAAATACAGTTTATAACTTTGCATCACAGTATCACACTCACTTCTGCCAACAAATTTCATAAATGCCCAATATCAGTAACACAAAGGGAAATGAGGCATCTTACAGAGTATTATTTTTAAGTTTAGATGCTTGGTATTAGCATATAAGGACATATTTATTCAAGTTTTCTCATGCTTTCCTTAAATGAAGCTAACTTTTGGGGGGTATTCACTCCTTCTCAATTGAATTTTGCTAATTTATTTCTTACCTTTTTTTATAAATACATATCCAGAAAAGCTGTATACGCTATCTGTTCCTTCAAAACCCCATCAGTCCTTAGCTAAAAAATGTAAAACATTAGAGGGTCTTTTAGGTGCCTATATCACGACTATTTTGGATTAGATGACCATTGTAGATCCCTTCCAACTGAAATAGTCTATTCTAACGGATTCAGAAGAGCCTGTCCTTTTTCATAGGTTAGATTTTTTAAAAAGTGTTTCCCATTGCTAACTTCATAGACTACATGTCATTTTCTTAACTAAGTATAGACTTTTTAAGTCCTAGCAATATTCTCTGAAAGCTCTCATGGATATTTTCCTCTAACTTCATGGCAAGATTGTATCTCTTGCCTTCAGGTCCCACCTCCTAGCTCTTTTATTATACTATCAGTTTCTCTAGGGACAAAACTTACATGTCATACTGTAGAGACACCATGTTGATGGGCTACAACATATCTCTAAAAAACACACTGAGCTGGAAAAAAGAGCCAGCAACAACAACAATAAACAGAACAACCTCAACAACAAAATATCCAACCTTACAAAAAATTAGTGGTGACACTGAAAGGTTAAGATAACCCACACTGTTTAAAGAAGGCCTGAAGCTATGTTGCAAACACTGGCTGCAGCTAATCTAATGAAGACGAAACTGGCCCTAATGCAGGAAGAACCAGTATATCCACTCGGCCTCAGGGTTGCTTGCTATCTTTCATTTAATAGTAAGAGATGAATCAAGAGGACTGTGCCCTGAGTATTCCCACCTTGGTATATAACGAAGTAGTCTTCAAGCTACGTAATAATGCCTGCAGAGCAAATTTCAACCTGTCTGTTGGTATTTCTGCTTCCACATTAGTCTCAGTGCCAAGCATACATGATCAACATTTGCTAGGGAGGTTTAAGTGAAAGTATGGGTTTTTTCTGTTTAAATAATTAAGTTCCTGTCACAAGGTGCTCATTATGAAAGAGACAGGCAGTGAAGTTGGTTGCAGGATTTGGAATAAATTGTGAGAAAAGGAATTTTGGCATAAATAAGACCAGAAAATACTTCACATGCTATGAATCTCGCTTCTGAAAAAACAGAAATTTTCTGTTTCTGTGGTTGCACATACAAAAACATTCACAGTGATAATCCATCCACTAGAAAACAAATAAGACACAGGGTAACAGACATTTTTCTATGATAATCTGACATTAAAAAAAATAATTTAACACTAGACTCCCTAAAATTCCTATTGCAACTATTTTTCACTAAGTTGTGAAATATATACAGTGTAAAACCTTACAGAAAGCATTTTTCTCCTCGTTCATTCCACTACAGAGGAATCCTTTAATTGGACTGTTCATGTCTTTAGTTTTTGAGAGGAAAAAAAAGTTATACTTTTTGAAAATACATGCTACAAACCAGACAGAAGTTATGCAAAGAAGTTTAAAGTGATGCAATTAAATTACTTGGGGATTTTTATCTTCTTTTGTTTTTTAAGAGTACTGCAAAGGATATTGACATTTTTGCTACAAACTTATCATGTTTATCCTCAGGAACTGGAAAAGTCTGCAGATCCTTCTCAAGCTGTTGGAGTTGCTTCTCCATATGCCTAAGGCTCTTCTCCAGGTTTTCTGCTGAGACTAAAACACAGAACATTCATTCTGTTAACACACTAAACAAAAATCATTGTTTGCAAAATACATGAGTTAAAACCTAACCCAAATCAGCATACTATGTTTTTAATTCCAGAATAAAAGCACATTAAACAAATTACAAAACAAGATGAGGGGGTCGCTCTATAACGTTCAGCTCCCCTCACTTAATCAGTTGCCTTTTTCTGATTAGATGTATGCTGTTTGAATGCTGCATTTTGATTTATTTTTATGCCTAAGGTTTTGCATTGCAATTAACAGTCTGCTTTAAATAACCTGAGATATACATATGCCAGTCTTCTCCTTTGATTAACCAAAGGACAAGTTTTGAAGCTCTTCTAAGAATCACAAAGCTTTTTTCAATCTCATTCTTTTAAAAGAGAAAATAAGAACATTTGTACGGAAAATCATGAAGGGAAAGTAAGATTTTCAAAAAGACAGAGAAAATGGGGCTATTAAACATCTATGCATGAAAACTAAAACTCAATTCCCCAGTTTGAAAACATTATGCGTGGAAAAAAAACCAATAGAATTTGTCAGAGCAAAGGTGCTTGCCAAGCACTTGAAAGAGTGCAACAGAGCAAATCATGGACTTAGGAAAAAGAAAGAAGTAGTGTTGAAACATCAGGAATTTATAGAAGCATGTAGAAAAAGTGCAAATTTTCTTTTCAGGAAAAGAAAAATAAAACTTTCATTCATTTGAAGCTATGAATGTAAAGTTGAACACTAGACCTGTAAACAGCTGATTAAAATATCAAGATGACAAGGGTAAACTGAGGATAACTCATTAGCATGTATTCTATCTTAGATCTATATTACTGCGATCAATGAAAGCTTATTTCCTGATTGTTTATGAAGTAAACTTAACATTTAACTGTGTTCCATAGGAACAATATATATACTGTGAATTCTAGAATAATTACTTTTTTTAACTTTATTATTTCATTCATAATATACTGTATCTGTAAAGATATAGTTATCTTCAACTCAATTTTAAAAAAAATCCCTGAAGAAAGTCTGTGCCTCTATGATGTTACTAGAATCTGTAGTGGATCTGTGATTACATCTATTGAGTAGAATTGTCATGGAAAATATAAAATACACACAATGAACACAACCTTCTCTCATAAAAGCCTGACAGAGTCCTCAAATGACTAGAGCAAAATGTTGCATAGCAACTACAATCCCATTCATAGCAGAAAGGTTAACACAACTATAAAATGATCCATGGCAATCTGTTAAATTGCTAATGTAATGTAAAAGAAGGGGGCAAAAAGCCCAAACAATTTGAAGACAACTTTTCAAAAGAGAAAATAAAAATATATGTTCATGTTGTAACTCCTCATTTGCTTTATAATCACCATTTTTAAAAGCCTGTGGTTACTCAAAAGCACTGTTTCCCAACTGTATAGTAGACTTGCAGATTTGCATTCAGGAATTGGTCAGCCCAAATCATCACCAGGTATGTCAGTTGGTTGCAGTAGTTAAGAGACTGCCTTGCTTGGGAAGCAGAGCTAAAATTGGAAGCTGACGTTGACTAAGATGCGTTTCAGCCTTCAGTGGTTCCAGAAACAAACCTAATTTTAATAGAAAGTCATCCTTCTGCTATCATAAGAAGTCTTGAAGGTTAGGCACACAAAATTTTAACACACCAATTTACTTAGAAAGCTGCTAAGAAACACAGAATACAACTTGTGCCTAGTATAACTATGGATAGGACTCTTCACAGTACTCTTTGTCTTGCATAAGGAGTTCACAGCATAAATTAGTGTGACATACATAATATCAAAATTATGAAACTCAGCAAGTACACAAGTTTAAAAACAATATAAAAACCCAACCCACCAAAAAATCCTCTACATGAATTGCAGGTGAGTTACAGCTACAGTCTTTTACCCAGGTAAAAACTTCAACAAAACATCTCTGTGCCTAGAGCTGATTAGCAGGGTCTAAACAAGAAATTTTTGAATTCTTGCTTACAGCAAAGCCAATCTTTTATTTTTGTATTTCACTTCTTTTGACATTGAACAGTTACATATTTGATCAAGAATCTTTAGATCTCTGTCTTGTTCTGAAGAGGTTTTTCTTCCTCTGTCATGGTCTTATGTTCTTCTTGAACTTACGAATGCAGCATTTCTTTGATTTCAGCAGTGCACGACTATTATATATATTGTCCTTTAAGACTCTATTTCTGATGACAGCCTCAAGCAGAGGCTAGTTCACAATATGCTGCTATTAAGTTTGGTACTATTGTCTTTGCAGTTTTCAATTTAGTGAAAATAGATGAAAAAAATCAAATCCGTAAATATAACCAGTTCCTCCATAAAAAGATCGCACAAAATACCTGCCAACCTTCCCTTTTGTCCCTCTGAAAGACATAGTATAAAATTTGAAGGGACATAGAAGAAAAGGAGTATTTTTCTTCTGCCAAACTTTGACCCCTAATCCTGGGAGTATTCAGAAATAAACCCAAGTCAGAGTGAAGTACACAGCTCATATGCTAGTATAGAAACAGTGAAACCCTGGGGTTTTGAGTGTTAGTGAGCCCACAAAACCAAGTTGTTCACTGACTAAAATACATGTGTGCCTAAATAAGTTCTTACTTATATTCTTTAAACTCTCATATCCCTTTTTCAAAATGGCTCCTGATATTTTTATAGGCAATAATTAATTTCCTTACTGTCCGCTTTTCATGGTTATAACAACTTTCTTCTGAAAGCTTCCTCTCTTGAATCAGGTTTTCCAATACCATAATTACTACAGAAGCCTCTTCACCTACTTCTGTTTTAAAATATTTGTGCACAGTATTTCGTGTGATGATTCACTATTATATTGCTTTACTATTTCAACAGTTCTCCTGAGAATATCTTACCTGATTAGCTTACAATAAAACATCCTTTTTTTCTTGACCAAAACTCTTATTTTAGTATCAAAACGCAGGATCTTGTATTTCATGCCATCACATTTCTTTTATTCTGCTTCCTCAGGATTATTCAGTGATAACATGTAACACTCTCATGTTATATGACCCAATAACACTCTCGTCTGGCAAACTTAACCCTATGTCAGATACACTCATTGGTTAAATACCAGAATTTTATAATTTTCATTTTATGCTACTCTCATTAATCTCCATGTTTGATTATTCTTTCCTCTATAAACATTCATATCAGTTAAGTCAGATAGAGAGATGTGAAATTGCCCAAATCATTCTCTTCTCCTCAGTTTCTTAAATATTTTGTAGTCACACAACACTACTACAGCCACAGCAAAACTTGGTAAAAAATGTACTTACTAAACTTTTAGTTTTATCTCAGTTATCTCAGAATGCAGAAAATGAAACTGGTATTTACAATATGAGAATACAATACTCTGATATTTTTTTCTTTCAACAGATTTCTGTGGAGAATGTTTGCTCCCCCCTTTCCCATCCCCAAATCATTACTCTTGCTTAAAATTAAAACAGTACTTCATCTAGTTTTGAGACTTCTTGTATGCTTTCTCATTTCTATTGCTGTAAACCTGGTACTTTTTGTATCAGATTTTTCAGCTGATATTTCATAAATCCTATGTGCTGGGTACTCTGTATGACCATTTTCTTGGATGTCAAAACCTCCTTATCATGAGATTCTTCCTCTTACCTACAGGTATTTTGCTTCCCTTGCGCTATTCTGGCACCTTTATTCTGAGCAAGTGCCATTGACAAGCTGACCTCTAGCTCCATACAGAAAACTACACTATAGTATTTTAAAAAATATTCTGGAAATATACTATTGCTTTAGCCATGCAAACTTCATACTGGACTGATGGAGTTATCAAAAAATTCTCTATAATTGTCAGCAAATTATTGATGTAGCATTTAAAAGTAAATGGCAAAATGTAGTCAAAAAATGCCCAATAACCAACCAAAAACCACTTGTATTTTTGGGTGGATTTACTGCAATAACAGAATTATTCCAGAGGAAAAGTATTGGGGGTTTCTGTAAACACAACAAAGATCTGAAATATTCATTAACAGTAGCATAAGATCTACTTGGATATACTCAGTGTCACACAGTATTTAAAATAGAACATTTATGCTTTATTTCTCCCAATATGATGATTTCTCTTGTCTCTATAGCCATTTTCTGGCATTCTCACTTTTTTTCTTTTCCTTTCCTCTTCGTGTGTGTCTAACATGCACATACAACACAGTTTTTCAGATCCTTTTTTCCCCAAAGCTCTGACAATGCCACTGGCTCTTGAACCCTGGCCTTTCCCTTCTGTACTCAAGGCAGACTTCAGTTGCACACATGAAGAAAAGCGGCTTCTCTAAGCAGAATTTAATTAATTGTCGCCTATTCTGATTTCAAATATGAGTGCACTAATAAAGTATAACTGGTAAACAATGGAAGCATTTTTGTACCTAGTTCACTAGTAATAATACTACTATTATCACTAGGAATAGGCCTCAGACCTTACACCAACTGTGCCCTATACTACCTACGCAAGAGCCTTAGCCTGCTGGACTTCTTAATAAGCTTCAAGAACCTCCTCGATGAAATGCAGTCTGACACCACATGTCTCTTTTTATACCATACAGTTTAAGCTCAGAACTTGAAAATATGGGAAATGACTGAAAACAGAAACACCTGAATGGCAAACAATTCACTGATGGTCAGTAATTCATCACCAGATTGCTACTGAAAGAAAGAAGCAACTACTAAGGGCAAGGAAAAAAAAATGGCCAAGCAACAGGATACAGCACTTGTCCCAGCAGAGGAATCAATATCCGCCAGTGCAGCACAGTACACAGTGATACGGTAACTGGTGGACTAAGAGCTGCCAAGAGATTAAACCACCTTATAAAAGAAGAAACCAAATTCAGAGGAGGGAACAAAAAGAAGACCTGTGCATCAGCTGTAGCCTTCCTCACTGAAGAGCTCTTGAATGTCATCACCTGGATCCTTGGGAACCCACAAAGTACTGTGCTGTGTGTTGTATACTCACAGCTAATTTAGGGTATGATTGTTAATAACTAGCTGCTTTGAATATGCAGCGAGAGTGATTAACAGTGATTCAGAATGAGTCATTAGCATGAAATGGTAAGGAATATAAGTTTAAAACAAAAGTTTGAAAGTGACAAAATTACCAGTCTTCAACCTGATCTCATCACTGTAAGATCTAACTCCCTGAGGTATATAGATAGGAAGACACACAACTCTACATATACATATATATGTACTTGTAGCACTTCCTTACTCATTACAGTTAAGTTTTCTCATCTTCAAGGTTCCAAACATTTGGACAATGCAGTCAGCTTTCCTTTTATTCCTCATCCTCCTTCCCAGCACTTTAAGGTTCCTCTATGCCACTGATTTCTGCATAACCTATTTGATTTTTTATCCTCATCCTTTAGCAGATATCCACATTATTCCCCCTACAGAGTATATAATTTTGTCTTAATCTCACTATCACTTAAAACATCATACATCAATGAAATCTTTCAGTAACATCCAAACATTTATACTCAGTTGAATAAACATGAAATTAGTAGTATTGAACAGCTTTATCTGAATCCTGATCTGCTTATAGATCAAACTGTCTACAACACGTTTAAATAGGACTCAAGGACTGCACCAGGGGTTGGCCGTAACCCACCACTGAAGTGGTGGATCACTGCAAGATGACAGCAAAAGAGAGCTACTGGCATGGACTACTGACCTATTTCAGTATTATATTAGAAGCTGAAGCATCATTTTGGTAAAAATGTCCAAATACTCTAATTCTTGCTTATATTTGATTTGCCAAGTCATGCTTGTAAAAGATGCATATATTTCTATGCCCTAAGGAAATACAGCATTTCACTTACATCTTAGTAGCCCATTGCCTAATCAGATCTTAAAACACCTTGCCACATAACACTACCATGCATAGCTTATAGCCACAAACATTAAAAGAGATTATCTGCAATACAAAACAGCATTGCATATGTTCCATTGGCTCTTAAAGCCAGAATTTTTATATCATGCACTCAGACAAAAAACCAAAACCAACAAAAAAACCAACCAAACAAAACCCTCCAAAAACCCAAAACAGACAAGGTGCAGGATGATACGTTTAACTACTTATTTTCAAAGAGTTCAGTTTATTACAAAATGGTTCAGACTAGAATATGTAAGAATATGGCAAAATTGTAGTGTGCTGATATAGGACTTATGTCCCAATAGAGCAAGAAGTGTTGATCCATTAGAAGTACAGACGGTGGTGGAAAAAACATGTGTAAATAAAAAATTGTAGAAATATTTAAAGGTCCACTTAAACCCATTACAGTAAATTTCCCTTTGCAAATATTCAATGCCCTAAGTATGCTATCTTAAATGCTGGAGTGGAACATTCTTATGTCTTAGGTGGTACATTTCTGATAAATGGAGAAATATTTTTAGCCTAAGCTTTTCAATATTAAAAAAATGAAGTTATTTTCATATAGTTTTAAAAAAAACAGTAGCACCAAAATAACAAGCTTTTTGAATCTTCTGAAAGATACTTTTCACACAATTCAGAACTTGAAATCGACTTCTAACCTAAGAATTACCTTAACGGACAAATATTTACTTTACAACTTCTATTGCTTAGTGCTCGACAGTAAGGCAAAATTAGTTGCTAAAAACATTACATACTTTCTCAGTCTTGACAATAAACAATGGGAAAAAAAGATGACTTTTAAAAAATATTTCTTCCTTTCAAATAATGGTATCTCAAACCCCTTTTCCATATGGAATTCTTTGTCATTACTTTGTTACACTTCAGTATTTATTTTAAGGCTTTACAGTTAATAATTGCCTTGTTTGAAAGCCTAATCAACCCAAAACTTCAATTTCTATTACTGTTTATCTCTTAAGCCATAAAATTTTGTATTTTCTATTTTGAGTGCTATTTATATAATCACCAGTATGAGCAATCTAACTCTGTTTTTAGGAATATGGTTGCTTTTTTCTCCACCTAGGAAAATACTATGCAATAGCTATGTTAAACTTATGTTGGCTTCTTCCTATATAAACTAAGGCATAATATACACTTGATGCCATTCTCGGGTGGTGTCTTGATATGCAACCAAGTGAATTACAGACCAAGAAACTAGAAATTCTCAAAGGTGCAAGGAATAGAATGATTTTTTTTCAGAGGACCGCTAAAAATGGACTTCTAGTTGGTAGCAAATCTCCTGGTGATAATTCATAGCCATAATCCAGACCTGGATGCAGCATTCCAGGCGGGGTCTCACAAGAGTAGAGTAGAAGGGGCAGAATCACCTCCCCCGACCTGCTGGCCATGCTTCTTTTGATGCAGTGCGGTCCACCCTGTGCTTGGGATTGCCCTGACCCAGGTGCAGGATCTTGTACTTGGCCTTGTTGAACCTCATGAGGTTCACACAGGCACATGCCTCAAGCCTGTCCAGGTCCCTCTGGATGTCATCCCCTCGCTCCAGTGTGTCAATTGCACCACACAGCTTGGTGTTGTTGGAAGGTTTGCTGAGGGGGCACTCAATCCCACTGTCCATGTTACTGGCAAAGATATTAAAAAGCTCAAGTCTCAATACTGGTTCCCTGAGGAACACCATTTATCACTGGTCTGTACTTGGAGACTGAGCCATTGACTGCAAATCTCTTGGTGAGACCACTGAGCGAATTTTTTATCCAGCAACTGGTCTACCTATCAAATCCATGTCTCTTCAGTTTAGATACAAAGATGTCATGCAGGACAGTTGTCAAATACTTCGCGCAAGTTCAGGTAGATAACATCTGTTGTCCTTCCCTTATCCACCACTGCTGTAATCCCATCATAGAAGGCAACCAAATTTGTCTTTAGTGAAGCCCTTTTGGTTGTCACCAAACAGCTCATTATTTTCCATATGCCCTAGCATAGCTACCAGAAAGGATCTGCTCCATTATTTTGTCAGGCACTGAGGCAAAAGTGACCAGCCTGTAGTTACCTGAGTGTTGCTTATTTCCTATTCTAAAAATAAAGGTTAAGTTTCCCCTTTTCTAGCCAGTGGAAACTCCACAAGACTGCCATGACTTCTCAAATATAATGGATAACGGCTTAACCGCTTCCTCAGTATGTTCCCTCAGGATCCATGGACTTGTGCACTTTCAAAGTTCATTAAATGGTCTTGAACCCATCTACCATAGTGGGTAGTTCTTCATTCTCCCAATCCCCGCTTTCACTTTCTGAAATGAGACCATTTCATAATATACATCTATAGGAACTACCACATTATACAGCTACAGCAACTTAGAAATCTGCGTAATCTGCAAGACAGTGGAACCATCTGTTAATTTTGGTACTGAGTATAATAGAATATGCAGTAACTCATGAAGTTTGCACTGCTTTCTGAAAGCATAGAAAAATAAACCCAAACAAACACAACAATCTTGAAGGCCTGCAAATACAGCCTGTGAATTTGTGACTCAAATCAAAACAAAAGTCCAAGCAATACATAGCATAAATATGTTATTTAATAGTACTGAGAAATTTGCCATTGACTTAGAAATTCTCCAACAGGATAAAAACCCTGTCCTTATGACATAGAGAATGCTTATAGCATATATTTTTATCTCATGCTGTCCTAATGTTTTTAAATGTTGTAGGTAGAGGTATCCTGCTTTTTCATGAATATAGATTAAACTTTGCATTTACAATTTGGTTCCTAGCTTTCCTAATTTTGAAGTGAAATTATCTATGAAAAAACTCTGAATAGAGTTTCAAAAATGAGAAAATGGCTAAGTTTCTTGTAACAGTGGAATGAGTTAATGTCTTTTAGACGAAGGCAAATCTCTGGTTTTACAGTGTTATTACAGTATGAGAGACTCTGTAAGGTGTGAGTAAATTAGAGTCAATCAAACAAAACAGCCACCTGAATAAATGCAATCTAAATCTTTAGAATACCATAAAATAAGAAATTAGTAAATTGTACTGAGTTACCAAAATATTTCTTGTCTGGGATACTAATAGAAAAGCAGGAAAGTCATTATGTTTAAAAGAAGAGAAAGCTTTAATTATATAAATCTTCAGGAACTGTCATATCCATAAGCTCATTAGCCACAATGAAAGTTCCTCCTGCTGATGTAAGAGTACTTGAAAAACAGGATTTGTTATACTTCAAAGTAAAAAGGTATCTTTAGCTCATGTACTGTAACAGTGAATGAAATCTATTTTTAGTGGTACAGAAACTAAACCTACAGCACATAATGGGAAAAAAAATATCCTGAAGTAACTTGCAAAGGTCACAAGTCCCTTGCTGCCTGCCTGTCAAAGTTATATTAAAAAAAATATTTTTTTCCGAATGCAGTAATTAGTTTACATACTGTGAATGTTTGATCATTTTTAAAACACTCAAAAATACATGTTAGCTTCACAATTAACAGTTGTTGTCACCGCTCTTGAAGTCTTGCAAGCTATTTTAACAGCTTACTGTACAATAACTGGACAATATTCAATGAAAATAAAGGAACAAGAATATTTCTTGCGAAAAGGATAAAAAGAAAATGAATTGCTGAACACTGTAATGGTCTAATGGTCACCATTTTGAAAAAAAGAAATAAATTGAGAGAGAAGTTTTAAGAATGAGCAAGTACAAAATAAAAAAGATACAAGGCGTCCTACAGGTGGGCTGGTTGATACAAGGACAGTCATGTTAAGGAAGAATTCTTAAAAAAAAGCATCATTTAAGTACCTTAAGATTCCTGCAGAAGACTCATTCAATTACTTAAAGGTGATCAAGCCAAAAGCAAAAAATGCATAGTATAGTTCCATTTTATACAGTATGTTCAGCTTCAAGTTTTATGTTAAAATAGTTCAAATGGCATTTAAGCATCTTTCTACCACATTAATTTTGATTTATAATTTAAAGGACACTTGCAAATAATATTTTTATGCCACATATAAAACGTGAAATTATTGTATTTGAAGATAAGAATATGTAGACAGGGAATAGAATCAGCTCAATAAAAACCAGCTTACAACAAAGGTACGGGAGAATAGAATACTTTTATCCAACTTTGTTGATTTATTCTTGGAGATTACTTTTTAAAATTACTTCAGAGAACAAAGTTCAGCAAAACCATGAAGGAAAAGGCATTCCACTACATGTACAAGGCCCTAGCCTTTGCCAGGACAAAAGGTAGAGAAAAGGATTTAGAAACAAATACTGGAACAAAATACAACATATACGGCTCATGGGAAAATTGAACATTGTATTAATATGATGCAAAACCAGAAAAGAGTAATGGAATCTCTTCACCTCACAACTCTGAGGAACAAAGCAGCATCTATGTGAACAGAACCTTTCTATCAGGTGACAGGAAAATCCCAGGCTGACTTCCTCCCTTCTGTACTATCAGCAGCCTGTAACCCTTAGATGTAACATTTGCATCCAGTGGTTTTCCAGATTTACTGGAAGTCTGAACTGCCTCCAAGAATGCAACCTGGGATGGATTATTCCTGCTAAACCCTAAGCTCAGTATCTTGGAATGGACAGAATGCTCTAAGCCCTCAATACCAAAGTTCTGTTCTATCACAACCAGTTTGTTTTTTTTCCTGGAATATGAGTATTTGACTGGATAAAAGATTTTTTATGACTCTCCCTCTATCACACTCCATAAAAATGGCTTGTAATATCTGCTGTAATTTCCCAGTTCTCTGTAGGAGATTCAATACAAATCATTCTTGGTCAACTTGTTAGACTTCATCAACGTATCAGTAAGTTATATGAGACCATATGCTGGATGCGATTGAACACAACCACAGATTCACAGACTTCTTTTTTAACTGACCTTTTGGTAAGCTCAAGCAAAAATAGCCACTTCATTAGAAATTTACTGTGCAAAAGTTGGTGCATATTAAATCAACTTACTTCATAAAAAAGTATTTTCACAGAAGGACTAGAAGTTTTAAAAAAAACCCATAGGCTACAGTCTCTGTGATCTGCTGCATTTTTCAAAATTCCAGTGTAGCAGGAGCCTTTCAAAACAGAATCGAGTTTTGCAGGTAGGGAAACTCGTATAAATAAATACACTGATACACTAATCTTCTAAAGATATTCTAAGCCTTTGTTTTTTTCATACAGTAAAACTGAAATGCAAAATATATCTCATAATACACTGAAGTAAATTCAATACATAAACTTAAAAACATGAACACTGATTTCCATCTTCCAACATACTGAGTAAGATCAAAGATTCATCTAGTCATTAGCAGATAGCTAAAAAAGAACAGAAAGCCTGGACTAACTGATAATCTTACTGACTACTCTTTGAATGGTCAGTGTTTTATATCCCAGAGGTTTTTCAGAAGACAGTCAGCAGTGATTAGATGACTATCTACACTGAAAATTATCACTTCTAAAAAGGAACATTTTAGTTTTGCTCTCTGATATAAAAAATTCAACCACAACACAGACAATAACATAATGGCAATGAAAAAAAAAAAAATCAGTGACCAGTTAACGCTGCAAATTATGATGAAAACACTGAATTCATATACAGCAGAAACTCTTTTTATTACCAGTACAAACAGCTAGGTGAAGGGTTTGAAGCATGTGACAGCTATTTAAAAATAAGTAAACATTTAAGTGGTTATAATGCATCAAGTAGAACTGGAAACTTTAAGAACCAGGACACCAGGAAGTGAAGTCTATGTAAGTGACCTGAATCTCAAGTTTTCTATCAGAAGCAGGTTTTGCAAAACTGTAATCTGTGGCAGGGACACTGACCGAGGCATAAGAGTGATGCTATACAAAGCAATATAGATAAACACTGATATTTTCCAAACTGATATAAACTAAAAAGTTTTTAACTGAGACAGCTCATCTGATTTTTTTTCCTAACAAAGTAGGACAGTGTTGAGGTGACATTAATTTCTTACTCAATGCTTATTCTGCTTAAATTACTTAGTAATAACTGTGATAAAATATGGAAAAGGCATTCTTAATTAAGAAATTAATTGCAAAAATCCCGCTGCTGCTTATACTGACATTTATCATATTCTATGCCCTATGATGAAAAAGTAAAAATTTTTCCAGACTTTCAATGCTACTGTTGCACAAAGAACACACATGCAGGGAAGACAAAACTGTTCCATGTTTTGAAAAACTAAAGTGGCAGCATGACAGCCTTTCTGCATTTCTAAATGAAAATACATTGAGTGATACACTTACCGTACAAAAGATTAAAGGTAGGAATTAAGTTCTGTTAACAGAAAAGAACATTAAAAGAAATCTACTTTGGAAAATTATTCTAGAAGATATGTTAGAAGAAATGTATTGGAAAATTCTGTAGTAAATATTAAGGGACCAAACAATAAGTATTTTCAATACCATTCACAGACGCTCAAATTACTGATCCATGACATAGACTACTATTATTGTTTGTAAAAAATAAGCATGATCTCACATGCAAGACACTGTAATGTATCAAAATCAAAACTTTTAGTTAGTTACACAAACCTTTACTCGCTTTATCTAAATGCTGAAAATCCTCAACAAAATCCAGGACATCCTGATAGCTTTCTTCACATACTTCTACAAGAAAATGGAGTAATGTTGTTTTCTGATCTGCTGACTTTGTGTCCTTTAGCTGGGGGAAAAAAAAGAGTAAAAACACTGAGAAAAATATTATTTCTGACCATTTAGATAATTAATATATATTACTAACTGTGAATCCAAAAGTGTTGAATCCAAAAAACTGTTGAAGAGGCAGTTTTTTTAAAGAAAACTCTAAGCAATGGGCTGTTTCATTTCACACTTTGTTCAGAATCCCTAGAAGGATCACACTAAATATTTTTGAATTTTACTCAATGCTTGAGTTCAGTACTCAAAAATGTATCTCTTTTAAAAATATAATTACTTAAACAATACAAGAATATTGGCAAAACTGTGAATACATACAAGAAAGGGGAAAAAAAAATAAATGAGACCTAAATCAGCAGAATCTAATCATACATAATTCACATATTATTTTTGTCCTGATGCGTGAAATTAACAATATTTAGACAGTGGAATCTACACATCCTCAACCTGCACAAGTTCTTGTTATCAATTCTCAATATGGGTTTCATTGTTCAAAAGTACTGACTTCAAAAATTCCTATGCATAAACTTTTCTTTCTGAACCCTTTGTACATCTAAAATTATTTTTAAGCCTGGACATTTTAAAACTTCCAGCTACTTGTGCAGAAACACTAACAATTGATAACTGGCAAGCACTTAGCTATACATCTCTGTTGTAGTCTTCCATTTGAACCATCCTTTTAAATCAAAGAGATTTTGATAAACAGAAAGTGACAACACATATGAAAGGGTTTCTTCACTTAAGAATTATTTCTAGATAAGACAATTCAGCAGGAAAAGTGTACATGCACATAGGCACAAAGTAAGCACAATTACTAAAGGGCTGCCACAATTGCACAAAGACTTGTACAACATCTGAATATCGACACACAAAGTCATTAGAAACAGTATTACAACAAGGAATTAGGCTGAAAAATCATGTTAGTTTGTTTCAGCTTCAAGACTGTTCTCTGGTTAACACAAAAAATACAAGGCAATCCTCGAAGTTCAACAGTATAATAGTAATTACAGCAACAAGGCAGAAAGGCAAAATTGCCTCCCTTTCCACAGAGGGATGAAAACCAGAAAGAGCTGTATGGGGATTTTTTCCAAATACAAAATTAAGAGCAAGATCATTCCCAATTTAAATGTAAATACCCTTTTTTTTTTTCCCCCTATAGCTACAAATTTTTTTATGAAGATTTTTTTTTTAAATTCAATCATCACTTAAGAATATTTTAAATTGTCTGATTTAAAAACCAAATCATATTGTTAGCTTTTTCTGTACTTTATGTAAATGAAAATGATGAATTTTGGATGGCATCAATCACTGAGGTTGGTATTTCATACTTCACTGTAGTGATTATTTTCAAAGATACGATATTCAGTGATTATTTTTAAAGACAAAAATTATATTATCTTAGTAAATACAATGAGATATACTTATCCAGAATGTGTATGTTTCCTTCAGACAAGTGGACTAATAATAATGTGAAACATAATTTTCAAAATAAACAGAAAATGGAACAACACATATATATCAAGACCCAAAAATAGATTCTAGAGTCCTTACTGTATGCAGTGTTACAATGTAAGTTACTTCTGCTGTATTGGGAATCTTGGTGAAGGATGCCTCAATAACACCACATAAAATTTCGACAATGTTACATTGCTTGAAATACATGTAGTTAAAAAAGTTATAAATATGAATCTGTGCTCTAAACATGCATATAAATGTAATACATGAGTATTTAATAAATTAATATTAACATATCGATATCATATCTCTCTTCTGAGAATATGCATGGCTGCTTTCTGATGTAGAAGAACTACTGCAAATGTTCAATTCTATGTGAAGCAGGGAAAAAGAGAGATATGGAACTGTCTTCTGCAAAATGGTGAGTCCATAAAGTCTCCTATGTGCAGCTGGGCACCAATGAAGGAGAGCAGATAAATTGCATATTCTTTAAATATTACAGAAACTATTATCTTTGAAGGACAGAAGTCATGGCAACTCCTATGTTGTAAAAAAACCTACTGAAAACTGCTGTACAGACAACCAGCCACTCTGCAGTTTGCAGCTTTCTAGTTTTGGGCCTTGAGGAACACTGGTTTAGATGGGAGTTTTTCCTGTTTTAATATTATTAGTTTTAATAGTTTGCTATTCTCAGAACAGAGCAGATTACGCATCAACCAAGACACTACACACTGTTAAAAAAATCCCAAAAATTACACATACATAGTTTTACCTCCGTGTTTCCAGACAAAGTGATCTGTGTAAAAGACAATTTCGTAACCAATGAAGGCTTGGCACTCACAGACTTCCTAAATGAGGCCACAATTGGATGAGCTAAGTTGGGAATTCGTGACTAGTACCCTGATACACATAGGACAGTAAAGGAAAACTCCCAGTGCTTTCACCTGAAAAAATCTGTCAGCCTTCAAAAGTACAAGTAGTTGACTGTGAGTTGCATTTGTCTTTGGGTATCTAGTGACAGAGATCTGAAATTTCTTAGATGAACTCTAAGAAGATTAGACTTGGTGGTCATAGATGTTCTGCCTTCCAGCAAAGCCTATAATATTTGGTTGTCTGCCACCTTTCTTGTTGGTTCATTTTTGGTTCTTCTGTTCTTGTAATAGAACAGTTTGGCTTGGAAGGTACCTTTACAGACTATTTAGTCTAATCCCCTTGCACTAGGTATTCACATTCAGCAACCATTTAAACTGCATTATCTTCCCCCCCAAAAAAAGTTTTTAAGCACCATGGTTTGGTATTTACAATCTAGCGCGATGTCAAAACAAATAGATACAAATCTTTGTCATTAGAACGTAATTTTTTTACTTGCGCATTTCTTATGTAAATGAAGCATATGAAACTATATGTTTATATAAAAATTAAGGCCTCAAAAGAGTAAACCAGTCTTAGCACTTCTAATCATGCAACATGACAATGTCCAAATTACACTGTAATAAGCATCTTGTTAATAGGGAGCAAATTACCTTCTTTTTGACCTTTAAAGCTTTTTATCTACTTCACCTACAGACTATCGGTAGTGACCAGCATTTCTCTTGAGCATAAATGAAGAGCATATTCCTCTCCTTTCTTTTCTAAATGGGGTAACATCAGGCTGGTGACTTCTCACTAGGGAGGTTCTGCAGGGCTTCATCCTTGGCCCCATTCTCTTTCAACATCTTCAGTAACCACCAGGACTTGAACGAATACTAAGCAAGTTTGCCCAAGGCACTAAATTGGAAGCAGCTGTCAACTTCCTCAAGGGCAGAGAGGCCCTGTAGAGAGACTTCAATAAATCAGACAGATGGGCAATCACCAACCACAGAAAGTTTAACAAGGGCAAGTGCCAGATTCTGCACCTGGGATGGGGCAACTCTGGTTGTGTGTTTAGACTAGGGAAGGAGAAGCTGGAGAGCAGCACTGCAAAAACGGACCTGGGGGTGCCCTGGCAGCCAGGACGGCCAACCATGTCCTGGGGGCATCAGGCACAGCATCACCAACCAGTCGAGGGAGGGAACTGTCCTGCTCTGCTCTGCACTGAGGCGGCACCACAATGTAAGAAAGATATTAAGCTCTTAGAGAGTGCCCAAAGGAGGACAACAAAGATGATGAAGGGCCTTGAGGGGAAGCCGTATGAGGACCAACTGAGCTCACTTGGTCTGTTCAGCCTGGAGAAGAGGAGACTGAGGGGAGACCTCATTGCAGTCTAAAACTTCCCCATGATAGGAAGAGGAGGGACAGGCACTGATCTCTTCATTCTCATGACCAGTGACAGGACTCAAGGAAATGGCATGAGGCTGAGTCGAGGGATGTTTAGGCTGGATATCAGGAGAAGATTCTTCACCCAGAGGGTGGTTGGACACTCTAACAGGGAAGTGGTTACAGCAACAGAGTCCAAGTACTGCTAGGCCAACATTTTCGGGCACATGGTCTGATTCTTGGGGTTTACTGTGCAGGGTCAGGAGTAGGACTTGATGATCCTGATAGGTGCCTTCCAACCCAGTATACTCTATGATTCTATTTCAACTATAAGATCCTAGATTATCAAATGCATTTAATGACAGAGCACTGTAGAGTTAGTCAGAAGTAGGAGCCTTTTTCTGAAATTCTGCCTAGCCATTCACTTTATTTTCATTCTCTCCATACATCAATTCTCTATGTGTAGTACTCCATGGTTAACTTCAAAATTTTCATATTGTAGATCTTAATAAATTATTCCTCCAAGATAAATTTTTACTTTTGATCCTGATCTGCAAAGTGCTTGTAAAACTTATCTTCACATTGTTTTCCTATTTTTTTTGCTGCCTTGTGCATTAAAAATACAGAGTATAAACAGACCTATGACAAATTCTTGTAAAATCGTAGCTAAGAAGTAAATGAACCTAACTAGAGAACCTTTAGCATTTTCCTTTTGAATATGTTTCTCAACAAATTGTACATTTAACTCAATAACTCATGTTTAATGTTTACTTTAGACTAGGGAAAGCATATAACTTTTTCTCTGTGATTGTCATAGGTATCACATTCAACACTCAAAAACCATCACAAAAGAAATCTTCTGAAATATGGCAGCATAAGGGTGATTAGTTTAAAGAATGTAGAAGTTAATATATTTTCTCTTGTGCAAAAACATAAACAAATGAAAAGACAAAGAGTACAAACTTCCAAACTATTCTTTTCTCCTAAAAACTTTTACACATATGTGTGCCCTCTGTAGATTTTTGCAGTAATCTCCCAGAAGGCACAGGAAAAAATAACAACAGCAAATATGGGAAGGCAATTAGGATTAGAATGGGTTATAAATCAACACTCAGAAAAGTAGAGATGCCTTCTTGTACATACCTTATACAAAAGTTGAAAGAGTGAAAATTTAAGAAAAATTAGAAGAAAGAAGAAACCGGTGAAACCGAGCAACAAAAGAAGAGAATCACATGAGGAGAAAATGTAAGTCCAAGAGAAAACATAACTGTATTAAAATACACTAAAATGTCATAGATGTCTTAGAAGTTCTGACATGTTAAAACTACAACACTGCTATGATCACAGTGATGTGGTCCTTTCATAATCTTATTTAGTTTGGTCTTGGGATTTTTATTATTCCCTCAAAATAGAATAATCTACAAGTTTAAATGCAAGTCCATGTCAAGACGGCTGTTCACACATTAGCTGTATTGTTCAAACCTTCAACTAATGCTAATAATTACAAAAAAAATTAGAATTCAAACAATTAACTGCAGGAAAAACATCAAAACTAAGTAACATAATACAAAAAAATGAAACAGTGAATGTAATACTCAACATGGACATTTCAAAACTCACTTTGCATAGAGAGCTGAGATTATATCCAAAGGTCTGTGCATTCCGAGAACCTGCATTCATGTAGTTTCCCATTAACAATACTAGTTCCAGCAGCTTGCTAAAGCTTTTACTCTTTTTTATCTCTTCACAGGCAGCACTGACAGCCATGATGTCAGGTTTGATGTTGTTCACCTGCTCCTCAAACTGAAGCTTAAAAAGAATAGCACTGAGCCGTGGCCGTAGTCTCTTCACGTTGCTCATCTGATTGAAAAGAAAAACAGGAGATTTCCTTTAAAATTCATGGTACGCTTTGGCACTGTACAAATGCATACAATCTGAAATGATTTATTGGCATGACAGGCTTGAAGAAGCAATATATCTGCTATAACTGATAGCAAATGAATGAATGAATGAGAGACACTTGGGTAAGCAACTGAAATCCCATCTTGTGGTTAATAGGAACTGCCCCCATCCTTTCCAAATAACTAGTATGTGTAAGCAATAAAAGATAAAGTGTCATCATATATCACATCTGTCAACTCATATACCAAATCCTATAAAACTAATCCATGTTTATGACCCAGTAGTTGCAAAGAAATGAAAGTAGCTCACAAATTTCGTATAACTCAGGAAGTACCAAAACAAGGCAAATCTCATTTTCTGGTGCAAATCTTTGAAAGCTGATTCCAATAAGAGCTTATTATAAACTTGCAGGAAGATAACAGTTTTGAAAAATCTCAGCTATGACATACTTAATATAGCATACACTAATATATACCAATATTCATAGCCCTCTACACTCCTGTATACTAACCTAATACAGTTAATCAGGCACAGCAGAATGCTCCCAGAAAAACAGTAGCTTCTGTAGATCAGATGCAAAAGATTTGGCCTTTTCTATGGTTTACTGGTCATGTAACAGAAGTTTCAATCTTCTTAGGTATTTAGTCACTGAATTCTCACTCCAGACATACTTTGCACATTGTTTACTACATCCACACTAGAAACACTAGTTTCAAATTCTTCTAGATGCTACTTATCTCATTCTTCCCTATCCCTGTTTTTCCATCAATTTCATTAATTCCGTAAGATCTCCTTCCCCATAGTTGTCTTTTTCTTTCTCACAGCAAGGTTCAAGACAATAATTCCTTGACAATTCCGTAAATCTTAAAATAATTTTGCTTACCTTTTGTTTTTTTTCTCAATAACACATTATGGTTTCCAGCTACCAGTACTTCTCAATGCAAGAAAAGAAGCAATAATATTAGCACTTCTCCTACAAAGTATTAGGCTTCATATAGTGGCCTTAAACTTTTGCCTTTAAATTGGAAATATTCCCTTCCAACACACAGTGATACCTAAGGTTTTACAGAATATTTCGCAACTGTATGTAGTCCATCAATGCAAAAATTCCTCTGACAGGGCAGTGTTCCTAAGTCATATGGTACTGATCATCCCAACACAGACTCAACAAAAAGCATAATGGAGACACTCCATCCATTTTTAATATAAAGTGAAACTGAAGGCTGTCTAATCCAAAGGCTTTGATATAGAAGCAGAAGAGGATGGAATTTACAGTTTATTTTATTGGTTTTACTGTGACGGCAGAAGAAAATAAAATCAGGTAGAGTTAACACTTTGTGGGGTTTTTTTTTCATAGAGCAGAGCATACAAACAGGGCATCTTTCAAACTAGGTTGAAAATTGTTGCTCTTTAGTCCACAGGCTGCCTCCAGCCTGGTTCTAAAGTAAAACACTTAAAATGTACAATTTGAACATTATTAACTCAGTACCATGTGTAGGCAGATATTCTGTTCTTATCACACATGAAATAGTATCCAACAGTGTGGTAAAATTCTTATTTACAAACAGATAAGGAAGGATAATGGGACTAGAATTTGAATAGGGCATTTCACAGTGAAATATAAACAAAAATATCTATACACATAAAATTAACAGAGTACTCTTACAACTTTACGCCTAATTTAAGAATATCTACCTAAAAGAATATTAAGGTTCTAGACAGAGGCAAGTGTCATGAAGTCATTCTCCCAGCTCCTTCAGGAAGAATTGCTTTTAACTCCTTTTCCTCTATTATCTTCCTAGATTTGTACATGTATTACTACTTCTCAGCATATTGAGAACAATATTTTTCATTTTAAGTTTAGTTCTCCAGTCAGTAAGGAAAAATTTGAAATCAGACCAGGAAAAAAACCCACAAAGCTCCATTGAAATTATCCAGAATTTTAATATTTGTCACTACTCAGGGTGCAATAGAGATGATTCATTAATATTAAACCACAGAAGCTAACAAAATGCAGTGTAAGTTGCATTGATTTTAAATGGTACCAAGCTCAATACGTTACAGAATCAGCAGTAGATGCATCATTTATTGACTTTTGGCTTTTCACATAGGCAGATCCTTGAAACTGAAATAATCAGGTACTTTAGACCACAAAGAAGTGTTGCACAAACATAAGCATGCATATATATGCATAAAAGGTGCGAAGTTTTCATCAGAACCACTTGAACTACAATAAATTAAGATGTCCTGTATGTATGTAATTCTTAAGGATGAATGCAGAAATATGTACTCTAAAACATTAGAAACTGGAACACATGCCAGAAACACAACAGAAATGCCACGGGGTTGCTATTCTTATTACTCTTATTCAAAATGCTCTGAAATCCATACACAATGCATGTTGTTAGTACTATTTGTTTACCTGTTTGCCAAATCAGTAACTGAGAAGAGAGTTCCCTTAGTAATAGATGCCTTTCTTTGTGACATGTAGTCTGTAATTATATTCAAGACGTAAAATCCATACACCTTACCACAAGAGACGCTAAGAATTTAAATGCTGCAATGCTGACAGGCTCATGTTAACACCCTATACTTTTCTATAATCAGCATATAAGGACATAATTGCTTAAATCTTTATAGTGGAATCCTGAAAACAGATAATCCAAATAACTAAAAAGGGAAGTTGAAGTAGAAACTTACGCATGTCAAAGAACTCAGTGTATGGGTAATGAATTGTTCTATTTTTCAAGTAATAGTCCACAAGAATGATCTCGCTACATGAAAGTCCAAATGGGAACTGACATATGAGCTGAGCTACCCAGTAGTAGCTCTCACAGATGTCACATCCAACAGCAAAGACAACTTTTTCTCTCAAATACAGCATAAATCAGAAGGCAACCATAAGAGTGTGCAATCTGATATATGTGTACTTTCACTGCTTTCTTTGTTGATGTCAAGTAAAGGAACAAGTCTCAGAAGTTACACTGACACTACATTTTGATCGCTGAAGAGGATTCACTCCTGTCACAAGCTCATATGAGAGAAACACTGCAAGGGCTTCAGTTTCATACCTTGCTTAAAAGGATCAACAGTGCTGAAGCTGTCAGACCACCTGAAAGTGTTCCCATTCAAAAAGTAAAATATCAGTTACAGCCAAGTCAATAAAGAGAGTAAACTGGAACAGCATCCCCTGTGAAGAATATATGGCTTTCACTACTGCAGCGTCAGTGAACTCCACAGAGTGCATCGGTAAAAAGCGTGAATTCCTGACTCTTTTATTTCGACTCAGGCACTTGAAAAGCAGAAAAAATAACTTCAAATAAGGAAGGACTAATATCTTAACAGATGTTTTATCATGTTTAAAGAAGATAAAAGAACATCCTGCTCAGTTTGAAATGGACAGCCAACATAACTGAATCTTAGTGAAGACCAGCAGCATTTTGGAAAGATCAAACATTACTTCAGTGTATGGGAAGTCAATTCACAATAACAGAACAGTACTTTTGCTGAGATATTTTTATGGCTTCATGGAAATAGTACATCTTTCTTCACCTTTGACACATTGTTTTTCCTTAAATAAATGATAATAAAGTGAACAACTTCCAGCTCAAAATTAAAATTACTTAGGAGAAATCAGAAAGTCTCTCTACACATACACACACACACATATACACACATATACGTATACATGCAAACAACTGAATTCATGACTTTTCAGCCATATTAGCAGTGATAGAGGGCATGTCCTGCTACTCTGTTTCTCCAGGTTGAATTATAAACAGCTTGAATTTGCACTGCTAAGTTTCTTGCAAATTCAAGATTTTTCTAAAGGATATTAAGGTCAGAAGAGAAGGGAGTGTATCTTAAGTGACAGAGGGACAACATCTATCAATTACTTCCTAGCAGCATACAGACAGCCTTCCCTTGACTTGTGGATGACAGTGCACTGATACACAGTACAGAAAATCCCTAGTCCTGTTTCAGATTGCATTATGTTCAACAAAGATGGACCAGCAAGGTCAGTAAGCAGATCTCAGAATTCCAATGGGGGCTACAACATAGCTGTCAAAATAAGCTGAGTTTACAGTCTTCATGCTGAAATTCACAGAAAGGTATGTTCTACCAGGAAAAGAAAGTGGTAATTCTTTTTGCCTTATCCAAAAAATACAATTAGGTGTCCTGACATCTTGATCAGTATGGAATGCAGAGACAGGTTTTGTTTCTCCAGGTGGAATCTGGACAATGATATTTCCCTAGAAAGGAATCATCCAAGATGGGGAGGGTCTGAATTTCCCAAGTTCTGCTATTTTTAGAAGGCCTAACAGATGTCTGAAAGGCTATTTTCATTAGAACACATATACAGAGCAGACTGAAAAGCTTTCCTCATGGGAAAACAAGTCAGAAGTTTAATATAGGTAAAAGCTCTGGCTTATGCAGACAGTAAAAATAAAGAAATTTATATCAGAAATCAAGGGCAGATATCATTGAGGAACTTAAAATCAAACCAAATGGAGAAAAGTTTCTAAAAGTAAATCAGATGTAACTGTATTCCAGATGGAAAAATCTGATCAGCTTAACTCTAAAATAAATGCATCATTTTCTGTCTGGCTACTACCAAGAATCCACCTCCTAATGAAAAGTCTACTACATGTAATGTCCCAAAATGCAGACCATGAAGGTACAGACACGTGATCAAGGTCTGGATGGGAATATTTGAAAACCATGGAAGCAGGCTTAGTACCTCCCATCAGGCTGAACCATCATAACAACTCCCACATAAAGGTGGAATTTGATGTTACATAGCTATTTAAGCAACGGTAACAGGCCTGCTGATTATGTCTTTGATGTGACAGACATGACCCATTTCAAAAAAGCTCAGGCCTCCAACACATTCGTATCTAGTATCGTCTTCTCTACTGACCCAGCAAGGCACGTCCCAGTTAATTTCCTCAGCAGGAAGGTATATGTCTACAATGACAATTGTACATCTTCCATAGTTCTGTCAACAGCAAATTCAGAAATGACTGGGGAGTTTTATCTGTATTGTTATTTAGTGTACTTGGAACCACAGATAGTCTACGGAAAAAGAGTCTGATATGAATTGTCACATAAGTGAATGCTGTGGAAGACAGCTTGTTTATCTTGAAGAAAGTTCCTCAGTACTACAAAATTACAAGGAAAGCAAGTCCTAAAGCACTTCGGTAATTTTAAGCTCTAGGGACTTAGAAGAAGACTAACCAGCCTCAAAACCTGTTCAGCACAGCTGCCCTACACTAGCCAGTCATTTGGACACCTCATTCGATTTAGGCAGCTTAATTTCATGAAACCCTCAAAGCTGCTGAGAGTAAAAATGCAGGATCATGTACTGATAAAGATCCTTACTCAAAACATTAGTGTTTTCCTTATGAGGTTTAAAGCACAACATGAACAACAAAGAATAGCTTACATTATTAGCGAAGAAAAAAACATCAAATCAGATCCAGGACATGCTCTTGAGACATTTACAGGAACCTGCAAAGTGAATGGCTGGAGGCAAAAGATGGAAACTCTTCAGAGAAACAACCTTCCTGAAGCTGAAGATGTATCTGCCAAGAAGAAAACTGAGCTAGCCTATGCGTGTGCTAGAATAAATAACAACCATCCACTTCCAACCATCTGAATTAACATCAGAGAACAGCAAGACAAATTTTTTCAACTATTCTTTAGATTAACTACCAAAAATAGTTACACTGGAACTAAACAAGGATACAAGTTAAGACCTGCTGGTACTGAAGCATTTACAGGAGCACTCCTCTATAATTTGGCACCACAATCTTTCAGTGATGCAAAGGAAGTAACATAATCCAATCCAATGGCAATTGCAAACAGTCAGATCAGTGCAGCTCATGATGGCCACTTTCAGAAGATATTTCAGGAGATTTGTTCTCCATCCCTATCCAGGTTCAGGGTTTGAAATACATCAACATTACAGGAGTTAAAGATTCTCTTCTAAACAATTTAAGTAACTTGACTGCAATTTGTCATAAAGATTTTTTAACTCTCAGGGATGGCATATCTCTGGTAATGCTCCTGGAAAGTTAATCTCTGGTAACACTCCTGGAAAGGCTGGAAATACTGATAGAGAACACTGACAAGGCAGAGCAGCAGATAAACATAACATCTAGAAGACTAAGGAGATAAGTTTACAGATAGAAATTAGCACAATCAAAATATCTCACAGCCCAGTTGCACCTTAACATGCGAGAATTTAAAAACAAACCAAAATGCACCTAAATATGGCTATATCGAAGCATCAAGTATTACAGACACCGCTGCAGAAATAGCAATAGTATGATATTTTCCAGACAACAGTGAGAAAACATTAATACATTTTGAGTTATCCTCAATGAGGTCATACAGGTGAAACCATCAGCTGAATATGAAATTGATCAATTTAAGTGGCTGTTGAATTATTTAAGACAAACTAGCCTTCATCAGGCCTCACTCTAATCTTCAATTTACTCTAGTGAAATCTTTTCCTTTGGTACGAACTCATTAAAAATACATCCATCAACAAAAAAGCTGTGAAGCCACATGAGGATCACTTGCCAAATTCTGTTTGGGTTAGTTATCAGTGTATTTCACAAGGTCTTGAGCATTAATTATTTCTGAAACAATATTTTGTAATTTTTTCAACTTTACATTTCCCTAAATATAACTGATCAACGAAAAATCTCTTTTTTTTTTTTCCCCCACTACCAGACAATATGGGAACATCTTTCCAATTGTTTCAAGTTGTAAGAAAAGAAATAAAGCAGGAGCTATCACATGTGGCTCTTGAAACAGTAATCTCAGGTGTAAGACTGCTAGTACACTTACCTGAATGTGAGGTCAAATGTCTACTAATAGCATCCTGTCAAGTATTAGCAACTTTATATCGGAAATGTTTACAAAAAATATCAAAACTGTGATTTTTTTTTTTTAAACGAAATTGCATTTATGGATATCAAACTAGAGAATAAATTTAATATGGTCCATGATAACTTTACACCACTAAGGATTACAGGCACTGACGAGTCTACATAAAATCATGGAATGGTTTGGGTTGGAAGGGACCTTAGAGATCATCCAGCTCTAATCACCCTACCTTGGGCAGAGACATCTTCTACTAGACCAGGTTGCTCAAAGCCCCAACTTGGCTTTGGACACTTCCAGGAACGGGGCATCCACAAATTCTCTGGGCAACCTGTTCCTGTTGTGTCATGCTGGAATTCCCTACTGGATGCAGCTCTATCCATGCAGCACTATCCTCCGAACTAGTTTTTGCAATGATTCCTGGTGCAACGAACAGTTAACACATGTTGGCATGAATAGGCCTGAAGCCTTAGCATTGCTGTGTGGGCAAGAGAGGGAGGAGAGACAGATGTGTGTTGCTGGAGAGTTGGGGAACTACGGTTATATAATACTCGTAGCTGGAGCAGCAAGAAAGCCTAGTCTACCATAACTGCACACAATTCTCTAAATAATTACGTTTTGGATATTAAGACACTCATCTAAATAAACTGCATTCCAAAATAACTTCGGGAGGGTGGAAGAAAAGATCTGGAGCCACCTGATATGAGACCAAACATTGCCATGCATCTCTGCCATTCCAAAAATGCCCTGAGATGTCAGACCTAGAGATACAGGGATGCCTGCTAGACATTCAAGTTCTGAACCCCAGGATCATGCTTGTACCAAATTTTTCTATAAATAATATATTGAACAGTTGTATGGTAATAGCTCACCAATGAAAACCCATTAAATAGATTACTGCACTTGAAGTATCAGTCATGATTAATAAATCTAACTAGTAACTATTATATTAACTTCACTAAATACAAATGAGATTAACATTACTAAATGAACTGTTCCTTAAACATTGTTTATTTGATATGATGACAGACATTACACCAAAAATCGGAAAAAATACTCTCTAAACCAGTACATTTTCTCAGTAGGAAAGAACTACCTGCAAAATAAATCACTATTGCTAAATGTTTCAAGTCCTAAAGCAACACAACACTCATACTGGCCATTGGAGAAAGCACCAGGTAAAAAACATAAAAATCACCAAAAAACAATTTTCTGTTAACAGTCACCAAGATGAACATCTAGCTGAAGCTCCACTCATCTCCAGTGGGTCTCATATTGCCAGTGTGCTGCCACAGAGCTATCCATTTTTAAACACAAAGGTAATCTTCATCATTAACAAGTTTTATAAAAGATATCACCCAATATCAGTAAAAATCAATGAAGCCTCCAAGAAAATAATATGAAGGTTAAAGGAGGTTTTAAGAAAGTTTTGGAGAAAGTTCATTGCAGTGAGTAAAACCAAGTACAAAACAAGAACTATGGTAAAACAAGATGCAATTGAGTATTTCAATTTCATCAAGCACAAGCATACTTCATCATGAATTTGACCAACAAAATACAGCGTTCAATATAACATTAAGATAATAATACTAAGCTAAGTTAAAGTGCTTAAGAAGAAGAACAGAATTACTATAGTTTTCATAAAACCGTTCATGAATCTGTGCAAGCCCCAGCCGAAAAAGCAACCACAATCCCAAAACAAAAACCAAACTCCACAGTAATAGGTGATAATATCTGTGGTCTCAGACATCAGTCTGGAGTCAGTGAAAGAAAGAACTCACAATAAAATAAAGTAGTTTATTTAAAGAAAACCTAAAGTCTGGAAGAGAAGATAAGGGCAATAAGGGATTTATTTTATACTTACTGCTGAATGAACAGAAAACATAAAAGTGATAAATAACTTAAAAAAAGAGGAAAATGCATAAACCACAAAAGCAACCCACAGTCATTACAAAAAAAAAAATCTCTCACGAACAAAAGAGAAAAAACCAACCAAACACATGAAACCCCAAAACCACAAGCCACATTCATGAAGGGAACCTGAGTCATGCCCTCAATGTCTTTAAGCCAACAAAAAATGTTAATTAACTTTGTCTGAAACATACAATACTGCAATAATCACAGCAAGCCAATATCTCATTAAGTGTCTAGCTGCTTCTTTAAGAATACCAAATCTTGATTTTGAATTCAAAGCCAGAAAGATAACAGGTTTCCATTATAAAAAAAATTTTATTGTCATACAAATAGTAATTAGCCGTTTATTTACTATTTAGGCTCTTCCTTGGGAGTCAAATAGTTTAATTATTCCCTTAATCACAACTTTAGAGCAAATTAAAACACGGGATCTCCAAATTCTCTGAAAAAACTATAAGACATTACGTATCTAAAAGATAAAACTTTAAGCCTTGTATTGAGTGTTTGATTCTCCTCATTTAAAACAGACAGCAAAAAAGGAGGCATAAACCAAGATTTTTAAGAAAAACAAAACAAAGAAAACCAGCAATAATCTGAAGATTCATATTAGCATCAACTGCAGTCCCTAAAGAAATGAGTAGACATTCTCAGCCCATTCTCTGGGCAACAATAAAACAAAAGATAGAAGAGAGCCAAATGGAGATTGAAGAACTTTGATGAAAAGCAAATGCATAGGATTTCATATTCAAAGAGTAAAAAAAGTGACTTATTCAAAACTCTTCTCCTTGAACAGACATTAAAAACACTTCCTGTTAAAAACTGATGCAGCTTATTCTCAGAAGTCAGCTCTACTAGATGCATAGAAGGTGTGACACTAGAAAAATTGTGCTTAATGATGGGGTTCAGTTTTGTTTGTGGACTTTTTTTTCCAACGCTTTGCAAGAAAAACTAAGAAAAGAACGGACTTGCAACTTCCAGTGTGAAACTGGTTGTTCTTTCAGAAAAGAAGCTCCACAAATTTTTGTGATATAAGAACACTTTTGATTTTATACAATATTTTTCTGAGTTACCACATTGCCTCAATTTTTTAAGACAAATTCAGATCAATTGGGCCACACGAAACAAAACTCTCTACCTGTATGGTTATTGGTCTAGCTCATCTCATCAACTGACAAGTCCCATCTAACTGAATAGATAGTATTCCCTCACAGGAAAATTCCCTGAGATAAGACAACAATGACTATCCTAGCTTGAAACTCTAGGAATGGACCAGAAAAATCAAAGACATACGGATATATGTACCAGGAAATAATATAGCATTATTCTGAGACTGTCTCTCTCTCTCTCTCTCTCTCTCTCTAACTCGACCATTCCCCTGTGAGGGCCATGGGCACTATGGGAGCTGCCGTGAGGAGGAGAACTCACCTGTTTTTCTGCACCGTGGAGACAGAGCCTCATCCTCCCTCTGCCTACCAACCCTGCGGGAACTGACCTGGGGCAGCCTAGAGAACACGTCTGTTTCTGCACTATGGAGACTGGGGCTCCCCTTGTCCCTCCATCGATCCTGCAGGAACTGACTCAGGGCTGCTGTACACCGCCATTTGGTAACTCTAATTGGTCTCTGGTCAGCGAACCGGGAGAAGTGCTGCCTGCAAGAGGGGCCAGCCAGCCAAGGCACGACATCACCACCCCCTGTCCGTAAATATAAATACCCCCCTTGTTAGGGTAGCCGGAGGCACGACATTGCCACCTGCTGTCTGTAAATATAATTGCACCTTTTTTAAGGGTAGCAGAGGACACTGACTTTTGTTTTGTTTGATCCTTTCTGGACATATATATAGGTATATTGTGGTTAAAAACTGTTATCCTATTCCTATATATTTTTCTAATTAAAATTCTGTTTCTAAATTTAAAGGAGAGGGGTTATTTCTATTTTTTTTTTGGCTGGCCTTCTTGGGGGAAGAACGCCTTTCCTTTTTTCTCTCTTGGCCAACACAGATATCTTAGTTCTCCCCTGAACTACGTCACTTTGATAATTCAACCTGGAAGACCTAACAAACAAACCTTCTCACTGGGAAGGGAAGAAAGTAACCACACGAACTCTTGACACAACATACTATAAAACATAGGAGGCATGGCGCAGAACACCTTAACATGATCCTTACTACCCTATTTTCTCATTTATGTGGGGAATGGAAAGAAAAACAGTGTAGCAAACTTCAGTGAAAAAGTTAAGATTTATTAATGCAAACAAAAGTAAAATCAAACTATTTTAGCTATGGAAATTCAAAAATAGCTCCGTATCTCCCAGTGAAACACTTCCAAAGAAAATACCAGTTTGCTTGTTTTGATTTCGGTTTTTTTGCAAAATAAAATGTTTCTTTTAAAAAAGGAGAATCTAAAATCATTCCAACAGTAATATTTCAACAATCAGACTTTTGACATCCATGGATATGTCCAATAAAAGTCCGGCTGAATGGCAGCATTTATACTTCTCCCAGTCTGGAACTTCTTCACATTTAAAATGAAGCAGCTGTCATTTTTTTCCTACGATATTATATTAAAACTGTATTTCAAGAAAGGACAAAAAAGAAGTGATAATAAAACAGAACTCACCACAATTCCAAACTGCTCTGGCTCAGACAAATTGTTATACTCGCTCTTGAACTTGGACAATGCAGTCAGTTGTTCTTGTTCAGGAAGGTGTTTTATTAAATTCTATAAAGAAAAATAAAATAGGCTTTAAAGTCTCAGATTCTATGTTGCTTGTATTATTGTATGCAAATGGTATTAGATATGCACCATTACCATAAAGTCCAAAGACAACACTCTTCCCTGAAGACAGTAGAATGTAAATAGGCAACACACAAAATTAATTGAGAGTGTAAAAAGCAAGTGATGCAATACTGCTAGCTAACACCGCTCACTGATTCTACAGACACTTATGTAGTTGTTTTTTTTTAAACACTGTTTTTAAAGAAATAATATGCTTGTTAGGCACTACAAAACAGAACACTATATATCAAACAGAACAAAAAATCCAAGTGTAACACATCCATCTAAAGGACAGTAAGATTTACTAATGCTAGACAAAAAGTATTTTGAAAAAGGATAATTTATTTTCTAGTATTTCAAAACAAAGGCTTAAACCCATTACATTTACTCACATTACTAGCCTGAAAACTTGCTAGAAGTAGGAATTCAGAGCTGGGATTCAGCTTCAGCAGAATTCAGAAGTCCACGTGGGGAAGTTGGAAGCTTACATAAGTGAATGTCTTGTGAACACAGGTAAGGGAATCTAAACATCTCACCTTCATTTGGTCATCTGAAGAATCCTCTGACTCCCTGGAGCTTCCTGAATACTTACACATGTATACCTACATAGAGACACATTCAGGTACCTGAACCCCACTCTAACTATTCTGCTAGGTTGGCTAAAAAGCTTTTCTGAGATTCTGGAAGCAGAGAACTTCTCAAACATTTAATTATGGTATATAATTTGAGTCCTTCTCCATGGACACCCCCTTGTCGTGGGGGAGAAGCTTGCGTGCCCTTATGAGGTTGCGAGCTGTGCGGGCGGTGGTTCATGCCTCCGGTAGGGTCTCCCATGCTAGTCAGGTCTCAACTGAAGGGTCAGACAAAGTGTGTCCACAGGCAGGATG
>JAWWEW010000001.1:60635086-60658264 GCA_035583185.1 Anabacerthia variegaticeps
CCACCAACGTGCTTGTAGCAAGCGTGGGTAGAGCCCTTGTAAATCTTCGTTCACGAAGCCTAGCCATGAATGAATGATAATTTGAGTCAGTAGCTCAGTTCTGTCCCTTCAAGATGACTAACTACCGGTCAATAGTCAGTCGCCCTAGCCTGCTGTCTTTCTTAGCTTATGACTCACATGTTCCTGGTTACACATTGGCTAAACTTCTGTTACAGAAAAATATGAGAGAGATTGTTCTTTCGCAAAACACTCCCTAGTCTACCAGTAAGATCACTCTTCTGAATAGAACTTAAAGTTCAATCCTTTTAACACTGCAGCCAAGCTTGAGTCAAGCAAACTCAGCCATTCCACTACCTACTCCATATTTCAAGAAAGAATCAGAAAGGCTAATTCCAGCACTTCCGCATGACTTAATGGAAAGGGCAGACATTTCGGTTGTCAAAATCTCTTTTTTTACTCTTCAAGTAAATATCTTTGGTGATATACAATGAACAGAAAAGATTTAAGCAGTCAAAGCCTTTTAAAAAACCTCTAATATTATCCACTAAAAATCCTAATTTCCTAAATTCAGCCAGTGAAAATATAAAAATTACCTCTCTGGGCTCACGGAGATAAAAAGTCACACCTATGCTATGTTTAACATGCTTCCGTGGTTTAAGAAGAATTTCACTCTAAGTTACAGTCAAAAAAATTTCCCTAAATAAAAGAAAACTATCAAAAATGCAGGAACTGTGATGCTTAAAACAAAAACATAAACTTAAATTTTATGAGCTTAATTTGGACAAGGTCAAACTGATTGTCAGCCTGATAGCAGTCATATATATTCTTACCATTATGATGTTTGGAAAGTATTTTTGTAAAAAAACTATATTTACTAATTATGGATGAAGATGTCCAGCACTAAATTAGTAACCCTGAGCAAAAATGAAAGGGTATAGAGTGTAAAAAGATACCTTTTAAATTATAAATTCATAACACACCTATTTCTTTTCCACACAAACAATTCTAAATATGACAATTCCCTAATCTTTACTGAGATTAAAATGTTGTTTGATGCTGAAATAGTTTTCATATGTAGAAAAACTGACCACAAAACTTCATCCCAAACCAAAAACAGTCAAGTGTTGCATGCATATTTTCAATACTGAGAATCAAAAAACAAAAAAGAAAGCAACCCAAACTGAAGGAGCAGCTGATATCAAAGAGGCTCTATGGTGTTCAGATAAAGCTTTTGAACAGCTACAGATGAAATGCATTTTGAATATCAAAAAAGAATATGCAGGAGAAAGAATTTAGATTAAGTCACAAGAAACATTCCGATAATTAGTCAATGAGTTTTTGGATTACAGCATGACTTTTAGAGTTTTTACATCTTCAGTAGTAGATTTAACTTCTAACTGAAGATGAAAGTGGGGCGACGGGGGGAAGGCAGAGAGAGATTGAGAGAAAATATATTTTACTTTTAAAGTGTAACAAGAGTTGGATTAAGGACAAATTTCCAACTTCAGACACAGTGATACTAGGAGACACTGAACAATATCCAAATCTAGACAAAGAAAAACTGATGAAGGCAAGAAAGTTCTAGAAAAGAGAAGTAATGTACTAAGGCATCTTATATAAATGAAGAAAAATTGCCATATGCTTGCAAACATATATGCTTTCATTCTTATCAGAATCACGAAATACATAGGACCATGCATGGCCATAATGCATACTTGAGAAGGTTTTAAAAGGCAGAAATAGAGACATACAGCTGGACAGTTACATTTATTTAGTAATCTAAGTACATATGAAGGTGGATACCAAATTTTTGAAGCAACAAGACACATTATTCTGCCACTTCAAAGGTAGATGGGTGTCTTAAGTCCTTTTTCAGGCTTAAACTCAGATAGTCCCTTTTTCAAAGTTATTATAGGGTTGTTTTACCCAGAAACAAGCAACTTGGATGAAACCATTTGATAAAAATTATTACATCCAAACTTGCAAACTAAATGTGGAGCCTAAGTTCTACCGAATTTTCATCTGATTTAGGCCTGCTAGTGTTTAATCACTTGGCAAAAAAATGCAATCTATATTCTAGAGTCATTATGACCGTGTTCATACAGGACATTGTGAGCATTATCACTTGTATTCCATTACACTGACTTCCACATAATCACAGCAGCTGCTAACATCACTGTACTCTTGTAGGATATTATTCCTCACCTCATCTTTGGCTCTTCAGCTTCTCTTACCCTCTTCTTAAATAAGTTCCCTCCTCTCCAAAAGCAAACACAGAGATTCAAACACTGTCAAAACCACTTTGGACTCAATTTTGATGCCAAGAACTACATAGAGAGGTTATCGGATACACTGAATTTCAGCATACTTTAGTAGTAATAGCAATTAAGAGCTACAATATTATCAGGATAGTATCAAAAGTATCTCATTTTATTGTTAACCATGCCTACTGTATACCTACTACAGTGGAGCAAGGCTGTGTTAGATGGTTTAAATATACAGAAAATTAGACATCCTTTAGACCAAGGCACCTACAATTATTAAAAAGATAACACTCCACAGAAGAAATTAAAATTCATAATAGAAAAGTAAAAAGATTCTCAATGAAAGTAAAGTTTCTCTTCCTAGCTTAATGCAATTTCACATAGAAGTATGTCGTTAATTAATTACCCATTAATGGTTTGATGATCTTTTTCTCAGTTGAAATGCAAAAGTATGTTTTACCTTCTTTAAATATTACATACAGCAATTATTCAGATGCCAGTTCTTCATCATTTTTATATATAATATTTCTTTATTAAAACCAGGTTGCTTCATGTTATTGTTGAGGACCCAATTTTGCTAACAAGCTAAATTTTAATCATTGAAAAACAGTGCTAAGATCAAACAGCATGAGAGAGTCTCAGAGCAAGGATGCGCTCTGAGACAGAGACCAAAGTTAACATAACAGCATAGCATATCCTCTCTCTCTTTTCATGCTACCACAGAGAATTTCTACTAAGATACCAAATAAAATAAAGATACACATCATGCTGCTTTTGAGCACAAAGAAAACCTTAAAAAAGTGATCTCTAAGTGCAAACTAGAATACACAAACAATTTGGAAGTGTAAATTGCTACACTCATCACAATAACCTTAAAGTAATAGTTTCGGTGCCAATATTAACTGCATCATTGAACAAAAGAGAGAATTATAAAACGGCTATATATACTGCCACTGGAGATGATGATTCATGCTTGTTCCTTCAAATATTTAGGATAAACATCTCCTTCTTCAATAAAGAAAAGAAAGTGAAGTCTAGATAGTTCAACAGAGAATAAACACCTTTGAAATCCATGTGACAAGAAGTGAGACCAAAACTGCATGCAGGAAGAAAAAGCATGCTGAGCATTGTACAGCCTCCTCCATAGGATCTTATTTTGACATTCCAATATGGTGAAAATTTATTTTGCAAGAAAAGCACACAAATACAGATTTGCTTTGTTTTGACCTCTCAGTATAAGTTACTATGTGTTGCAGTACAAGATACACATTTCAAAGAGCCTTAATGTAACAACTAATTTTATGACCCTAATACCTGTATTTATTTCTTCACTAATTAAGATTCTTGCAAAAATCATACGTTTCTTAAAAAAAAAATTAAAATTAAAAAAATCGAACTTTAACTTTCTTGTATGTTCCAGTAGAGACTGGTAGACTTGCCCGTAACACATTCAGATATGCTGAAGAGACTGGCTATCTAAATCCTCTGTAATTGAAACTCACACCACATTAAAAGTAGATTGATAATAATTATCAATTACTGATGTATTATGTTTTGACATTTATGAGCTGTAATAGCAATAATTTGAAATTCATTGCAATATGCAAGAGTCCTGTCCAAAAGACAGATAATATTTTTAAAGACCTATCTTTCCAAATTTAATGGATGCCCATCAAGATGACTTGGGAGTATGGCAAATGACAGGAAAGGACAGGTTGAGAGAAGCTGGTTTGTTGAACTCTTAAGAAAGAAAGCCTCATGGGAAATTAATGTGTTCAGCTGGAGGGTACAATAGAGTTGTATAAGTGGAGTTGTGCAATAGAAGACCAAGGTCACAAGTGACAACAATAAAAATTCCAGCTAGATAGACAAGGAAAGGTTTTTCACCACACGTGCTGTCCAACGCTGAAAAAGGTGTCCAGAAATTCTATGAAGCCTATCTCCAGCCTCAGAGATACTAAAAATTTAATGGAAAAGGCCCTCAGCAAACTGCTTTAATTGACCAGGCTTTAAGCAGAGGCTTGGCTTAAATGACTTCCAGACAACACTTCCAAATTATTTTTTCCCATGGTTCTATCATCATGCATTTGTATTTGTTTTATTAAATTCTTCAGTTTAGATACCCTTGAATATCACTCTGTATAGAAGTTATAGTTTCTTCTGGCTCCACACAGATTCATATTGGCTTTGTGCTTCAAATAATATCATATGGAAAGGGAAGACACTACCTAAACTCCATGGAAGAAAAGTCGTCAGTGTGAATGACCTAAGGCAAGATCATAGATTGTATCAGCTCTAACAAACAAAAAAAACCCCAAAAAACAAGCAGAAAACCCGCAGACTTAAGCAGAGAAGACAGGGACAGAAAAGAACTAAAGAAAAAATTAGTAAGTAGCGAAGAACCTAAATCTCATATGTACCCGAGGAAAAATCTCGGTTTAGGTGTGAACAATATGGAACATAGAGAATACAAATTCAGCTGTGTCGTGGCTTAATTCTAGCCAGCTACCAAGTCTCGGGCACCCACTCGCTCACTCTCCCACCAGCAGGACCACAGAGAGAATCAAAAGGGTAAGATCTGGAAAACTCGTGGGCTGAGATAAAGGCAGTTTAATAGTGAGAGCAAAAGCCACACACACAAATAAAGCAAAACAAGGAATTAATTCACTGCTTCCCATGGGCAGGCAGGTATTCAACTACCTCCAGCTGGGCTGGGCCCCATCACATGTAACAGTTACTTGAGAAGACAAACACCATCACTTCAAATGTCCCCTCCTTCCTCCTTCTTTCCCCCACTTTAGATACTGAGCACGATGTCATACGGTATGGAATGTCCCTCTGGTCCACTTGGGTCACCTGTCCTGGATGGGTCTCCTCCCAACCTCCAATGCACCCCAAACTTCCTTTCCAGCACGTCAGTATGTAAAGCAGAAAAGGCCTTGGCTCTGCGTACCTGCCCAGCAATAGCAAAAACATCTCACATGGTCAACCCTGTGTTCAGCACAAATCCAAAACACCACCTCATACTAGCCATTGTGAAGAAAACTCTACCCCAGCCAAAAGCAGCACAAGCTGCTGTCATAAAAATATTAACATTACAAATATTGAAAAGTCTGCAGTTCACAGATAAGATTCTTGCAGGGATTTATCAGCCAGAAGTTTACATTAAGAGGTCTTTTTAACTACAGGTTTCTATTGACTGAGAAGCTTCCCCTGAAATACTGAGATTTTAAGTGTCTTTTTCCTTACCTGAATCATGGACTCTGACAGTTGTGTTTCATCTACTTCCAATATCATCATTTTGATTTCCTCATAAGGCACGCGGAAAGATCCAAGGAAAATTGCTGAAATAAAGATTCCACAAATAATGAAATAAGCAAGACAACAATCTTGTTTCTACTTACAAAACACCAGTAAAACAGGTTATAGCATCTCCAGGTTAACAAACACTATGCAAAGTAATATGAGTAAGAGGTAACAATTTTTAATGTATTTTTAATTACTGTTCTCCTTCAATTCCAGTCTTCCGCATCCATTTATTATGCACAACATCCAGCACCATCAGAAGACTTCCAAAAGCAGTCAGTGACAAGTCTACTCTGCAGGAGAATCACTGTTGTTACAATATTTTGTGCTGAGGTGACTACATTTTTTTCTTCTGCAGTCTTCTTGTCGGAGCTTTCCCTTAAAGAAGCACCATAACAAACCAGAACCATATAAACAGAAAACAAAATGCTCTTATAAACACTCCTTATTCATTCACCATAATCCAATCATTTCCTATTTTATCTCTGCTGGCATTTAGGAATCTATTCTTCATAGAACTTCACTCTGTCAAAACTTTATCTTTTTTATTTGCATATTATTGCATATACTGAGTATTGCCTGCTTTCTATAAAGTACATGAGATGGCCAAACACCCTTTAGACATAATTGTCTTTTTTTGTCGTGGGGTGGAGAAATGCTGGGTGGGGGGACAGACAGTATTCCTTGATGAATATGTTGAAAATATAGATACATAAGTAGATAATAGAATTGTATGCTTGTACTTCAATATATACAGTCTTGAACAAGGAATACTCTTTAACAGTTCTCTGGGTCTTTTTAAGTGTTTCAGTTGTATCAACTCTCAAGCTTGGGCTTAAAAATAATATACAAATACTCTCACATACTTTAAACAAGAAGTGGTTACCCGGTAATCGGACAAGAGGGAAAGCTATTATGGAAATTTTTATAAGTTACTTTGTGAAAACAAACCCACAAGAATCTACTTACACAGATTCTGCGCAATCTTTGGGTCCAAAACTTTTAATTCTTTGATTCGTTTCTTAATAGATTTCTTTTCTTCAAAATCTTCCTCCTCTCTTTTTACTGCCAGAGTAAACACAAATACTCCCATGGTTAATTCTTAATATTTAGAGAAAACACTCACAAATTCAGAAAGCATATTTACTATCAAGCATAGCCAATTCACAGAGAAAAGAACATATAATAAAACGCCATCAAAAGATAGAGAGGTTTTGCATTTATTGCTTGTTATTTTCAAAACTTTTGCACTTCAGTCAAAATTTGTTAGCATGTTAGCCTTCCAGTTTTTTTTTTTTTTTAATATATAGAATCTCAGTAAAATGCTACTGTTAAGCAGTCATATTTAAAATATCATGCAACATGCTTCAGTTACCCTGGCCAGGTTAGCATTCTAAACTGTATTTTAACAACAGCAAATCTTAAAAAATATGTCAATATGTTTCAATGCTGAGCAATAAAGAACCAACCTAAAATCTAACTACTTTTGTAACCGCTTTTGCCTAATTATATGCACCAAAATTAACAAAGATCATTGGCTTATTAAAAGAAATAACGTTACTTTAGAATAAAAATGAGCATATACCTCCAAAAAGGTATATCTTTAAGCATATCATGTAATTACATTATTACAAAATACCACAACGTGATTGTATAAACATATGTTAACATTAATGGAGATTTTGGTTTATTGTTTCTTTTCAGCAAATAAATAATAAAACAGGAGTTACCAAATGCATTATGCAAGCTGAATTTATTTCTCGTTATTCACACATTGTCATAAGAATTTCACTTGAAATAACAGTATAGGCTTGATAAGGTATTAGTAGAGACCATTCCAATTATTATGCAAACAAACTAAAAGATCAAACCCACAGAAATCTTCCCTTAAATACAATCTGGTTGTCCTTTTTATCCCCCCCTTTCTTTCTTCCTCCCCCAGCACAAATCTTCAATGTCAAACGTTATTTACCCAATGTTTTGCTACTGTTTATTTAATTCTCTATACTATTCCACAAATGAAATTAGTTTCCAAGCTTTTACAGTATGATTGCTCCAGATTGTTATTCATGCTTCAAATATTTGATAGTAGAAAATATGCTGTAATAATACACTACTGACTTCCAAAGGGGATGGATATAGAAGTCCTGTCAAGAAGACAGATTAAAATTTCTAGCTCACTGATGATTCTTGACAAAACTAGATGTAAACATGAATTATCAAGAGGATTTCCCTAAGTTGAAATTAATTCTGAAAATGTTAAGAGAGATATTTGAGAGCTATGTCATTCTTAAAACACATTTTTCTAAGCATGATAAATTTTGCCTAAGATTGGAACGCAGACTAAATGACCTCTTGAGGTCTTTGAGTTTTGTAGTCTAGGATACATCCAAAGAGATAAGGACCTAAAGACATCACATAAGAATTGAAGGATCTAGATTCAAGTCCCTTCCGAGTTGGTGGAGATGTAAATTTGAATTATCTCCTAAATCACTTTTAATACTCTACACCCGCTAGGCAACATGATGCTCTTGAGGACATGTCACAGTGCAGAAAAGAACCTGGTTTTCTGAAAACATGAAATCACTGAGCTGAGACATAAAGCAGTCCTTGGAAGAAGGATTGATATCCAGGGTCCTGGCAAACACCTGCCTCATCTTTTGATCGTCTTATCACTCTACCCAAAATCCATTTGGCCTTGCATTCCTTTCAGCACAGATTTAACAGAATGGTTAGCATTCTCCTGTACCAGGAAAACTACACACACTGCTTACTACACATGCAAAAGCAGGTTTTAACTAGTAATGTGAGAACTCAATATCCCATGTTCCAAATGAATTGAATGACATTTGAGCTACTGGATGAAGAGAAGGTTATCACTAAAGGCTCACTTTTCCTGGTTATGCTTTAAGAAGAACCCCTACTGAACCCAAAAGGGCATGTCAAGGGGCTACAGGTCTCAGAACATTTTCTCCTGCAGTTACACACTTTAACAAGTCGCTCAAATTTCTTAACAATTACATGCTGAAACAGTAATTCTTAAAAGCATGCTTTTGAGTTGCCTTTGTTGCTAGAATTGCAAATTGCCCTAGAAGACCTGAATATCTCTGGAGCACAGGTTCCATGCCATCTTCGTGCCTTACATAATGCTTTGTGGCTACCTTGGAACTTTGCAAAGCGTTATTTTACAAGAAACAAAATAACTTCCTCTGCAGTCACAATAAACAGAAGTCTTATTATCTGAATTTGTTAATTTGCTTAAACATGCCCTGACAGCCTTGAACTGCATACTAACAGGAAAAAAATATTTGCTTTTTCCAGCATTAGAAAGAAATATTTATTCATTTGAAGTCTCATTACAGAGATAATACACAGATATACAAACACTAAAAAAATATCAACAGTTAAACATGAACTATATAACTCCCTACTTCCAAATCATGAAGCAATGCTGCAAATGAACTGGCTAATTCCCCCAAAATTTTCAGCTAAGAGGGGGTTATGCCCAATGTTACAGCACTACGTCAGGCATCCTAACCGTAAGGAAAAATGTATAAGCATAAAAGATATCTACTCTAGGAAACTCAAGCAGGAATTGTATGCAGACTTCTACAATTATGCAACAAACTAAATTACTACAAACTTACATGACACTTCTTCAGGAGAATTCAAGTCACATCCTTACGTAGGTGGCAGCAATAAGAAGCAGAGGATACATATTACTTGTCTTCCTTGTTTGAAATGTTGAACTTCCCAATGAAAACTCTGATACCTCCTACTACCTCTAAAAATCTTTACCTCACTTGCTACTGTCTTGCTTTTGGTCAAGGATACTGTTAATTTTTCAGAGTAGCCACCGTGGCATGGGTGGAAGCCTGGAGCCATGCGGGCCTGGCCAAGACATACTGCTATTCAACACCATCTTATGTCATGGCCAGGAGGTGGGGAAAAGGGACTCTCCCTTGCTTCCCAGAAGGGGCTGGGGGTGCTCCTTTTCTGGGGGAACTAGTGTGGAACAGAGGGGTGGGGCAATGCCAATCCCGACCTGACAATCTACCTGCCACTGATTTTCATTTCCTCAGGCTTGAGGGAAAACTGTGGGCATGAATGGACTGTCCACCACATTGTTCACTGTCCCAGATGGTGTGCAACTTTTGCCTGTAAATCACCTTCGTTTTGTAGACTTTTGTTATTAATATTGTTACTGTTACTGTTTGTTTTCTTATCTCATTGCTGTTTTCAGTAAATTGTTTTCATCTCAACCCGTGATCTCTGCCTTTTGTATCTCCCACCAGAGGGGAGCAAGCAGAGGGAGGGCATTAACTAAATTAATGAATGCCACTCCTAAACCACAACAGCTAATTAACTTATAAGGTAGCAAAATAAAACCACTCCCAGAAGCCCAGGAGACATAACAATTATCTATTTCCGACAAGAAAAAAGGGAAAAAAACCACAGCAGGGGATAATTCATAGAAATAGCTGAACAGGTGAAGTAAATATCCAGATTAAAAGACAATAAAAGAAAATAAGCAATTAGATTTTCATCTGTGGAGGGCACTAGAATAAAAAGTAAAGTACACAGAAGACAGAAAATGGGAGCATCTGCTTTCACTGGAAAAAAACAGTCCACTGGGAGTGGGCAGCTGCTGCAGAAAGGTAACTATTGAGAGAAACAGATGCAAGATGTTATCATGCTAACAAGAGAAGAACCAACCAAAGGATCTGAAAATACAGACGGCTCCAGAAGTTGGATCATCATATTAAACCATCAGCTTTTTCAAAACTACATATCTTATTTTAGGTATTATACAACTAAAAAGGAATGTCACATGCCAAGAAACACACACCATTTAAAGTCCCATATGTTTCATCTATCACACGAGGGCCATACACATGGATGGCCCCACCATCTGAACTGGAAAATGTTTCATCAGTAGTACCTCAGCTGATGCTCCAACTGCTCTGCCCTCAGGCTGGGACACAAAGTGCTAGAGCACCTTGAAACACACAGAATGCACCTACCACCCTTAGCAATTCCTCTTATCTCCACATCCCACAACCTTATTAACATGACTCTAAAATTAATAGATTTGGTTGCCAGCATACAGACAGACAAATACCTCGAAGGAGTTTCAGATACTAGACAGATTGCTTTCACCGTCTCCTTCAAACACAGATCCATACACACATTCAAATGCATTCAACTACCTCCATCTGTAGCAATGATGTGACTGAAATTAGAGTCCCAAAAAGAGTAGTGACAGGACTGTTTTACAAATATCACAGTTGGAAGCCTTCAGAATAGCACTTCATAAAAATGTGGACTGGATCCTAAGGAGCTACTCTGTACAACTCTGAAACAATTACATTCCTGGTAGGTGCCACAGAAATAATCTACATTCATGAATTGCTATACATATTTCCATTTCTACCACAGGTCTTGATATAATCTGCTACCCACAGTCTTTCTGTAAGAAAAATAATGTCTGTGCATCTGTATGCTAAATAAAAGTAAAAAAAAAATCTTCTAAAATACATCATCCTACTGAAAACCTCCCAAAAATACCAACAACAAACAAACAAAAAAAAAAAACCCAAACCAATAAAATACTCTTGACATACAGGCTTCAAAAGGACCATACAGATCTGAACATTTATTCTAAAAAGTCTGAATTCCTATTTCAGAAGAAACTTGAAAACTGTATTACACATAACACTCAGTGGAGTTATTTTGTCACTAAGAAACAGAGCATACAGAAAATTACACATGACCTTGCACCTTTCCTAGCCTCTTAGCTGAGACAACAATCATCTTACATTCTATCTTCACTGGAAAATGAAAGAACATGTCTGGGGTCATGGGCTCAAAAGATGTACCCATACGGTCTCATTATGAAAGTAGATGCCTAGTTCATCTGTTTAGAAGCCTAATTCTTAGAAGTAAATGATAGGTTTTGTCCCATATAGTAGGATATTCAACTGAAAACCCTGTAGTCTTTATCTCTCAAAAGTTATCTGCAATCAAAGGAACAGATTTTTAATAAAAAATGAGGCTGTAGCTAAATAACAAATCCTGCAGAATTTCTTAGTTATCAAAAGCAAAAATGTGCAGTCCCTTTCTATAAAGAAAAAGAACTACTGAGATCAGAAGTGACCTCTGGAGGTCACTTGGTCCAACCCCCTCACTCAGACAAATGCTCAGGACTGTGTTCAGTGGCTTGTGATATTCATGAGAAACCAGGTGTGTGTGCCCATTACCTCTTGTCCTGTCACTGGACATCACTGAAAAGTGCCTGGCTCCAGCCTCCTTGTGCTCTCCTTTCAGGTATTTATGTACACTGGCAAGATGCTCATGAGCCTCCTCTTCTCCATGTTAAACACTTCCAGCTAACCCTAACCCTAACCTTTCCCATACAGGAGAGATGCTCCAGTCCCTTCACCACCTTCATGACCCTTTGTTGGACTTTTCTCAATATGTCCATGTCTCTCTTTTACTGAGGAGCCTCAACCTGGACACAGTACTCCACGTGTGGCCTCACCAGTGTTGAATTCGGAGGCCTGAAAAGGAATATATGTCTTTTGGCTGACAAGACATAGATTTTTGAAGACTTGGATTGTTTTAGTAGCTTCTCTGCTGTCCCACAATATAACATGCAACAATGCAAAGCAAAAGTTTAGTCTGAAAAAAAACCCAACCCAAACAAAAAAACAAGAAAGAAAAAAAGAAAAACAAAACCAAAAACCAAACTACAAACCCCACCATCAAGTCTGTTTCCTAGACTGCAACACTACATAGATGCCACCAGCCCCAGCTGCAGATTTCATATCGTTATTCACCAGCACAGTTATTTGCAACAATCTGCTTAAAAATAGAAAAGATATTGCGAACTGGATCAATATCATTCCACAATATCTTTGAAAATGACTTCTTCATTTTTTTCACAAAAACACAGATAAAATGAGGATACCAGGCACAGCCCACAGCAGTAGGAAGAATGCCTGAACACTGAGAGGCCAGGAAGCTGATAAATATTCTGCTTCCCAAACAGAACAACTGTATCAGCATCAGGGACTGCTCATCACTTAAAGATCTGTTCTAGATAATGATAGCTCATTCATAAATCAAAGACATTCTCTCACATTTTTTAATGGTAGCTGATAAAATTCTGAAGAAAAAAAATCAAATCTGAAGTCCTATTCATTAAGAAGTAACTCCCTAAAATGCTCAGAGGTGTGGCATATACAAATCAGAAGAATCTTTTCCTTAATTACAACCTGAACACCTGCTTGGCTCCACACTAGAACTGAAGCTTTTAACCAAGGTAGATAAGGATCTAAAACTTCACTAATTTTTCTGTGACAGAAAAGAAAAAACTGGAGACTGAAATGAGGTTTTTGCTACAATGGAGTTTGCTGGAGAAGGAAAAGCAAAACATACTGCTGTTCCCAGGAGAATAGAATCCAGCTCTAGTAGAGACTTAATTCTGCAGTTTCCAGATCTCCCCATTCTAAGATATATTCCTACCATCACCTTGTAGCTCTTTGGACCTTACAAAGCTGATCCATCACTTATCAGAAGTCATCAAAAGCTGAATAACTGACCTGAGTGCCCTTGCACCCAAGGTGAGCATAGTTGATTCAAGAAGCACCATAATATTACTGACTGTTAAATGGAATGGCAACTGTTCAATTCCACTGTTTTGTGTCCAACAGTTGCCTTTCAGAGGTTGTCAAATTCCAGAGCGAAATATTTTAATTGAATAATTCTTGACAGATTGTTCTTCCATGCATTTGTGTAACTGCATATTAAACCTAATAAATTTTAAACACAGATTAAGTCCTTCAGCAGAGTCCCAATACGCAATTATGCATTGTACAATGAAAGACTTTATTTTTATGATCTTGATCAGTTTTGCTGTACCTTTACTACACTTTTTACCAGTGAAAGAAAACCACACAAATTTCCCAAATCCTGTTTTGTCAGTATATGGGTAATTTATTACACTGTTAACTAATTCTGGCATTCATTAATCATTACCTACAACACATCCACTATTGGTATCAGCTTTGGCAACTGTAGATCCTTGAGAACCAAAAACCTTTTTAAAAACTGTCATCACATTTGTCACCTTTCTTCGTTTCCTCTGATGTTGGCATAGGTTCAAGTCATAGTTTACACAGCACAGTTGAGAGCTCAGCTGTTTCATCCTTCAGTTCCCTTAGAAGTCTGTGGTGAATACCAGCTAGTCTTAGCAATCTGTTACTGTCCACTTTATTGACCTATCCTAAAACTTCCTCTATTGATCATGCAGTTTGTGTTTCCTGCTCCCATGTGGTGCTTCCCCCAAAAACCAGCATGGAGGCTACTTCACTGCTGGTCAAACAAATAACTCTGAACTTCAGCATTTGGAAGCAGAAAAAAAAGGGTGCTAGTATTTGTTGTTGTTGTTGTTGTTGTAAGACAGATAAGAAGCAGTAAATCATACTTTTGTACTGCATTTTTATTAAGTCTTTATCCATGCTCCAAATTCAATAGTATGAAAATTTTAACACCCTAGCTCTGAATCAGCAAAGCAGTAGGAATCAGAAACCTAGTGAAGTCCTTGGAATTAAAATACAAGCACTTAGCGACACTGGTAAGTGAAATGTGAGAGAAAAAGAGACACTCAAAGATGTAGCTGCTTATAGATTTTATGTAGCATCTGTTAAATAGCTTTAATATGCTGCAGTCTCCGTATTTCCCTAAATATGTTCTGTTGTTGTATCTTGGCTTATTGACAATGTGTTCAAGGAGACGGGACCTCTGCTGGAACAGAAACCGCTCCCCCTGAATTATGAAACTTATGAGGCACACGGGGGGATCTCCCACACTTACCCAAAACCACATGATGGTATGAAGACACCTAGCTAAACCATAACAGATTGTTCACAGGTAAGACTACTAGTAAAACTTTTTTTTAATCTTTTAATGAACAATTCATTATTTTGTTTGATAGCAAAGCTCTTTCAACTTCACTAAATAGTTTCTAGAAGCTCGACTCTGGCATTTTTCTAGACCAAAGTCTAACATGCAAGTTAATTTTAGTTCTTACTGTGCAAGTTTTCAAAACATTAATATTTATCATTATTTATTGACAAGAATAAGTAGGAGTATATTTTTCCTTTTTATACGTTAGTTCACTGGAATGTCATAATTGTTTCATTATAACCTTAACTTTCAATTTAACACAGATGTTTCCAGCCCTCAAGTTTCAAAGACTGAAAATCTTTGAATGTAAAGTTAGCCAAGTTTTTTCACCTTTGGAGAAGGACTTGAGGATGCTGGTGGATGACAGATTGGCCGAGTCAGCAATGTGCACTTGTAGCCCAGAAAGACAACCATATTCTGAGCTGCATCGGAAAAAGAGACCAGCAGGTTGAGGGAGGTGATTCTGCCCCTCTACTCTGTTCTGGTGAAACCCCACCTGGAGTGCTGCATCCAGCTCTGGGGTCCTCAGCACAGAACAGACATGGACCTGTTTGAGAGGGTCCAAAGAAGGATCTCAAAAACAATCAGAGTTGGAGCACTTCTATAAAGACAAGTTGAGAGAGCTGGGGATGTTGAGCTTGGAGAAGAGAAAGTTCCAAGGATATCTTATTGCAGCCTTTGAATATTTAAAGGGGACTTATAAAAAACATGCAGCCATCTTTTAGTAGGGTCTGTTGTGACAGGACAAAGGCTTTAACCTACGAGAGGTTCAGTTTAGACCAGATGTAGAGACGACATGTTTTACAAGGTGGGTAGTGAAACACTGAAACAAGGCTGCCCAGAGAGGTGGTGGATGCTTTATACCTGGAAACATTCAAGGTCAGGTTGGATAGGGCTCTGCACAACCTGATCTCATTAAAGGTGTCCTTGTTCATTGCAGATGGGTTGGACTAGATGGCCTTTAAAGGCCCCTTCCAACCCCAACTATTCTATGATTCCACAAATCACAGTATGAAGATACAGCTGTAAACTGCTGGTAATAGATGGGAGTCCATTCCTTCCCTCAGACACTCAGCTTTTATCTTAGCTGAATATTCCTAAAATTTATAAAAAGGCTAGTGTAATAATCAGTGTACTTCAAAAACTTCAATTCACAAAAATGGCAGAAAAATTATCAAGGAAATAAAAAAGTTTTCTAGCAAAGTAGCCAGTTTAACCAGCTTGTGGAGTAACTAAATTTAGCACCAGTGTGGGGCAGACCATATAATCAGGTGTAGAGCAGAAGACATCAGTCAGGCCTCTTACCTTCAGCATCAGTGAACTGACACATCTGCTCTGTTGCTCAAAGAGCACCATTCCATGACCCCAGCTGAGCAGAAGTTTGCACTGCATCTGAAAAAAAGCTGTCCACTCATTTTCCTGACACTACTACCCTTATCTGTATAGTGAATTCCAGAATCTAGTTTTAAGTTGTGCCACTTCACTCACAGCTGTGTGAACACTAGTGTCAAATAAGAAAGACAGTTGGACCCCCTCACTAGCAGATCCAGATTCTGTGCCACTGAAATATGGTACAGAACAAATTTATGTAATTGGCTATCATACTAAATTAGAAACAGAAGTTAGACATTATCAATTATTCATTTGTTTTTATTTAAGGGTTATTTCTTTCAAAACAGTACACTGTTAAGAGAAACATTTTTTCTAATTAATCTTTGTTATTGTAAGATTTAAAATTAACAAGTACCATCTGAACCTACACATAAGCTGAAGACACACTTCTGACAGAAAATTATCTCAATTTCCTTTCTTTAAACTATGGTTATTATTTCACTTGTGTGAAATATTGTTGCACGGTCTAACCAGCACTCAGCTCTCAAAATCAGTGTTTTACTACATATCCTTATAGATGAACAATACCTCCCTTTATAAGTAATATAATTTTTAGTGGTTACTATGTAATAGTAATTTCATCACAGAACATGTAATGCACTATAGTATTCCTCTCTAAGTACTTTCACTGAACATATATTTTTAAAGCGTACTCGTGTTTTGATGCAATTTTTAATTCATTTATTAATCTCTTATACCAACTGAAAACAATTCAAGATCTTTCAGCAGGGCAACACTAGACCTGGCTTTCAAGCTAATTCATTGAGAGACTATACAAGAAAATCAAGACATGGCAGTAAGAAGGACTGATCATTAACTTGTGGGAAGAAACACCAGCACATAGGACACCAAACTGAAAGGGCAGACAGGCGAGAATAGCAAACCAGGATTACTAGGCAGGAGTTGGTGTATCCTCATTGAAACTGACTGAGGAAGCCACGATTAGCAGTGGACTGCTGAGTTATACAGGCAGCAGGAGACCAAGGACATCAGAAAGAATAAACAGCACTCCCACATCAGCCCCTGAAGTATCTCACAGCACCTGAAGTATGGCTGGAGATCAGGGTGGGTCACTTCTACCAACCTATGACATCAGACACTGATATACAAACCAGGCAGTGCAAATACCTCTAAATCTTCAGGATGATGATATTACACGGAATGGTAACCTGAAAGTAGCAGTGCCCTTGCAGGTCAAATGCTTAGGTTTGAACCTTTCTGAGTAAGACTGCTTACTCCTTGCTACGATCCCTGGGAGCAGGGAAATCTGGAAGGCAAGCCACAAAACTGACACATCATTGGGGATTTTCCATCCTGATATCTGGGGCCCACGCACTTCCTCACACAACCCTGCTAAACCTGTTGCTCACAGACGTTTACCTTATGCGATGTATGGGGACAGGTGAGAGCAGACAAAGAAATGCAAGTCTATCCCTTACTTGAAAATTTTTGCAACACTAACTACTGTGTTACCTAATAAATGCAAAATAGGAACTCATGGTCCAAAGTCCAGGTCAGTACTATAACAAAGTACAACATATAAAATTTTATTTTTGTTAAGTCTACCTTCAAAACATTGAGGTCTTTCTCTTAAGGATGCATTCACAAGGTAAGCGTGTCTGAACTTCTCTGATCTAGTTTACCGGAACCAACCTGCAGTTTACATTTATTCATGACTAGCTTTTACTCATTTCTCTTGGTTGAAATAGTTCTTTTCCCTTTCTAACACTCTTTTTAAAGAATAAGAAAGCATCTTAGCACTACAACATGATCTTTGCTTTCTTTTTTTAATTAAAGATTTCAAATCCATTTAATCTATTCGCCTGATTATACCAGCAGCTTCTATGCATCTGTGATTTAATCTGTCTTGAGTCTGGGACAGTAGAAATGAAAGTCACATTACAAAGCATAACTTGTAAACATATTAACAACAATGCTTCCCTACTGGAAACAACTCTTTGAAATCCAGGATTTGTTCTGCTCTTCTTCCCTTCTCTTTTTTTTATATTTTTGGTGAACAGTTGATACATACATATATAAAAATAGACATAACATACATAAACTGAAATAAAAATCAGAGATTCCAGCACGAACCTGAAGTTTGTGTTCACACTGTTAAATTTCAGGCATAAGCACCTGTAGTTTTCATGTTTTGCTTCCCTGAACACAGTGGAAGGCAAGTTTTATGCCATGCTCTACACAATATCAAATGCATCTGAATGGACTGGTGCAGTGTCAGCTTATTTCAGACTGCTTCTTTCTCAGAAGTGCTTTCTTTGGTTTCTTCTGACATATGTACACTTACGCTCCCCATTCTCAAGCACCACCAGCACTCTGCCACCCTGTAAGTAGTCAGTCAGCTACTGTAGGTCTCTATAATCAACTATTAGCGGATGGATGTTAGCAAGTCTACAAAAAGCTAGTAAGAAACGTTTTAGTGACCACTACAAAACTTTACCCTACAGTTACTGTTGCTCTTTCTATCTTGCTCCCTGTATTGCCCTCCGCACCAACAAACACAGCCTGGGGACTAAGTAGCATGCTACTAAATAGCAGTTAGGCAAACACATTAGCATTTAGCCATGTAAACAAGGGACTGAACATGTTGAAATTATTTTGTTATGTGCCAAAAGTTCTGTTTAAATGCAAACATGAAGTTATAGTTAAAGGTTTGTATGAAAGATATCCTATGGTTCTGATTTTGTAGATCATATCTGTAGTACAAATATTCTGACATAATTTGAAATGCACTTAACTAGAACAAGTTCCTTCAGAATTACTGGGACTTGAAAGTAACAACAAAATTGGTCAATCATACTTAAGTATTTGGCTTTGTTCCCAAACATGCCTTCCTTCTACTCATCCATCTTCTGTAACACCCTACCCTCTTTCAATTTGAGAATGCATCCAAACTCTGCCATCACAAAGTTCAGCCTTTTCTTAACACATGTAACAAATTATTGAGACTATTTAATAAATAATTATTCCGCAAACAAATCCTTCGGAAACTCTACTAACAGTCTCATAGTCCAATGTACCCTTTTTCAATATTCCTCACATCCTCCTAAGTTTACCTGTTTTACAGGTCTGCAGCTAATCCCACTTTACATTAATATCGGCACAGTGGCAACCCTACTGAGGTCCAGAGGTTCAGTTTATCACATCTATCTTGCTTAGAAAAACCATCACCTTCTCAAAAGAAAAAAAATTTTATCAACTGAGTAGCATAATTTACTTTTCATATGCTGCATCTGATACATGCCTTGGTTGCCTTTTTATTTTTTTTTGAATCTATCTCTGTAATTTTGATTATAATTTTGCAGAAAAACAGTTCAATGTTTCTGCATATCATTGATAATGGACTAATGAATCTACCAAAGTCCTCTGTCACTTTTGAAATTAACTTACAGAAAAGGTGCTAAGTCTTTTTTTTCCCAGCAAAAATATAAATTCCCTCAGTGTTCCCTTGCTGTAACCATTAAAAGACGCGTGATTCCCTTGGAATCATCACTAAAAATTATATACAGAATTTCTAATAATAGCAATGAAATGGATTTATATAATTGAATAAAGAAAAAAACCAATAACGTTCCACCATATAAGTTAAATTCAAGGTCCCTATGTGCACAAACACCTCAAGCATTACACAGAAACATAATATGGCTTTAGCCAACACTTTTCATTGCCAGCTCAAGAGCTGCCAATCAGTGTATTTGTTTGTGTGGTCTCATTACAGTACATTACCTCAATCTCAACAGTCATAGTGAAAAGAATGTGGAGAGCATAACTGTATCTACTTAACCAGCATTCATGCACCCTCATTAATTTTTTTCGTCTCACTTTCAAGTATGACATGACTCATACCAGAACAATAATTTGCTGATAATTGTTTGAGACAACAACTGGACAGGAACAGTGCAGAGGTGAACTTTCTTATAGATTATAGGATGCCTCAGTGAATTACAATTAGTTTTAAAAGTCATCTATCCTGTCCAGCAGCTTTCAAGACATTACATTAGCAACTAAAGAAATCCTAAGATATTTTAGGCTTTAATGACCCAAGTGCATTGTATTTTCCAAGACAGAAATTTCTCCAGAACACAGGACAAATATTGAAATATGTGAGCTCACAGCTCACTAAGAGATGTAGTATAAATCAAATAGTCACACGATTTAAACTAAAGCTTACCCTGTCACTCATTAATTTAAACACTAATAAAATAAATAAAATAACAAGAATGATTTATACAACTCCCAAATCACAAACCACCTTTGCAAAACTGTCTGATAACTTTTACTGTACCTCTCTGCAAGAAGATCAGTGTCATCTTTAGGAATGCAACAAAACAATTCAGAACAAGTACACAATGCTAAAACAAACCACAAAGGAAAACAACTGTATACATAGTTGTATAGTTGCATTTCATAACAAGCTAAAGGAAATAGAGCTCTTGGTTTTCTTAATATTGTTCTTTCTCTGGGGTCAGAAAAATGCTATCCTCTAATCTTTCAGTCTTCCCCAAAATTCCAGATATGATTTGCTGAAATTGAAAAAGGACGTATCACTGAAGAAATCCAATATATATCTGCCTTTCTGAAACAAAATAGTATATATATGTATTTACCTAGTACATAATACAGTTATTATAATGTAAAAAACCTATAAAACCTAACAAGATTACTTATAAAAGAATGTTAAAAAAATCTTTCAGATGTCTAACTCTCATAATAAACGGCACTGTACTGATAATGTTCCCTATCTCTTCTGTAAGGATCCCTTCAGTAATGCATTATCTCTTGCTTTTCCTGCCCCAAAACTCAGCCTTTTGGAAGTCAGAGGACAACCCTCCCTACATGTATCTCTAGTTTACGAGGAAGTTGTTGAACTCAAAGTATTCAATTACAGGAACATAAAAATCTCCATATCTAGAGAAACAATGTTTCTTAAAAATTATTCATAGTTAGAAGGCCATCTTCATGATAAAATGCTAAATATGCTTTTTTTCAGACAGATATCTGTGGAAATTACTCTTTTTACTACGATAAGAAAGAATTGGTGATGAAATAAGAGCTGTAAAAAGGAAAGCAGATTTTCAAACAGCAAGTCTGACTTCAGAAGCCAAAAAAAAATTGCACTGAAGGTCCATTAGAAATCCCACCCAAATTCTTCACTTTGGAACAAGTTAATACATGGGACTGCAGCAACAGCTAGTGATGTCAATTTATACAGAAGGGAATTGTCTAAGGAAAAAAATACTTTTTCAATTCAAAAAGACTGACTTAAATCAAAATTCCCCACTGCCTTAGAAAAGACCATACATAATGACAGCATGGAGACAGACCACTATGTCTATTCCAAAGAGAATGCTGGAAAAGCATAATTAAAAACAAACAAAAATAAAAAAGAGAGCACAAGACCTAGTTTCCTGCATAAAACAACTAGTAGCAAGCAACCTTCAGGGGGCAGAAAAGATTCCAGGTACAGTTTAAAATCAGTTGTTTATCAGTTAATTGTTTTCTATAGCATTTACCTCCCAAAGGCAGCACCAAGAAAAAAAAAAACAGTTTTAGTTTCTAGCCTAAAGACACAAGTATACCATAGTGTTTCAGCCTCTGCCATTTCTCAAGGTATATATTAAGACACCATGTTCTTTTCTACATGTTCTTCCCCAAAGCTAGGGATGTTTCCACGCAAGTGGAGTGCATGATCTTGACTTTCATCCTTCTATATTCAAAATAGAAAAAGTTACATACGCACACATAGATAATATGCCTCAATTAATTCCAATTACTGACAAGCAATCTCTCTCTCTAACAGTTATTTTTAAAGGCATTCATACTGTGCCCTACTCATACACCAGCAGTTACCTGGAACAGCATCCTGGACTTTAACAGCATAAATAACACTCTTTCAAAAGCCATACGGTGCTGAGAGATATCAGCAAGAGAGTAGCTGGTAAAATCATAAATGCACTTGAAGCAACCATGCTATTATCAGAAAGTTCTCTCCATATGGCAATCAATGCTTATTCATCCTAAATCCCACCCATTTCCCTTGTAACAATACCTGATGCATCTGCAAATGAAGTCTTTTGGGGCCTCTACAACACAGAATTTGACATATTCACGACAGATGGGTTGCAAACACCCTGTTTTGTTTTGGTTTAACTCGACCAATGTAAGGCAAGAATGGAGAGAAATTTACATTTTAGCTGTTGGCTGTATTTCTGTAACGGCTTTTGTTTCTTTGTGGGGGTGGTTTTGTTTTCCCAATTTTGCCCTTTATAAACATTTTACTATCTACTTAAGCACTGTTTGTCTATAATTCTTGCACTTTGAAAACTTACTCTGAAAAGAGTAAGTTCAAAAGGTTCTTATACTTCCCATACTTACTCTGGAAAATGGGATTGTGAACAGGTCAATGCTAATAGTTCTTTATGGAAGCACCTTATGGAAAAGGAGAAGGTAGATGCAATTCCATCCACGCATTATAACTGTTTTCTTTCTTAGAACTCCATTGAACTTCAAGTGCATCCAAAGCTGCAAAGACACATACCCACCACAATTCTATTTGGACAAACATTGTGAAGGGAATTTCTTCAAGAAAACTACAGCAGGGAAAAAAAAAAAACCCTCTGCCAAAAAAAGATACATATATAGTATCTGTGAATTCTGGATGGACAAGCCTTTCTGTAAGTAAGAAATAAAAACTTCTGCACATGTGAAAATAAAACCAAGAGTCATGGCAGCATCAATATGGGAACTTAATCTGTCACTCTGAAGAGAAATGTGTCTGCATTCATACTGTCCCATAAGAGGAAGGGAGGTTATACAGCAGTTTCCCATGTAGAAGTAGAGCCTTCAGTTTTTAATGACTACTATAAAACTGTTCACACAACAGAGTAGATAACCACAACTGTATTGGGCACTATTAGATGCTGAAGAAATGCAAAATTCTACTTCCAAAGCTTTCCAGTTCCTTTTAGCTCTATTTCTTTCCATAAAGCTTCAGATATTTGAAACAGTAAATCGAATCAGTAAAAAAGATAAACTAGTGTTTCAAAAGTTAGGCCCCCAAATACCAAGTTTGTGTCATTGCAATGTTCAAAATTAACTCCATTCAATTTCATCTAAAACTAAACATTGAGATGGGTTTTTTACACCATCCCCTTGATGCCTGGAACCCTGCAAAACAGACAACCTGGAGATGGGATAGAAAAATACCTTTATTCCAGCTTAGGTCCGG
>JAWWEW010000001.1:60658364-60698980 GCA_035583185.1 Anabacerthia variegaticeps
TACTTCTAAAGCTATAAAGATCCATAAAATACACACCAAAAATACATAAAAATACATAAAATTCTTAGGCATCACCCTTGCAAAAATATGACATTGAGATTAGCTAGCTTACTCTAGCTTTATAATGTTGATATTTTTGTTCTTGTTGATCATCAGTAGCAACACAATGGATTCATTATTAAGTGGTTGGGACATGTATTTGACAGCTACAATTTGCCTTACTGTCAGTCCAGGTTTTCAGTTTGCATGAGATGTAGCATACACTGAGACGTGGCACGATAATTCTACTTACAAAAGCTATTTCACCACAAAAATGATAAGGAGTTGCCTTCTTGCATCTACTTTCTGATAAAAGATGCAAGCACATAAGCTACAAATCAAAAAACAATAATGCAGGTGTTCAACTTTTAAAATATTCTTTTTCTGTGTCCACTTAATTTTAAATCAACACATAGATCTAGATTGACTTTATGTGGGCACTCATAGACATGATTTATGCTTTTGTCAATAAATATACAAAACTATTATTGTTTATATTTACACTAAAATTCTGTAAATATAGACACGTAATTATTCCTAATATGACCTGTATTTTACCTGAAGATTGGTAGGGAAAAAAAAATCCTCTTTTATGCATTAGAGAAATCTGCAAAATATTACCTTATAATTTTATTCTGAGAGCTATTATGATAAAAGCCTTTTCCAAGAACATATACTTTGGCATAAGATGACATTTCTTCATTAGAAAGTATAAAGGTAGCATTCCTGTAAATCTCTATGGATATATTTAAATCCACAGGTTAACTATAATAGAAAATACATTTTAAAAAACTGTTACTGTGGCACAGAGGGGAAAAAAAACCTGTACTTTAAAACCAATGGCACAGTTATTACTTTCAACACATGCTAAAAATTATATTTTTAACCAAATATTTGAACATGTCTGGAATCACAGTTCTAAACTGCAACACAAAGAGGAAGGAAGAAAAAAGATTGTTCACTTCATAATCTCTAAAACCATAGCATACATACCCATTTATCAGCAAAACAGATGTGGCAAGGTTTACAGAGAAGCACATATTAGTAAGTTATCCAATATGATGTTAAGATCTGTTTCTAATATGAATGTAAAATGAGTAAAGTATGGAATCCTTTTAAATGTACAAAGGTCAAAGTAATATAAGACATAATACAGGCTGAAAAAAGATTCAAGAATATAGTTGCTATGGTGAAGACAGAAGGAAGCAGAAAGTCAAAATGGCATGCATAAATTGTTATTGAAAAGTATTTGGAGACATAACAAAAAGACTTGATGCAAGAACGCAACATGAGACATTAGGCTGATTTCACATAATATATACAAAATTAAAGAAAAATATATACAGAGACAGAAACACACAGTGAAAACCTACTATCGAAGCCACTGCAGAGCCAGAGACGTTTAGCAGACCACTACTATTTCTAATAAAAAATAACAGTGCAAACTACAATTCTTGATCATCATTACATTTTTTTAGAAGAGTAATCTTGTTGAAAAGGACTGCTTATATATAATCCTAAAAAAATCACAGGACATTGATATTAACCAGTGATTAGTATTTCATTTACTTTGAACCAGTTGAGATCTAAGGTGACAGAAGTGTTTATTTAGTTTAAATTATCTCAGTGATTAAACGATCAGGTAGATTTAAACTTGCTAAAACTCAAAAAATCTACCATTTTAATCAACTGAACAACCATCTTTAAATATTAGTTTCAAATCAAATGGCAACAGTAATAGCAAGTCTTGTAGTTCTGATCTTATTCTTACAAGCACGTATAAACTCATAGTCAGAGACAGAGGTTTAAAATTTAAGAGAGTTAAGAAAATGGAGATGAACAATAGAAGCTACAATTATAACAGCTGTTTGGTTTGCTCTAATAAGGGAATGCCCATATCTCACATATTTGCCTCCCTAAAAGAAAGCTACATTCCACCTTAATTAAAGTACACTACTCAGCACTTTAAGAAGTAGATCCCCTACAGACGAGAGCAAGCAGACAGTTTGCAGTGTAGGGGCAAAAAGTACATAGCTATTGTACTATGAGCATCTTATAGATTTAGTCTTGAATGCCCAAGGAAGCCTTTTCTCTCTGAAACACAGATTATAATGGCACGCATGTACAGTTTTCCGAGATAAATCTCTGCGAAGGAACTTGACCTGGCATTTCAAGCTTAATATATATGTAGCAATCACACTACAGGTGATCTCCTAGTTGCATAAGGGAACATTCCACTTGATAAAAACATGTCAAAATAATTCGTGAGAAAAAGTCGAACAAAGCAGATAATTTACTTACTGAAAGCAGCATTAACGTATCCTTCAAACTAGCTAGAAACCAGACAGCAACTAATTCATTTTTAGGTATAATAAACAAATCTTAATAAACATTATATCTCCAGAGCACTATAGAGTACTTGTATCACAAACAAGTTACACAGCTCTGTACTTAAAGCCAGTGTCAATCAAGGTCACACAACATCTCCGTGTGGCTAGATTTGCCATATTTAATAAATAAATTCAGGTATTAACAGTAGCATTAACTTGTTGGTAGATGAATATAAACAACACAGTCCGCATTCTGTAGAAAAAAAAACTTAATTAAGAATAAAGAACTGCCTTGCACAAGTCTGTACTGCAAATCCTCAATAAGCTAGATTAATAGCCTTACATGTTTTGCAATGGAAATTTATTAGCTATCACAAATACTATGCTTTCAGTCATACGCTGCATATCAAAAGTAACTTTCTGACAACAGCCTGAGGACTTCAGGCCAAACACTGACAATTAGTTTCTGAGATGTCCTTTAAATTGAAGGGTTCACTCATACTGAAAAGTGTGATGAACCTCAGCAGAAAAAGACAAGGGAATCCAGTTACCCAAACCTATTTCCCACTGTGACCTCCACACTCTTCCTGGTGTGTTCATATTGCCAAAAATATTTAAATAACCAAGCGTTTCTAAAATTAGATGCCAATTCATACAATTAATGCTGGCTTAAGCTCATAAATAGAAATTAATCTCAAGTATCTCTGTATTAATTTTTGCTAAAATGTCTGATAAAAAATGTCATCTTAATTCCAAAGTACATCTTTAAAAAATGTTAGAAAATTAACTAGTGAAAGAGATTAAATGTTCCAGAGAGCAAAGAGAGGCAGGTCATTTCTGGGGGAGTGGTTTCGCTTATTTGCTTTTTCTTGGAGGCTGTGGGTTTTAAACAGCTCAGAAAGGATAGTTATTACTGTGAGTCTTCTACAGGCCAAGAGATCTGACTGACCTCTGTTAGAGTCCAAATACGTATCGCACTGGGTCATTTGACCGATGGGTCAAATCAACCATCGTGTGTGTGTGTGTGTGTGTGTGCCTGTGTGTTCCTGTGTGGTGGGGGACAGGTCCCCAGCACTGGCGTCCACATGGGCCCCAGAAGGCACATGGAACAGGATCCAGTTGGGCACCCGCCACTCAAGCAAGGCTGGCCCCCAGTGCCTCCAACTGGCTGTGGCACCCCTCACTGCAGCTGGGAGGGCACCGAGTGGCCACTGACCTACATGTCCCATTGGGGGGGAGTGGTCATGGTAGCCAAACCATAGAAACAAGACACACAGGGCCCCCATTGTTGTTCAGCCTTCTCTCCTGGAACCTGTGACTTCTTGGCAGTAACTATTGCTCTCTCTTCTCTTTCTCCCTTTCTTCATTCCTTTCTTCTCTTTTCTTCCTTTTTTTTTTTTCTTGTGGGTAACTTAAAACCAATTGAATGATATTTCACTTAAGTTGTACGGGGTTGGTGTTTGCTGGTGCAGAGATCCACATCAATGCCTGCTGGCTTGTAAAACCCTTGGGAGGTATAGACGCAGAGCTCAGAATGCTGGTTGGAGGGAAGCAGGGAAGTCCTTTTGTTCCTAGTAGCCTGTTATTAAGTGTAATGCTTTTGTGGAATCTTTTCCTTGGCTGTATGTTACTCCTGTAACCCTCTTATCAAAACATCTGTTTTCTCACTAAATTAAAAGAAATTCACTCAGAGAAAGCATGGTACAGTTTTCTCTGGACATGCATTCAAGGTATCAAAGAACCAAAGGCTTTGCAAGCGTTTGCATGGGTGAAAACTCTTGTTGGAGTCTAAAATAAAAGCAAAATACCTAGCCAAGCATGTGGCTTCGAGACCAGGGCATAACAACTTCATACACTCAGGCTGGATGCAACTGGATATACCAACAGATTCTAGTTTACGAAGTTTCTACTTAACACTCTACAGTTTACATCAAATTGTAAGATCACTTTAGACACATTTAAATGTTGCCCAGTACATTAAGAGTGGTTGAAATAAGACACTAGGAATAGTAAATGAGGTCTTAGAAGCTTCAATGCCTTGTGTGTCAAGCAGAAGATTACATTCTTAAAGGGTATTCTGTCTAAACTTGTGAGTTATACCATGAAGAATCTGTGTGCTCATAATATTAAACACTAAACTCCCATAGTCTCAAGCTATAATGAGACTGTAAGCAAAGGTAAATGGAGCATACCTTCATTTAGATTATATGCTTTAATATACACAGTAATAAGCCAATTATTCAGGGCTGTTCAGAAGAATGTCCATTGAAACTATTGACTTTGGACAGATCTAATGTAGAAAAAAAATCTAATAAAAATTACTGAGAAAAACATACAAAATGAGTCAATGATCATTTACTTAATTTTATGACCTTATACACAGTCATTTAAAATTCTGTTTCTGTTGAGGAAAGCCTTGAAAGAGAACACTAACAAAGCCAAACAAGACAGAAAATATCATCTAGTAACTGCAGCCACAAGTCCATTTATGAGAACCTATAACAGGTAAAATTGCTTTATTCATAACATACTCATGAAGGTGTCTACAGTACAAGGAAATTGCATCACATACCTCTAGACACTAGGTATCAGATTAGATACCTAGGTATCTAGATTCAGGTATCAGATTATTTTCTTTCCTTAGGGATACAAAGACTCGCACACATAATGTTTAGTAAATAAGAACCATAGCTTCTTATTCTAAAGACTTATTAAATACCATAAAAACTATTTTTCTATACCAGTCTACAAGGAAAACAAGCCGTTAGAACTACCATGATTAGTTCATATCAATATACTTATGAATGCATATCTGAACGTAAAACAGAGGATGGTTTTTAGGTTCATATTACAGTTAATTACAGTAAATGACATCTGTTCTTTCTAGATTTTTAAAATAAAATTAAAAAAGGGAAAGTAATATACAGTGTTATCAGTGCTGTTTCTGATAACAATGAACTTATCCAACTTTTTGAAAAATACAGTTTCTTTTTTCTCCCAATAAATCAGTATGAAATATCATTGATATATTAAACCTAGCAAAACTTGCCTGATTATTCCAAGTCTGCTATATTGCAGTGCCAGAACCAAACTATTGAAAAATAAAGTGTGTATTTCATTCTCAAAATAAGTTTAACCTAGCAGGGCTGTCATTCATCCAAAGGCTGATTTTGTGCAAATAGTCCTTGCTTTCTCCTATCACTTCCCAGAAATCTACATTAAAAAATCTTATAATCTATACTAGATGCTATATTCATGTGATCTGCCCAGCTAATACTTATCTTTACTTTTATTCAGCAACATAAAACCACCTGGTAAAAATACTTGCAAGAAACTTCATATTGTTTTTCATGTTTGCCTTTATACTGTACTTTCCCTTTGCATAAGTTTCCTCATAGTTTAGAGTATCTTTTTTGTGATTGCACTTAACAGTTAGAGCCCCATAAACTCTACAAAAAGGCACATCTACTTACTTTTACTCAGTGGCACAAGATGTTCAGCAAAATAAAATGTAAAGAGGTATGTAGTTCTCAACAGTGAAACTAAGATGTCAGGATTTATTTCAATTCAGAAATAAAATCCATTTGTTTAGTACATTATTTAGAAAGAGACAAAAAAGTTTCAACTTTCATAAGGCAGTAAACAGAATGCACACCAAATGTGTACGTTGCCTTAACTTTTCCTCAGAACAGGAAAGTATAACTGAAGACTATATGGCAATCTGCATATTTTCCCAGAACATATCAGTGTTCTAATCTTAAAACAGTTTTTCACAATCTGCACAGTAAAAGCTTTTAATCACCACTATAGAGAAAAATACAAAGAGTGAAGAAAATTTAGTAATTTAGGTATATGTGTTAAAATCCACAAAAGAACCTTTTCCATTATCACAGCCTAAGTACTTAGCAATATTTAAATATACTCAAAGATTTAATATTCAGTGTACTATTCTATATAAATAGCAAAGAAAAGACTACCATTTTCTTTAAATTAAAACATTCTATTAAAAGCACTCCCTAATACAAAAGAGAAATACTAAAAACTGACACAAACAGGAATCAATGAGGCAACTTGGTTCTGGGTTACAAGATGCCACTTTCTAATTTCAGTGAAAATAAATCTTGCAGAAAGTAACACTGAATTCACTTTTCAAAAAAGTGCAGAAGTCTTCTAGTTGAAAGCATGCCTAGGCATCTTCCAATTATAGAATCACGTTTCTTCAGTATTATTACGGATGCACAACTGACATGACTTCCAACGTTTGTGTTTCTTAAAAGTTTTCTCTCCTCTTTCACCAAATCTGTAATATCTATTCAGTAATACTGATCATTTACTGTACTATGAGACACTCTTGTGGTACATTAAGGAATGAAGTGATCGGCCAATTGTAAACAGACGAAGAGATACAAACTGGGAAAGCAAGCAAGCTTTGAGAATATTCAGCATTTCGGAATATTTTATTAGAAAGCAAGTGGGAGAGAACTGCAGCATTCATTCTCACTGAAATGCTGTTGTATCTCACACACTATTTGACAAAAATTAAACCATGGCAATGATGGAATTGCAAGTGAATTCCTGCCTTTACTGGCTAGAGAACACATTAACACCACATCAAACTATAAACTGAGTGCAATTTCACTGAAAATTATCTTACGTTAAAAAGGGTAGGTATTTCTGCATTAAAAACAGATATTTGATACTCTAACATATCTACAAACGCTGGCATATCAAATACCATGAATATAATTTTAGGCTAAATATTAAGAGACTTTCTAATTAGCATGCGTTTAAACCACTGTCCAGAAAACACGTCATTCCTTCACTAATTCATGCAAGCAAAATTTGTATAATTAAAGCTGCCTGATTTCCTGCTCTTCAAAGTCTGTGCTACAGTTTTATGAGAGTGAAGGTGATGTAGATTCTATAACAGAGATTCTGCATAATCAGTCTAGTATGCAGATTTGGTTATTTCACACATCTATGAAGAAAAATACAATTTATCATACAAGAACAATAATAATAATATTTCTTTACTATCTGGTCACATATCTTTGTATTAGACACAAATTTTTAAATTCTGGAGAAAGACAAAAAGCAAAAAGTAAGTCTACTTGGCATCACTTTGAGTCTTTTCCATATTGATTAATTAACATCTCTCAAGGCTGTAGAATAGGATTTTATCCCTCTCTTCCTGTTACATTCACATATGCGTAATAGCTCACTACCTAGTCATTAGACCTTGATGACTTTTGAGGAGTTAGTCTAATCTCATATGCATAAAAATTATTTAGTATTTCTACTAATAAACAATAACAAAGTATTCATTCTATTTGACATGAATATAATTATCTGCAAATGTGGTTCTTGCAGCAGAATTATAATTTCATTAAATCTATATGACTTTTTCCTCCCTAAAGACTGAATACAAATATTCCCCTGAGTAAACAGAAAAATCCAACTGGTGATCAAAGAATAAGCCTCAGCTTCACAGACTGGCTTCTCATAAGTACCAAGAGCTATATAGACAGTTCAGAACAAACACCAAGAGTGATACAAATTAAACAACTTTTTGTTATTATTTTTAAGGAAGTTAAGCATAATACAATTTCCATTTCGCTTACAAGGTAGTCATGAATTCTAGCAAAATGAATCATGTAATTTTTCTGACAAATCAGAGACACAGGAATGTTTTGTCCCTAATTTCTCTTACTTTTTTCATTCTGAGTTATTTTTGCCGCTGTAGTTTCAGGAAGGCTTTTATTTAGTCGCAAATATGCTTCATACTTTAAATTTGGGTCCATACTCACAGATTCTCAGCAACAGTAACCTAGAGATCAGAAATGTCTACTTCCAGCGCATGTGAGTATCGTGAGTATCCTGTTCTCAAAAACCTATTTTTGTTCAAGTGATTGAGATTCTTTCTGTTTATTATAAAGAATGCATCTGCACAGCTCAGCTTATCTCACCATTTGTCCCCACTTGCTCACTACCTCTTCTATTATTCTGCTGAATAAGGAAGACTCACAGGTGCATTCTGAGAGTCAACTGGTAGCAGCAAAGGAATTCTATCAACCCCTTTTTCAAGTTTGACCAAGTCCAATCCTCCATTTATCACTACTGTTTCTCTTCTGCAGAGCACTAAAACAGCAATTCAGTTCACCCTTCTAGATTAGTACTGAAAATAAAGTTTCTCTTTTGGCTTGTTGGAGCTAAGATGATCTAGCCTGGTTTGGTTTTAGCTACATCTATACATGTTTGTTTCTTTTCACACCAGCATTATCTATCTGGCAAGATTTTTCCTGCAACGTGAAACTATATCTTGGATCCCAGTTTCTCTTCATTCATTCCAGCTATATCTACCTTCCATTTTGTCAGCTCTGGTAGCAGTTTTGATTCAAACAATCTTGCTGAGCATTGACGTGCTTTTTCCATCTTCCCACGGTTTCGAACAAATGACCCAATGTTTCTGAAGATCTTACACTGAAATGCCAGCAACAAACCCCAAAATTCTGCTTCACGTATATCAATTAGATTGTAGCCAAATTTTAAGCGCCACAAGGTGCTACACTGCACAGTCTGGGAACTGCAAAGATAAGCAGCCACCCTAAGCTGGCGCTTTCTAGCTTGTTACCCTTGCCAGCTACACATATGCATTTACAATTTCAGAAAAAGGCATTTCTGTATCAAAGGACAAGTCTGGTTGCACAGCAGGAAACACTTAGTCTTTACAGCTGTTAAGCTGAGTAATAGAGCAGATAAAATTTCTAAGTTTCATTACTCAGGTGATGATAGAGGTGAGTGAGGTTGTAGAACTATCTTGTGAGTCAAAAAGAAAAGTAGAGGCCCACTCACTTGTAAAAATAGGAAGAGTGGGGCAGCAAAGCCATAAAGCAGAAATACAAAGTTGTTAAAAGCTACAGGATATGCTGTCCAGTTCCTTCATTCTCTTAAATTTAAATGACATTGAAAGCAACAAACTGATCCAGAAGAATTTATCTAAAAACACAACTGCTGTTTCCCTGTAGTTATGTAACTACTGTACCAGACAACAACAACAACAATACTGCAAACACACATCCTACCCTGTTAGGTAAGTTTTCAGAATGCTGAACTAGATTATAACCTGTGAAAAAAGAATATTTTATTAAAGTTCTGATTTAACCTCCCTCTAAAATTCTACAATTTCAGATCAATTAAATGCTCTCAGAATTTGACTGCTCTTAATGAGAGTGTCCCCATCTACAGGACATTTATAATATGCATGTCCTTCATGGTGATGCTTGTTTTGTAAAACATATTGCAAGAGACCTGTTAAAACACCTGTTAGGAAAAACTATCAAAGCAAGATATTTAGAGACTAGAAAAATCTATTTAGAATGAAGAAACTGTATGAGAAATTTATCACATTAAGATCACACAGAGGAGAACAGCAGTCCACAATGGAAGTCTGTTTCACAAATGTTCACCTGAAATAATCAACTTACTTTTTTAAAATACAACCTCACTTTAATTATGCAAATAAATTCTGCATTAGATAAGGCCAGATCATATTTACACGAAGTTAGTAGGTAAAGAAGAATATGTTATCTTAATGGGTAAGGAAAGACAATGTGTAACCACTTTATATATATGAATAAATTAGAATATTGTGCCAGCTGAACCAGATGAAATGCAAACAGAACCAAAGGCTCTGCCAAGTATACCGCTAGAGTCTGCATGGCATACCAGTGTCTACCCAAGTACTGTCTTAACAACTGCCTAATTGGACATCACTGCTCCATTAACACATAATCTCCTTGATTTTTTTTGGTTTCTGTTTTTTTTCACAAATGAATTGTCCTTGAAATGAATTTTCTCTGAAACAAGCTATTCACTGAAAAACTAAATGGCAGATTTTTTAAAGGATGAAAACTAGTGCTCATGGAAATTTAAATGCTAATAATTTTCATCAACAGTAACTTTGAAGGTTTGCCAAATAAGGTTTGTGAAACATATATTGCATGTAAATTATTTCTCTCAGCTCACAATGAAAAAAGGGCTACAATAAAAGCAGTATTGTAATGAAGATTTTATTACACTCAAATGTAGTGTTACCTTTAGTCAGATATAAATGCTTGCAACACTAGATTAGAAATTCATCAAAAGCACTGAATGCATAAACACATAGCAAAACTAAAAAGGAGGTAAAATCCCATGAAAATAGGTTTGTAGCAGGAGTATAGAGTTTTATACCTGCTGTGTGATACAAACACTAACAAATTAATTCATGCAGGATCCATGCTTATACGGGGACAAATATACTTAAGATCTTAACGTATTTTCCATTAAATAAACAAAATTATTAGACTGAGTAGGAACAGTGTGATGACCTTCTTTAGCTTGCATTTTAAGTTCCATTTCTCTATTCTGTTGGTGTTTATGGTTTAGGACTTATGAAAATAAGCAGACTTGTTTTGATCTCTGGATACATGGAAATAATATCTATCTCCTCTAAGATTTTACGCATTCACACTGTGAAAACATTCTCTAGTAGAAATCAATAAAGGAACACTCATTGCTTCTAAAACATGAAGCCTTCAAGGACTTTTCCTACCAGTGTGGAGAAATGGGAGTTGAGTTCTTTTGTTAGCATGAATATACTGTCATATTTTCATCAAACATGAAATCACTGCAGACTGATACTGCATTTTGTGTAGAAATCAGGTATTAAAAAAAAAAAAAAATCAATTGTTTGAAAGAAAAAGGTAAAGGTGAAGTAAAAGAACTACACTGTTCAGGCATATCAGCCTCCTGTTTTGGAGCTGACAGGAAACAATGTGTGTGTAGGAGGTAAGAAACAGTCACCTAATAATAGCACATAATGTAACTCTGTCATAAAGAAAAAAATAGGTTAAAAAAATTAAAATTAAGGTATAATTAACACTGTGTTTAGGTAGATGCTTACATGTGCTGTAACAAACTATTCAATACTATCCTTTTACTACCTGACAAGTATTTCCTAACTGAAAATACAAATCAAGGCACCCTATGTAGTAACAGAAGTTACAGTCCTATCTGAAGAATTATCTGATGTTACTGATGATTCTGACACAGCTAGGTTAGGGCAGCGATGTCACGGTCATTAAATAATTCAAAATTAGTAATGAATTGAAGGGAGAATTTATCCTAAGAAATTGCCAAAAAAGGAGAAGAGGGAGAAAAGATGCCACAATTTTTAGCTTCCAAAAGAATCAAACTACAAAACAAATGGTGTTGTCAGACTATCCAATGGTATGCTAATGTCCTCTTTGGGCTTTCTATTTTTGGTTTGCCACATATTCAAGGAATTATCTGGATGACAGTCAGGTTTTAGGAGTTATTCACATCCCACTTCTTTAAATACATTTAACAGTCTGAACAACTGAAAGTTTCTCCTATCCATGATACAACATTAGAAATAATAAATTAAGTTTAATTAATTTTCACTAAATTGAGTCTGTTTAGCCGTGACAGTAATTTGTAAGTGATCTCCCTGTTTTTAATTCAACACACAAGCTTTTCCGTTTTATCAGAGCAGTTGAACAGCCAGCCAAGCTCAATGCACCACAGAAGTATATTTACTCACTGATTCTTATATATCAATCTCTAAGTAATAAATATGATTTGATATGAATATCTAAAAAGGATAAGAGCAGATATTCTATTTCCTAAGAACAGAAACAACTAATAATAACTACCAATGCAACACCAAAGATACCATCCATTCCCTTCATATGAAGATGACATAGGGAAATTGCTGTTCTGGTTGCTCTTTCTTGCAAATGCTCGTAACTTATTCCTGCCATCTTCAGAAAGAAACTTCTTCCTTTTTTTTCATTCTATATGCACAAATCTTTTTGAATTATTTTGCTTTCAGAGATAGATAGGGTGATACTGCAAGGCAACCAAACTTAAACACATAGCAACTTTACTTCTACTCGTACACAGTTACATTAAAAGGTAACTCAGGTTACTCAGTGCTGTATTATACCAGAAGTTACTAAAATATATGGTTGGCAGCCTGACAGGTTTGTAATAACAAGATACTACAAGTACAGTTTGGAGCTACTTCTGATAAATCCTCCTCTAGGAGTAAAGTATGAGGATCCTGAGCTCCATCTCATCCTTCAGAGAGATGACTGCAAATTCTCTCGCTTATACTGGGTAGAATATGTCAGGTCAAATACAGAACTAAAGTGATTTATATTGTTAATTTGATCTTTTTGCTAGCATTTACTCTGTTTTGTGGTTTAAAATATTTGAGACTTAGTTGGCACTATAGTAGCTTAGGCCTTGATGATTTTTCTTAGAGTATACAGGGGAGGAAAAAAAATTAGAGAGAACTATATTGACCCTTTCAAGACAAGTGCCGACAGATATAATACTCCCACAGAAATGCTTTATTTCTAAATAATCAAGTCTGGCAGGAGCTCTGGTGTGATGGGATCAGACACTGCCACCTCCAATAAGATTAGGATGAAAATCTGTCCTAGTTGATAAAAAAAAAAAAATACAGAGCGATCATGCAATCTTTCTCTTGAGTTTACTAGACCAGTTCCCATAGTTATCTAGAAAAGAAAAAAGAGTACATTTCTAATTTTGTCATGCCATCTCCCATTAACTGCAGCTACCTGTGTATTGCTAAAAATAATTAAGAATTTACAAGTGCTTTCTTGTATGTTTGATATGCAGTTTCTAATTCTCATTTGGACTTTAAACATAAAACTCATTGGATCAAGTCAACTGAACTTAATAATAGGATATTTATAAATGCAGCATATTAATTATAAAGCACATATTTCATAAAACAATTACTTTTCTTATATTTTGCATAGATGAGACAAATTGTCATTTTGGATTGAAATACTTCCAAAGATTTCTTTTTGGTTAGAGGTTGCTTTCTTACATATTCTATACAACCTCCTAGGTCTTCGAATCTCTTTAGTAAACCTCTTTAGGCACCCAAAAGATTACTGTAAGAAAACATGTAGCTGGTTCTCTCTCAAGTTATCCTGAAAACATATCCAACATTATGCTTAACTACTGGAGTCTCACTACATTAATTATACTTATTCACAGACTTTAGCAACTTATTGCTATAATCTTCTCCACACCAGTACTCTTCAAAGTATCTCCACAGAGAATATTTATTATACGTTTCATTACTTTTCTTTTATAAAGTGACAAGACCAAGCATTTGCATATTAAAATTTACCTTATTTCAGTATTTTAAGTCGTAAACGTAGTAGCTTGAAGCTATTCCAAGCAACCAGGCACTCATATCCATGACAAGAGCTGCAATAAGAGATGTCACTTGAAAAGACACTATGTCAGCCTTACTACTTCTTATACTCCCTTCTCCTCACTTGCCAAAAGACAAAGCTCCTTCCTAAAAATATGTTCTTTCCTATTTCTTTTGGACTTTGTACCCCTGAATTTTTCTAATGTTCTTTGAACCTGATGAACTTTGGAAGTTGTCTCCAAGTGCTCCCACCAATTCTTTAGCTAACTTCTTTTACAAAAAATTAAATTCACATTTCCATATTAGCTGAAGGATCCTTTGCCAGAAATTCATGGATTCAAATGAGTATGTGAGAAACATCCTGTTTACATTTATCTAGGTACATTTAATGAATTTTCCCATTATCTTCATACTTCCACATCTTTAGTGTTAACTTTTTTGTTGCAATATTGTCATGAACTTTCCTACCAGGTCACATGTGGGTTTTTTACTCTATAGCTTCAGCTGATGGTAATTTTTCTGAATTACAATACAACATTTACTCAAATCTTTGATGCAGTTAAATCTCCTACTTTATTATCACAAAATTTTTAGCTTCTCTAATCTTAACATTTTCCCATTACATACATCATGTGGTCCACGGTAATATAACGTAATCACTCACGGAGATCCAGTAGAAAAACAGTCACAAGACCTGGGGGTCTTGCAAGGGCACCGAATCCCAGCAAGCCTCCTTGGGTGACATCCCAGCCCTCAGGGCAAGTGTCCTCCCACAGACCTGCTGTTCTGAGGAAAACCTCACCCAGAAGGTTCCGGGAGGGGCCTCCATATATATAGCAGGGTCATGTCGAAGGTCATGGCCATATACATGGTCATGGTCCAGGCCTGGTCTCTGGGCCAAGGCCTCTTCTTTGCTGGGAGTCCAGCTGTTGGCCCACCCTTTTCTTTCCTGCTACTGAGGGAGGGGGTTGGGGTGTAAATGCTGCAGCCATGGGGCACTGCTGTGAGACACAAAAGACTGACAGGGGTGTGGGCTGCTCCTGCCACAGCAGCAGACCTTATTCCACCCACCCTTTCAGGCAGTAATTTCACTCCTTCCTTTTATTCTTTTACCTGCTACACAAAGCCAATGGTTCCAGGCTTCCATAATCTTTCATTTGTTTGGCTGGTTTTTAGGGACTCTCACAACGAACTCTCATATTTTCTTGCAAGTATTTTCAATGTATGTACACTTTTCAGTAACATTCACATCTTTTCTCAAGTATTCACACTGAAAATATTCCATCCACAAACTGACTTGTACTTACAGATTCTGAAAAAAAGTTCTCCTCCCATATTCCCTGTGTAGCAGCAAATCTATATGGTTTTATGACAAAAGAGTTGGTTTTCCATTATGCCCTTGACTGCGTCTTCCATATCTATAATCTTAGATTTCTTTAAGATTACAAATCTCTTCTGAGACCAGAATAAATTCTGAGTCAATGAATAAATCACATTTGATCTTCAGTAAGTTGCTACAAGAATACCATCAACAATTAATGCTTTGATAATTCTGAGTGTCTAGCTCAAGGTTTTATTTTTATAAAACGTGTTGCTTTTACAAAATGGCTCAACTTTTGGAAAGAAAATGCTCTCTATCACCCATAGCCCTTACATGAACTTATCATCACCACCATCACCAAGCAGCACACTGAAAACATTTTATCCAGTAAAGGACCAAGACTGTTGCCAGCAGCAGATCAAAGAAGTGATTATTTCCCTCTACTCCCCTTCTCAGGGAGATACTTCCCTACTCTCAGAGAGAAGTATCTGGAATACTTTGTCAGTCTGGCGTTCCCCACTTCAAGAAAAATACAGGTAATTTGGAACAAGTCCAGTGGAAAATCAAGATGGTTAGAGGGCTGAAATATAGCTGAAATAAAGCTGAAAGAGTTGTCAGTCTTGAGAAGGATAACAAAGGGCAAGAGAACCCTTACTGTTGTCTCAAATGACCTGACAGAAGGCTACAAGAGAGAATCAGGATTCTTGGAGGTGCACAAGGAAGAGAAAAGAGGCACAAGTTGCAATAAAAGATCTTACAAGAAGATCTTATGAAAAAGAAATTCACCACAATGACAAACATGGGAACAGACTGTCCATCCATACCTCTCCATCTTTAGGAATATCTCAAACTCAGCTGGACAAGGTCCAAAGCAACATGAACTAGACTGGTCCCTTTACAAGAAGTTTTTGTATCTCATGACCTTCAGAGGTTCCTTCAAGACTAAATAATTCCATTATTCATGTCTCTAGACATATTCACCAAAAGTTTCCTACAGTCTGAAGATAGGCCCTCTTTTACTTTTTTCTTCTTGCTGTTATATTTCTTTCATACCATCTTCAATTTTTCAAGTGCCTCAATGCCCATTGAGACTCAACGTCATTATAATTCCTACAAAAACACCTGCTAAAGCTTCAGATCTATTCTATACTGTCCTGTATTCCTTTTTCTGGCAGAAATTCCTCAATGGATTATTTACATAGACATAAGACTTCCTTTTCCAAATCAACATCGAACTACTTTTGGCACATTAGCTGGCAAAATGCAACAACTGAACATTTAGGTACTTCAATCTGATTTTACATAATGAGAATAAAACTCACTTAAAGCATCATTGAACATTCTGGTCCCTGCTTCCACAACTGGATACCTCTTCTTATGCAAAGATTTCAATGAAAAGAGTGCATAAGCAGACCCTTCAGCAGAGTGGAAACCAGCACATTCATTGCATTACCATCATTTGGCTACAGAATCACTTTCTGGTGTTAAAGACAAAGCTTTAGAAATATTCAAGGAGTGTTTCTAACTTGAGTATAGTGAATAGCTTGCTGATTCTACTTTAGAAAGCCTTGTGTTAAATCTCTTCGAGACTGAAGGAAATGAGATGTCTCTAATTTGTTTGGTAAGTTTTATTATAATCAGTAAATTATGTATAAGCTACGAAGAAGTATCCCTCTCTCCATGCTAATAGGAAAAGAAGCAGTTACTTTGTTGACCTCTGTACTAGAATTCATGCTGTCAACATGAGACACAGAAATACCTGTTCTTGTCTACTAACGTAATTAAGTATTCATGTAAAGTTCTATAAACCACTCACTTGAACAAAGATGAAATTTAGTTCTATGTTGCCCTTTAGACACCTACTTGCTGTTCTAAATAAAATCTCTAGTGTCTCCACTTCACTTGAAAAATTAAGATGATGGTACACTTGTATCACCCATGAGATGAGAGATTTCAAAATTTAAAAATGAAAAAGATTAAGAGGTAAGCGTCACCTGTAAAAAAAGAAATAATTTTTTCCCTGCAGACTACAGCCTTTAGATCACCCCTGCCACACACACATTTGGTATAAAAGTGTACTTCATTGACTTTTCAATTGTAGATCCAGTAACTGTCTTCTATTAGGTTTTGTCAAAACAATGTATTGCGTTCATTCAGTTAAATTTTGAGGGATGTTAATCTTGTTAACTCTAATGTTCTTGCTGTCTGTGGAGACTCACAATCCTCTTCTGAGTCATTAACATGTTTGGCCTGAACATCATCTTGTCTCCCAAATTTTACTGTTTAATTACACAGAGGAGACTATTTCCTCCAGTGACTTTTAAACCTTCCAACCTATTAATTCAGGGAACATTCTTGGGAATTCTCCTAACATTATAAAGGCACCATAATTAGCTTCTAGACTTACTATAACAGATTCAAGCAAACATATCTATAGTCTGTGAGGGTTTTGTGCCTTTTATCTTTGTACAAAATTCTTAATATTATTAAGTATCAACATTAATAAACTACAATACTTAAATCAGTAGAAATGCTACTACAGCACAAAAAGCCTTCTTTGACAAGAGCAGGATAAAGTTCTTGGTTATGGTAAAAGACAATACTGGATAATACACACCAGAGCATATTCCAAAACAGGATAGATTTGAGAATGTCATGCATTATATTAATAAAAATACCAAAGTAATATTTTTTAAAATCTAAAGATACAATAACGCCTTTCCAATTTGCAAAGAAATTAATCATTACAGTCCTTTGGCTGACACAAAGTATTAAGTGTCTGATACCAAAAAAAGCGGGAGAAAAGAATGGTGTCATGAAATAAGTGTCGAAATACAAGCATTTTATATATGGGACAAAATAACCTAAACTATTATTGAGACAACCTATTCACAGGAAGGGAGAAAGGGTTTAAAGCCAGGAATACTTTCAAATATTTTGTGCCTCCACAATGCTTGAAAAGCTGAAGAGGCTAAGTGAGTATCACAGGAGATCTATGTTGCTACAGGTTTATCAGAAAGGAAAAAAATTCACTAAAATACTCTCCTCCTTCATGGGAACAAAACACATCAATTATCGTATGCATTCTGAGAGCAAACACATTATCTTCTGGCCTCTAGATTAGACTGCAGTATTTTTGAAGGTATTCTGACAAAATTTAATAAATATTTTTTTCAAATGTGACTAAATAAAAGTCTGTATTATTACATTATGTGTATTTTCCTACAGGTCACATAAGTCTTGCCATTCTTTAAGTGAAAGAGTTCAATGTTACTACTTTAAGCAGTCGAGGACTTTCAAACTTTCTTCTTTACACATTCCACTTAAAAACCAGAACATTATGTTATATTCTTAGGTTTTTTCATTTATTTATTTAAGCTCCAAGTATTTTAAAGACCTCTCCAAAGGTAAAAATTAAATTTGTCAACTACTTACCCTTTTTTTGGCAAGAAAATATAAGTTCCAATTTGCAAAGCATGTCAGCATTCTCATACTTGTCCTCCTCTGCCTTAACCCAAAAACAGGATTCTGTCATCTCCTGAGGTCTGATCTACAAGCAAGAGACAAAACAGTATTTTACTAATTTCATTACTTTGATACTATGCAGCAACTGTGACTATAGAGTCTAAAGCAAATAGCTAAGAGCTTTGTAGAACACATGAACTTTAATATATAACAACACGTGAACTTTTAATATATAACTCATCTCTAGACTTGTTAATATATTTCTCAATGAAAATAATAATGCTTAAAGTAAGTGCTTTTGGACAAACTGATTCTAAAAATGCAGATACCATACTCCGTTACCCAAGGTCTAAATGTAGCAAATTACCTTTGGTTTAGATTTAAAACTTCAGTAAACTTTAAATAGTCTCTGAAAACAGCCGGTTGAACTAGATATTAGGTACCTCACTTTTTAGAATGTAGCTTTGATTACTTCATAAAACTGAAAATATCTTTACTGACTTATTTTGGTCTAAAAAATAATAGTTTCCAAACTCATAGATTGATAGTCCTTATATACTTGATCCTGTCACAATGGAGAAGAAAAAAAACAAACCCACAAACTGACTATATTTTGTCAGCCATTCAATTTACATATGTACATTTATACTAAGGACAAATGGAGAGACATGTACTGCTTCTTTCCACAGTCCGGGCTAGATAGATGTAAGACACTTGTTTGGAAACTACAGCTATCAGTACAGGGCAGTGACTGATCCAATATGAAGAATCTGCTAGAAGACAAGGCATGGTAGCACCCTGCTGGCATCAAGGCTGTATTACTCTAGACAAGAACTGATGTTTCCAGGCACCTCATAAAGTCGACAGATACTTGCCCAGATGAGTCATGGGTCAATGAAACAGTTTTCACAAAACAATAAAAACCTAGAGGCAAGAAAGTATTCATATCTTACATAATTACATAATAATCATGTATTGATGGCTTATCTAGTCTGACTCCTGACAATCCATTTACTGTAAGTTCAATGTCAGATTTTACATTAAGTATTTACCTTGGACCAGTTGAGTCTTTTCATGGTAACCTCAGGTCTGAACTCTTTTTTAGGCTTCATTCCAAATGGCAAGGAACATGAAGGCGGGGACCACTGTATCCCAGGCAGGCCTGGAAGAGGTGGTGGTGGAGGAGCACCACCAAAAGCCAGAGGAGCTCCCAAGCCACTCAGAAGTGGTGGAGGAGGAGGGGGAGGCGGTGGTGGTGGAATTGCTCCATTAGAAGGCAGTGGCGGAGGAGGAGGTGGTGGAAGTTGATGCGGTCCTGCACCTTCCAATGGAACAACAGAGGCATCTCCACATGTTGATGGCAGAAAACCAGGTGGCAAAGAACCATACTGATAAGGAAAATATTCCTACTTAGTTTCACATTTTTATCAACAAAATGCTTTAACAATCATAGTTTATAGATTAAATCCAGAAAGTCAGTTGAAAGTCAGTGCCATTTTTCTTGTACAGATCAAATATGAATGACAATGAGGCCAACATGCTTTTGATTTCATAATCAAAGTCTCAATATTTGAGGCAAACATTCAGACTTGGGGATGGACACCAAAAGTGACAAACTGAAATGTTGTATCCCACTTATCGTATTTCACTGACCATGATCTAAGAGAGGGTCTGATAGGTTTCTTTATGAGAATTTATCTAGACTCAAAACTAAAAAAAAGTCTAGCTCAAATTAAAAAAAGTAACATCCAAGTCTCTATTGTTCTTACTTATCATACAGATTACAGAGAAACATTCCAAGGACATAAAAGCAGCATCTGAAAAGGTAAGTCATTCTGTTGAAAAGCAGGTATCTTCCAATATAGGAGTATTCTGATTCCACGAAATTGAAAACACAAAGCAATGATAAAAAAAATCCTTCGATAAAATAAAGCTGCCTTACACATCAGCTTCTTTTTCTATATAGTAAGGACATCTGTACTGTGTCAAGATAGATTTAAAAGTAAAAAAAAAACATTTGTTTTTACTATTTGAAGAACTTCTATCATAGGCCTTCAAACATAAAAAGAATGTTGCTTCAAAACAACAAAAGAAAAAATAAGGAATATTTATCTAATGGCCATAGCACTAATTACCTTTTCAACTAATTATGAGCTGTAACAGTCCCTTTTATTTATAAAAAAATATGGAGGGAACTACAATAAGCAAAGGATTTAATATTTCTAAAGGGAAATAGCTGAATATCAATAAATGCAAATAAATGCATGCACAATTGCATTATTGTTTTGAATTTCTGAACATAAGCATTGTTTGTAGTGACAAGTGGACTCTGAACAATTAGGCTCTAGTAATGAAGGAAATACATAAACACATACCAAATGCAAGAAGAGAGTAAAGGAACAAGACCAGGAGAAAAATAGTCAATAAAGGTGGAAGTTGACATGCTAAGTCGCAACTGATGCCATATGGAAGCCAAAGTTTCCTCTTTAGACAGATATAAAAGTACGAAGTTGCAGTAATCAATTACTTGATATTTACAAAACTTTTCATGTATCCCATTAACGGCAGCAGGATAATTCATGGTATGACGGTTAGTGAGCAGAATCATACACTATGCTCTGTCTGCACGTTAAAAGGTTATACTTAATACACTGAACAACACAAAAAGAAAATTAGGAGAGAAAACCAATTTCACTTACAAAAAGTATCTAAGAATGTATTCAAGATACAGACAGAAAAATACTGACTTAGATACAACTCTTACTATATTTGGTTTTTTAGAACACAACAATTTCTGTAATTGCTGCTTTTAAATGTTTGACTTTGACATTAAGTTAATTTTGGCCAGAAACCTGAATTGGAAGGATATTTTTAAACAGACCAAAGAAGACCTAAATTAATTTTCCTCACTAAGAAAATTAAAGAAGCTAATAAGTATTAAAAAAACGCTCAAAAGTAGTAAAAAAAATAGTATAACAAAACCACTATATGTATGTGTTCCCAATGCTGTCTTTCTTTAGTCATTTTTAGGCCATGCTTCTTATTCCAGGAAATAAGACACAGGAAAAGCCACTGGGTGACACAGTCTCCTAACACACATTTAAGAGCTGAAGCAGTTACAAGTTAACTCAAGAAATACTCTCAAAAATCTGCACTATTCCTCTTCATCACATTTTAAACTATTTATGCTTGAAAATTGAAAAATTATCAGGTAATGTTCTTATCCAGCCACAGGTTATTTCTTTCACTGCTGGATATCCACGGTAAGGCTTCAGTAAAGCAAACTGCATAATGAGCAATTTCCTGTGGAGGGATAAAGATCACAATGATGAATGCTAATCTAAAAGCGTAAGACTTATTACCCTATGTGGTTAATTACTTTGGAAATATATGACACTGAAAGCAAAACCCAAATAAAACATAAGAAACTAGTTTAATTAACAGAGCTCAGGCATAAAAGTATCATCTAGGAACTCACACAGCTAATTAATGTCACATTACAATTATTTTTATAAAACAGAAATAAAGGAAACTAACATTCAGTAATAACCGATAACAAAGACTCTTTGAAAAAATCCTCAACTGTACTATCAAAATCTGCAGAAGATGCAAAATGAAGTCCCTTTCAGTACTTCAAACATTCATTTAAACTGCTTTATACCTGTGATTTAAAAGCTTGTAATTCTGTCTCGAGTTCATTGATTCTTTCTTCTTTTTTTTGCAGTAGGGCCTGAGTCTCCTGGTGAACTACAAAATCTTTTTCAAACTAAGAAAAAAGAAAAAGAAATAAAATTGTTGGTACCAGTCAGTTCCGCATAGTTTTTTTAAATTTCAGCTTTTTCTTTTGTGCTTGCTAAAACTCACATGTTAACAATACTAAGGACACATACCACACATCTGCTATTCTAACTTTCATGTGTCTGCCAAGTGGCAGTGCCATCTGTATCAGCACTACAGGTCTTTACTATATGAAAGGACATAAAGTATTAATGTATTTTAATTTGATAATACACACACTAGCTTAAAAGACATGGATGTACATTAGTACAGAGTTTCTAGATACAAATGAATCCATTTTCTTTCTCCCACTGCTTATCTTCTGATAACTGTTCAAATAAAGTATTCAACTGATTTTTGGGAGAGTTGGACACAAAACCTTAAAATAAATGGTAGAAAGACTGTCAATTAAGGTAAGCTACTTTATACCACTTTGCTTCCCAGTCCACAAGGAACATCCAAATTCCCACATTAACAAAGAAGTAATAGTAATTTGAAGTTAAAAACTATGCCACGTTCAGTTACACCCTCCATGAATATTTAAAGTAATCCCCCGTGTCTACCTTATGTTCACGTAACATAAAAATTACTTACTTTTCTGGAAAGTTCAGAAGCTCTCTCTTCACACTCTTCTAATCTTGCTTTATCTACACAAATATCTTGAAAAAAAATGAACACACATACATATACATGGAACATAAGATTCTTAATTACACATACAATGTGAACTTGGTTTTTGGAACATATAAAGAAGCATGACACTGTAATCATTTCCAAACATAGTACTTACCTAGTAAGTGGCTGAAATTTACATCTAATCTTTTACGATATGTGAAGTCTGGGTCTGTTCCATTTCGATGTAACACTATCTGTGACACACACTCTTCAATTAATTTGAAATACTGTGGACTAAAGACAGAGATGAGCTGTTTTACAGCTTATTTATCAACCTATAGTTAAAATCTTGTCTATGAACACAGTAAAGTCAAAAGCTTTGGGCTGAATTATTTCCATAGAAAGATAGGCACAAACCCCAAAAGTGTCAAAGGACAAACACACCTGGCAGTTTATTACACAAAAACAATTTACACGAAGCCTAAAAAAGCAGTGGGCCTAAAGACAAATGATTCTTTTACTATAAACTCTACATCTTTCCTTCTATGGAAATACAGGAAGGAAAGACCACCTCCTGATTCCTCTCAGTAAAGAGAAGGCTCTTCCTTCAGCTTGGTTCCATCTGATTTTGTGACTTTTGTACCTATGAATGCACTGCAGCCCTATTTCAGTATGAGGAATGAAAAACACCTTGTTCTAAAATGCCCTGGGGTATGGCAGCTGGGTCACTTGCCCAGAACATGCAAGCTGTGAACTCAGGGGGAAGAGGTCTAGCACAGATGTACTTATAGCAGTCAAGCAAGCACCCTTAACCTTTAAATGTGCATCTGCGTTAGACCTTGCTCAAAATGCAAGGTTATGCAGAATGCTGTGCAAAAAACAGATGGCTTTTCTTCCCTGTTCATTTTATACCTGGTTCCTCCATAGTTTCCTCAAAAAGAACACAAGCAGATTTTTGGAAGGAAAGTATGTGGCACCTTGAAACACTTAAGGTTTTATTAACTGTTCCCCTGTAATTTCTCTGACAAATTTTCCAGAAGACACAAACATGTTCACACTGACCTATTACGTATAGTGAAAATACTCAATTCCAAACCAAAAGTTACCCTAAATTAAGCATTCATTCAGATTACAGTGCTCTTCTGTACATACTTGGTTTTGTCCTTTGACTCAAATACATCACAAAATTACAATGCCTTTACCACAGTTTATAACTGATTGAGATCTCTCCTAATCACTTATACTTGCAGTCAATAAGGCTCAGATCTCAACAGTTTTCTATATTTATATATAAAATTGTACACTAAGAAGAAGAGACCAAAACATACAGATGGCATTTTTTATTCAAAGCTGATACTTAAACAAGAGTTTGCAAAGGAATACTTACAAATTGCAATTCACACAGAAAGACTAAACCCTATTTATCATTAAATGTATGGAAGAAATATTCTATTAACGATTGAATGACCAAAAAAATCCCTAATTAACATTTAACACAGTGTCAAACATACCGGATAAAATAATCATTTCTTATCAGCAAAAGATGTTGGAGAATAGAAAGAAAATATCCTTCAGCACTAGTGTCTTTAACTGTATTCCACACCATGTTGTAAACATCATTTACTTCAGTAAAAGTGTTAAGGAGAATAAGAACAAAGAACAAAATATTTCACTCAAAAGTTGACTGATAACTTCTTTAAACAGAAATTACACCAGAAAAATATCCATTATACATTTTATTTTGTTCATGTTTATCTTTTTCATTTCATGGAATCATTCAGGTTGAAATAGACCTCTAAGGTCATCAAATTCAACTATTAGCCAAACACTGTCAAGTCCATACAGTGCCACATCTACACATCGTTTAAGGACCTGCAGGGATGGGAACTCCACCACTTCCCTGGGTAGCCTGTTCCAGTACTTCACAACTCTTTCTCTGAGAAATTTTTCCTAATACTCAATCTAAACCTCGCCCAGTGCAATTCGAGGCCCTTTTCTCTCATTCCAATTGCTCCAATCACTTATTACTTGGGAGAAGAGGCCAACCTCCACCTCACTGAGGCCTCCTTTCAACCTGTCATTGAGATCAACAAGGTTTCCTTTGAGCCTCCTTTTTCAGGCTAAACAAATAACTCCAGCTACCTCATAAGATGTGTTCTCCAGAACCTTCACCAGCTTCTTTGCCCTTCTCTGGACATCCTCCAGCACCTCTTCCTTGTAGTGAGGGCCGAAAACCAAACACAGTGTTGAGTGCAGAGGGACAATAACTGCCCTGGTCCTGCTGACAACACTATGTCTGATATAAGCTAAGACGCCACTGGTCTTCAAAAGGATATTCTAGTTCAGATCTAATATCTTCTAAACGATGAGAGAACTCAATCATGTCTTCCTCCTTATGCTCATTGAACACTTTCAGCTGAATATCTAGTGCTTCATTCTTTATACATTTCAGTTGCTGCAAAGAAGAAACAGTAGAAAGGTTTGCAAAATTAGCATTTCCATAGGTAAATAAGCCTAATCATTGTAATAATTTCAGTAAGTCTGTTACTTTAATGTTAAAATTAAAAGAACACATGAGTTAAGCTAAATATTAAAAGGTACATATGACTTCAGCCTGGCTTCCAAGTGTTGCATAACAGTCTGTCACATGTTCTCAAGCAGGGATGTAAAACGCTGAGGAATCATAGTAAAGGTCAGATTTTCATTTTAATTTTAAGCTGTTTCTCATATATAACTGCTCATGCTCAGACTTACTAAAATGCCTTTAAGAATAATTTATTAGAATCTGTTCCCCCAGTCTCCCTCTCAAACTCAAATAGTTGAAAAATTTAAATAGTATCGCAAAGAGAGACTATGAGATGCTTACTGGCAGTATCTCTTTCAATCCACTGCGCATAAATTCATTTCTGATGTGAAGCCTAAAATCCAAGTCATCAGGAGATGTAACAAGAGCATTGATGAGCTGCATGCAAGCTACCTGTAATAGAGTAAATAATAAACTATTTAATTTCTTAGATTTCAACATGCATGACAATCAAAAATATATAAAAAATTAGACATTACATAATTTCTAATTATAAAACTACTGTAAACGTATAATCAAGCTACCTAAGTTCCTGATCAGCAACATGACCTATAAATATCTGTGAGAAACTGAGACTGTTAAGGGTTAATGACTCAATTGAGTGTTATGTGAGAAGGCACCAGGATGCTTTGTTGAAACCAAATTGTCAGGGAGGAAGGAGGAGGTCAGCTTTCGGGTGTTTAATGGCTAATCTCAGATCTTATAAAATACAAGGATGAATGGTGGACGAGGAATGAGATAAGAGACAGAATCCTGTGGAGACAGGATGGGGCCTGTCATTTTCCCCCTTCTCCCCCGAAAAAGTCCCAGAGGACAGATGTCTTGTCTTCGAATGTGCCATGAAACATTGAAGACCCCAAAAATGCCCCTTTGTGTTCTGAAGGCCTTCCACCAGAGCAAAGCCCCCCACCTTTCTCAGGGGAGGCATCGAGGCAAAACCTTAACATATATTAACCCACTGGACTTTGTACTTCGTTGGTTTCTTTCCCGCTGATGGCCCCCTCACCTAACAGATCAAGACGAAGGAACAACTAAAGTCCAGAAATCAAGGTCTTACAGACCTTTGGGGGAAGAGACCTTTACACTCTCATCCTTTCTCTCTCTTTCTTTCTTTTCCCTTATACTTGTCCTTAGGTGATAATTTTTTCATATTGTTATACTGCCATGAATAATAATAACCAAAATAGACATACACCTGCTTTCCTTTACAACTAAAATGCCTTAAAATATACTACATATATATACACACAAACAACCATCATTCAGTGTCTTTACTGTAATCTGCCCCAAGGGATCTATTAACAAACTCCTGAGTTACCCTTGTCCCCTAGGACAGATTGTAACAATATCAAACAATAGTTTATAAATTTTCATAAAAATCAAATATTTTCTCACACCATTGAATTTTGTTATTTTATACAAATGTTAAGTTCTTTCAGATAATTAACTTTAGTAGATAAGGCATAATTTTCAACATTGTAAATATACTTTATCTATATATATATATAAAAAGTTAGTGACATAATAGAAATGGTCAAGGCTACAGCCTGTGAACAGTGAAAAATGTATTGAAGAACAAAATGCTGATTAAATCAAAACTGAGCCTGAAGACCAGGATGGGGGGGTTTCTCTTCTTTTTTGAAATCTTCACTTTTTAAACATATTGACTACTATAGAGTACTTCATGGGAACCACTACTTCAGCTCAAAAGAAAGCATCAGTTCAACTAGTGAGTAGTCCCTCCCCTGAAGAATCAAAAGATTCATCTTGAAAACCTATAGACAGGAGCAGCAGGAATTCACTGTCCAGATTCACAAACCTTTAGAACAATGGCAATTTACTGTTAATCACAAACAAGAATGTCAACAGCTATTATTTCCTTTTTATAGCCTCCTTATTGTTTGCACACCTTGCTTCAATGAACAAGAAATATGTTATTCAAGTAATTCCATCATTTTAAGGGCTTTTTAAAAGCACAAGTCAATTACAATTGTCTTTGCATCTTACATACTATGTAAACAATTAAAACAATCTGGTCTAAATACTTTCCCATAAAACCTTTTATAGTCTAGAAAATGATGATGTATTATGCCATGGTCAGCCAAAAGGTGAGATTGGAAAGATACAATGTCAATCATCTTCAAAGTACATATAATTCCAAGTACTGAATTCACATATGGCCACAAGAGCAACTGAATTCCAAGCTACTTTGATACAGATGGTAAGAAACACCAGCACTCTTTAGGTTTCCAAAAGGAACATCCTAAGATTAAATGATAGCACAGACTACAACCATTATCCTACCTTTATCCTTCCAAACAGAATGCAAGCATCAAAGTAGTTTTATATATTATTTCAGATCAACTGTTGTGGGGGTGCATGGCAGTGGAAGCCTAATTTAGGCTTGAAGGCTTAGGTTTGAAGTAGTATTAGTCTATGTAGATGAACTTAATAGTTAACACTCTAGGAGAATAGTTTAATTATAAGAAAAAAGATGTAACAAGTGCAAACAACCTGTTAACATGGGAGCTGTGAAACTGTTGAGAAAACCAAGTCAAGCAGCCTGTGAGCTCCAGAAAGTTGTTAGGGATCAAGCATTGGAATGACCCAACTGAGCATGAGGCGTTGTCCACCCAATCCTATAAATGATGGTATTTGGAGCCACCTCGAAAGAGAACACCAAGGGCCCCACAACTCTGCATTAGGAGTTGGGACCACGTCTCCAACTTCTGAAGATGCCTGAAAGGACAAGAATGCTGAAGGGATGACGCTGTGGTTGGAACCAGTGTACTAACCACCCACCTCTCCCCAGGATAAAAGCATCTATTCTTATGTTACTCTCTCATACAACATACCTTGCTTCAGCAATAACTTTAAAACAGTATTGGGAGGGAGGAACAAAAGGAACAAGCTTTGTTCCTTCCTCTTACTTGAATGAAGAGCTGAAGTTAAGTTCTATCCCCTCAGAACTTCTATGAAACTCAGTACATGTCAATATCTGGATTTCCAAAATTATAAAAAAACCTATTATTTTTACTTGATCGACATCAGTAAGGCAAAGGACACTAAATTAAAATCATAGAATCATAGAATGCCCCGAGGTGGAAGGGACATACAGGGATCATTGGGTCCAGTTCCTAGCCCTGCATAGATCAACACCAAAAGAGGCACAACCATATACCTGAGAGCATTGTCCAAATGCTTCTTCAAATAAGGCAGGCTTGAAGCTGTGGCCGCTTCCCTGGATAGCCTGTTCCACTGCAGAACCACCTTCTGAATGAAAAACTGATACTCTATCCCAATATTTAATCTAAACCTCCCCTCTCCTTCATGCCATTCCCTCAGGTCCTGTCACTGGTTACAACAAAGAAGAAAGAGCTCAGTGCCTGTCCCTCCTCTTCTCCTCACAAGTTGTAGACTGCAATGATGTTTCCCCTCAGTCTCCTCTTCTTCAGGCTGAACAAGCCAAGTAACCTCAGCCACTCCTCACACAGCTTCCCCTCAAGGCCCTTCACCATCTTCACGGCCCTTGTTTGGACACACTTTAACAGTATGATGTCCTTAAATTGTGGCACCCTAAACTGCAAAGACGGCCTGAGGTGATTATTTAAATCAACTACATAAAAATATTAAGATAGACTTCTGTAACTTACTCCAAGCTTAGACAATATCAAGTTACAACATGTAAACAAAATAAAACACAAGTGGAAGGTGGAAATCAAAATTTTAGACCATCAAACATGAAAATGTATTAGAAGACGTTTCAAGGACAATTTGCAAAAAGCTTCTATGATTAACACATCTAATTCCTCAAAAATAACAAAAGAAGGAAGACAACTAGAGAATCTGTAGTGTCAGTAAAAGACAACAATAGAAAGAAGTACCCAAAGAAAACAAAGGCCACAGCAACACTTTGTCAAGTGTTTTACTGGTGTGTAAAAGCAGTTTGGAAAGTAGAACAGAGGCACAGATTAGTTGGAGGGTGGCAGAATAACTTAAAGAAAAAAGGCAACATGAGAAGTCACAAGAGCATTCACTCTTCAAACATTCAAAGTTTTTAAGAAAATTCAGGACAATATAACTGTACTTGCTACTACATTCAAGTTCGTACTGAAAAGTATGTTGACATTCAAGAAAATTAAGATGGCAGAAATTATATTGATATTTAAAGAACATTTTCAGGAAGATCTGGGAAACTACAGACTGGCAGGCTTGACTTTTTCTACGGTACATATATATTGAAAATTTAGTAGAGGACAAAATTAATAAGTAATATAAAAAAATGCAACATGAATAAATGGACAGCATGAATAAATGCAACACTGTTTTGTAAAACAAAGTCCTGTTTCATGAATCAGTGAAAGTTGTTTGAAAGGCTCAAGGAGCAAGCAAGAAAGCTCTGGCCTAAGTATGGACTTCAAATACTTTAAAAAGTTTGCAAAAAGGTCAAAACCATTTAGAAAAATGAAGTAGCCAAAATCAAAAATACTACAAAACAGCATTACATTTGATGTTGAAAAGTTTGCTTCTAAAAAAGCTTTTAGGGCTCAAAAGTATGTGGTTTTATTAAATCCTGTTAAAGTAATGTTTCCTTGCTACTTTTTGCCACCTGCCTGACTGTAAGTCCGCTTCTGTATTTTATACTAGCCAAGTATTTAACATAAGCAGCAAGACAATGAAAGGCTGCTCCAGTCCTTTCTCCATAATCTTTACACTGAGTGCAATTAGAACATCACCTGACGAATGAAAATAAACAACCTCATGTATTAGAAAGGATTACACCCATGGTGCATTTTCTTTGAAAAAGGTATTGACATTATATTAATAGCATTCAGTTTCAAAAGAACTCAGTCAAACAGGAATAGAGCTAACAATACCACAACCTTGAATGCTTTGCCTTAAATAAAACATGTTCCCTTGAGAAAGATCTTTCAGATCTGGGGCTTCTGTAAAGTTGTAAATTAGAAACAATCCTCAGTTACTCTTCTTTGAAGAATCCACATGGAAAGCTGCTAAATTTATAACATTTTGGGCCTTTATCTGGCATGGTAAATTCTTCACCACTGCAGTGCCTGTCAGAATGACTCTTACAATACTTCTCCTCCCTGAAATCTGGTTATTTCCCTCATTTTATACAATTTGCTTCTGTACACATGCCTACAGTATTTTAGAAACCTAAAGGAAAATATGACTTAGTTAACAGCAATTATTTTCTTCAAATTCAAACAAAACCTTTGTATTACTATGGAAGCCTCTTTCTGTGCATGAATATCACTGTACACTAGGTAACAAAAAGTGGTGCTAACTCCAAAAAAGGAAACTACAAATACCAAAAGATAAATAAAAACAATACAATTAGATTTGCCTGCATCCAAACCCTGCACAACAATAACAATCGTTCTGAAACCACCTAATGTGGCCAGTCCACTTTTCCAAAGCAGATTGAGTAAAATCTTTCAGGAATTGTCTCAACAGCACCCAACAAAGACGAGATTAGGTCTCTTCTCTTGCACAACCAAGTATTTTTGGAGACAGAAAAAGCTCTTCATATTGGATATTTGTCTCTTATCCTTTACAATCTTGTTCAGGACATGTGGGCTTGTAGCCCACTTATTTTTGTTAGTAACAGGTGTATTGGGTCTGGATGAGATGGAGTTCATTTCCCCACAGCAGCCCTCACAGTGCTGTGCTTTGCACTGGTAGCTATGAGGGTGCTGATAACACACCAGTGTTTTGGCTACTGCTGAGCACAGCATCAGTACTGTAACATTCCTTCCCCAGTCGAGGGCAAGATTCTGGGAGAGGACACAACCAGGCCAGAAGACCCAAAGTAACCAAAGTGATATTCCACACCCTATGGCATCAGCTTAGATATAAAAGCTAAGGAAAGGAGGAGGAATGGGGGGGGTATTTGTTGTTTCCAATGGCTGCCTGCTAAGAAACCATTATGTGTGCTGAAGCCCTGCTTCTCGGGAAGTGTCCAGACATCACTGTTGATGGGAAGTAGAGAATAAATCCTGTTATTTTTCACTTCACTTTTGCACATTCAAGCTTTTGATTTTTGTTTTAGTGAACTGCCGTATCCCAATGCACAAGTCGTTTTCCATCTTATTCTCTCTTCCCTTTTCTGGTGGGGAAGGTGATGGATAGAGGGGATGGGTGGGCATTTGGTGTCCAGCCACGGTCAACCCACTACAACATGCTACAGGCTTTGTATTAAGCTAACACAACATGCTTTCAGACTTGTCAGGCTTTATCAAAACTTGGCTTGCCTGTCTGGAGCTCAGTTGTGGGTTATTTAGCTGCAACAGCATTTGTCTAGTAACGGAAACACTACCATCTCGCTAGTTTTAGATTTTTCCTACCCTTGTATAAGTCTCTGGCATAAAGTTAACTGTTACATACATTTCTTTAACCAGTCAATAAAACATGACCCTAAGTAAAATGCAGCACAGAAAAGCAGAGGTATGGGATTCAGTGGAGATGTGTTACCACTACTGAGAGCGATTTTATTAGACCACTAAGACTTCACTAAGACTAACAACAAATTCTTGGCTTTGGATACCGGGTGTATTCTTTACGCCCACAAACTGCACAGGTTGCAATGTCACAATATGATGAAGAATTTGGATGCAAAAAATGGTAGAAAATTCAGGCAACCGAACAAGTTAAAATGTAGTGCAATAATACTTTTCAGCATATATTATTATCTAAGTACGGGCTTTACTCCTAAAATTTTCTGTGTTTGTTTTGGTATGGGTCTACTTTACCAAATCTCTATCAGTATTTGTCTATCCCTTCAGTAGCCATGGTGAAAATTTTTATTTCCCCTAATTTTAAGCTTTAGTTGAAACAAGTAATACCACCTCCAATTTTTCTCTCTGGAGTGCTAAGTCTTTCATTCAATTGCATTTTCTTGATTCAGTGACCTTTGCCATTCAAAATCAGTAATTCAATGCATTGACAGCTGCCACCGACACCTGTTCTCCTGTTAATATCAGTCAGGCATTTCAGTGATTGTAGACTTCACTGGACAACACTACAATACAGTCAGTAATAAAGTACAGTACTACAAGGTTACATTTACATTTCAAAGAAAGTCAAACTCCATGTGTTTGAATATGTCAAATTTGGAACTTTTGTCATTGTTATCAGCAGCTTAAAACCCGATATATTTTTCTGCAAAACTTTCTGTGAACGGACTGCTAAGAAAGGAATCAACATCTATCACAGTTTATTTAAACTACTGTGAAAATCCTGATCAAGAATAAATAGTTTTATCTTTGAGATAGCAATGAATTTCAATGAAAGGATATGTACAGATGTAATTTCTTAAAAAAAAAAAAAAAAAAGGCATTTTCTTTTAGTTTGCCATTAACACAGTGCTCACATGGTCTTCAAATACAAGAGACAAGACACAACAATGAAAAGCAAGAAAGCCATCAGCAAAAAGTACTGCTATTCCAAATCTTTTAGACAAATTTGATCAAGTGGGAATTCAATTGTATTTTATAACCAAAACACACTTTAGCTTTCCTTGAATAAACAAAACAAAAATGTATTGGATAATGTTAGCAAACTATTTTTGTAGGAATACAAAGTAATAGTGTAAGTCTCAAAAATAGGCCTACAAAAAGCAGAATGAGAAAAGGTCATACAAGAGGAAAGAAATGCAAGTCTAAGCAAGGCATTGTTTGTACATCTAGCTTTGAGAAATTTACTTCACAAAAACTTTAGAAAATAATTTTTTTTTTACAAAACTAATGATAAAAACAGCAAGAACCTGTTACTAGGTCAGTAACATTTAAATCATGCTCCAAATAAAACTATAATTCAATATTTATCATGTAGCATTTATTTAATACTGAAATCACACATGATCATAATTTCAAATTAATTCATTTAGAAGTAGATTGCAGCAAGATAGATCTGTTTAGCCAATCTACAATCCATAAGGAAAAAAATGTTTGAAATTCAAAAAAAGAAAACAGAGAGGGGTATTTCTCTCTTTTTTTTTTTTTTTTGGCATGTTCCCCCAAGGTCTAACTTTCCATACTAAAATGTTCACAAGCTTTGTTTTCAATCTCCTAAGTTTTAAATAAATCTGATATTTTACATCCATCTTAGGAAGAATGTTTTAACCACAAACACCTCAGAAAAAGTAAAGACTGTTATGATTTTCTTTTAAATTAAAAAGATAGAGATACCTGACCTTTGCTTAGAAATAATAGATCATAATTTTCTCAAAGTAGTGTTAAATGTGCTTAACAACATGATTTAAAAATTGTGAACATTCAAATGCAGACTGGCATTCAGAATTATTAAGTTAACACAAAGTACTGGCTTCAAATATGACAATAGGCAAACAATAAGTTCATCTCCTTCTACAGACTGTGGTTACTAATCAAAGAAATGCAGTAGAAACAACATATATGGAAATTTCTTCCACAGTAAGAGACCATCAAGTATCTAATGCTGCTAATAAAGGGTCAGACCAAAAAGAAAACAGAGTCCAAAACACTGAAAGAACTTCTTAAGGGAGATGCTTCAGATAAGTAATTATTTTGTTCAAGTGCTTGTCTCTATGTACATTCATACTACAGACAATCCCAAGAAGTATCCATTCACAACTACTCATCTTCAATGGTCCTAACTAAGAAAAATTTGAAGAACAATTATCACAAATGGAACATAATTCCTTGAAAATTCTCAAGATATGTAACATTTAGGGAGAACATCTCTGATGCTCCAGTTGACAGCTCTACAGATCTCAGACCCTGAGACACAGAACAATCAGTTCCTGATTGCACTCCCGATGAGTGGGTTGTAACTGCACTCTTTTGTACTCCATTACCTTGGATAAGATTCCGTAAACAGACTGACAGTCTTTTAAATTTTCAGTCATGGACACAAGGTGGAAAAGCTGAGTCCATATCAAAAAAAATGTCTCATCTTCAATAAATGAAGAGGTATTTCTGCTGAGGTAGTTTAGTGAAGACAGGTAAATTAGCTTCCTAGGAAAGCAGAGGTCATTGTGACCAAAACATATTGGGCAAATGGTCTACAACTAAAACCAACTCATGAAGAGTTGTAGATTTGGTAGAAGAAAATATTTTGTCAGTCCATCCTTGAGAAGATCCCTGAAAAAGTGAAATTATTCTAGGCTCTAACAGCAAAAGGCATATGGTAATACACAGCTCTCTGGTGAACTGACTAAAATTTTCTTGTGATGATGAGGACTGCAGTCTCTAAGAACTCTTTCCTGAAAGGCACCTCTAACCAGACAGTAAATACATCCCTGTTGTTTACAACAAGGATGAAGTGAAGGTGTGCAGAGGCACTTTCCTTTCATCAGAGAAAAGGCAAAAGCAAAGCTTTCACTTCATCTGATAGTCTAGTTAGATTCTTTGCTCCCTTTCTCATCCCAAAAGAACTGCAGCTAAGTACAGTCCACCATGTTTTCCAAGGTCTTTTGAATCTGAGACCATATTGCATTTGGAATGCTTTTGACATCCTGCTGCCATATGGCAGGGAAATCTACAGGACTTGACTTGGTTGTCTAAGAAATGAGCATATATTGATGGGTACAGACAATTTATTTTTTTTATGGCTGATGATACAGTTCACCTAGAAAGTCAAAATTTTTGATGTTTTCCTTCATGAGAAAATAGACCCGTGGTATCAGATATACTCTGCTAACTGAGAAGTTATAGATTCAAATTCTAATTCTAATCTTCTGTGATTTTAACAGGTGATGTCTATGAGTTATGGATGCATTTTTTGAGGATTACATGGCCTGTACTTTCAACCTTTTCTTTTTCCCAGTTGAAAACCACACATCATATATCCAGCCCTTCACTTGTGGAAATTGTCAGGTATATCTAACCAGCTCAGACCAGCTTTTTCCTTCCATACACAAGACAATCAGTACTAACTTAAGTATCATATTATGTCACTGCTCTGGTTCTGGCCAGGACAGGGTTAATTTCTGCTTTAGCCAGGAGGGAGCATGGCTAGGACCCAAAGGTTATTCTATACCACCTCACAACATTGCCAGGAACAGGGTTCCTGCTGGGTTGGGGTAGCATGGCATAGGTTGGGTATTGTCATACTCCACATGGTACAGTGGGGAGCATTTGCACGTGGATCACTTGCACCTCTTGTATGCTTCTGTTATTAGTATTGTTGCTGTCACTGTTTTCTTACCTCATTGCTGTTTCCAGTAAATTGCTTTCTATCTCAACCCATGATCTTTATCTTTGGTGCCACCAATTCTCCTCTCCAGCCCACTGAAGAGGGAGATGGGAGAGTAAGTAAACAGCATATGGTTTGGAGTGGTTTCAGTGGGAACACTAAATGGGAGAATACCATTCCTAAACCACAACAGTGGTATTTTGTCTATCTGAATAACAGGAACTGCAGTAACATTTTCTACTTCACTTTTCTCACTCTTACTACATGTATGCATTTGCAGAAAAGGCTGTAAAGATGATGCATATTTAGTTAAATTCTGCTTGCCAGTATTAAACTCGCTGCAGATTTGGCTTTGGTACAGACACCATATTGATATTCATCAATTATTTCCCTGATTAATAACAAGAAATTCTTAGTAATATTTTTGAGATGAACCGTCCCCATGCATGTAGGCTAACATGGGTCTGAAAACACTACCTATGAGTCTTGGCATTTAGGCAAGATAACCTGGTTCTGAATTAACCTAGTATATAAGCAGTTAGGACCTTCATTAGCAAAGAACAACCAAGAATCAAGTGATTCAGCTAAATAAAATATCACAGACCATACCATCTCACATCCTCATATTATTAGATGAAAAAGAAAGATTAAATGGTATTCTCTGACTACTTAATATATTAAGAAGTTAATGTTACTGATGAACAGCTAAGATCCTTTACTTTGTCACAAAAAGGTTTCTCCTAGGACATGCACGAACCTACAGGTTTCCACAGGGATGAGTAGTGTTCATTTTTCAGAAACTTAACCAGGAAAGGAAAAATTGCACCTTTGCTTCACCACTGTATCTCTTCTCAGTCCTAACCGCAAAATTACACGGATATGGCATCTGCAACTAGCACTGCACAGAAGAACAGCACTCTTCCATTAGTTAAACTGCCTGCTTGAGAAACAATGATGAAAGTTGATGAATTAGGGAATACAAGTATTCATTTGATTCTACAAGAAGAATGAGACGTGGGCAACAAAGAAGTTGTTGTTGGTTTTGTGTTCACGACTTATACAACATCTTAAATACATCAAAATGGGTTGTGTCAAAAGAACTATATTTCCTGCCTCCATGACTTGTACAACCAAAGTATGAGACTTTTTCAGTTGTCGTCGTAAACACACAAGGAACCAGATTGCCCTGTATTCATTTTATTGAGCATAGAATTAAAGCACGCATTTACTTTAACAAAACCAAAAACTCGATATTACTCCTGGTGGTAGTTATATTTTCAGACTAAGATCACCAATCTTGTCTTGAACCAAATACATTTAATTATGCTTTCTATAATTTTTGATTTTATGAAAGATAAAGGGAGAATATCCTTTGCTTTCAACAAATGCAAAAAGTAGATACACAGAGCTTGCGCTAAAAATAAAAAAAATCACCATACTGAGGCCTTTTATGTATTCAATCTTCTAGTAACAGAAATGTTAAGTCAATTCAAAACTGAAAAGGTCGGTTGTTAGTGTCAAATTGAACTGCCACAAAGCAAGCAGACATACATCAAACAGACAATCAAGGCAAGTATGCCAAGTAACTGACAACTATAAACTTCTGTCTCATTAAAACACTGTCAAATTAACCATCAGGTCAATGTCATTGTTAGAAAAGTTTACAACTGATTCACATGAGGAACGTTGATTTTTCTGGTCTTAAAAAAACCTAGCAATCATTTGTGAAGGCTAAAGAAAATAAAAAAATAAATAGCAAAAGACCTGTCAGTGGAAGGACCATGTTCAAATGGAATTTTAACTAAAAGAAAAAAATTAATGAAAGTTTCCATGTCTACACAAGATACCACAAAACATTACCCATTTTCAGGAACTTCAGGCTAACATACTTAGCAAAGCCAAATGAATGTATTTAGTGTAAGTATCTTAGTATAAGTATCGGAACTATAGCATTTAGACTAAATTCTCAGTTTTAACAATACTTCTGTATCAGAGTGTAACAAAATAACAAATGGAGGTATATCACAATCGTGAGAAGGCATAACTAATAGAAATAATTTTTTTTAACATCAGAAGAACAATCCTAGAAAAATAAAAGTTGCTACTACATAGGTAGTTACTACACAGGTAACTCAGCTGAAGTTTTCAGCACTGATTCAGTTACCTCATCAGTGGTATCTCTCTAATGGATTTGAGCACTGCTGCAAACAGTGGGCATGCATCATGAGTAAAGGGAGAGGTACACATGATTAATTTAATTTACCTGATGCTTAAAATAAAGTCATAGGCTGCTTTTAGGGCAGTTTCACATGCATTTTTAACCACAAAGAAAAGGCAGTTATAGATAGCTCTTCAGAGAAGGACTTAGGGATATTCACAATTGAAAAATTATACGTGAGTCAGAAATGTGTACTTGAGAGTCAATCATATCCTGTGAAGTTGTGGATGTCCCATCCCTGGAAGTGTTCAAGGTCAAGTTGGACAGGGCTTTGAGCACCCTGGTCTGATGAAAGATGTCCTTTCATGGTAGCTGGGTTGAAAGTACATAGTCTTTTAAAGGTTCCTTTCAACCCAAACCAGTCTATGATTATAAGATAGAAAGGGTAAGAAAGAAGGGACAATTTTTCACAAGAGAATCCCATCAGTACTGGCATAATTCAACTACAAACAATTCTACACCTTCAAATATTTATTTTTAGCTTTTCTGTGAGACAGATGAAATAAACAACAATCTTTACTGTCAGACATGGACTATTTAATCTAAAAGGTGAGTAATACAAACATATCTTTCAAACTTTAGATTCATCTTTTACTATTTGTGCAATATTCACAAGAATTGCAATTACTAATAGCTTCCAGTTCAGTTGAACTACATGAATATCAATATGAATTCATATTTACACACTCAGACCAATGACTTATAATGATCATTCAAATGCACTGTAATACTTTGTGTCTTTCTGCAGTAAACTCTACAGCTAACTGAAGAAATTGAAAATAAGGTGAAATATTTCTTTCCTCAGACTCTCTGGGTGCAATTTTATGAAATTATAAAGTGAGCATGAGGGATGGACTTTTCCCACAAATTAAAACTTTAATTATAAAAAGCAGTTGCCTAGAAATTTGCCTTTTTACTATTACTAACCTGCAAGTTTCAGTAAATATCACCAGAAGTGAGATAATCTTTTTGTGTCCAAATATATGACTTTTATTTTAAAAGACAGTAAAAGTTTAACTTGCAACGGTAAGATCTGAGTGAACAGAAATCAACAAATTAACCTGCAACACCTCTGTGTTTTTCAGCAATGAATCTTACCATGGCGTTTTTAAAGGATAAAATTATAAGCAACACTGCAAAATTTGACCCCTATTTAAAACAGGATCCTTATTCTTTTTTAATTTAATGACTTGTTCGGTATAGAACAATAAGTAATTTTATTTTCACTTGTTGCAGAGGTTTGTAAAAAAAAAAAAAAAAAATTTCTTACTTGCAGCTGAACTGAGTTATCCTGAAGACCTTCTACAATAGGAGAGAATCTTTCAACATTCCTTTCCTCTGCTGCTGCTGTTACGGCTTCCAAAATTTTTTCAAGGCTGTGAGAAAGGAGAAGCATTTCACTCAGGAGAGATATTTAAACTTGCTGTTCATTTGCTGTCTGAAAAGCCATGTTACCAAATTATTCACTTGTCTCAGTTTCTTGCATAAAAAATTTAGGTTAAGCATTACTTGTTGTCTTTGGAGATTTTTGTACCCAAAGAATAACATACTGGATTACAAGGGTTAAGATACTTTAAAAGCAATAATAATGAATTTTAAGCAAAAGAATGGCTGCATAACTAATTCCATCTAGCCTGTACATCCACATATCAAAAAGAAAAAACTCTTACTGATAAGGCCACAGTAAAAAAAAACACAGACAAAGGTATTCTGAAAACTGACAATATAATACAGATATTATTTTCAACTCTAAATTGGAAGATTTTAACATTCCATTCAGGTATAACTGAAATTTTGGATATTGTAAAATTACCTTACTATTTCTTGCTTAAATACAGTACTTACATGTTTTCCTCTCCAACAATGCACATTGCAGATAGGAGTTTAACTATATCTGTCATCATGTTAGTTTGCTTGGGATCAATTGCTTTGGTCAGCAACAAAAGGCTCCTCTCTTCTCCCAAAATTCTTTCCAACCCATACTAAACAACAGAAGAACAATTGTAAGGAGAGTTGAAGGGAATCCAAATGACTACCAAATATATAGTAATGACAGTGATGGTTCCCTCAAATAAGTATTTCAAATTAGATTTAAGTCCTTCAAACACTTAATTAAAGAAATTAAATGAAGCTAAAGTCCAGAATGGGTCACTTATTCTGTAACAAGGGCATACACCAGCACAGAAGTTTACATTATTGTCTGAGAATAGTTCTGTAGAGAGGAAGTGGCAGACTTCTGGCACACAGAAAGAACTTCAAACCACAGCTGACCAACCCATCACTTCACCAAATTGCACTGACTTACACCCACTCATCATGTACCATACCTGATTGAACTGCAGTAATTTAGATTTCCAGATTAAGTAAAATCTCATACCTTATTATTCATGAAGGCTCTCAAACACTGTATAACCTTATGCTGACTCCTCTTCACAACTCTGTCCTGACTGAATAAATCAAAAATTTAGTGTAATTAAATGCTGTTTATGTATTAAGAAAAGCTCACAATTTTATATTAAATCATCCTTACTTTCTTGTTTCAACTAATCTTTCCAACACATCCAAGAGCAGTCCCAGACCTTCTCGGCCGAAGTTTTCAACCCAGCTAGGAAGAGAAAAGACATTTAAAAAAATTGATAATTCAAAGACTAATCACAGTGAATGAAAATTGTCATTAATAAAAGCAAGTATAATTGTATCATTATAAATCCAAAATATCTCCAAATGAACACAACAAAAAATTGAAAATTTTAGCTACTACCAAAGCTACTTTTGGTGAAGTTAAACTCTTGGCAAGTTGTTTCTACATGAGA
>JAWWEW010000001.1:60699080-60709610 GCA_035583185.1 Anabacerthia variegaticeps
AAAAATTGAAAATTTTAGCTACTACCAAAGCTACTTTTGGTGAAGTTAAACTCTTGGCAAGTTGTTTCTACATGAGACAACTGCTTCATGGTCCTGTTTCATATTGCTTCAAATCCCCTGATATCAAATACAAGTCACAGCACAATTACAGCAGTACTTAAAATTATAGGAATAAGAAAACCAGATCAGATGCTTTTAGAATTTCTTCCCCCTAAAAGTAAATGTATTATGAAAATAGATTCTGTTTTTCCTGGATGGGTGTTTTATTCTGAAACAAATTAGGCAAATAACTGGCAATTATTTTTGGCATATCTAGCCATATGTGTCCTAAAGATAATCCTACGAGACCATTTCTTAGCACATTTTGTATTAGAAGAATTATGCACAGCACTTTGTTGTAAGTGCCTAAAGTACTGTTGCATTATTACTGCTCTTTCCTCTGCTTCCACAAAAGAAAAAAAAAATTACTTATACTACCCAAAGAAAACTCAGCTTTTTGTCAGTCTGACAAAACACAAAGTTATCAGTGCCCTTATTTTAAATGTATTAAAAATGTCCTCTTAATGACATTAAATCTGTTGCAACTATTATACAAAAGGAACAGAAATAATTGTAGATAACCAGCTATCTGCAATACTATGTACAGCTAAATCACTTGAACCACTTTTGATGAACTGTGCTGGCAACTGTAAAGTCAAAATGACCAAATTATTTCCCTTAAAATTAGTGACCAAGATTTTCCTTTTAAGGATTTCTTTTTATACTGATGGAAAATAAACACTGTTTTTTGCAGTAAGCCATAGATTTCAATATATTTTTCTAAGTATCAAGGATCAAACTACTAAATGTCATTTGATTCAGATTTTTTCTGTGAACTAAAAATACATTTTAGAAAGAAGACTAATTGCAAACAATGTTGTAGAACTGCTTCCTGCATTAGAAACTGAAATGTCAACAGGATTTAAAAGTTAAGTTGATTAAACTATAGTAATTGAAAAATCAGGAAAAAACACTAAATTATATATTGTCAAAAATACCATATCCTACGAATGTGAAGAATGCCAGACTAAATTCACTCTAAATTTAATTCTCATCCTCTTAAAAGCAGCATCCTTTGCTATTATACATACACAAAATAAAACCCCAAAGTTTCATCAGTTATTTCTCATTGTCCATATCACATGAAGCTGAAGTCTAAATTAATCACGGATTTATAGCAGCCAAACCAGAGTTCAGTATTTATGTGTCAAAGCAAGTTCTTACTGAAAGATCTGGCTGCTGACAGGAAAATCAAGGTCACTATTATCTGTTTCCAACAAACATCAACTGTTGCTACATGTTAGAAATGTGGTTTAAAAACATTTACTCCACAAATTTCTAGTACAAAAAACAGTGTCACTGCTCCATTTTTGCCAATTTTGTGTATAAGCCCTACATAAGTGATTATGGTTTTTACTATGGTTATTTTAAAATGCTCTCTTAAAGCCTAGAGAAGTCTATTTTAACACTCTTTTCTCAGCACCATTCAATACACCAGAAGACTTTTTCAGAACATGTATGTCCTCCTGGTTGTGATCCTTCTTTTGATTTGTAGTCTAAAATGTGTTCATGGGCAAGCAGTAGACATTTTGTTTAATTAAAGAACTGTCTACTTAAATACCTCCTCTCTGGTGCTTTTCCAAGTCATAGTTACTCCTTTATTTCCAACACCAACCTCTCAAATTCAGACCTATTCTTAGGCCATATATCCATTAACTTGAAGATTTTCTCTCCAATCTAAGCATTACAGTTTTCTTATGTTGTCTCTTTATTCTGCTTCATGTTTCAAACTGAAGTTAAACTTTAATAAATTATGATCAAGCTAGGACTTTAGATTCCACTATGAACTTTTTTACCTACTGCAGTTGATATTTGACTGAAAAAAGTTAAAGCCTGTGTTGCAATATAGAATATTTGCACTAATAAGGTAAAATAATGTGTCAAAGGTATCTGTGCAATATTTTGATATCAACAATGCATCACACTCTTCTAGCATGAACTAATCTTATGAATTTGAAACATTTGCTTTTCCTTTTCACCATTGACAAAAGCCCTTGCTCTTTACTTTGTACACATAACATTAGTCTATAGATTTCTTATCCTTTTCTTCCTCAAATTGAAAGATTCCTGGAAAACTTAATTTGTCCAAAATTTCATAATATTTAGAGACTGTAAAACTTCTTGTTTTCTGTACCTTGTTCTTTCAAATAATACTCATTGCCAGATTGGGTACTGACCAGATGCTCTATTACAACATCATAGTCCAATTCAACTTGAATTCTCTATCAGATGTCTCAAATATGGACCAAGACCATTCTCTCATAGCTGGCCTCCACACTCCCTAGTCTGATACCTCCTCATTCCTTCATGTCCTGCCACATTAGACTGTACTGTCAAGGCACAACTAGCACCTCACCAAGATCACAGGTTTTGGTTTGCTTTTTAGGGGGGGAGCGCGTTACCTTTTCTCTTGGTGTGTAGAAGAGAGGCAGTAAAGGGAATGACAAATAAAAAGAAGAAACTATTCACTCATATCAAGGATAGAGAAGATTGCTCTAAACAGAAGTTGTCACACATTTCATGTTTCTCTTTCCAAGCCTATACTAATAAGCAAAGTTTTCTTTGTTAAGTCAATCCAAGTGTAAATTTAAACAAAAAAAAATTGCTGAGGTTGAGGATTGTTAAAGGCTGTTTTAAGAAGGGTAAGCAATACTACATATAAAAGTAGTTTCACTTTCATGAAGGAAGTACACCTGTGAAACTGTCAGAATAACTCAGGTTAATGTAAAGCATGTTTCTTCCCATGTGAACCATTGTAGCAATAAGCCCCAGAAGATGATAGCTCACCATAATGTTTTTCTCTGTCTTTGTCTGTAACGCCCTCATTAGTATGCGAGAAACTGGTCAAGCAAGTTTCTGTGAGAACCCCTCCCCTGTCCTCTGTCCCCTGCCTGTAATCCCCCCTCCTGAGACCCCTATAAAAACCCACTCCCTGGGAATAAAATCCTCTTTGCTTCCTGTCTATGCCGCATGTGCGTGGTCCTTCCTGCTACATCTCGGGACCCAGGGGACCACGTGAGGGTAGGACAGGGGCAGAGAGCATCCCCATCAGCTGCCGCAAACCATTACATATTCTAAATAAGACAAGACAAGGCAATTAAGAAACAAATTAACATAAGGAAAGAAGCAAATACCCATAGAGAAGACCCATATGGACAACTCTGCTGAGCCAGAGACAGAATATAGAAAGTTGTGTAATCTTTTTTTAATCATGTCCCATGATAAGCATTCCCAGCACTTTTACATTATTTTGAACTAAACCCAAAACAGTTTCCTGAAATCATGTGTTCAATCATTGTCTTAAACAGTAACCCTAAAACAAAAGCATGTAGAATAGAATAGAAAAACCACAATAAAATCAAGTCAGTATTCACAAATCAAACTGCATGGATCAAATTACAATTAAAGAGTGATATCAGTAATTACTGAAGAGTTAACCTTCTTTCAAAAAAGCACAAGTAAATGAATGTTATGCTTTCTTCTGTATAGATAAGCCCTATAGATACATAAAAAATAACCAGAGGGCAGCAAGGAAGAAAGTTTAAAGTACACGGGACAGAAGAAGTAGCACACAGTTAAAAATATAAATGTTTTCTGGTGAACAAACTTACACAAAAGTGCCTAGCTCTCAATATTGATCACATTGACAAAATTAGGTAAAAAATCACAGAGATAGAGAATATTTCAAAAATAAAAATTAAAAAAAAAAATATTTACCGCTAGAAAACAAAGGGAACTGCTCTGCACTACATTTAATTTACTTTCTCTTAGCATCGCCTTGTATAGGTTAGTGAACTCTATTAAAAAATAACAGAACTACAGAAGATAAATAATCAATAAAAAAAAAAGAAAAAGTTACAATCATTCACTAATGCATATACATTCGATTACTGGAAAACCTTGAAATATGTACATCTACATATCCATTAATTTTAATCCATTTAGAAATTAGAATATTATTAATCTCTGCAATATGTGTTAATGATGTTACCTGACAGGATTACTAGTCAAGGACACACGGAGAGATTCTAAGCAAGTGACTAGCCTTTCATCTGTTGACCCAGATTTTAAATCCTGAATAAATTCTTGGGGTGAAATCTTCCTCCTGTTCTTGAGACTTCCCTGCAACATAGAAAATACAATTTTTTTTATTTGGTGCATACAGAGCTTGAATAGATTATTAATGGCTAGCTTTTATGTCTGTTCCTTGAAAAATACAAAATGTAGACCTAAACCTCTAAGTGATGTCTATCTTCTATATGCCAAATGCTGACTAAATTTTGGTCATTTTATGAAAAAAATTATAATCAATAGACAAAAGCAGCAGGCATCAAATACACAAAGTTATCATACATGCTCATTGAAACAAGATTTTGGTAATGAACTTGTTCTGTTTATGCATTGTAGACACCTTAATTTTCAATTTTCAATGAAGAAAAAACCCATTCTGAGGTTCTCTGAAGAGAGTCCAAGGCACAGGTCCTGACAGGTGACTGCAGTCACGTGAGAATACAGTGCACTAGAAGAGTATTCAGGGTGTTACTGCAATAACTTCTTTTCTTGCTGATAGCATTGTAAAATGCTTTTCCCTTAAAGATCCTTCAGATAGGGACTGTATGAGGTTGATTAGCTCTGGCTATAGGGGCTAAAGCAAAAGAATGCAAAGAGGTAAAAATGAAAAAAATTAATTAAAAAAGAGTCCTTTAGAACCACAAAAATTCTAAAGCTAAACCCCAGCTGCCCGTTTGTTGTGTTTGCCATCTGTAAGAATGCAGTGCAACACAAATAAGACTATTGATGCAGTAACATAAGGACACTTACTCAAACCTTCAGGTTTGGATTTTGCCTTGCTTTTTGGGTTTTGCTCTTTTTGGCAGGTGGGGAGGCAAATGGGGATGTGGAGAACAGGGAGATAAAAAGGAACATGCAAGTTCATGAAGTTCAGCAAAAGCACTTTCATTCAATCGAAGCATTTTCTGTTTCAAACAATACAGCCTGAACGACACTGGCTTTGACTCATCACTGTATCTGTGGTGTCAAATGTTGATCAAAATAAAATCAAGACATTAATGACTTTTCTGAAGGATATATAGTACCCATTGTTTTAAACAAAGCAATGGTTCTACTGAACTAATGAAGTTCTACAATTTGCAATTAAACTGGCAAATCTAAGTGGCATTGACCCTATTCATAAAAGTATACTTCTCTCCTTTTTAAGTAGTAGCAAAGACAAAATTTGTAGACATTGAAAAATAAGCAATCTATTTCACCTACTATCCATTTCACATGAAGGATAGATATATTTTCTACAGCACATATCTAAATTCAAAAAACAAGGCATATGATGGTGTATACAACCTATATTTGAGTTAATTCATTGCAAGACTCCTTTTTTGAAGGGCAGAAGTACAACTGTCATGTTGCACCGAAAACACTTACTAAATAATTCTCAATTAACTAGTGGCTTAAATCAGGAATTGAAGACAATTAGACTTGCAGTGTCATGACTTCAAAATCTTCACTGTAAATGGTGATATGATCTCATTATGTTATTATAGATAGCTTCATATAGATTATGTTGTCTCACTTTGGAAGATCCTCAGGAAGTATTAACAATTAAGCTTTTCTCCTCATGAAGTAGATGATTAAATAACTGGGAAGCAGACCAGGCTGCTGAACTGCCATTCAGAGGGGCAGCAACAGGATGAAATAGACAGAGGAATTTCAGGGAGTTCCACAATAGGAAATGGTAAATCTTGAACCTGAGGAGGAGCACCAATAGGTGTTGGGGCCAAGCAGTTGGAAAGCAGGTTTGTCGGAAAGTAGGAGTTCTTTCTGATGGATGACAAATTGACCTCAGGTAAGTGCATCACCAGCTGGTCTAGTGAGATGATCCTTCCCCTCAGCTCAGCAGCAGTGAGACATTTGGTGTATTGTGTCTTAACTTCCCAGCATGAGAGAGACATGGACATACTGGAATGAGTTTAGAATGAGCTGTGGACACAATTACAGGAGAATATGTAATACATGGAGAGGCTAATAGAACTGGGATTGCTTAACCCTGAGAAGGCTCAGGGAAACCCAATAAGTGAAAGGACAAGAAGCACAAAGTGAAATACAGGAAATTGGTTAAAGATAAGACATAAACAAAAACTTCTTCTCTTCTCCCTTGTTTTTTTTTTTAAGCGTGAGGCTGGTCAAGTACTGGAACAGGTTGCCCAGACAGGCTGCACAGTCTCCTCTATCAGAGATACTGAAAACAGAGTAGGTGAGAAGTTGGACAAGACTACCTCCAGAGTTCTCTTCCAGTCTCAGTCATTCTGTTCTATGACTCACTGACAACCAAACATTGTGGGCTATAATACTCTCCGCTCCAACTGTACTTCCTCAGACTCGATAAACAGGTGTTCCAGACACCAAAAAACAGACTACTGCCAGGAATCATCCTGAAAATATGGCATCTCATATTATGTTTTGGACCACTTGACTCTGAATTGATGGAGAATCCTATTTGCTTATACATGAGAGCCACTTCCAATAACTATGTTCTACAAAAAAAGTACATGAGATAGATGCCCAGGGAGGGATGATGGTTGAGGAGAGAATCTGAAGGAGAGATCTAGGAAACTCAGAGAAAATTTTTTAAAAAATAAAAATCTGTAACAACAAATGCTACCACAAACAAAAAGAAACTCAGCGTTTTCAGTTTCTTTTCATGGATATCCCCAGCTGGTCTCTACATAGGTGAGTTAACAGACTGACTAAAGACAAAATGACCAAACTCCTAGCAACCCTCATGACAAAGTATTTAACTAAATTTTAAAAGAACTCCCCCACTGGAAATTTCAAAAAGTCCCAGAAATTCTGCTGGCAGCTCCTGCTGTGCATAGACTACTTGATAAGCATTACTTGTATGCCTAAGCATATGGATTAATATCCTGCGTGGAGAATCTGTCATTTCCAGTGACTTCTCACAGCAGTTCCTCCTGTAAAATTGACCAAACTGATATAACCAAAACACTTATAAGTAGTCATTAAAATTGTTTTCTTTTGATGCACAGTCATATATGACAGTCATATAAACAGAACACAGAGTTAAGATGGTTAGAAGACATTTTGGAAGGAATTTGATACAATCAATAGTAATGTGTGCAGTGGAAAGGTCACATGGGACAAGAGCACAGCCAAACTGTAAGAATCCACTAGACTGAGGTTTCAGAGAGCCTCATCTGGCCCATTTGAAGACAGTGTCACAAGCAACAGACTCACAGACAGTAACCAGTCATCCTGTTTCAGACTCAGTTCTCCACCAGAGCATTACCCTATACAAAAGAACCAATAAACTGTGGATGTCTGTACAACATACCCACAGTGCCAAGTGTCACTTACTCATAATTATGTCAAGGTTCTGCAAAATCATAAGAATATGATACATCTGCCAGTGCCTAAATAAAATGAGAGCTGCATTTGGTACTAATTGTGAAACTGATTATATTAGCTGTATTTCAGCATGGGAAAAGCTGCTTAAGTACAAAATGCTCAAGCTAACTGAGAAACAGGAAACATCTTGAGGCATCAGTGCCTCTAGAAATGTAATTGCTCAACTGAAGAATAACTGGTCTGTGAGCAGATGCAGCATGAAGTCAGCATTAATTAATCTAGTTAAAACATTACAAGGGAGTAATGTGAACAACAAAAACAAAATCTTGGGAAGAAAACTCACTTTAAAAACCCAGTTTGTGTGTGTTTTAAACATACAAAACAGCAAAACTTACAGCAGAGTAAGAGTAGCAATGCTGTTTTATTTCCACTTGAGTATTAACTCCATAACACGGAATTTCCTTTTTAAAATTTTTAATTTTCTGCAAGTATTACTGCAGAAAAAATGTGCCTTGTGAATATTGAAAAGGACTTGTGGATTTTTTAAGAAAGAGAAATCCCAAAACTGAGGTCAATGGTGAAGTTTGATTATAGTAGAATCCAGTTTGATCACCAGAAGCTATTCCATTTTCAGAGCTTCGTTATGGGCACAGACTCTGTGCTTCATTTTAATAGTTTTTAAAATGATAATTGCTTTAAATGAAACCTGCTCAGTACTCTGCATAACACTTGTGAATGAGGATATTTGTCCCAACACAATATAGCTCAGTACCCTTCTCCTTCAAGTCTGAGAATTATGAACTATCAAAAGAAGTTACTGCAGTATCACACATAGAAAGAGACCTGAAATGGGATTAGCTATATGTAAGTCAGGAGCTACATGGCACTTCATCTGCTCTGAAAAAGTATGGCACTCTTTCATGAAGTCTAGGTACACCCAAAGTTAGCCAAGTACTCTGGGTGTGCAGTGCACTACTCTCTCTAGCCTGGGAAGGCAGTCAGACAGTACAATGAACTTGAGGCATGAAAGCACATGCAAGGAACAAAGTGTTTTCAAGGGTGAGGGAAGGAATTTCCCATCACAGGAGCTCCAGCACTAATCTGAAATCATCTGCAGCTCTACTGTATCAAACAGCTGAATCTGTGCCTCACAGAAAGAGCTCCTGGAAGTTATACAACAGGTGAACTGCAACTTGCAATAAGGACACAACCATAGAAACAGAGTTCAGGTAAGACAAGTTTCCCTGCATAGATTACTCTTTAGTGATCTCCTACAGCAGAAACAGGAATATGTGGGCTAGCAGTAGAGGAAGGGAACACAAAAGGAAAAAATGCTGTTGAGAGCTTTAGGAAAACATCTAAGACAACAGCATGTCAGAACAAGTCACTACCCTTGGGGGAGGAAACAGACCTGTCCTCTTCAGCAGAGTACCTGTTCCTATGGCTATGGTATTCTGTATATATAGTATACTATGGTGCTTTGTCCATAGTGCAAGAAGCTCCGTTGCCAAAACACAAGTGTGATGACATCCAAAAGAAAAAATCTATATTGCAAATGGCACTCAGAAAGAAGGATCAATGAAACCTACTCTGTTATACAGGTTTCAGTTCTTTGCAAGTATTAAGTACCAGGAAGCAAAACATGAAACCCTTTCTCTTGAGAAAGAGAGCCTTAACATCACCAACATCAGGATGCTAAGATTCCAGCAACAGATGTGAATGCAACAAGTCTGCACAACCACTCATGTCACATTACTTTTAAGATCAAACAACTGAGGTCTTCGAATACATGTGGAGGTTAGGGGCGTCCATGATAAATAAACCCTGACATACTGTTTTGGGTAAATGAACTTCAAGAATGTTGTGAAATTTACTACCTGAAGTTTCCTGATTTCCCATAAAATATCTCTAAAAATACCCCACAAGCTAGACCTAATCTTCTGATATTAAGGACCTGTTATTCTACAGAAGGACTAGTAGCTTTGATGAACTCATCTCAGTTAAAACAATGTCCAGGCAGTTCAGTCCTGCACTAGGTATACCTACCTTCCTAAATGTCCTAGAGCATTACACTAACAAAGTACCTCATTTAAAGTATACAGTAAGAAAAATATATTGTTTACATAACTCTATTTAATGCTTTGTTTTCTTAGTATTTAGTTGTAATTACATACAGGCCATTTCTACTGACACCTCTAGTCACATGCAGCAGTGGGAGTCAAAAAAACAAATGTATGAATTCTAAAACAATCAAAATATCTGATAACAGTATTAGCACTGGAGTCAGTCCCCACTTTGCAAAAATTAAGCAGTTCTTCTCGTGCCAACTGAATCCTTAAACTGGCCCTCACATACAACTTCTTGGGCTGCTTCAAAACAGCCAGTAATTATCCCTATAATAAAAAATGGACAGTAATTGGTTTTGTGTACATGTTCATTATCAGCTATTACGCAACACCACAACATGAATTCTGTATTGAAGTCAGGTAAAGGCTCATCAGTCAAGGAATTTAATTAACTGAGAAATTTAAACAATTCTAGAAAAGAAAAAAAGGTTCACACCAAACTTGTGCAAGAAGTTTTCTGCAGAATCTCTCTCCTCTCATATACACCTCTTTAACAAAAAGAAATGTTGTTTTGTTTACAGAAGACACACTCAAATACAAGTGACTATCTGCCATTGCACCTTGTAAAATAAGAAGACAAGCATAAACATTTTTAAAGTGAATTATGAGAAACAGAAGCTGGTCAAAAGAATGTAACATGCATGCATCACTTTTTCTCTCCAATAGGAAAAAATGTAATCATTAAGTCATTTTGGTGTACTTCAGAGACATTTACTTACAGACTTTGAAGCAGTGCTAATATATTGCATCACCATTTCTTTTTTGGTATTAAAATCCTTTTCTCTCAATGGCATTTTCTTGTCTTCATTTAAATTCATATCTTCCTGGAATAGGAGAGGGGGAAAAGGAAAAAACAGTCTTATATGTCATACTTATAAGAAAAAGATATAAAAGATATAAATAAAGAAAAAGATATAAATAAAGA
>JAWWEW010000001.1:60716327-60736248 GCA_035583185.1 Anabacerthia variegaticeps
CAATTAATACATATAGACCCATACAGGAATAGGACAATAAGAATAATAGCTGTATGTGCCAAAATGAAGCAACCACCACAGAATGAATGGCAGAGTTTTACTTCCTTCTTATTTCATATGCTATTATTCCACTGAGAGCCTATGAAATAAGAAAGTTATTTTATTCACACACCATGGCCCTGAAAAATCAGAAAACCCACAATACAAAATTTCTGGCTCATCACACTTTCTGATCAGGCCCCTAGAAAGTACATCTATTTTTGCTCTCATTTTGATCTTAGTGAAGACTTCTTATGCAATTCTCTGTCAGACAATAGCATCTATTGAACTTACACACTTGATAATGCAGGAATTAATAGACTAGTTACTGCTAGACTAAATGTTGGCTCTACAGCTTATCAAGACATCATCTCTTAACAGGGCTGCTATACATGCAGGAACACCATCCTGCATCCCTCATCTCCCCCTTACCTAACACATAAAATCACCTATTGCTATATTAAGAAATTCCTCAAAAATAAAATCCAGCAGATGCTTGAATAAAAACACATTTATTATCACTGAAAGTGATGGCCTTTGCAGTGGCACTACAATGGCCCTGGTTCCTCACCCACTCTGCTCTCTCCAGCCTCCTTGTCCTCCTTGACTCTCTTTGCTAAAGGTTTTTCACAAGGGTGACTTTTTTGTACAGGGGAACTGACACCAGCACATGATGTTTTTCTGCTTCAGTGGCAATGTTTGTCACCAGGGGTGAAGTAGCCACAATGTCTGTCATGGTGGTTGGAGTAGTTGCAGGGCCTGTTTCTGTATTATTGCCAGATCGTTTCCCCCTGAGGGTACTGAGCAGTGTTGAACAGGGGCCTGGGCTAGGCCCCGACACACTGCAGTGATTTGGGTCCTCTCAGGGGTGGCAGGGTGACAGTACACTTTTTTTCAAATATTTCACAAGTTTTTCTGGATTAAGCACTTGTTCAGGAGTGAAGTGCAGACACACTGGAGGTGCCCACTGCCCTAGGTACTGGCCCATACTACCCCATATACCCCACCACTCCAAACAATACAGCTTTTGGGCAGATCTCTGGATGACGTGGTTAACTAACAGTCTGATCTTCAGCAAGACCTGAACCGTATGCAGCAACATGCTGGCTCCTAGGAAAAGGACCAGATTAGTTTCAAGAGTATTCAAAGGACATTCAAAATCTTTAAATATCTCAAATGCTACTGTGATCAGCCTGGAGAAGGCCGGCAGGCAGCAAGGAAGGAATCTCCCAGGTTGTCTTTCTGAGGACACAACTTCTGATACCTCATTATGAAGAGACAGGATTCCAGAACTGCTATTGTTTAACCTAAACTGTGTTATTAGAACTCCTAAACAGTTTTCTTTCCCCCCAACTCCTGTTCTCATGAAGAGACATACACACATATATATATGGACCATCAAGACACTGATGGCAATCACTAAGCACAATCTATTAACACAGTTTTGATATGCAATAAACAGGTACAAAACATCTATTTCCTGACTGAAGGCATAAAGCCAAGAGTATTGCTTATCACTTTTGCTCTTTCTCCAAGCATCCTTCTCACTGTAATAGGTATGTATACGATTTGTGCCAGCAGGGAAACAAATGGTTTTATTGCACCCCCAATAAAGACATAAAGCAAACTGTCCTAAGGTCATCAGTTTCCCTGGACTTTTATCAAGGAATACCTGAATTATGATAGGGATGCTGTCAAGTCACTAAATCCTATGATTACTCCTAAAATTCCTCTGTCACCCTTTATCAAGGAATACATGAATTGTAGTATAATAATTAGCCAGTTGTAAAAATAACTAACACAATGACTTAGCTGTAGCCATATAAGGAAAAGTATGTGAAAAGCTTATGTATACGATGTAATGAATATGTATGAAGTGGCTAGATAAAAGCCAGGCACACGCTGTACCTGACACACGAGTCGATGGAGCAAAGACTCCCCCCTTGTGTCCGGGCTCGCTATTGCTTTTACCATACAAATAAACTTTCATACTCAAAATTTACTTGAGTTGAGATTCTGTTTCCCACATCACTCTGCCTTACAGATATGTAGGACAAAAAGTACTGCCATCCTCAACTTTTAAGTTCACATTTTTGACTGCCTGCTATTTATATACTCAGTAAACGCAATTTCACATCTGAAAAATCTGCTCAAGTACTACAGAATAGCTCAATCTCTCAGACATTTTGTCAGACATTTTAGTCACAAAAGCCAACAGCTCAGCCATGGAAGTCTGCTGTAACACCCTGATGCTGACAAACGATAAAGACTTAGCAGAACATTAACAACACAGAAAGGAAGAAAGGAGAATGCAAAGTGGAACAAATCCTATGTCTTCATTCGAAATAATTATTATTCTTAGTGGATAGGGAACAGACTGGAGAAATTGGGTTGCAACAATTTATTTCAGTATTTTTGGAGCTTAAAGCAAGCTGCTTTTTTCCCTTACCAGGAGAAATACTTCATAGAAGATCAAAGAAGTTACTTCCAATGACTGAGTCAAAGACCTTTTAACATTTCTTTCCTCCTTGAAACTCCAGAAGATTAAAAAAGCATAGCCTTCCTTTGACAGTCAAATTGCTCTACAAGATTAACTTCTTACTATGTGAGAAATTCCACTGGTAGCAGTAAAGCTTTTAGCAAGAGCAAGACTTGCATAAACCAACGTACACAGAAAAATCGCTTTGATTAGATGTCTTCTTATTCCTGACATGCTCGGTTTCACAGAGATGATTTTACCATTCTAAAATTTACAGAGTTTAGGCCTGTGCACAGTCACATCTTAAATTTGTGTACACAATATTTCACTCTGAATCTTGTTTTGCTATATACTGAAAAGTATAGAGCCTTTCACATCTTAACAGTAGTTGCTATGAGATCAGTATAATTTTATGCTATGAGGAATTTTATTATGCTTTTCATTTTTGTCTACATAACTTTTAATAAAATTCTGTTAATATGCAGGTTTTCTTAACCTTTATGAGCCTTACAAAACATTCGGAGCTGCTCTCTCTGCCAATCCTGAGGCAGGTGTACCAGCCAACTTCACCTCAGTCAGCAGAAGTTCCCCTACCCTCTCCCCAAGAAGTAGGAGGGGACATAAGAAGCAGGGGAATGGAGGTAGGTCCAGGTGGCAGGTCAATCTCCTCCCAGCCTACCAGGGAAGCTGCCAAAATATACCTGTTATTCATGAACAGGGAAGGACGGGTGGCTGAGACAGTGCATGGTGGCCATTTTGAGCACAATGACCACAAGTTCTCAGTTCTGAGTGAAATCAGGACAGGTGCCACCAGAATACCAACCTGGACTTCTGGCAGGCAGACTTTAGCCTGTTTAAGACATGGACTGACAGAGTCCCTTGGGAGTCAATCCTGAAGGATAAAGATGTTCAGGAAGGCTTTTTTAAAAAGGAGATTTTAAAGATACAGGAGCAGTAAAGATACTTGGCAGCCCCATGTGCTGTAAGACAAGTCAGCAGATAAAAAGAACAGCCTGGTTAAACATGGAATTTAGGCTTAAAATTAGGGGAAAAAATCAACAAAAACAAAAGAAAAAAGAAGCGTGTCACCTCTGGAAGGAGAGGCAGGTAACTCAGTGGGACTACAAGGATGTTGTGAGGTTATGGAAGGAGAAAATTAGGGAGGTCAAAGCCAAAGTGGAACTGTGGTTTAAGACAACAAAAAAAGCTTCTATGAATACATCAGCAGCAAAAGAGAGCCTCCATCCTTAGCTAGATGCAAGAGAGTAGCACAGTGTCAGGGGATGACCAAAAAACTGATGAACTTAATGCACTTTACCTCAGTCTTTAATATCAAAACCAGTTGTGCTCAGGATACCCAGCTCCCAGAGCTGGAAGTTAGCGATGAGGAGCCAAGCGAAGCTCCCATAATCCAGGAAGAAATGGCTAGTAATCTTCTATGCAAATTAGACACGCACAAGTCTATGGGCCTGGATGGGATGCACCCAAGAATAATGACGGAGGTGGCAAAAGAGCTCACCAAACCATTTTCAGTCACTTACCAGCAGTCCTGGCTATCTGGAGAAGTCCCGGTTGACTGAAAATTAGGAAAGATAAGGCTCATCTACTAGAAGGGTCAGAAAGACAATCCAGGGAACCACAGGCCTGTCAGACTGACCTAAGGACTGGGGAAGGTCATGGAACAGAACATCCAGAGGGCCATCACACAGCACAAACAGGACAGCCGGGGGACCAGCCCAGCCAGAATGGGTGTGGCAAAGGCAGGTCCTGCTAGACCAACTTGATCTCCTTCTATGACAGTGTCACCCACTTGATGGATGAGGCAAACGCTGTGGATATTGCCTCCTGTTATAGTCACGGAACTTTCTCCCCCTCCCAACACAAGAGTTTGGGAGGTAATGCCCAACAGCACCGCCCCCTTCCCCACTACTAGGTAACAAGAGGGGTGGCCATTGCTTGGCATTCCAGCTTGATTGCTGGGGAAGGTGAGGGGAGAGGGAGGGAGAAAGGTTTCTTCCTGGTGCTGGACTCACTTTGTTTCTTCGGCTGCTGTGAGCAGAAGCATCTTGGAGGGAGCTCCTCTGGCTTGACTCCCCTTCCTCCCCTCCAAGCCCTAACTCTGGGTGCCCTGTGCTTCAGAGAGAGAGAGAGTCATCGCTACCCTGGATTTGCTACAGACTTCCTGAGGGGGCCCAATGCTTTTTTTCTGAACAAAGGATGAGGAGCCGGTCTGCACTGCCCCGTAGAAAAGGTTCCACCCCGTCCCTTTGCAGCAGGGCAGTCTACCACAGAGGGAGCTTCCAGCGCCTTCCCCTGCCCTTTACCTTCGCTTACGCTGTGAAACCCAGGGCTGCAGCCGGCCGAGGCACGACATCGCCGCCTGCTGCCCGTAAATATAATTGCACCCAAAGGGAGCAGAGACTTCATTCGTTTTAAGGTTTTGATTACAGTGATGTTGTTTGTTCGGTTCTGTTTTTCTAGAGATATATATATAGCAGCTAAGAACTGTTATCCTTTTCTATACATTTCCTAATTAAAGTTTGTTTTAAATGTAAAGGGATGTGGTGGTTTTTGGGAAGGTGGCCCCTTTTTCTAGTTGGAATAGACAACTTAAGTTTTCCTCTAAACCAAGACACCTCCCTTTAACCTTCAGTAAAGCATTTCACACCATCTCCCACAGCATTCTCCTGGAGATACTGGCTGCTCGTGGCTCAGGCAGGCACATTCTTTACTGGGGGAAAAGCTGTTTGGGTGGCACTACATGAAGTTGGTGGCCGGTTACAAGTGTTGTTCTTCAAGGCTCAGCATTGGGGCCAGTCCTGTTTAACATCTTCATCGGTGATCTAGACGAGGGGATTGAGTGCTCCATCAGTCAGCTTGCAGATGACACACCAAGGTCTGCAGAGATGTCTGGACAGGCTTGACCAATGGGCTGAGAACAAGAGCATGTCATTCAACAAGGCCAGGTGCTAGGTCCTACACTTTGGCCACAACCCCGTGCAGTGCTACATGCTGAGGGCAGAGTGGCTAGAAAGCTGCCCAGTAGAAAAGGACTTGGGGTTGCTGGTCAACGTCCAGCTGAACATGAGCCAGCAGTGTGCACCCAGGTGGCCAAGAAGGCCAATGGCATCCTGGCCTATATCAGAAATAGTGTGGCCAGCAGGACCAGGGCACTGATCATACCCTCGTACTCAGCACTGGTAAGGCTGAACCCTTGAGTTCTGTGTTCAGTTCTGGACCCCTCACTGCAAGACAGACATTGAAGTGCTGGAGTGTGTACAGAGAAGGGCAGCAAAGGTGGAGAAGGGTCTAGAAAACATGTCCTATGAGAAGCAGCTGAGATAGCTGGGTTTATCCTGGAGAAGTCTTAGGAGGAACCTCACTGCTCTCTACAACTACCTAAAAGGAATCTCTAGTGAGGAAGGAGATGGCCTCTTCAGTCATGTCTCAAGTAAAAGGAAATGAAATAGCCTTAAGTTGTGCCAGGGAAGGTTCAGATTAGGTATTACAAAACAACAACAAAAAAATCACTGAAAGAGTGGTCAGGCATTAGAATAAGTTGCCTAGGATGGTGGTGGAGTCACCATCTCTGGAAGCATTGAAGGGGCATGTGGATGTGGTACTTGAGGATATGGTTTACAGGCGATTATGGTGGTGCTATGTTGACAGATGGACTAGATGATCTTGAAGGTCTCTTCCAACATTGACTGTTCTATGATTCTTGCAACGTGGTGCACTTGAGATGGGAAGCAGGCTTACTTCCACAGTGATCTTGAAGGTAGATAGTGTCTCAGGTACCTACTTGACACTCAGTTTCCATACTTGTCATTTGTAAACAAACAAGCTAAAAGAAGCAAGTGTTGATTATGCAAAAACAAGGTAATGAGGACTTTTCACTAAAAGCAGACAATTCATCAGCATCTCGCAAATAATCCAATACAATTCAAACATTGAAAAGCAGTCCGCATTTTAGATTCTCAACATGTTGCTAACTTATCTGAATTTAAAAACAAAAAACAGTTTCTGGGCACCATTATACAACACTGTATTTCTAAGAAATACGTTGGTAATAATAACATATTTTATAAAGCATAATGCAGCAGAGAGCAAGTTAACATGCAAATAACTGCACATGAGAAGAAAGGAAATATATTATTTCATTGAAAACTACACATTCGAGTAATATTAAATCTTCAATTTCTTAATCTTCTCTTACTACTAATTTCGACCTTGCCATAAAAGGAATTTGAAGAAAATACATTTGCCAGTTTTCATTCTTGCTATGAAATATAAAAACTGCTCTGCTCTAAGCCATATCTAAGCTGCCTAACATTACAAAACAATAGCACAAGAGACATGTAGTATTATTAGCTGTTTCTCAGAATCAGACACAGAAAGACTAAAGCAACAGAAGAATGAGAGAGAGGGATAAAATGTGTTCATTGGAAAGTATACCCTCGTTCCAAGATAATGTTGCAAATAAATAAAATACCCACCTTTAAAAAGTGCTAAAAAAAAATTCTCAAATGTTGTGGTGTTGTAATTTTTTTTTACTGTTACCCTTTAATAAATAGCTGTCATTTCCCCTTTTAAAATAAATATAGAGGTGAACAATTTGGTACTACTCTGCAGGTGATGTTTCTTTAGCCTGTGAAGGGGCCTTTGGTAGGCTCTGAGAAATTTAAGGAGTTGGGAAGAAGATTGTTTACTACAGAGCTATCAGACTCTGTCCTTATCCCACAAAACCGCAATAAACCTGCTGGCATTTTGGGGCTACCATTACAAGTTGGGTAAGTCCAATAAGCTACACAAAGGACAAGTGCAATGAGGCAGCAAGCTAGTCTCTTTAACAGGGGGAAAAAAAAAAAGAAAAAAAAAGGAAAAAAAATGAAAAAAACCCCCACACTTTTCAAAAACAAACAGCAAGATCTTGAGCATCCAGACTTCCTACTGTGCACTGTGATTTACTAAACAACACTACCAGAATTTAATTTCTGGTTACCAAAAAATACTTTTGCTTTGAGAGGACTGGGAATATTTCCTTAGCTCTCCAAGATAAACACAAGTTTATAGAATCAAAGCACAGCACTGAAGTCACAACAGGTGAGTTTTAGGTGATGACAGAATGTTATTTCCTAGGTAAATTCAAGGACGTTGTAAAATCATGTATTTTAAGAAAAAAATATTCCCTACAAAAGAATAGTAGAGGCAATGAAATAGGTAACTTCAAGAGCAAGAAAAAAAATCTGCTTTGATCATTCACAGAACCTCATCTCTGATCAAGTTTGAGAAACAGTGTTAGCGTGGCACTGAATATACCTACCATGGTTTGAACAAGCATTGAGTTTCACAAGCAACTGTTACTTTGTTAAACATGTTATTTTAAGCTAGCATGCAGCCTAACTTCAATATTAAACATGCAATCACAGGTATCTTAACTATAGCACATGTAAACTGGCACAATTACCTGTGTCAAGCTCATTTAGCCATTAGAGCACACTTCAGCCATCCATACAGTTCTGCTACTCGCTCTGAGTATGTTACAGATAATTAGCAGTTTAGTGAGACTTTGCCAATTAACTAAATTAACTTCAAAATTATGATAGTTTCTTGTATCAGTAAGGATTGCTATTGCATTAGCAGTAAGGTTATTTGCTTAGCATAAGCAAAGCAAAACTTAAGTTGTCTTACCACATCATCTGTCAGTGTCTTGATATTTAAGTGCTGTAAATCAAACAGGAAACCAGTCACACCAAAATTGTGCAGTTAAAAAAAAACCAAACAAACAAAAAACCAAGCAAAGAAACAAAAAAAACCACTACAACAACAACACAAAACCAAATCTCAGCTATACTCAATTATAGTTACCTTTACTCAAAATTAGATGCAAGTTAAACAGTGTTGAATGCTGACACTTGAAATAAAGTTCTAGTTTCTCAGCACATTTGTTGGTTTACAGGGCACAGCAAGTTATATTGGGAACAGTGTGGTTTCAAAAAAATCTTCAATCTGATCCTCAGACAGAATAATACCAGAAGAATATAAACCAAGCACAGGTTGAAACAAGTTGTGTTTTATTATGTTTTATAGTTAAATATACTAGAACAGATGATCTGCTCATAATTCAGCTACTAGACTTGTGTCTTCTCAAAATGGCTGTGCGGACATCAACAAGAAATCAGTCCAGACATTTTAAACTCAACAGAAGAACACGGAGCTCCTCAAAAGTTCAAAACTATCTGTCAAGCTGCAACACTCAAACAACTAACACTATTGAATACTCTCAAGCAATGCCTCTATGGCAAACAGAGCATGAAGTTACAAGCAAAAACTGACATAAGCATTTAATAATAGTAACATCCAAAAAAATCTATGGATCACTCAAAATAGCTGGTCCTAAACCAACATTTGCTCTCCACTGCACATTTGCAAACACAGCAAATGCCAGGATGCACAGCTCTCACACAAAACCAAAAAGCAACAGAGAACGTTGGCAACTGAAGAGTCAGTGTTGCAGGGACCGCATGTACAGTTTTTCTGAAGAAGGTGAGAACAGACTTCGCAGGAAGATTTGAAGGATGTGAAGTAACGTACTTCATGAGATACACTCTTACCCTTTTCTTAGACTCCTCTCACTGCCTAGTGTGCAAAGCTTGGCAACAGCTATGGCAACTGTCAATGCCTAAATACCAGTTAATCAGATTTGGAAACTCTGTCTTCACCAAGTCAACAATACTCAGCTATTGGTCTCTACAAGGACCTGACAGGTTACAGTGAGGTGGGGGTCGGTCTCTTCTCCCAGGTAACAAGCAATAGGACAAGAGGAAATGGACTCAAGTTGCACCTTGAGGGAAGGTTTAGCTTGGATAGCAAGAAAAATTTATTCACTGAAAGGGTAGTCAGACACTGGAACACAGTGCCCAGGGAAGTGGTTGAATCATCTTCCCTGAAAGTGTTCAAAAGGCATGTGGAGATCTGGCACTTGGGCATAAGGTTTAGCAGTGAACATGGTGGTGGCTAGGTTAACAATAATGATCTCAGAGGTCATTTCCAACCTTAACAATTCTGTGATTTTATGATCATTACTTCTGACAACATCTCTGGCTCATCCCTCAGAACTGAAGAACAATTAGTGTTAAGTCAAATATTATCACACAATAGCTCTACTCTGAATATTATTAAGAAACTGAGGAAGAAGCATCTGATGAATGGTTATGAAGCTAAAAATAAAAAGCAAGTGAGGTGCAAGGAAACATAGTATGCAGTAACACACTAAGTTCTACTATAAAAATAAATAAAAAAATTGGAAGTAGGTCAGTAGTGACTATTCCATTCCATGTTCAAATAGGTGGATTTCTAATAAATGAAAACAACAATAAAGAGAAAATATTTCAATCGAGTCAAGAGACTGAAAATCTGTATCCCAGTCTTCCCACTGGTGTTCTCCTGCTGCAGGGGTAGATCAGACTTTTGCCCCACACACTGCCATGGAGCTGGGGTTTATTACCTGTTTTTCCCATTTTGCTAAATAGCTACATAGACAGTATGAGTGTTAATTTGCGTATTTGAAAAAGCTCACAACTTGGCAGTTAGCAAGTTTTGGTATAATACCTCTAGCCTTAAGTGAGTGAAGCTGCAAGAGAAAACACTAACATATGGCCTTACACTGCAACTAGGTAGTGAAGAGCATAAAAATGCATTTCTTTTTCATACAGATCTCTTAAATCACTAAGCCTTAAGCAATGCACAGATACCATTGTGAAGCTCCTCTAACATAGTAGAAGACTGTAATCTGCTTAGAATGAAAACCACCTCCATTCTGTGCTTTGAGGCGGAAGTTCAAGATTCATGTCAAACCCATGTATATTCCAGTAAAAAGATGGGGGAAGCAACAACATCAAGTTCATTGCCACTTGAGAACGTGGATGTTTTGCAACTGGTCTGTAGAAGACAACATCGCCATCCATGTAACCAGGCGATTCTGGACTCAGATTTTGTTCTCTGAAAAAGGCAGAAGTTAGTGGGCTAGTTCAAGCCAGTGTTTTACTTTCCACTTACGGTGTGAAATCCAGCAATGAAATTTACTGTGGTAAAGGGTGAAAAAATTCCCCTTGTGTATATCAAAACACCTCACTGACCCAGGTCATCTGACTAATTCGTGAAAGAAGACTATGACACAACAAGTTAAGGACACCATAATTGTATAACAAACTCAACATACAGGTATGAGTCTCCTCTATAAGTCTTCATCTTACTGGATATATACAGTACAGGAGTGTAAAAATAGCAGCATTTCTTTCAGACAATGTTTTCGAATCTGGCTCGAAAGTAATAAAAGTGGCACTAAATATCAACACTGGTGACACTGTATTTGGACAATTCTTTATAAAGGAGAAGAAATTCTATGCAAACAACCTAATGTTCAGATCTTTTAGCACTCCAATATTAAAAGGCTGAATGACTTAGTGCAAGACATCTCTAAAGACTTATGGTGAATTTTATGTTACAATATTTCTCAGTCACAGGAGCTGGTTAAAACATAAGAACTGGGGTTATCTTCTTCACCTCTCCCTTATCAAGTCCTTCTTGTCCAACAAGGTTGAACAAAGCTAAATCAGTTACCAGCTTCACTGGTCTTCTGTATCATTCAAGGATACAGGGGATACAGAGATGTTGAACATAATGTGCAGTCTTAACCAAAAAAAAAAAACTTGCTTGCCACACTGGATCTTTTAATGGCATTACATTTAGAGACGTGCTGTGACTCAGGCACAGGACTGTATTTTCATTCTTGCCAGGCCGAACAAAGCAAGTACATTGCTAATAAGGGGAAAAATAACTAACTAGACCAGGAATCCAGTAAAGGCCAGGCAGAAGCTGGAGTGCTCCACTACCACGAGGACATATTTCTATTTTCAGACCTGAATACAGCAGTTCACAGAAGATGTATTCTGCTCAAGTGAACAGGTTGCCTTATACATAGGTCTGCAAGTAAATAAATATGGCTTAAGTAATCATCATCATTACATCATCATCATCATCATGGCTAGGCTTCACAAATGAAGATTTGAGAAGGGCTCTAACCACGCTTGCTGCAAGTGGACTTAAGTAATATACCTGTAATATTCCATCACTGCTAAAAACATGAAAAAGATTACAGAATACTGCTTTGCAATGGATGAAAATATTACTATGCTATTCTCTGCCTTCCATGAACTACTCCAGAATAATAAAATTATTGCTTTGAAAACACAGGAGCTATGTACATGTATTTTTCTAGTCTGTTTATAATGTAGAAAGCAGATATCCAAAACTGAAAAACAAACTAACAATACTTTAAGTATGCCGACATCTGTTTTCTAGTTAAAGATACACAAAAGCATAAAGAGATGAAGGAGTTAATTAGGAGTTCATCAGTAGCACCTACCTACAGAAAAGCAGAAGCACCATTGCTTAGTCTTCAGCTATACAAATACATTTATAAACAACTAACGTTTTAAAATTACACTTTCCAAGGTAACTTAGTTTTTTAGTGTGGGACATGGAGGAAGAGGTCATTTTGTTTTCCAGTTGAGGAGAAGCAGTTCAGTTAAAGCTAAGTCCAATTAAAAAGGAGTACATAAATGTATCACTTTTGAAGAAAGCAGGCAATGTGACATAGAATTACCCCTTATTCACGATGATGTCCCTCAAGCATACTGTCAATTAACTGATGTCATAAGACAGAGGATACACACACACACCACAGTATGTGGTACAGTGTTCTTGATAAGCTGTCAAAAGGCCTGATCTCAAAACCACCAAGAGCCTTAAACAGAAGCCAAAAGGCACAATAGGATACAACATCTGGATTTCACAACACAAGCACAGCAACAAGACGAAGAGTACTGTATCTCTTGAAAAAGTCATATATGGTGAAGCCATGTGTGATGCAACTTCCACACCACTCAGCAAGGGCAAGGAAGCCAAATACTATTTGGCTTCATATATTCACAGTAAAGAATCTTATTGTCATGCACAAGATGATGATCTTAGGTTGCATATCCGCACAGCAGCACATACTGGAAGTTCATCTGCAAAACAGAGTTTAACAACTTGAGAAATCGCCTATACAGTTACCCCAGTCAACTCCAGGTAGAGACAGTGAAATGAAGCAAAGAAATGAGAAATCCCACTTAACTGGCTCAACACTACTAGTATGATATTTTGTGTTTTTACATCTATTCCGCTATCTTTGCATATGCATATTAATAAACCAAATTTTCTCTAGATGTGGTACAAGCAGTTCAGGCAAAAAGGATGAGAGAAGGAGGACATCTCACTTGGGACTCTGATCTCATGTCCTTAGGTTTTTTCACCAGCCCTACAGGTCAGTGTGGTCTGAAACTGATGAAGACTACCTTAGTACAATATTGGGTATAGTCTGTATCATCTAAAATTTTTGGCACTACCAAAAGGGGCAGTATCTCCATTCTCCACAAGTGTTCTTTTGACCATCACATAAGAACAAAGTGATGGTTGCTCGTCTAACTTTCTGAATGAAAGTAGATTGTATAACACAGTATGTTTTGTACTTGGACTCAGATCATGCCTGGCAGGGATGGACATTGTTAATATTACAGAGAAACATACAAAGTATGGAATTAGAAGACAGACAAACACACCGCCATACGTTCCTGCCAATATGAGGAGTTTTTAGGCATTCAAACTGACAGGATCTCAGGCAGCTGAACAATTCAACATCATATCCCTCCTCCACTCTGAAGCACTTTCAATTAACAAAAAAATTAAAAATCCCACAGCCCAGTATCTAAAGCCTTCTGAGATCTTAATTTCTGCCTTCCTTACAGATGAAAACAAAGAAACAAAACCACATAAACTCCCCTTCCAAACCACCACACACGTATAGGTCCTTTGATATATTACACAATGCTTACAGCCTGCATGTATGAGAAAAGAAAAAAAGAAATTGGAAAAAGGAGGGCTTAAGCAAGATAAGAGTTTTAGAAGAACTGGCCAACTTAGGTCTGAACACTGAAACAAGATAAACTAAGACTAGGAATGTACATATAATCATACAATCCCCTCTGTACATTTTTAAGTTAGAAAGTAAGAAAGAACCCACTGCCATTAATTTTATCAACAAAAAAGATTCAACACTAGCTGTTTCTTGGCCAAAGGATATTCTCCAGCAGAAATACAAGTAGAAGACTAAAGCAAGGAAATCTGTAGACTAAGAGAAATGTTAATTGGATGATTACAGTGAATGCTATTACTTTAGGATCTCCTTTGTCACAATATTCCTCAGTAATTTTGCTACCTCAGTCTGTAAGCACAATTTACAAACTCCACAGCATTTCTTGCTTTTAATTTTCAATATACTACTTCAGCATTTAGTCAATGGTTTTATCACACACCCTCTGTTGCTTGGAAAGCACTCTGAAAAGCAATCAGGGGCAAAGCTATCTTAACATGACAGTTTCTACACAATCTATTGTCTATGCTATTCACAATGTCTGTTCTTTAGACACTGATGAGTTAAACTCAATATTGGTGCTTACAGGTAAGATAATATAACAAAGTGCTAGAATAGAGCACTAAAATTTAATATCATAACGCACAGCGTTAATTCATGCCAACAAAAATAACAGCATGAGGAATTTACAGTTTTACAAAGCTGCGATAAAGTGTTTTAGGTAACATCTGTTCAGCAATCATTTCTTTAAAAGACTAATTTAGATTCAAGGTCTTACACTGCTGCATAACTGCAGCAATAATTCAGTCACTTCATAATTAAAGATATTGACACAGATCGGTCTTACCTTTCTACTCTATGCCAGAGAAATGGAAGTGCTTTTGCTCTTAACTACATCTTTCTTTGATTTATAGACACTGTTAAATGCAAGTGTTAATTTGTCTATTTTTAACAGATTGGAGTAAACAAGAAACCCTTCTTGACTCATAAATTTCATAAAGAACTTACTCAGAAACATAACCCGAAAGTCATTGAAGACAGGTCAGTGGTATACTGAAATTAACAGAAACGCCTCTAAGCTGAGCTAGAAATTGAAGTTGATCTTTTGAGGACTAGTGTCTACAAGATGTAGTCTCAATAAAGTGCAGCTGGAAGTCACATAATCTGGCACTCACTGTAATGATTTCCAAACATTTCTAAGGGGAGGGGGGATCAAGGAGAGGAAGTGGAAAGCAATCATTTTTTGACCTACCCTGCCCCAGCAGATTTCGAAAGTTTCTTGCTCAGTCAGTGTATAGATAGAGATCAGTTATAATATCTGACATCCTTTAGTAGATTTCCTCTTTTTACAAGGTCCTAAACCACAAGGGTGAATGTAAGACCTTTCAATAAGCTGAAGTACCACAGTATCGTAGAACATCTTCTACCCTTTTAAGAGTCCCACTCTTCTAAAACCTTGGATGTGCTGGTATTTGCTTCAAAATTAACCATCACTCCTTAAAAAAAAAAAAAATAAAATTATTCTGCAGAAGAACTGAGAAAACTGGGGCTTAAAACTTCTTTTACTTCTTCTGAGAAACTAGTTAATTCAGAAAGGCAGTCCTTCAAGGCCTCATTTGATCAGACTGAACAGTTACAGTGGTTGATTACAAAGCCTCTTTCTGCCTCCTCTACCCCTCAAATGTAGTGATTTTTAAAAATTAGTATTTTCCTCAGCTAAATAGAATTTTCTTTAGAAGGAAGAAAAAAAAAAAGGAGATACATGTTAATAATGTCACCTTTGTCAACCAGCAATCCAATTTCACCTCAAGGTTTGTCAGGGAATCAAATTATTTTGCAAATTAGCATATCTGCTATGACAGATCAATACATTGCATTGACTGGAAGGGTCCGACCTGGAACTTATTTTCAAGCCTTGTGCAGTGAGGAAAATTACACTTGCACAATCTGAATAACTTAAGGTCAATAAATCTAACAGCCAATTTACTTTGACAAATGTTCAACTGATCAAAAATATAATTGAGGTAACATGAGGTATGACACTGTAAATATCCCAAATACAGAAAAGGCCTAAGACTGAATTACAGAGAGCCTAAAGGGGTGAGAAGTAGGCTTTATGCATTCTGACGCAAAAATAATTTAACTAATAAAATTATATAGAAAAGGTATTATGGGAAGAGTTAGATGCAACCAAGTCAACACTGATTATCTCAGTTGGTTAGAGCACAGTGCTAATAAGACCAAGGTGGTGGGTTTGATCCCTGTATGGGCCATTCACTTAAAAGTTGGACTCAATGATCCTTGTCTGCTCCTTCCAACTCAGAATATTCTGTGATTCCGTGATAAAATAGATTGGAATCATTTAAGTTGAAAAGTACTTCTGAAATTGAGTCCAACTACGAAGTCCACCACTAAACCACATCCCTAAGTGTCAGATCTACATGTCTTTTAAATACCTCATGAGATCATGACTCAACCACTTCCTGGCAGCCTCTGCAGTGCTTGACCACATTTCAGGGAAGAAAGTTTACCTAATATCCAACCTAAACCTCTCCCGGTACAACTTGCAGCCCTTTCCCCTTGTCCTATTGTTTGTTACTTGGGAGAAGAGACCAACCCTCACCTTGCCACAACCTCTTTTCAGGAAGTTGTAAAGAACAATTAAAGTCCCCCTCAAGCCTCTTTCTCCAGGGTAAACAACCCCAGTTCCCTAAGCCACTTTTCATAAGGTTTGTGCTCCAGACCCTTCACAGTTTCTTCGTCCTTCTCTGGACATGCTCCAGCACCAAAATGTCCTTCCTGAAGCGAGGGGCCCAGAAATGGACATAGTACTTGAGGTGAGGCCTCACCAGTGCTGAGTACATGGGGACAATCACTGCCCTGCTCCTGCTGGCCACACTATTTCTGATACAATCCAGGATGTGGCCTTCTTAGCTACCTGGGCACACTGCTGGCTCATGTTTAGCCAGACGTTGACCAGCACCACTACCGCCCTTTTCTACTGGGCAGCTTTCCAGCCACTCTGCCCTCAGTATATAGGGCTGCATAGTGGTTGTTGTGGCCCAAGTACAGGGCTTGGCACTTGGCCTTATTGAACCTCATACTGTTGGCCTCAGCCCATTGATCCACACTGTATAGATCCCTCTGCAGAGCCTTCAGACACTCCCACTCAACTTGGTTTCATCTGCAAACTTATTGAGGAGGCACTGAACCCATCCCAGTCACTTTTGGAGAGGGGAGACAGCAGAGGAGATACACCATCTCCCTCTCAAAAAAATCAAATCAGTCTGGTTTACCAATTATAGATTTAATAGCTAAGTGATAAATATTCTGTCTTGCAATATCTTGCAGCAGAAATTTTTCTAACAACAGAATGAAAAGTTTATCTCAGTAACACTTCAAGTGAACAACCCCAATCAAAGAAGCTGGTTGATGTGTCCAATTATTAAAGTAATTCTACCAGTACCACTTTGTGTATTTCTCCACCAGAAATTATTAGCCAGGACAAACCAGGGATTAGAGATTACAGTTCATGGCTCCAGCAGCAACTTAGGTTTTGAGACATGGAGCAGCATTGTGTTTTCTACTAACCACTAAATTCCACGACTCAAATTTGTAAACTATTGCATTTAAGTTTACATGAAGACAGAGACAAAATCCAAGAGTCTAATCAAGAAATAATCAACTGTGACTCTTCTTAAGGTCACCCAGTGACATAACGGCATACCTGGAACACAACCCAGGTTTGAAAAACTGTAATTTGTCAGTGGCCTATCAACACCAAGAACAAAATCTTTATGAGATTATTTAAAGATGAAAAGCAGGACTACACTCTAAGGCCAAATGCTTTTGAAACTTTCAGTTTGGCAAAGTATTCTGATGAATTAAGGACATTCTCGCTTATATCTACTTACACAGTTTCAGAAACTGGGCAAGGGAAACAGGGACAGGGTAAAATAAAATAAAATTAAAAAAAAAAAAATCAAAAAAACACATACCTACCTACATGATGAACATATGCCCTATAAAACTAAGCCAGAAACCCAAATTCAACTCACTTTATTTTCTGTAGCTGGGTCAAAAATCAGCACTACGACCTCAAAGAGGCTGACAGCTGGTGCCCACATTGGCACATTCTCAAAACCACCGTTGGATAGCCTGGGTAGCCTAGACATACATCAAATGAGCTCATCTGCACCAAAGAGAAGGCTTCTCTCACTGAAAAGACAGTCATACTTCAAAAAAAGTGATACTAAGTCATACTAAGAAAAAAATCTCTATGGCTTTTATTACATATCTGGGAAGGTTATACTCCCTATAAACTATTGTACTGCCATTTTAACACATGGTTAGCAAAACTGAACATGACAGCAACACCCTATTTCTGTTTTAACACATAATTGGGAGGGGGGAGGGGAAGTGAATATTATTGCAGTATCTTATTTGCAGAAAACCTTGACAGTTAAAGTATCAGTAAAAAGTAAAATCTCTTGACCTAGCGCTCTTGTCAGCCTCAAACACACACAAACTCACATCTACTCAGCAGAGCAACAATCCAGCTGTCAAGTTGTATACCAGTAACACTATCTAACCTTTTGGACTGGGCAGATCACGTAAGCTTTTTCCTCATGGGTCATATACTAAAGCATGTCCAGCCATGTCACCTGCATAGCTAAAATGCATGCACAACCAGTAGAAACACAGCTATTTATAAAGACAAGCAAACAGCTCTGGGTCACAGTTTCATACATGCCCATTCTAACATGTAGAGAAAGGCACAGCAACACGGTCCAAACAGCAATCTCTGCAGCCACAATATAAAAAGATTCCACGAAACAGGAATGCTCGGAGCAAGTTGTGACCTTCCAGAACAGGTTTGGCCAGGCTACAGTTTGATATATCTTATTGCATAACTGTTTTGAACCTGTGCACAAGTCCTAGACACTCAAGTACTGAATATTACAGAAACACACCTTAGAATCAAGAATCTAATATATGTTAGGTATTATAGTATCTCTTTTGTAAGAATATAATGAATACAGCTAAGAGGAGGTGGGCTCAGAGACACCTCAATTACCAAAATATGAGCATGGGATACATCTGCTCTGCTTGCAGTGGATGCTGCTGGGTACAACTGGATACAACTACCTGAAAGGAGGTTGTAGCCAGGAAAGGGAGACTAGCGACAGGACAAGAAGATACAGTCTCAAGATGCAGAAGGGGAGGTTTAGGTTGGACATTAGAAGGAATTTTTTCATGGAAAGGGTGATTAATGGGCTGCCCAGGCAGGTGGTGAACTCACAGTCCGTGGAGGTGTTTAAGACTGGACGTGACACTCAAAGTCATGATCTAGTTGACAAGGTGATATTTGGTCATAGGTTGGACTCCATGATCTCAGAGGTCTTTTGGAACCTAGTTGATTCTGTGATTCCATGATCCCGGAGGTGTTTTCCAACCTAACTTATCTTGTGGATACAACACCTGTAGAATACAAGTTTGCCCAGCCCTAATACTTGGGAATCTCGTAATGTCCAAATAGAAACTGGTTATTTCCGTGTAGTCTTTAGTTAAAGGACACCTCACAGACATGTTATCTTGTGGACACTTCTTAGCCAGTTCGAGTTTCCCAGTTTCTCCGTGTGCTAGCCAAAAGCTTGTAAAAGAAGGGCTACCGGGCGGGTTCAGAGCCTCAGTTTCTCCCTAGACACTCCCGCCCCGGGGGCTCCGGGCAGTGCCCGGCCTGGTGTCACGGCAGGGCGGCGCCCCTGCCCTGGGGCAGGCCCCACACCTCCGCGGGGCCGGGGCCGGCTCGTACTTACGAATTTGGGCTTCCTGCCGTCCGCCGCCTCCTCGGGGCCGCCGGCGCTCCCGGTGCCCGGCGGGCCTTTCCGACGGAGCCCCTTGTTCTCCCGCCCGCCGCGCCCCGGCGGCGAGGACGGGGCGCAGTAGCGCGGCCGCGGCGGCTCCATGGCCGCGCCCGGGCCAGGAGGGGACAAGGACGCGGGGAGGGGACGCGGGGGGAGCGCGGCCCCGCGATCGGGATCGGGCCCAGGCCCGGCGGCCCTGGCCGAGCTGGGCGGCTGCGATTAGCGCGGCTTAGCTGGGCTCGGCCAGGCAGGGCGCCGCGGGGGGGAGGCAGGACGGGGGGGGGGCTCAGCGCTAAAGCCGCCTCCTCAGCGCAGCAAAGGATTTAGCGAGGAGCAGCCCCTAATCCCGGCGCGCCGGGCAGGGACGGGGACAGGGACAGGGGCAGGGACGGGCACGGGGAGAGGAGCGGGGCGCGCGCGCTCCCAACGGCCGGCGCGGCGCGGGCTGTCCCGCCGTCCGAACCGTCCCGCCACCGCCCGCACCGCCCCCCGCTCCGCCGCTCGGCCAATCCGCGCCCGCGGCCACCGCCACTCGGCCAATCAGCGCCCGCGGCCACCGCC
>JAWWEW010000001.1:60736348-60766476 GCA_035583185.1 Anabacerthia variegaticeps
GCCCCCCGCTCCGCCGCTCGGCCAATCCGCGCCCGCGGCCACCGCCACTCGGCCAATCAGCGCCCGCGGCCACCGCCTCTCGGCCAATCCGCGCCCGCGGGGCGAGGCACGCGGAACGTGGACGGGAGAGGGTGGGCGGGGGGGAGAAGAAGGGGGCGGTTCCCGCTGGTGCGGCTGAGGCGGGCAGGTGCACTGTCGCAGAGACACGCCTGGAAGGAGAGGCTTATTTCCTTACGTCTCGGATTCTGACTTTTCTTCTGCAGGGTATGAAGGCCTGGGGGGCCCGATTTCCGACACCCGGTTTTGTTAGAAAGTTCCGATTCCGTACGTCGAGCCGCTGTTTGGCAGGTGGAAAGTTCTTCATCTGTGTCTGTATAAATTATAATATAATTAGAGGGCTGATTTTTATATGTAAATATACATTATTTTATAAAATCATCAAGGTTGGAAGAGACCTTTAAGATCATCCACTATAACCCCTAAACCACATCGCCCAGGGCCCGATCCAGACAGCTCTGGAGCACCTCCAGGGACGGTGACTTCACCACCTCCTTGGACAGCCTATTCCGGTGCCTGACAACCCGACGAGTGAATTATTTCTAAAGTCTGATCAGAGTCGCCCTCATCTCAGCTTAAGGCAGTTTCCTCTGGTGCTCTCAGAGCAGGCGTGGTAGGAGAGACTGACCCCGACGCACTACAACCTCCCTTCGGGTAGAAAACTCTATACACATCTATATATAAAAAATTAATACTCTAATGTTATGCCATCTTGGTGGGTATGGGTTAAGAAAGCAGAATAACACAAAAGAGATGTAGTCCGTATCCAAAACAGAGACAGTGTTTTCATCATCCTCCTCAGGCCAGGTTTTTGTTTTGTGATGGACACAATCTGTGCCTCTAAGGCCAGAAGAACACAAGCACCTACATTCTGCGGAGTTTTTTTTTAATGTAGTCTGTTGTTTTCCATCACTGAATGACCTCCAAGACTCTCTGGTTTACAGCATAATACATAAGTAGAAATTTCTTTACGCTATAAACCAGCAAATTGCTTTACAAAGCAATTGAATTTTCATTACTACAAATAATACCTTGCATTTATCTTTATTTTAAATTAAGAGTAGGTCGAACAATTACCCAAACCAGAGACTTACGTAAGGAAAAGTCTTTTTCCAAATCTCAGTGTTAGATGTCATTAAGAAACCGAAGGCTAACACTCGTCATGAAATGTCTAGAGTATTTTCTAAAACAGAAAAAGCTTCCTTTCTCTTCTGTCAGTCAGTAAGAAAGACATTTGTGTTTCCATATTGTTCTTACCGTTTTGTGTTGCCTTGAGTGCACTGAAAATAGAACGCTCCTCCCAATAGTTGCTTTCACTTTTTCCACACAGTCTGAGCAGCTTTCATTCCAATGCGATGACTTCAAAAGAATAAAAAGAATCTCATTCCTTCAGCATGACTTACACAGGCAGTGACGTATTGAATGTAACGTCTGCCAGTACACAGAGCTCTGGTGAAACAGCAGAATTCATCCCCAAACTGGACCTTTGCAAAGCGGGAGTTTAACACAGGGGAGCTGTGGGGCTACGCAGAGGAGATGCTGTAATTATTTGTATACGTTAAACCGTTCATCCTTTGGCAGCTTTCTATAGATGTTTTGTAAATTTATATTGGAATTCTTCATGGAGAGTATAATTAGCAGAACACTGTTTAATGTCATGGTTAATGATTTCCTGGAACATTTGATTAGAAAATTAATCAGCCTATGTGTGCGTATGATAAAGCTGTTTAAATGGGCCTCCTAATTGCCCTGTGGTAGAATACAATGGCTTGTGCCAATATATCACTTTCAAGGTGCTGTGTTGCAATAACAGAGAAACACTGAAGGGAATAATTTATCAGACAGGTTTACTACGCCAAAAGTAAATGTTAGTACTTTTGATCAATTATTATTTTATACTACCCCTCTTGTGCTTGTTAGGTGCTTCACAGAACAAATACACTCTTGCAACAGCTTAGCTGACCAAGATTAATCATGACTGAGGAAAAAAAATGTGAGAAAGAAATGCATCAGTAATACTAAAATTGTGCAGAGATTCCACTTAGCATGCACGTTGTCCGGGGCGTGCAAGTAGCTTGTCCATTTTGCATTATTTTTGTTCCGGAATGACAATTTTTCAATTATAGAAGTCTGAGACAGTAAGTCCATAAAGTTAACCATGGATATTCGAAAAACCAGTCCTTTAGGTTGATGGATTTATTTAGACTCGTAACATTCTGTTTCATCTATTGGAGTTTTTGGGGGGTTTCTCTTAATATACTGTGACTCTGGTCTTAAAAAAAAATACCCTGCTAATATTCATTGTTTCAAGGGCACAGTTTTTGAATAAATTCCTGTTCAAAGTGTTTCAAGCTGACTTTTGACGGAATTTAGTCAGTTCTCCATATTTCATTTGGAGACATCTAGTTCTTTCCTATAAGAAGATAAAACAGTCAATTAACTGTTCTTTCATTAGATTCATCCTCTTAAACTGTAACAAAAGTTATGAAGCATTTTGTCAGCAATGTTATTATTTTTAAAAAGCTAGCATACATGTTTAACACTAACACTATTTAAGTATGCTAACAAGGAAAACCTTCCAGAGCCACAGTTCCTGTGGCTTGGCAGAAGCAAAGAAATAGAAATGTCTTTTCAGGAAAATTACTTCTTCTTTCTCCCATGAAAAGGAGCAAACAGGCTATTCTAACACAAATCCCTCAAACTTGGATAGCTATATATTAGTTATATCAACTGAATATGTATCTTATACCTTTCCCAACAGTTAATAAAGGAGTTACACCAAGATGGTGTAACTCACAATGCCAGTAAAAATTACGTTCTAAAAACCTGGCCTGTCTTCATGTCTTATCGAGGCAATTGATGTTTTATCTAAGGAAATCTTTAACAGTTGCATTTTTATATTGCAACAGTGGTCATTAATAATTTAAATGTATTCCAATGTAATATCATTAAATGTAACCTATGGGTAAGATGTTAGTTAATTTTCACAGCATGGGTGGCTCACAAAACATATTATTCCGTTATTAAGATAATGGGTAGATAAAACCTCAAATTATTCATCTAGTCTAGCCTATTAACTTTACAAGTTTATCATACTAATAAATGAACAAATTTATGTTACAGTTATGAGAAAATTCATACTCTCTTCAAGTAATAAAGTTTTATGGAAGAAAATTTGCTATGCTTTTTTTCCTGTAAACCAAACAGAATTATTTTGGCTTTTTCGGACATCATTTTATTGTCATTTAGCCAGTGTCACTATCACTGTAGGAGTATATCTCATTTCTCTTTCTGTTTGTGACATGGACTAGGAAAAATGAAAATCCATAACTGAAACTCTGTGCTGGAAGTGAGGAGGGACTTATGACAGGACAGATAATTAAAGAGAATTCTGTCTTGCCTAGTATGTCAAATGACTTGTCTAGAGAGACAATCAGCTTTGAGCCATTTGGATCACAGAGTTGGTGAAGCTGAACTGGCCAAGCCTCTTGGCACATACATTTCTTGTTTCTTAAAAATCTCTGAACTAGAGTCTTCTGACAACAGTTCTTTTCTTTTCTTAAATAAAGAGAAGTATTATGGTCGTATTTCAGAAAAGTATTATGGTTGTATTTCTTGCAATTTATTTCTGCTAACAACAGAAACACTTTTGGAAACCAGAACCTTCTTGACTTTGATCCCAGTTCTTTATTGCTAGGTTTCTTGGACAGTCGTACTTGTACAGTGGTATCAGTGTTAAGTGTCAATGCAATATGTATCTTGCAACAGTTATAAAAAATACTTGTGTTTTAGAGAAACACAAAGGACATCAGGACTCTTCTTCAGTCTTCCATGGCAGTAATTTCCAGGCATTTTAAAAAGTTGTAATTAAAGGACTCAAGCCGAAATTAAGTTTTCACTGAGAGTTTCACCAAGAGTCTAAAAAACTTCTATACATATTTTATTATTACTGAAGAAAACAACAAAGCAAATGGTTTTGTCAGATCCTGAAGGTATAGTTGTATAGCTGTCTTTACTCAAGAATGTACAGACAAGAAAAGCATCCCTTAGGACAGCGTATGTCATGATCCTATTATTGATTTTGTGTCAGTCATACCTTTTTGAAATATTGAACAAAATTTTATATGTAATAGATTTATCTCTTTTATAATTTGAATTTAAATTAAGGACTTTCAGAAGTAGTTGCATTCTGAATAGCACCATTCTCCTTCTTGAAGCTTTCAAAGTCACCCTGTAAAAGATGAGGATGTAAGAAGTAGGAAGGTAGTTTGCTTCATCAATTTATTGTGGATTACATGTTGCTAATAATTTCTCGCGAAATATCTTAGGCTAGCCTCTCATTCAGCTGAGAAAATTTAATGTACCTCCTTCAAGATACTGCCTAGATGGGAAAAAATCAGCAAAGAAGTCCATTATGCAGTTCATCAAATGGATCTTTATGAGGATATTGGAGATGTGATTTGTGGCACTATTTAGGATACCTTGCATACTACATTATTATAAAGTTCAGGTTTGTAATTTAATTATAGGCCAAATTATCTTCAGTTCTAACTTTAGTTGAAGTGACTAGGCCAAGCCTGACAGCTGATATAAATTTTAAATGGTCCGAGTGTCATGGGCCGCAATAAAGGCTGTGTTACATAATTTTATACATCGTGTGGGATTTTCAGAGCCACCTAAAGAATTAAATGAGGTGTTCAAATCTTGTCTATTCTAACATTATGCTATTAAGTGTTCCTAGTAAAATTATTGCAAACAGTCAATATTTCTCAAAAGAAGACAAATATGTTTTCAGAGGATAAAATTGTGTTGAAATTTTTTTTTGTGAATATAAGGGTCTGTACAACTGTGATCAAGCATAGAGATTTTTTTCCAGGGCATTTATCATAGAGATTTTAAGCCTTCTGTCAGAATTCTGGGATGCAATTATCTTCCATTACTTCTTGATAAAACTTTTAATTCCTTTTTTCCTTTTTTTAATATATTTCTGTATTTCTCTTTATTAATATACTTGTGTATTTTTTTGTTATTCACTTTCCAAATTTCCTTCTCAGATGCTGTCTTTCATTTTTACTTGTGATAATTTATATTACTTTCTATTAGGGCATGATACAGTTTGCTTTTGGAAATCCCTTATTTTCTTTTGACAGATGTATCATTTTAAGAGAGAGAGGGAGAAAGAGATAAACACATATATGTATGTGCATATATAATGCTTTTTATGAGTTAGTTATGTATTGAGGAAGTCTTAAAATTGACTATAATTTGCTTATATAGCTTTCATTTCTTTCTGACTGATTTTCTTAGTCTAATCCATCTTTAAGTTTCTTATTCTAGTTTTTCCTCTTGCAAGAGTAATGTATATAATCATTTTATGGTTACTGCAACTTAATATTCAGCCACAGTAAGTACTGTGTATGTATATTAAGAAAAATCCTTCCTCACATTTTAAAAAAAAAACATATATATCATTTGGGGGAAATCCTGAAGTATATGAAACATAATCAGAATTTTTGTGGGTAACAGAATTCACTCTGTTGCTGTTCAGTGTGCATATTACTTATTGATACTCTGTTCCTTGGCATGTTTCAGTGAACAACTTGATTTTTAATGGATTTTTAACACATTGTAGTCATGTTTCTACTAGAGTGCAATGCACTGCCTATCTTATGTTAAACAAAAGCTTAATCTCTTGCCATAGGAAGATGAAGAATGTAATCGGAGGGTGTACTTTGTATCACAAGTGCTCTTCAAGTGCAGCAAAACTACTAAGCTAAGTTTTTTTTCTAAGAATTTTCTTAAGTGGCAGTTTTATGACAGGAGTGAATCAGAACATACTTCGTAAGCTTGCATTTTCCTTCACCCATGTTATAATAAATGAGAGCTGTTGGTTAAGAAAAATGTATGCTTTCACTTATATTTACAAAGTATTTCTGCAGAAATGAGGGATATGATTATGTTGAATTGTGATATAGAGGTTTTCCTATAGGACCTGGAGATGCAACTAGCTCTTAGGTAGATGTTTGGGGAGGGGATGAGGAGCGGTGACAGGTGAGAGAAATTGTATTGTGGTTATTACAGGAGTGCCTCTCACTTGGCAGTAGGATCGCAAGATGCTTTTGGTTCTTTGTACAACAACCTAACCGAAATGAAGACTTGTGAAACCAAGGTATATTTCCCAAGAAAAACACAGGCCAGTCAATATAGTTTTTGTTACCCTATAAATGGAAAATTTAGAGAGAGCAGAATCTCAGCCTCTGTTTAAGTGCCAGGACATACTGAGCACCTGCTCTCCCTAAGGGATGTGGTGCTGAGGGAGATACCATGGCCAGCAGGACAAAGGGCTTTGCTGTCCAGGGCCCATCCCACTGACCTCAACTGAGGCAAAAAGACCAGCCTAGAGATGGTAGCCAGGTTTAACCAATAGTCCATCAACAAAGACTTTTATTTTGTTCCATTAAAAGGGAAGGAATAGGAAGACCTACACAGGTTTGCAGAATGCTGACTGTGCTGGAAGATTAATAAAGGCAGCCAAGCTGTGATAACCCAGATACAGCATTTGGATGGATGATACGTACTTTGAAACAGCTTTCTTTATAAGAATTACAACATGGAAAAAGGAAAAATGTTGCCACATTCTTCGAACCACAAAGGTGGTTCAAAGCATACATGATTAAAATCAGTACATTGGTCGACTCTTTTACATTTTTTGCTGAAAATAAGAATGGAGCACTGCCATAGAATATTTTCAGAAGAACAGCATGCACAGGAGCAAAAGCAGCGTGCAGGGCAAAGATATCTGCAGCAAAAGCAACAGGCAGGCTTATGTATGGAATGGTGCTGAGAACTGAGCATTGAAAGGTACTGATCCCAAATAAACTGCATTACTCTGGCATATTGTGAGCTCGACTCACCTCCCCTCCACCCCCCAACAGCAGTGCCACTCACTGTAAGACTCTCAGTCCCTTTAATGATCACTCCAAGTTCTACTTAGGTGATGTGACTTTCCTGTGTCTGGGGATGAGTGAAAATATAACTGAAATTAGAAAGTATTTCCAAGTACTATGGTTCTGTAAAACAAAATATGTGGGAGTTTTGTAGCGTTATGCATAAGGGAGATTGATATTCTCCATCTAAGGGCAATCTAATAGGTAAAGAACTAAGCTAAGCTCTTTCTATGATTAATGAATTAGCACTTAGCTGAAAATCTCACTTTTATATATTAAAGAGAAACTAGCACCTTCAAAAGGCAGTTCATCCACTCTTAAAATACGAATTTAAAACAAATGGAACGAACCTCTGGAGATCCTTCAATGTCTTCACTGACTCTACAAGACACTTTGATACCTGGCTTAGACTAGAAGAGTACATTTTATATGCTGAAGGCAAGTGAGGTAAATCTCATTTTTTCAAACTGTTCTGGGGATTTCAGCAATTTTCAGTCAATAAATTCACTCCCTTTCAATAGATTTTATTATTCATATTAATTCAGAAAACGCAGATATATTTAAATAGCAAGGTTAATGACTCCTTGGAATTAACAATAAAATTCTCTTGTGATCCTCACACAATAAAATTTTGAATAATCATACTTCAAAGGTAATCTGCACATCTTTGAAAATAATTTTTGATAGTCTGAAAACTGAAGACAGATTTTTTTTCCCTAAAAGATTTAATGACTAGTTCCCTTACTCCTTTAGCCGCAGGCTGTTATCATTATGGATATTAAACTACTTCAGAAACTGTGGGTAGTGTTAAGTTGCAAATATACTCTCCTGTTGTACAACTTCCTTGGACGGTGATTAAAAGGATTGATGCTGCTACTAAACAAAGTGTTCTAACACATTCTCTTAGCAAAATCTACTCCATCTTTCTGTTTCATCTTTTTTTTTTTCTTTTTTTCTGCTACAATATATTGGTTTTTCTCACTTGCAGAAATTCCCATTCAACCTTGGAAACTTTTGCAGTATGAAGAAAATAAGAAGTCTTTAATTAGTGCAAGACAGCAGTCCCATCATTAATTTGTTAGATTTCTAAACTGGTACCTTTGTGTGTTCTCCCCAGAAGGCATTCAGTCTATGAAGAAGTCATGTGTAAGCATCCCCAAGCCACTGTATTACTACTTTTTAAATCTTTCTTCAGAATGTTCCTTCTCCAGTCTGCCCACAGAAACGTAGGCTTTAATTACAGCCTTTTTCACTGCTAGGTGTTGCTCCTGATGTGATCTGTATGTCCTGTCTCTCTTGTACAAAGAGACAGAAAGCTTTTGGGGCACTGCCTCATTTTCATTCAAAACACTTACAGCTCTAGGACCCTGGCATTTTACAATAATAAACATCTTGACTAATACACAGAGCTTGATACTTGTGTTACATGCAAAAACCAGAACACCTAGACACTATTTGATTTCAGTACTTTCTCTTTGAGTTTCTGCCTGCATTTACATGAGAAAATTCACCAGAACAGATATATCAGAATAAATAATACTTGCATTCCATACTTAACTTTCCACTCTTCAAATAGGACTAGAAGTAACTAAGACCTGTTGTAATTTCTTAATGTTCACCATATTTACTAAGTAATCCATATTTTGTGATTGACATCGTTTAATACAGCTTTCAGACTGGTGGTATATTCTAGCTTTGAACTATACATATTCAGAGTCTCATAACTGAATGTTTTATCCCCATGTCTTTTAGACGTGAGGAGGGATGTAATTATCTGTTGATGGTTTAGGTGTAAATAAAGGAAACTGGCCTGTATCTAGGACCAAAGTCTGTCATTGTGCAATTTTAAACTGGGAGATTATACAAACTCTATTCATTCAGATTCAGTCTGTGCAAATCATGGCTTTGCAATCACTTAGGAGTTGTGTGGCATTAATCTACAGTGGCAGTGTTCAACAGAGTCTAGAAAGTTGTTTGATTTCACACTCTGTAAATGACAGTTCTTGATTTCCTGTAATATTTTGGATCAGAGACAAAACCTTTTTTCAGTAACTGCGTATTAGACGGACAGTTACAGCTCAATTGCAGAATTGTTGTGGTTGGGTGATATGATCAACATTCATCACAAGCTAATAACGGTGATTTTGAACATCTTAATTGGAGATCACACAACTCTGTGTAGTGTGAAATAAGATGTCTGGGTGATTGCAAAGATTCTGACTGGTCCTTGTGCTGATAGCCTGCAGAAGATTTTAATATTCTGAAGTCACACCAGATGGGCAATCTGCTGCAGTATATACCTTGGCTCAGTTTTAAACTGCAAGGGTTTGATATCTGATGTCACCTCAAGGGAAAAATAATAAACAGCTGCCCTAATTAAGTTTTTTAATCTCTCTACTCTTGATTTTTCTAGGCTTTGACTGATGCAATAGTCAGCTCAGGATAACTGTACAAAGGCACAGACCTTCTACAATACCAAGACATAAAAATTCATGAGGGGATCAGAAATGGAACTGGAAAAAAATGAGTAACTATTATTTAACCGTTCTATGCATGCCTTCTAATCCTATGTGCAAAAATTTAACTTGTTGCAAAATAGGTTTGGAAAAGCATAGAGATATAAGAAAAAATGGCAGAGAAAAATGTAAAAGAGTACAGATAAAATTTTGATTAATTTTTATAGCTACAAGAAATGTAGTCAGTTTTCTGGATCGATGAATTTATTTATTCTGGGAGTGAGGAGATAGCAATATCAGCACTCCCCTACTCCAAGGTTTTGCTGGATAAATTCTTTTGTAGAATATTCCATGGAAATAACCTGAGTTAATGGCAGTACTGTAGTCCTTGACTGCAGTCCCCAGAATTCGACTTTTGTCCATTTTAGTACTGGATAATTCATAGCTTCAGGTATTTGGTGGTGTTGTGCATCTCTTTCAGTGTGGACTTTTAGTACAAAAATGACTCATAATTTACAGTTCATCAGCTGGATAATCTGACCAGTAGGTTATTCAATGAATATGAAATAGGGGATGTATTCAACTTTTTGAACTGACCTGTAAATTCCAGCTGGGATTTTTTTCTGTTTGCATCTTTTTGGTTTGGGGTTTGTTATTTGGTTTTTTTTAATCAGTTGCTTCAGATTATAGCAAATATGTCAGGTTAAGAGAGAGAAATGTGAGGAATTAGGAGCTGTTGATATAGATAGCTGGATTTGCATTAGGGAGCAAAAGGAGGAACTACAGTAATATGTGTTCTATTATGCAGAAACATTTGGAACTTGTCAGTGAATAAATAAGTTCTCATCTAAGTGCTTTGCCCTACTGTGGCTGCTGAACACAAGTATTATGAGTAAATGGTAGAGGAAATACTCAGTTGAAAACTAGGACATGTAGAAGATCGGTAGAATTTTCACCTGGATTCTGAAAGAAAAACGAGATATTTAAGGAATACTTATATTTGCCATCTTAGCGCTGAAGGAGGAGGAAGACCATTAGAACATCCTTTACTTCCAAATATATCTTTTTCTGTCACTTGTTATGCTTCATAGTTTTTAATTAACTCAAGCTAATTGTTAAGTAACTTCATCATCTCAATACACTATGAAGCCTGACTGAGGGTGGGACCTTCCACACAAATGTGAAATGCATGAAGGATGCATTTTAAAAAAAAAATCTGAAAATATATAAAAGCCTGTGAGTGATGCAGAAGCCACATTTATAATGTCAGGAAAGAAGAGACAAAAGTCTGACAAAAGTCCTGATTCAAATTGGAAACTGCAATACACAGCTGAAGGTTCAGAATTAATACATAAAAGCATGACATAGCTACCATTTCCCTGAGAACTGAATTCTGGAGGGACAAAATAGGCTTAAGGAGCCTGCAGTGCTCTGAAACTACAGACCTGAAGGACTAAAAAGATGATAGACATATGATAGAGAGACACATGGTTGAAATTCCATACATACCTGTTCATACAGGACAATTACCAACATGCTAAGTAAAAAATTGACCCCACTACTCTGCAGAGGTTACAAGAGGTGACAGTGTGTGTACATCACAGAAAAAGATTGTGCCAGTCCCATCACTGATCCCAGTTAGTCCATCAGTACAGCAATATATAAAAGTCTCTAAAGTAATGGGGCATTCAGTTTGTCCTTTTCACTTTTCTAGGGAGTTGTGCTATATCAAAACCTGACATTGGGACAAGCTGGGAATTGCTGGAAAGCCACTTTGTAGTTCTGGGCTATTTAATATACACTGGGTTAGGAGACTAAGCTCCCAACATTTTTCAAAGTCAGGACAAGATGCTGAGAGAGCCTGATACCACTTGAAATTTTCAGAATTAGTTCTTTCACCTTCTGTCCCTGTCATTAAAAACCTTGTTGGTTTGACCTTTCTTTTTTGAGAATCCTAGACAACAAGATAGAAGGAAGAAGGAAAATTACACAGGACTCGACGCTAGCACATTATAGGGTAACTTATACTTGACTTGCCATGAACAAGCTGAAAAGCCAGAGTGGTGAAGTGATTTATTCTGAAAGTTTGATTTGCTGAAATATGCTGCTTCTATTTGAAAGGCCACAGATAAACAAATTACACTAATCCTGAAGAAGGTTTCTTCATATTGTTTAACTCAAAGACAACATATCCAAAGTGGATTATGATATACATGACTGCCTTATGCCTGAGACCTGCTTAAGAACAAGTAATGTCGTACACTGCTCACCTCTGAAGTACTGGTTAGTGAACAAAACCCTTCCCAGAAAAAAGGATCTAAATGTCTCCATTCCTAAAAGAGGTTGTATTTTTTCATAGAGATGCACAGTACAGTTCGGCGATTTAAAGTAATTTTGGAGCTTTGTAGCTGAATGTCATTCCCTTTAAATGAGATACTGGCAGTTAGATGGCTTTGATTGCTGCCAGCTGTCAATACCCCTGAGGAAAGCAGAGATACTTCTACAATGGAAGATGAACAGGAAGCCTGCTGATCAAACACATCACAAGTTGTGTCAGAGGATTACCGAATTAAATAAAATAGATGTGTGTTTACACTCTCTTAGACATAAAAAAGCTGTCCATGAGCTTGCTTTTTTTTTTTTCTTACAGAGAACCCTTCATAATCCAGTATGTTAACAGGTTTTTTTAGTCTCTGTTCTTGCATTATGGAATACATGTCTTGAGAGAGAGAGGAAAGGAGCTAAAACAGCCGTTTTCCTGTCATCCAAATGTCTGTCCATTTTCCTTGGATAAGTACCATTTAAATAGAGAACAAGAGTAAAAGTAGTTTACTCGTTACTGATATTTACTTTTTGTAGTGAATGGATACATGGGCTAAAATTTCAAAACTAGGCACTGGTAACTTGAACTATGCAGTTTATTCATTAATCCAATACCTGCTATGCAGTACAAGTCAGGTATTGGTGCTGCACTCAGTCAGTTACCTTCTATGTAGTTTCTATATGCGTAATTTAGAAATACACACTAGATTATGCCTAGTTTTGAAAAATGTAGTTCACATGTTTTGTGAGTCCTCTTCTATTTCTTCTCATTACACCTGCTTGCTCCTAGTCTTCAGCAGAAAATTAGCTGAAAGCAACAAAAGAGTAAGAGAAGACCAGCAATGCAGTTTAAAAAGCCTAACAACAGTCTTTAAAAATTTAAATCTGTCCTTATGCGTTATCAAGTGACTGAGAATGTAAAGTGTTTCTTTGGGTTGGTATATTGTCCTTTAAGGTCTTCAATGTTAGCCAAGTGACATGTTTTAAAAGTCTGTGGAGCTGACTAATACTGGATATAGGTATGTAATCTTAATAGACACCTTCTGGGAGGATGTGTCCAGCCTCAGCAATCTTAATAAAGAAACAAATAATATGTAACTATCTTACGTGGCAAGTGAATGTGAAGTTTCTATATATTTTATTCCTCAAAGGAAAAAAAAAATTACTTTTTTTTTCCTAGACAAAGGGCTAGATTTAATGGAAATTAGCATAAATCAATATGAAATATATCTGAGTATTGCATGAGCACCAAGGTGTCTAAAGTCTGTAAAAATTCTTTATAGAACTCATTGTACCTTCTGGGGCACCAACCACTGCAAAGATTTTTTTTCTGAGTTTATTAAAAGCTTCTGAGACACTTTTAATGAGAGGTAGTTTTTATGTACAGCCACAGCAGGGAGTCCTGTAGTGTTATACATCTCATTTGTCAATTGTCTTTCTACTTGGAGAGGCATACTAGCGAAGTAAGGAGGCTAATCACGAAGGTCCCCTGTCCTCTCACAAGGCAGTTCTTAAATCTCTTTCAAGAGATGGAGAAATACTAGACAACTGACAAACTGAAAAACAGAGACCAGACTAAACAGTCAGCCAACAGCAATCATGAGAAGGGAACTAGGGAAGGGTTAAGAGCCAGGCATGTATCTGAAGGGAGGGTGTCAACAGAAGAGAGACAGGCTCTTCTAGGTGGACAGGCAACAGGACAAAAGGCAATAGGCAGAACCTGGAATACAAAAAGTTCCACCTGAATATGAGGAAAAACTTCTTTACAGTGTGGGTGAGCGTGCAGTGGAACAGATTGCCCAGAGAGGTTGTGGAATCTCCCTCACTGGAGATTCAAAAGCTGTCTGGACACAATCCTTAGTAACATGCTTTAAGGGGCCCTGCCTGAGCAGGAAGGTTGGAGTAGATGACCTCCAGTGGTCCCTTGCGACTCCAGCCATTCTGTGGTTCTATGATTATGTGGTTCTGTGTACCTCATTCTCTTCAGAGGCAGGTGGTGTGTAAGTTTTTCTCAATGATCCTGACTTAGGCTTAGCTATATGCACAGACCAAGGCAACCTAGACTAAGAATTGAAGTTCTTAGAAGTTTTTTGTTTTCTTACTCTTTCAAGATGTGAAGGTTATGTACATTACTGGAATGAGATTTAGGCCCCAATTCAGTTTTTGCTCAGATACAGATCCATGATGACTCTGAAAAAGCAAGTGGAGGTTCTAAAAACCATTCACAAGTCTGTGTGGTTCATCTTAATATCACTCCTAGCTTTCTGGATAAGGAGAAAACTGAAATGCCCTGTGTCTGTCCTCCCCAAATGTGCATTCCATTTCTGTGAGTGCCCAGTGGTAGATGAGGCGTTGGTAAGCACATCAAGTCTAGCTCTGATAGTCAGTGAATGCCTGGACCAGGGAAGGCTTCCTACTGTAAGTGTAGCTGATGAAGTTCTTCTAACAAGTAATGACATGTAACATAAATTGCTTTCTTAACATCATGAAGGTTGATTCTCTTTTGCCTTTGCAATGGCCTGCTAATGTGGGCACCTGACAGGGTGGGTAAAAGGAATTCTCTCCTCCTCTTTTGTGCTTTGACCCTGTTAGATAAGATACCTTTTTTAATCTTTCTGATTCCTTCCTTTTGCCTTTTGCTTTGAAGGGAGCTTTTATTCAGTGTCTTCATCAAGGCATTCTCTCCTTTTTGGTTTTTTTTTCCCTAGGCCTTATAACTCAAATGTCTGACAACCTCAAAACTCAAGTGCACTGATCTTTAGAAGGGCACTGCGAAGTGGGAGGGCTCACCTCCTCTCCCGGAAAAGGAACTGAGGACTAAAGTAACTCTAATGACTTCTCAGTAGCCACACACTGAACCTGTGGATGAGCAAAAACTCCACTTCTAAATGCCATACTTGCTCCAAACCATGTGTGTGCAGGGGTTGTGCATGTGTAGTCACTGGCAAACTCCAAGTTGAACCCACCAGGGAGTAGGAGCCCTGGGTCCAGGCAGGAGTATCAGGTGGGCAGAGGGTTTGTGCTGGTTTTTGGGGGAACCCATAAGTGCAGGGTGCTGCTGGGACAAGTGTGTGAGTGCTGTGTGTGTGCAGTGAGCATCCAGCAGGATCAGCCAGTGAGTCAGGGATCTTAAGGGGTCTGGGATCCAGGAAGGGGTACTGGGTGGGCAGAGGGATGGGCCATGCCAGCACTCAGGAGATCCATAAAGGTTAGCTTGTTTACGGATAAGGAAGTGTGTGTTAGATGAGTGGACAGTGAGGGGGATTGGGAACTGGCTGATCAGTAGGTCTCAGAGGATTGTGATCAGTGGGGGAAGAATAACCCCATGAACCAGGACAGGCTGGGGGCTGATCTGCTAGAAGGAAGCTCTGCAGAGGACCCAGAGAGTTCTGGTGGACCACAAGGTGTCCATGAGCCAGGAATGTGCCCTTGTGGCCAGGAAGACCAATAGGCTGCATTAGGAAGAGCACTGCCAGTAGGTAGAGAGAGGTGATCCTGCCCCCTACTCAGCCCTGGTGAGGCCACACTTGGAGTGCTGTGCCCAGTCCTGGGCTTCTCAGTACAAGAAAGACTGGAGAGAGTCCAGTGGTGGGCTATGTCGATGATTAAGGGACTGGAGCATCTCTCCTATGAGGAAAGGCTGAGAGAGCTGGGCCTGTTTAGCCTGGCAAATAGATGGCTGAGGGGGGATTTTACCAATACATACAAATATCTTAAGGGAGGGTGTTAAGAGGACAGAGCCAAGGTGTTTTTGGTGGTTCCAAGCAACAGGACAAGGAGCAACCATAAGAAACTAAAACACAGTTTCAGTTTCCATCTGAATATGAGGAAAGACTGTTTTACTGTGAGGGTGACAGAGCACTGGAACATGCTGTCCAGAGAGGTTGTGGAGTCTCCTTCCTCAGAGATATTCAGAAACAGCCTGGACATGATCCTTTGCAACCTGCTGTGAGGTGAACCTGCTTCAGCAGGGGAGTTGGATTAGACGATCTCCAGATGTCACTTCCAACCCCAACCCTTCTGTGATTCTGCGAACCTGGGGAGTGTCATGTGTGTGCTGCACTATTGAACTTCTGCCTCTCCCAGCCCAAGAGGAGGAGGGGATGTGTCTGTCTGTGTCTGGTGTGAGTCCTCAATGTGGGGGCTGTTGGGGCAATCCCTTGTCTGTGGCTACTTGTGTGAATAGTGTCCGTGTCACCTATGTATGTGTGTGTCCATGTGTGTGTGTGTCTGTGTGCCTCTGGGATATGTGCTTAGCTTTGCTGCTGGTTGAACCGGCAAAGGGGAAAGCATTAGCCATGTGTCTCAGAGGCCCCAGGTCCCTGGGCACCAGGCTGGGCTCCAGTGGCCAGGCATGAGGAATCCCCAGGACTGGAGCTGCTGGAGCTGGTGAACACTTGTACACTTGTACAGCTTAACATTATGCCATTGTAACGTCCTGTTATCTGGATACTTCCCAAAACTAACATTTTTTATTTTTTTTTAATTCTTACACTGTCCTTCAAAGTTACAAAGGTATTATGCTTATGGAGACATAGAGCACAGTGACTAAGAGCAATATTTTCAGTGACTAGTCCTTTTAGGTTCCTCCACTTTAAGAAAAAAAAAATCAGCATAAATTACTTTTAGTGGATTTGAATCTTGTCGTAATGCTGTACTTAATAAAGCTGGAGTCCCTCTAGGGCATATGAGGCCCTTAGTGCCCTGTAAATAAGGAATTCAAAAAAATGAGGGATGAAAAATTGTTTGACATTTTTGAAAATTTGGCTTCTGACGTGGTTAATATCACACAGCAGATGTAACATGCCACAGAGGCCACAGCTCACTGCCTGAGGTGAGCTAACTGAGCAAAAACCACAAGGAGAGATTATACCCACAGAAACAGTTTATTACAAGAGAGCTGAAGGGCATTGGCTCTGAATAAGCTAGAGAAATTTATGCTGTATTTTAACCATCACTTTAAACTCCTGAAGCTGACAAAAGGCATTTCAGCCTTCCCTAGCTTTCTTTTCCTGTTGCTGTGCCCACACAAACAGTTGTGCTGGACAAAGGGAGGTGATGGCAGAGGGGCAAGCAAAATAAATATTCCATTTTTTAACTTGGAACAAGTTTTTCTGCCTAGTTTACTGCCTGGAAACACAAACTTTTATGTTGGAACAAGTGAGGAGTTAATATAAGGATGGGAATGAATGGCTGAGCAAGGGAACTATAATGGATCTCTTTATTTAGCTGGTCTATGCTGCATAAAAATGACTGCAGAATTATGGCATTGTAATTGCTTTGTGGATGAGTAGGAAAATGGATTTCCTCATAGTTCATAGCATAATTCAGGTTGGAAGAGACCTCTGAAGGTTACCGAGTCCCAGCTCCTGACAAGAACAGAGCACTTCAACAATAGTTGAAATGGCTCAGGACCTTCCTCAGTTGAGTTTTGAATGTTTTCATGGTAGAGATGATACAATCCCTTCGGGCAGGCTGTTTCAATTCTTAGCCCCTCTTTGGAAATAATTTTTTCCTTATATCCTGCTGGAGTTTATTTTGACAACATATCTCATCTGAGGGAGCCTTGACCTGGTTGCTATATTTCAAATGCAGCCTCCATAGCGCTGAATAAAGAGAAATAATTGACTTTCTTGATCTGCTGGCTAAGCTTTTGCTTATGCAGCCCAGTATGTGGTCAGCCTTTGTCACAACAGGATACATTGCTGACTCATATTAAACTTACGGGCCATCAGGGTGGCTTCCCTGCTGGTCCCTTTCAACAAAGCTCTTTTTTAGCCCTGTCTGTCCTGTTGCATGGAGATTTTTCTCTTCCCTTGCAGACCACTAGCATGTGATTGCGTGGGATGAAATAGCAAAGTGATTCAGAAAACTTTGAAACAAGCCCATATTGAAACTGTTGCCTAGAGTGGTGTCCTTATCTTTTTGGGTCCTCAGAAATCTGCAGTTTGTTGTCTTGCCATACCTGGCCCTCAGTCTAAGGTTAACCTTCCCCCTCTTGCTTTCTATACACCTATGATCCTCCTCTTTGGAAGTTAAGAGTAAACATAGTAACAGCAAAACTTTTAGAAATAGAGACCATAGGTGAGAAAGGAAAAGGATAAGAAGGCACAAATGTGATTCTTAGCTTGCAATTATTAGGACCCTGGCACAGACAGTAGATTGCATAAACAATCAAAACACTATGAGACTATGAAACTAGCATACATTACGAACATTAGAGTAGTGTTGCCATGTCAGATAAAGCTCTTTTAAAAGTACATTTTGTTCCCTTTGTAATGATTTTGCTTTTGAAATTACTCTGTATGAAACTGTTTAATCCTTACAAGTGTGACTATCCCTGCACTGTTCAAATGCCTTCTCCTACTTCATTTTATTTCTTATCAGGAACAGCACTCCAAACACTTGTCTCAGTGTTTATATCAAAGCAGACAAAATCCAGACCTCTGAAGGACTGAATTGCTTTATTCATTTTTGTTCGTCACAGAGAACAAACCCCATACTTTCAAGAGCACTAGGTGTATTTGTAGCACCTTGCCCATTGCAAGGAAATTTTTCTACTCTTAATGTTCTGCTTTGCTCATTCTTTCCTCCATTGTCATAACTGAATTCATAAAACAGTTCTTTTTTGTTGTTGTTTTATAAATGGAACATTCTTCAGGAACAGAGCAAGAATGCATGCACAGGAATCACTGAAGAGTCACCTCTGTTGAGAAAAAGACTCTTTCAATAGTGAAAATTACTAAATTTGACATATGAAAAACATAAATTTGTTGTTTGCTCACCTAAAAAATACCATTTCACTGAGCAAAGTAATTTAGGAGTAACTTATTTCATAATTATTTACTTCTATAATAATTTAAAGACCTAATTAACGTATCATTTTAAGTGGGAAGAAAATGTGATGACAAGGTTCAAGAGTGAAGGTTAGATTCAGCTGGTGCTCCTTTTTCTACAATAGAGTAGCTCTGAGAAAAAGATGTATTGTGTTCCTTTTTTCAAGTTCTTGCAGCAGGTTAAGAGTTTATTTTGCTATTATATCCATCCCAGACATGCTAAGAAACTACTTTGTCATTTATATCTATCCCAAACAGCAGGGGATTGTTAGACCTGGACTTGACAGGGTGAGTTTGAGCTGCACCAGTCTGAGAAATGCAAACAGTTGGGAAAGTTTTTGTGTTTGGGCTTATTTATCTGTGAAGACCTCCCACCCACTTTGTTCCCAGTTTTTCTTTCCAGTTACATAGAATAATGTGTGGAAAGTAGTACAAGCGAAATTTTTAAGAATAAGTATAACCTGTTTCATGAATAATTCATTTCTGTCTTGTATGACTTCATTATGTCATGTATAACTAGCACTTTGTACTGTCAGGCGGAAAAGCTACGAAAAGTGTTTAACCGTGCAGCATAAATTCATAACTTGTAATTTGAAAAGTGACATTATATTGCACAAGTCCTACCATTCTCAAATGTCCTTTACCAGATACTTTATTTAATATTTTAAAAATACAAGACTTATTTTTTCCACATAGAAGTCTGATTTTATATAAACAAATCATATATTTCATAATCTTCACTGACTGAACAGGTCTCATAAAGGAATTACTTTCAACTAAAGCCATAGCTAAATATTTCATCAGTTATGTCAGGTAAGGAAACATATTATACTCATCTTCTAAGTGAGGAAACTCTGGCACTACTCACAAATGAATGAGTATTGTTCCCTAATTGCCTAAAGAAACAGTCAGCAACACAGCTGCAAGTTTGCTGTTGTTTGAAGCCCAAAGAGTGACATGGCCTGTCTGGTACCTGCACATTTGGTTAGTTGGTTGCTTGTTGCAGTGGGAAGAAGTTAAATGCTACGTTCAAGACTGTGTTTGCAGCTACAACTATTTGGTTGTATTTGTATTAATAAAATTAATATTAATATTATATTTCATGCAGTTTCATAGGTGCTGATCATGGAATGTGTTTCTGGAGAAAATGTTCCTAGAAGGATGGTAAGTTGCATAGGGGCTGGTTTGCCTTGGGATGTCCTCCTGCAGAAAAGGAAAGAAAGCAATCCAGCCTTCTTCTTCTTGCATCTCTCAAACTATGCAAATAAGTTATAAGGTCCTACCTTCAATACTAATGTAATCATAGAATCATAGACTTGTTTAAATTGTAAAAGATATTTAAGATCAAGTCCCATCATTAACCCAGCACAGCCAAGTCCACCACTAAACCATGTCCCTAACCGTCTACATGTCTTTTAAAGACCTCTAGGGATGGGGACTCATCCCTTCCCTGGGATTTACACTCCCAGCAGAACCCCCAGAAATTTAATGACACAGGGCTTTCTTTCTCACCCAAACAGCATAAAGAAAGGAAAAAAAAAATATAAAGAAGGATAAGGGTGTCTGTACTTCGTTTTAGACACCAAAATTAGGTTCCTGAAATTTCCCTTTAGCGGTGTTTTGAATGCCACACTTCTCTCCATTGAATAGACAGGGAACCTGAGCACTGACTTTAATATTGCTTCATTCTCAGTGTAAGTTTTTGACAGGTGCAAAGTAAATTTCATACTTCATTTTTTCACAGTGTCAAATATGGTTTTCTAAAATTACTATTCCTGTTACTAGCAGTTGTTCCTCTGCAGTGTTTAGAAACAGCTGCATTCAGGGTCAACAATTTCATTACCTAGTCATAAATTCAGTTAAGAGCTGTGTGTACAGACCCTCACTGACTTGCCAGTGCACCCAATAAGGAACAGAATCAGGATTAATTGTTAAGTCTTACCACTCTAGTGTCCTTCAGTCTCAGTGCTCCAAGCAGGCTTAAAAAAACCTTCCTGCTTTTGTTTTAATTGCTTCATTTTTCCATCACAATCTGGAGGCAAGAAGAATCATAGGCATTGATATGGATTTCTTTTTCTGGTAAATAAGATTTGTTTTGCATTTTAAACTGTTGAACAGGGTCTTTTTCTTTCAAATACATATTTTTCCCTTTAAGCATACCATTATGTATATATCTCACGAATGCAGAGAAAAGATCACTACACAGAAATGGGACATGAATGACATTTTGCTATCATGTATCATCATCGTTTTAAAAATAATATGTTTGTTAAGATTGCTCTCTTCACAAACTGTGATCCAAGAGCAAAGCGACCTCGTGACAACCAACAATTACAGGCAAAACATCTCAGAAATAGTCTTTAAAGGATCAAGCCTCAGGCAAGTTCTGTTTCCTGTAAAGTCAGAAGAAAAGTTAATAGAAAGTGAGTCTTCAAATGAACAGAAACTAATTTGATACTTGGCAGTAGCTAAGGAAGAGTTTCTTTCTTCTTTAACTTTTTATTTTGCTTTGCTTCTCCTCTTTACAAAGAGAAATTTTGTACTTTTTCATACATCTTCATCAAACCTTTAAGGCAGAAGAGTCTAGATAAGACAAGTGATTCATTGAGCCAGACTTCCCAGGTGAAAAGTGTATGTTAAAATTACATATGAAGAATGCAGATAGGATTTTTATATTCACCTATTCCCTACAACAGCCTGGCATGTGAGATTATTCTAGGGATGCAAATTTGCTCACTAAATTCCATTTTCGCAGTCTTTGAACCAGCAGTAATCCTGGGAAGGCAACTACTGCTCTTCTTTATTCAGTATGCAGGTCACTATAAAATTGCTGGTTCAGAACCTCCTCATCTGGCCTGCCATCACCTTTTCATGTCAAAAAAAGTTGCTAAAGGCATCAGTTCTAAACCCAAAGAGGACAAATAGATGACTCTGCCATCATGCCTTTGTGAAGGGGTTAGCTCAACACTTCCTTGGAACACCTGACCTTGCAATGTCATTGCAAAAAATTAATTCTGGCCTATAGGTAACTTATTTGTGTAGAAGTTGGCAGAAATTGGATGATTTATCAATCTTGTCCTTCATTTGCAATTGTAAATAGAGTATTGAGTAGGCAAGTTCTATTTTCATCATACAAATTGACTGTCTGGTACAGAATTATTCAAATACTAATCCTAATTTGCACCCAGTGCAATACTATTCAAGTCAAAGGGTAAAGCTGGGGGGTTAACCTCACACAGCAATTGACCCATTTAATTTTCATTGTGTTCTGTTTGGTGCTTTATTTATTAGAGAGTAAAGACGGCATGCACCCTGCAATTGTAATCCCATGGAGGAAGAAGAAAATTTGAAGTCCTTTTCTGAGGCAGTTATGCAACTGAGTACTGTGATCTTCATTGGTGAGGCATGGTTGTCACCAATTAATTAATCTTACTCCTAGTCCAAGTTTTAAAACAATGTAAACTTCACGTGGTCAACACAAATCTTAGAGCCTTCTTCCTGCTGTGTTGCTGGAAGGATCTCTGGCATTAAAGATGGAGTTGCATAAAAGAAAGAGTTTGGAATTGATTACTCTTTTTTTATTTTTTTTTCCCTCCAGCAAATGTATTTAACTTGTCATTGCCCCCTCTTTTCTGTCACCTTGCTTATCGTCCCTCAGAGTTTTCTTTTAATCTGTAATGATACCCAGATACATTATTTACTTGAAAAGTTTTCAAACAAGCACCTTGTGTTTTCTCTGATGTTCTCACTTCATCTAGGGATATCTTCTGGGTAACACATGCAAATACAGCTCACTAACATTCCTTAATTCCTCCAAAAACTTATTTCTTTTACTGTGAAGTCTAAACATTTGTGAAAGTCATCAGGTAGCTTGTCTTTTAGAACCTTGCTGGTTTAGTTCATGAACATTGTTTCAATAGTTTCAAAGTTTTAATTCATAAAACTGTCCATATCATAGAATCATAAAACAGTTTGGTTGGAAGGGACCTAAAGATCATATAGTTTCAATGCCCCAAACATGGGCAGAAATACCACCCACTATGTCAGGTGGCTCAAAGCCCCATCAACCTGGCCTTGAACATTCTAGGAATGGGGCACCCACAGCTTCTCTGGGCAGCCTGTTCCAGTGCCTCACAACTCTCTGAGTAAAGAATTTCCTTCTAACATCTAAACTAAATCTCTCCTCTGTAAAACTATTTCCCCCTTGTCCTACCATTGTCTCCCCATATAAAAAGTTGCTCTCCAGCTTTTTTTATAAGCCCCTTTAAGTACTGAAAAGCTGCAATGAGGTCTTCCCAAAATGTTGTCTTCTCCACATTGAAGAACCCCAACTCGCTCAGCCTGTTTTCATAGGAGAGGTACTTCATGGCCCTCCTCTGTTCCCACTCCTGCAGGTCCACATCTTTCCTCTGCTGAGGACCCCAGACGTGAACAAAGGACTCCAGGTGAGGTCTCACCGGAGCAGAGGAGAGGGGCAGAATCACGCCTCTCAACCTTTTGGCCAAGCTGCTTTTGATGCAGCCCAGGATATGATTGGCTTTCTGGGCTGCAAGTGCACATTGCCAGCTCGTGTCCAGCCTCTCATCCACCAAAAAAACATGTCTCTTTTTTTTGAAGTTTTAGTTTACATTTTCCTTTGGATTTTTTTTTTTGTTTTGTTTTGTTTAATATTTTTCAATGGTGTCTTTCCCAGTATGATAATCTGTGACTTTGTGTAATATTAAGGAATTAGAAAAACACAATGCCATATAACTGATTTCTATGGTGTAAACAACATGACTGACTAATCCTGCTCTGTTTATATGATTTTTACATGCACAAATAAGTACAAGATTAATTGGTAGATTTTATGTATAGTTCAAATCCTTACCCCAACATCTAACTACAAGTCAATAAAATGAGGGAAGACATAGAAGCACCATTATGAAGGTGAAGTCTGACCTTAATTCCATATTTTATTTTTTCCTTATTTTATCTGGTCCCTCTTACAGCCTGTCCCCTAAAACAGTGTCCAGCTCCCCCACATTCTTTCCCTCTGTCTCTATTATGGATTTTGATTTGAACTGTGATATACATGGACTCACTGTCAGGAAGCAAATAAATGGAATGCTATAGTACACTTGCCTACACACTATACAGCTTTTCTTGTTCATGAATTTGTATCTTAAATTTATTGTTTTAATATCTCAAAGTCCAACAGCTTATTAACTGCTCTGACACTCAGAATACACTTTTTTTGATCATGTGCCACTCATTCTAATGGCTTTGTTTATTGAAGGACTACTAAATCTTATAAGCAAAGGTTTAATTTCCTCCTTTGAAAGAAAAGGAAAAAAAATGACAAAAGTACTTGATGTTGGCTGTATAGCAATGAGGTATTCATCTCTATTTCTGTCTATTGAGATGCTTTTCAGACTAATAATTGGGAATTGATCATTGTACAAATCTATATTACTGCAACAAAAATGACATATGCATTGCACTGATAGGATTTTAATATTGAAATCAATTTTTCATAATAATATTGCATGGGGATGCATGAACTTTTCACACTTAAAATGTATTTTGAGACCTTCAAGAATAGTTAGTATTTCTAATTATTTCATGTAGATTTTGATTCCCCCACTTGAATTGTTTAGTTAATAAGTACTGGAATTTTAAAATTACATTCTCTCACATTTTTTTCATTATTATGATGAGAATTTTATCTTCTTTGGGCATTTATATTTCCATAGGTAATAAGCATAGTCAGTTGTTGCAAATCTCCTGATTCTGAACTGGTTTCTGCCGTTTTTCATACTGTAAAATTAATTACAAAAGTTCAGTAGTAGAACAGTTGTGAGAATCACATGTGGGGTGAGGGGCAGAATAGAGAAATTCAAAATGTGGAGAATTAATTGAAGGAGGAAGAACCTGGACAGGGGTCTGAGCCACAGAGGTTGAAAAGCTATTTCCTGTAGTCCCAGGCATAAAAGTGTTTCAGGTTCATGAGGAGAACATGACAAAGTGGACTTTTTGGTAAGGTGGTGTCCATCAGATGAATCTCTTTTTGGGGTGCTAAGGTCCATTTCCACCAGAACTTGACAACAGCTAGGGAAAACTTTCTAAATCTTAATTTTCTCCTGCAATAGCTGTGGTAGCAAACAGGCTAGCAGCAGCCCTGGCAAAGCATCCCAGTAGAAGAGGGCCTACACACAGAGACAAGTAAAGGTCTACACCCTAGCACTCAGTTGGAGGCAGAGGCATCCTTATGAGCTGAAAAACGTTAGAGGGGGTGCTGTTCTCCACCAGATAGAACCCATCTGGTCCCTATGTGGTTCCAAATTGACTCTTGCCACATGATTCCAGACCTCTGGAATCAGCTTGGGGCATCTGCTGCTCTTCAATTTGTTTGAACCAAGGCTGTGTTCCTATCTCAGTTAGCTAGAAGTGTTGAAACAAGAAGACAAATTCAACCTTCCCGTAAATTTTGATGCTCAAGAAAAAGAGGTAGAACTAGGATGACCCTCCAAGTGGGGTATTTTGATGAGCAAACTCTGAATCTATCTGGGACAGGATTTGCATTTCCACCTTCTCTTCTATTGTTCCTGTATCTGTACTATTAGATACCCTGGATCATGCAGGAGATGGGAGTTAGGAGACTGATTCTCTCCTTTATGCTTAAGCAGAGATGCTTGTCACTATGCTGGTGTCATTCCGTAGTTTTGGTGGGGTGCTGGCAACGGGGACTGCAGGGTGGCCCCTGCAAGGAGTGTTCAGGGCTGCCGCATGCTGGACACAGCTGGTTCCAGCAGGGTCCATCCCACCCAGCACAGGGCAGGGATGGGCCCTCCAGCCAAGGGAGCGTCATTTTGGGGAAAACATATTTTTAAAAGGGTCAAACGCTGCACATGCAGTGAGGACTGAGGAGAAAATGAGAAAGAAACAGCCCTGAAGACACCAAAGCGAGAGAAAGAGGAAGGGAGGAGGTGCCCCACGGCAGAGATTCCCTGCAGCCCCTAGAGGAGACCATGAGAGCGTGAGAAAAGTGTGAGGAGGAAGGAGCAGCATAGTGGAGCTGTTATGGACTGACTCCCACTCCCCATTCCTCTCCATCACTCATGGGGAAGGAGGGAGAGGAGCTGGGAATAAAGGAGTGGAGTGGAACCTGAGAAATAGGCAAGGCTGGGAGGGGGACAGATGTTTTTAGTTTTGTCTTTGTTTCTTACCATTCTATTCAATTGTCAGTAAATTAATTTTCCAAAAGTGAAGCTTGTTTTTCCCGTGGCAGTATTTGGGGAACAATTAATCTGTCCTCATCTCAACCCATGAGCTTTTTCATCACATTTTCTCCCCTGTTCAGCTGAGGAGGAGGCTGAGTGAGCAGTTGGGTGGCAGTTTGCCTCTTAGCCACTGCTAACCCACCACACCTACAACACAGAATTATACATGGTCACTAATTCTGCCACTGACTGACTATCCATGACTTCTTCCTCTGTCTGAAAGAGATTCAAAGATACTTCCTCTGCATCAACACCACAAGCTTTAAGTATCTATTGTCTATAAAGTGATACGTCTCTGTTACTCTTCATAGTTATACAATGAGTGTAATAGACAGTGAGTTGAATGTAATTTGTTAAACAATCAGCAATATCACAAATACAGACTTAAGGAAGAAAGTATTTCAAGTAAAAATGTGCCAGGATGTGCCCCTTGGCTAATGTCTTTTGTTTGACTACTGACAAAATTTTTAGCTGCTTAACAGTAGGATGATTGTTTTATTAATAAGAATTAATACCAGATACTGATACTAATTAATGATGCCATTGCAATTCAGATGACCTGACTTCCTTTTTAATATTCACCTTAGCCATTTTTCCCAAGGCATTTTAAGACACTCACAAGATTAATTGTATTTAGGTGCAATTGCTATCTGTTCTGACTAGTAATGGCCTATTGACTTTCTGAGACAATGGCATAAGATCAATGAGGATTTGGAGAAGATGAGTAAAGTATGTCCACAAACACTGATGTCTTGAGTGACATAAATATCTTCACCTTTGGTACTTTGCTTTATGCAGTCAGAATAAGCCAAAAGCTGGTCAGTATTGTCTTATAAGCCTCTGTGAAACAAAACAGGCAGAGCTCAGTCTACTTCAAGGCCACTACTTGGTTAGTATCAGGTCAACCTGTTTTACTGACACTTTATGAAAAGAGAGCGAAGATAGATTAACAGAGCACCAGCTGCTCCAGTCCCTTATATTCATGGGATTGGAAAAAGCATAGGCAGATGAGGGCTGCTATGCCAAAGCCAACATATTTCCAATATGTATTTCTGGTTCTAATGTATATGACACGTCCTGTTCTGATGTGGATATTGGCTCTGGCACATCTGCTCCCTGCACTTTGTGCAGCAAGGAAATAAACCTCAGGGATTTTCGTGAAAGGTTTTACTAGTGGAGATGGATCCTTCTCCCGAAGGTAAAAGCCACTCCTGCATATAAGTGATTTCTTCTGCAGTCACCACTATGTATGATGTACTACATGGGCTGAATTTATCTGCACAGTTGAAAGATTTATTTTTTCTTTCTTTTTTAGTCTGAGGTTTGCTCAATGGTAAAATTCCTCCAAGTTTAAATTCTTAGGAAAAAAAATAAAATTAAATGGTATAGTTTCAATTTTACTTAATTTTTATATATTTTTTTCTGAAATCTGTCTTAAAATATCTCAGTACAGAAATAATAATTTTAAGTATTTTCTCATGTACAATGCATTCTGCCTTTCTCACTTATTTAAGTAACAAACACTTGATTTTTTTTAATTTGCTGACTTTTTGATTTAAGTGTGTATTATGTTTGTAGAGGGTATTACATATTGTCTAATGGTTCTACAAATGGTGCTCTGAGTTCTGTGTCTCCTGTAAATTCCTGTTCAGCACCTGAAAATCTTTTTTTCCCTCAGATACATAGAAAAGCTCCTGGTTTCCACTGACAGAGAGTTATTCATCAGCTCTGCTTACATTCTGAAATTTTTTAACTGCATGGACCCAGAGAGATCTACAAAAGAGAGCTGAGAAGCAAGCCAACCAGAAATCACAGTGGCTTTTGTAAATTCTGTCAGCTGGTTAGCCAAGTTCTGATGGCAGTCTAGGTAGGTGGTTATACCTATAGTTTTCATGGTGTTATTGGAAATTGCTGACTAGAGGGATTTGCTTTAAGTAAATGACTCCTCTGTTCTGCAGAAAACCTGTGGAAAAAAATAAAAAGGAAAACTGATCTTTCGGATTTGTTTGTCAAACACTTCTCATAATTTAAGTACATAGTCATATTATTTTGTACATCAAGAATTTATTTACTTATAGATTACAGGGGTTTGCACATGAAAAATGCCCATATATCCATATATTCCTGTGGGCCCATTCACATCATTGCAGTTATTTATGTGAACTTTTTGTAGAACTGAGGCCTTGTGATCTCATCCATATATAAAACAGTCACAGATTCCACCCTGAAGGGCTTTCAGGTGAATGAGTATGTGACAAAGGAAAATGTCATCATATGTGTTTTCCGTAACATGCTGCATTAACCCTGTTTCACAAAGGAGATGCTGCCCTTGTCATCTATACAGTTGAACCCTTGTTGAACACTTTTAGTGTACATACACATGGCTAGACTTCGCGAACGAAGATTTACAAGGGCTCTACCCACGCTTGCTACAAGCACGTTGGTGGCTAAATAGGCCAATGCGAGATAGGCAAGTCCGGTCACAAAAGGCACAGTGGAAAGTCTCTGTCGGCACTACTGGCAAGTACACGCCTTGATAACCTATTGAGTTTGCTGATCTAATTTTGGACATTGGAACTAATACCAGCGGCATTAACAAAAGTATCATTGAGAGTGTCTTTGCTTCAAACCTGCCTTCATTTTTCTGTTCAAATACCTGAGAATTCCTTCATTTACCATCTGAGATTTAAATCACAGGGCAAGAAATTACTGAGGCCTCATTGTTTCTTGTGTGATACCTTTTCTTGACAATATTTGTCTCTAGTGTCGCTGAAGTTCTGTGACAAACAATAGAAAATATTTTTTTTACTTGGGATTCTTTGTCTTTCCACCATCCCTTGCACTCCATACTTTTAAGAAGCAGAATTGTGTGCTCCTTCAGTGTGAAGAAATATTGCTTATTAGCTGTGACTGTAATGAAGCTTTCTTACACTGATTACAGGAAAGTGATATTGCTGACAGAATGTAGCCTACAATTTTGAAAGAAGCTTTTCAATATTTCTCTCCATCTTTACACAAGATCAGTTCCATTTGAAAAGCTATCATGTTTCCCTATAATAGTGCAAATGAGTCAGCTACTTGGATAAGTAAAAACAGTACATCTGAGGAGGACATGCCATTGGGAAGCCTATAAAAGCAGCACAGTGAAGGCACACAAAAGACAAATGACAAAGATAGGGAATAGCAGGGTGCTGAGAAAACACTGGTTGATATTAGGGAGATAACATGAAAAGAAAATGCAGAAGCAGTCCGTGGTTCATTACTGTCACAGTTCCACTTCTAAAGATTCTCCAGAAAATCTAAAAGGGTTCCTAGCACCTATGCATTTCTTCTGTATCACCTGCTTGCACAACTTATCCCTCCCCACTGCTGTTCGTTCCCCTGGCCATAGCCCTACAGAATTCCTTGTTCCACCACCTGCAGCTCCCTGGCAAAATTCTTCTTCCCTGTCTCTTAACTTGTTACTCATTTTCCAGGATGTGCCTCTCAGCATCAGGTAAGTGGTATGAGAGGTGCTGGAACACATTCTGAGTGAAAAAAACAGGGAAACAGGGAGCAAATAGAGCTCCCCTAGCAAGGCACTTGCCCTCATCTTGTTTTGAGCTAGTTTAGAAATCTCCATGGGCTGCTGCACTGGGCATACCCTGTTTAATCCCTCAGCTGAGCAGAAGGACAGTCTCAGTGTGCTATACACACATTGTGCAACAGCCATGATTGCACAGTTCTGATATTAAGTGGTTCTTTCTTATGTTAACTAAGTGAAGAGAGGCAATAACAAACTGTTTGAATTTGTATAGCTCTCTCCTAGGTGTAAAAAAATTATTTTTTTAACAAACATATCTGTTAACAACAGGGTTAAAACCTATTTGTTATTTGGCATGTAGAAAAAAAAGGCAAAAGGGAAACATGAAATTTTGTCTGAAGCAAAGTCATCCCCTTATTCACCTGTAATTATGTACCTAGCAAATATTTCAAACAATAATAGGCTAATATCTGAGAGCTGTAGAAAGGCTATTTGTAAAGAAAAATATTTTAAAACATCATGGTTTTAAAAGTGTGAATGTATTTAAATACAAGATATGCACTTACAGTCTCAATACCATTAAAGTTTACTGTGTAAAAATAAATATCCAGTTGCAATGCATCAAGCATTTAAATGAGAAGGATTGTCATTGTGGTGGTTTAGTTTTCTTGGTTTTGGTTCAGGCCTTCCTTGGTAACCAGGTTATAACTAAGGAAGTATTCCAC
>JAWWEW010000001.1:60766576-60825329 GCA_035583185.1 Anabacerthia variegaticeps
CTCTTTGGGGGGGGGGGGGAATCCGTGTGGTCGGCAGTTGGGTTTGGCACGGAGCCAACTCAACCCTCCACAGTCATGCATGTGAAAAACCTCCATTGTACTGCTGTTTCTGAAGTAAATGACAAAAATCACAGAGTAATTTGCATAACTTGGAGATTAGAAATGTATCTCTTTATCCGTATTAATATATTTGCCCTTCTTAATTATAAAGATTTGAATCTTATTTTAAAATAATTTCCTAGAAAATATTCTTGGGGATAGAAGCTTCATGTTAATTCTGGATGGATTTTTGCCTAACCTTACAAAAGAGATAAATTGCTTCTATTTGATAATAGCCAATTTAAAAAAAAATAAAATATTGAGGATATCTGGCAAAAAAAATGATGCCTACATAGGAAAAGGGGACTTAACATATGTTTGGCTCATTTTATCTTTGAGAGAAGAAGGTTAATGCTTTGGATGAGTGGAAGCAGAACACATCCAAACACTGTTGGAATAAAATACGATGAACATGACTATACAATGAAGGAAATGAGTGGCAAACAAAGCTTCTGAGGTGGCCTCCAAACTCCCAGGAAGCCCTAGCATCCACACAATAAAAGATATTTTACCAGTTTAGATGGTCAATGAAAACACGATGTGGTGTGTCACAGCATGTATCAACATATAAGTGTTGACACAGTGTAGAAGAAGACAGTCTGTTCTTTCAAATTCTGCTGTGTTCCCTACACTGTTCTGTGAACACTGGACTGAACTATTTCTTTTTTTTCTATGAAACTCGATATCATTAAAAACCCCCAGATGTTCTTTACAATTTTGAGCTCAATACTTCCCATCGGGGTAACTGCATGACTCTCATTGCAATGGCATCTCAGTTCCAGTAAAGCAGAAAATTAGGGTAGAAGATACATCATCCTCTTCCTGGCAAGGGAGAGTTTGTTGCATGTGTAGACTGCTGTAGTAGATGGAAAATAGCTGTGAGAAACCTGAAAAATATGAAATGCAGGCTAGAAATAAAAATGAGTAACTGCTAAACTTGTCATTCTTATGGGGAAAAAAATCAAGTACACAACATTTGCAAGCAGCAATTTTATTCAGAGTCCCCAAGGTACAGTAGTACTATTGAAAATGTCCCACTTAGGCAAGCTTCACCGCTTTTAAATGGCAGAAAAAGTCAGTGAACATCTGGCTGAGATCTATTATCAGCATAATCCTAACGCTGCTTTTGTCCCCTCATTCAGTTATCTGGAGGCTCTGTCTTCTTATCCATATCTCTTTATCTTTGATCTCCATAGGCTTTTCCATCTTGCAGTGACAAAAAATAAGATGTAGCTTCAAATGCCACCATGCAACAATAAGAACTAAGCATGGGTGCCATCTCTATATCCTTAAATTTCAATGTGACTGGCAAAAATTGGAATATCAGAAATAACTATGGAAATTGGGATATTAGTAGTAATACAATTTAATTGATTTTATGATCTTAACTTACACAGGATTTACAGAGGCAGCTATATGCCAATGATTAAATAGATCTCTGCTGTTTTATAAGTATAAATATTTACTTTGTATTTTCAGATAGTGTTTACTTAGTATGGACATTGGGTTATGTGTCTAATAAGTCTTCATCTTTTTCTTTAAAATAATCCTTTCTTCACCAAAGAATGTAATCATGATGTAGTGGTGTCTGCAGGATCAAATTCTAATCTAGTTAGTTTTGTTTATTCAGCTATTATATCAAAATGAGATATCGAGTAGAGCAATTATTCTGAAGAAAGAGTATCTAGCTTTTAGAAACTGATATTGCATATATACTACTTGTTATTCAGACTTTTTAATAGCTTAGGCATCTGCCTGGACTTGACAAGCACAAACATGAATCAAATGACACAATAAATAATATTGCTATTTGAGGGAGATGAGAAAAACAGAATAGCCGTAATTAATTCCTAAAGAACAACAATAACAATTTTTCCTTCTGGGGGATACGTGTGTGTGTGTGTGTGTAAATCTCTCCTTCTCCTGAAATCATTTGCACTCACAGTTTGAAATTATTTGGGATTCCTGGGCAGCACTGATTCACAACGAGCCAAGTGGTGGTGTTTGTGTCAGCTAATCTCCTCCCTGTGCCTCGTGCTGCCAGGCACTTGCTAGCCATGCTTGCCTGGGGCTGCCAGGGCTGGTTACTAGCACTCTGCACTTGCCATTCTTCCATGAGACTAACCCTGGAAATTACTGTGTTTAGAACAGAACGTTTAAAAAGGAGTCATTTGCATCATTTTTCTGTTGTAATGTTTTGTATGTGTAGGTGCATGTAACAGTCAAGCTATTTCTACAAGCTGGAAAAATAAAAATAAAAAAGATTTTAAGTGTTTAGGAGGTTGTTGGATACAGTGATGGCAGAAGTCACAGAATTACACAAATGCATAAGGCAAAATAAAATGAATGTAAAAAATAAACCGTGGATAATAACACAGGTTTGGGGTCTTTCACAGACTTCAACTTTCACAGTTTTATTTCTGCAAGGTCATTGGATAAATTTACCCCAAATTTGCATTCCTAATGATGATGAGGTTTTTTTGTTGACTGCTCATGCTTTTCTAAGAAATTTTTTTTCTATTGTTTTAGGCAATCAAATGCTTGTTAATGGTATCTTCCAAGTCTTAATTTTTTTCTGTTGTTTGCAAAATCCTGTACTGATTAAGATATGAAAACTTTTAATTGAACTCTTTTTTCTCCTTTGGATTTTGCCACCCATCACTCCATACTCCATCACTATTTTGTGCAGTATATAACAGCATTCTTTTCCCTGACAAAGCAAGAGAAATCAAAAACTGAGAAAAAATAGCAAATATGTCACAATCTTGAGGCAGAGCTGAAGGAAACTTTTCAGAAACAAGTTGGTTGCATTTAATTATTCAAGATAAAATCCATCATATTTTTATGTTCTGAGGTTATGAATGTCTGTTTGTTGAGTGCACATGAAAAGGGAACTTTTGGATTTAGCATGAAAGGACAGAGATTTAAGAATGTCCTGATTGATGTGCTGAGATTGTTTGATGCAAGTCCAGAAAAAACATCAGCTGTACGATTGATGCAGCCCATACAGTGACTGGTGAGACAAATTGTTCTGCTGGCAAAAGAGAAGTTTGGGTCAGAAAGGTCTACCCCGACATATTTTCTTATGATATTTCATTTTCAGCTTTTCCAGCCACTTGACAAGTTAAACTCCCTTTGTGCTGTTATAGAACAGTGAATTCAAAATGAAGATCTGGCACCATAGGGAAATTTGGGCCATTATGTAGAGTAATACAAACTTGCAGTTTCACAGACTATTGTAACATACTGAGGTCAGATGTTTTCATGAAGACAAATGGTCATCCCCATTGCACATGATTTGCACACTGGCCATGGGTAGATGTCACAATTTCCAGTTCTAGATGACATCTATAAAATATTTTGTACTGTAATGTATTGTTTGGGTGAATTCCAGTTGGAAAAGACTGAAGTCATCTGAAAGCAGTTAAAATATAATTGCAAATAGAATTTGTAGTTTGTGACAAGTATTTCTAGTGTGCTTCCTGGCTGCCATTTCTCCTGATTTTGTTTATCAGATACAAATTATGGGAGGACAGACACCTCTTCTCCCACATACAGGATGACTACAGGAGTCTTTGTGTCTCTTTGTATTTGTGGTACCCTCTGAGCTGTGTTTTGTTACCTTTCCTTTGCCACACAGGGAATTGGGAGTAAGGAGAGAAGAGGTTGCAGCTGCTTGGTCCTACTCCAAAAGGGACAGCCTACACTGACAGTATTAAACAAGGCAAATTGGTTACTGCGGATCTCCAGTCTCTTAGGGTTTGCTTAATTAATATGATATCTGACACTGGACTCTGACATCAAGTTTAGAGTTCCTTTCTACACATTTGGGGGCCTTTATACCCTTCTCTGCATATAGCTATTGGCTCTTATGTTACTTTTTAGCCCGCTGGCTTTGTTATTTGCAGTACATGTTTTCCTACTTTCTTCTCAGCCTAACTGCATTCCAAATCCCATGTAGTTCACAGCATACAGAATATCTCTTTTTTGAAAGGGGCCAGAAGGCTTTGATGACATTCTCCTCCAGTTCAGGTCTCTCAGAGTTCATACCAAAAATCGGCATGTATCTAATGGCTAGATCCATATTTTTTCATCATTTAACTTTTGTCTCTTAAGTTTTGGGTCTTCATCATTTCTGCAGTGATGTTCTGTTCTCTGTTTGGTGCCTACTGCACATTGAGGTCACTTGTGACCATCCAAATGGCAGAGCTGCCAGAGCTCTTCCTTGTGTGCCTATCCCTATGCTGACACAGCCATGAGACATGTGGCAGCTCATCTCTCAGGAATCTCATGGAGAGTGTCCCTGGCTCTTAGCACTTCACAAATTAAAACCATTTTAGAATTATCTTGCACTGAAGAGTGGAGCACCCTCCTTTCTCTTCTGAGTTCCTGCATCTCTGTGTGAAAATTGCCTTATTGGACAGTACACTTATTGAACTTGGGTGCTTCCTGCTCTTTATGCTGTGCTGGTCCAACAATGAGAAATTGTGAAAGGATGCACCATTTCTTTTTGTGTTTACACTATTTCTGTAATAGATTTCAGGTAATAGGTTGTACAGTGCCAAGGTTTTTGATTGGCAGGGAAATGTGACATTGCTATAGACCTGTAGTATCATTTGAGAGACTGTAGGGTACTGCTCTAATGCCTGTTGCCATTCCTAATACCAGTTGCAATTGAGGATCTCCTGCAAATTCTGTATTACATCTGCTAACCTTTCCTGATGTCTTTGAGGCCTTAGGGCATCCATCTCAAATGAAAATGTGCTGTTGCATCTACTTAAACACACTTTCACTATGACAACCAAATAATTAAAAATTGCAGAGTTATTTGAGTTGTTGGGTGGTTTTTTTTCCTTGTTTAACAGTGTGTAATAGAAATGCAAACCCAGAAAGTACATTTAATTGCCAATTTGAACTGTATAACATAGGTCTGCTAGTCCTACTATGAGTTTCTTCAGGCTTACATTTCCAGGTGATTGTCTGCTACCCCACCCTGCTGCTACTATATCACTGGCTGTATTTCAGTATTTAGTGTTTCTCTTATATATAACACAGTGAATTAATGAATACAACACTGCAGTTTTTTCCATGGTGTTTATAGGCTGCTGAAAACACAGATTATTCCTCAGCATGAGCTCTGATCATTCTTCTAGACAGTATGTTTTCAGATGCCATCTTTAATTTGTGATATTAATACTGAACTTGATCACTGTTCAGTGGTTTTACTGAAGTATTTACATATAGATTAGTGAAGTATTTTTTTCTAGAGTATGGAAAGCTCTCCAGGCCAAATTGGAATCATAAACTTTACTACAGTATCTCTATGACATGAATATGATTTTTGCTTATGAAATGGCCTTGGAGGTTTACTTTCAAAGCAAATGCAGTGCATTTCCTCTGCCTCATACATTTAGCTCCGACTATGTAGGGAATGATTTGGCAAGTGAGTGTTTTGAATGAGCAGCAGTGAGTGTATTCTGAGAATTGTTTTTTTCCACATCAGCAACCTTTTAAGGAAGATGAACTATTTCAGTGAGTTTTACCAAAAAATTACATTTTAAAATAATGAACTAATTAGTTAAGACACACATTACTTTATTATGGAAAAAGAAACCTTTCCCAGAGTGATAGCTTAGTTGCATAAAATACTTTTTCATTTTGTATTAGAATGGAAAGACAAACCTGTTATAGAAAACTTGGACCACTACTATTAATTATCTGATTTGGAGATCACCTCTGGCTGTTAAAAAGATTTATATTAATCTGTACTTGATAGATTCAGAAGGATTAAAGTAGTGAAGGAGAGTGAATAAAAAGAGAACATCTTCCCAGCTTCATTGTTAGATGACCTTGTGCCATGGTACGTTTAAATTGCTTACTTCCTATAACTCTATAAAGTTCTGTGTTTTCATTTCTGGGTTAGATTGAAGTGTCAACTGTTTTTGATGAATTACACTGGTAATATATGTTCATGTTCTTCTTTGCTGTTTTTTATTTATATATGTCCAGTATAATGTAGCTCACCTAAAAAAGCTTTTAGGAAAGATCTTTTTCTTTTAATTACAATTTTAGCAAGTTGGTTTTTTTGTTTCGTTGTTTGGTTGTTTCTTTTTCAAATGCCTTTACCGTTTTTCTGAAGAAATAAAATGTATGTTCAGATGTTTAAAAAAATTCAAATGAAAAGTTTATGTCAAATGTTCTGGTTTTTCATGTTCTGAAATTCAGAATATTTTGTAGGGGAAAAAAAAGACAGTTATAAAAAAAAAAAATTACAAGTTATTGCAACTAGTGATTTAAATCTTTATCTTTTAGCTTGATCTGTGTGAAACACTACTGAAATCAGAAGGTCTCCTTGCAAGAGCAAGGGTTTAGCTTTACCTTCAGGATTGGGGTCGTATTTATTTATTACTGAAAGGTGCAGAGGGGAGCAGATAGCTATAAGTGCTTTACTTCTGTTATTGAAGATTCTCACTGATGCAGAACCTGAAAAGAGCAGCAAATAAAATCAAGACACATTTATATACAGTATGTGTGCTGCTGAATTATAAAGGACAGTACATATATACACTGGTTTATAGACTCACGTGAGAAGGGACAGAGCTATCTACAGTCAAGTGTATTTTGTGCTGATTAACTGAGATTAATTGAGTTAAGTTAAACTATTACATCTGTATATTTTTCATGTGAAAGTTGTATAAAAAGCAACAGCTTTTCTATACATTAGATATCCCTGATGTGTTAAACTGCAGTGAACACGTTTTATGTGTAAGCAGATAAACAAAGTAATTTAGTATAACCATCAATAAAGTACAAGTTTGTATTTCTTTTTAACACTTCAATTTAAAATTAAGAGATATGTGTTGTTTTCAGATTTTGTTTTGTCTTAAAGAAAGCTCCAATCTCAGATAAATGTTTATTTTTCTGAAAAAACAGGGTAAAGCAGAGACATCTGCACACAGGAAATCGGTTGTTGCAACTTTGACTAGTGTGAAGAATACTAAACAAAGGTAATAAAACCCTCAAAATATTTTATATGTATTTTACATATTTCCTCATTTCAGAAGCTGTCATGAAGGAGTTAATTACACTGTACTGTACAGGGGGAGTGGTACATTATAATATCTGGTGCATACGGTCCTCATTTTTTTTCCCAGTGGATGTTTCCACTAGCTCTATTCCACACAGAAGTGAGAGCATACACTATTGCGAGAATAAAAACAACCATAAGTTATAAAGGGTTAAGTATGAGAAGAAGGCATTTTTCAGTGCCTACTGAATCTCATGAATATCAAGAGCTTTTTGTGTCTTTGTTAAACCAATCCATGCTTTCTCTTGTGGCTTTAAGCGGCATCTCTGACTATTATTTTTCTGTATCCCACTGTGTGCTGCACCATCTCAAACAGACTGGAGCTGCAGTTGCACTTCCACTACAAATGGTGATAAGCAAATACGTGCCCTCCTATCTGTTGTTTCCAAATGCAACATTTGACTGAGCGGAACAGGTTCTCAGACTTTACAACATTGCTCCTGTTGCCACCTGTCATTTAACATGGTTGCTTTTGGCTTTGCCTGTGTTGCATTTTGCTTCCAAAAGAATACAGACTCTTGAATGAAAAAAAATCAGAGAAAATCTGCTCACAAAATGAGACATCTAGACAGAACTGACTAAAGTAACAACACTGTCCTGCGCAGTTTATAACTGTGGTTCAAATACACAGAATCACAGAATCACAGAACATTCTGAGTTGGGAGGCACTCACAGGGATCATCAAGTTCAATTCTAAAGCACATGGCCTGAGCCTTGGCATTATTAACAGGAGTAAATTAGAAGATGCAGCCTTCTTCTCTTAGCCAAAGATTTCCTATTGTGGACTTAACTGATTAATATTAGGAGTAGTGTGATTTTGCTCGCTGTTTTTCTGTTGTTCTGATGCTTCTTCCAATTGCTTTTTAAGTTTCAACTGTAGCTTTCTGACAGAAATATTTTGCCACACAGAAAACACATAGGAAGTGCTGGCTCTAGGGACATCACTTTGGGCAGCTTAAAAGCCAATTGCTCCATTCCTAGGGAGTGAGTTAATGAAGTTGCATAAGACTCTGTCAAGTAGTTGTGGAAGAGAGTAGTTGCTAATGCTGTAATGTTGCTAATGCTTCCAAGATATTACAAGTCCTCTGACCTGAACCATCCTACCTTGTCTTATTTTGGTAGTATGAGCTTAGACTGCTAGCTGAGGGATGGAGAAAGGAAAAGGCCAATGACTGGCTTGGGGAGGAAGATCTCCATGGACTTCCTCAGTTGTTAGTGGAAAGACAGAAAGAGAAGTGTCCTTAGAAGGAAGTTCTTCACGAGGGCACATGTCAACAGTCTCAAGAGATATTCTGGAATGCTCTCTGTCATGGCAGCTTTACTGTAGATATTTATAATTTTTCAGGATGCTTCTTGGGAAGTTTTTAGCCCAGGCCAACTGTCTATCTAAAACTGCACCCAAAATTACACCAAGATGTGTTTCCCATCTTACTGCCTGAACTGGCCTGAAAGTACAAATGTATCTTGTCTAGAACTGCAAATACCTCTTCAAACCCAGTGCTTCCAGTATTTCCTAATTTCCAGTTTGTGCAAAATGAAGGTGGGATGGCAGTGAAAGGGGCAACTGCCTAAGCATTTCGCAGTATCTGCTAAGGATATGTGGTTACATTTCATACACCTGGGATGCTCTGGAAATGATGGCTGTGAGATGGGGATAGCAGGACTGTTTCTCCCAGTGTGCTGTAAATGGAGAAAACTTTGTCTAGAAACAACTGTTGCTAATTGCTTTATTTTTTAAAACCTTTCAGTAATAGTAAAATCAGCCGTGAGGAATGGGGCTTGAACCAGCACATAGTATCGTGCTGCTTTGGTTTCACCCTGAAAACCTGCTGCTTTCTTTGCAGAGTTTTCGTTACATCTGCTAGGGATATACTCTGATTTTAGCTTATTTCTAATCTAATTCCATTATCTGCTTGCACTTTTTGTATCTTTGTGTTCATGTATCTCAAATTAATTGTATACATTTTCTGTTCTCCCTCTGCACCTGAAATTTTATGCTGCTTATGTATCCTTCTTATTTATCTCTTAATATATTTTTCAATTCTGTTTTTATTTGCTATGGTCTTTTTCTCCTCCTAGTGTACATATTGTGGGATAATATGCTTCACCCTTGGATATGGTGTAATTGCTTTCTGAACAGTTTCCATTTCCTCTGTGTCCTTCCTTCCTCCCACTCCTCCCATTAGACGCTTAACCCACTGGATTGCCTCCAGCACTTCCCCATTCTTCTACGTTCAAAGTCCTTGGGGTTTTTTTATTCCTCTTGCAGGTTCAGTCTGCAGTAATGAATCCAACTGGATTATGGTCATTAGTGAGTCCTCCACCTCTGTCTCCTAACAGCTGCACTGTTGAAAGTCAGAACTTTCGTCTTTCTTGCTGCCTTTTAATACATTGAGGATATAGTACATGACTGTTGCTTGATTTATTTCTCTCATTGTGTCCCTGTTCCTGTGTGTCTGGATAGATGAAATCTCCTCTTATTAGTTTTGACATTTTTCTATATCTCATAATCTTCTTGTTCTTTCTGATCCTATTTTTTTTTTCTGGTTTATATCTAGTCCATACTGCCATCTCGTTCCCCCTATTGCCTTGAATTTTGAGCTATGATGATCCTTTCAAACAACTGCAAAACTTTTGGCTTCTTCAAAGTTTTGGCCTGTAGGAAAGAGAGAGTTTTGAACTAAGCCATTACTACCTGAGTGGTGCCTGCCTTAGCAGAGCATATTCCCCCACCCGTGGCTCCCTCCCACAGTGTTCTGGGCGCTCTGGCCCCAAATCAAGCAATTAAGTACATTTTAAGTTTCAATCACGTGAGGAGCACCATTAACTCAGCAGGACTACTTACATGCTTAAAGTTGGCACAGGATTAAACGCTTTGCTAAATCAAAATGTTGGAGCTGTGATTTTAACGCAGCTTGGTTAATGAACGCTATACGTCCCCATGACATGAAAGGTGCACAGTAACTCATTCTGGTAGACATTCAGGTGTGCAGGCAGAGAATTCAGTGCCACATCTGGGTCTTAATAGTGTGCATGAATGTGTGCTTTTGCATACACACACAATTGCAGGGAGGATAGCTCTGTATTTGAGAATATCAAGCAGATTGTGAAAGCAAATGTAAAGAATGTAGACCTTATTCATTACCTGTAGATGCAGTAAGAAACTCCCATTGACTTCAGCAGGCACAGTTTGGGGACTAAGACAAACACTGCAACAGCATTTATCAAACAGCTCCATACCATGGACATATCTCTTACTGCAGTTTAACTTTACTGTGCCTTACACCATATGTACAAACTTTACAGGGAGCAGTAGGTTGAGTTAGTGTCCTTCTTCTGGATTATGCTAATACCTGAAAAAATATTTAATGAAGCATTTATAAATTATCTCATTTTACTAACCTTTATCCTATCTCCTGCTCAGAATCTTTAAACATTAGAGCGATAATTCTACCGAGCATTTAAATATTTATGTATCAACCCTTTCCATCACACATGACTTAACAAATAGTAGATTTGCCTATTTTATTTTAGTTGTAGGATGAACATTGTCAAAATTAATATCCATATGGGTCAAGGATATTTATTCTAATATGTCTTGTAGTTTTCAATAATGTTTTAAAGAAAATTAAATCACCTCTGAAAACTGAATTCTCAGGGTGAAATTACATGTTGTCAGAGCCATGATGTGTCACATTCATTTTGTTACAAATGAATATATCAGCTTAGATTTATTTTAGCATGGTTTATGCTTTCCAAATTCAAGTTTTAAAGGTTCACTCTGAATAGTATTTCAGCAGAATGTATTTGGAGACAGTTGGATCTCATTTATAAGCATCTTTCCCTCTCTGCCTTATGCCATAGTAAATATTCTCAACTGTAAGACTTCAGATGAGATCAATTGTACTTCCCACTTATCCCCTTTTCTACTGGCAAGTTTTTAAAAAAACATGATTTCTTTTTCACAGCATTTAAAAGGGGAGGACTCACTTGACTCACTTTTTTAAAGCAGATCATTTAATGTACTTGGAATTACAGCTTGAATTCCATCTGTAAGTTGGCATTTATTATAACAAGCAAAAATAAGAGAACTGCTCACATCACAGTCTCTTTCTTTCACTGCCAAGAACTATCTGCCATATCAAAGAAATTTGTCTCCAAACTTTTCTTTTTTATTATGTTGTAGTTTTTAATGGTTGTCTTTGACAGGTGACTGCAAAAACTGAATTCCTAAAATGAATAAAGAGCTCTAGATTCAAAGTATCCATTTATTATCTTTGTGAATAATTCTGGCTTGGGGAAAGTTTTAAAATCTTTATGTGTAGATTAAAGTCCTTAATATATGTGCTATTCTTTTTAAAGTGAAGTAATTTACACCTCATGGCATAGTGAATAAGAAACTCCAAATGCACACATTTAATGTTTGCCAGCCTTAGTAAGGTTGTAACAGAGGGAAGGAAACATCAGATCTTTTGGGAAGCACTGTAAGGGATTTCACCTCCACAGAGCGTAGTAAGAAGCTTACTGACTGGGATGGAGCTAATGTTCTTCCCAGCAGGCCACAGGGCCCCATGCTTTGCATCTGTGGCTAGAGCAGCGTGGATTACACACCTGTGTGTTGGCTCTGGCCGAGCAGTGCTCCCACAGCATAGAGACCGCCTCTTGTTTCTTGTCTCTCACCTCCTTCCCGTTCCTCCCCAGGCAAGCATCCTGAGGCTGGGCAAGAGGCTAGGAGGGGACACAGCTGGAACAGCTGACCCCAACTGACCAAACTGACCAACACAAAATGGAAAATAATGAAACACCAGTTTTTTTCTGTGATATTTGTGTAATCCAGTGAAAACTTCTGGAGATGTTGTAACAAAACAAAATAGTCAGGAATGGAAGGTGGCATAAAAGACAGGCATTCACAATATTTTCTTTGCTGTTCAAATACCAATACACTATGTATGTTCCTCAACTTTCAATATCGTCAGTATGTGATAAGACATAACAATAACGTGTGAAATGCTAACAAAGTAATAAAAGTGAAAGAGCTGATAAAGGAGGTCCAAAACTATGTCCCCCATTGACAGAAAAGTGCCTGTGCTTAGTATGTGATGCCATCATTGACAGATTATACCTTTTTAATTAATAGTTAACCAAGAGATACATATAATATAAACAACACATTCTTTAAAAGAAAACTGGAGGGGGAAAGCCCCCTATTATATGACCATAGGGTTAATTTTCACAGTCCCTCAGCAAAGTTTGAATGCTCTTCAGCCCTACTAGCAAATAACCAAAATCCCATTTGCTACATTCATTCCAGGAGGACTCTGCCTGAGCAAGTGAGTCTCCAGAAAGAAAGCAATTTCATCAAGCTCTGCCAAAATGTTAGCTAAGAGTTAGTGTGCAATGCCACCATATGATGAATTGGAAGGTGATAGTTGGCAGCTTTCTCAGGGAAAGTCTGAGGCTTAGCTGCACAATGAGCTTTCTGAGATCCACAGGCATATAACATAGTAATGGGAAGAGGGGAGAATCAAGTTTCTTCCTTCCTAAATCGAGGCACTTTCCCTCTGCTCATATAAATAAGGAATCTCTCTCTTGCAGATGAATACCATAATGGAAAAACATTTCACAGTACTTTTCCCTAATCACATAAATCAGTATAACATATCTCTCTCTCTGCTGAAATGTCAACTTTATGCAATATCAAATCTATTCCTGATCTATTTCTGATCATAATACAAAATTAAATTAATTTCATGTCAATAAGACTGCAAGTATGGAATGACTCCCATCTAATAGAACCACTGTCACAGTTTTTAAGGAATATTCATCAGAAATTAATGTCATAGAGGTAATGGTGGTGTATTAATATCCAGCAGGTGCCCAAGAGAAGGAACTGCAAGGTATGGAGGAAACTACTGAATTTCCATCCTCTTAAAATAAAAAAAAAAAAATTAAAAAATGGAAGGGGAATCTTGCCAGCAAGTGTCTGTCTGTTGAAAAACTGCTGCCAGCATTTCTATTAAATTTGCTACCAGTAGTTGCAGTAAGTGCAAGTCCTAGAGAGACCATGAGGAATGGGGAAAAAACTGTCTGTCAAAGAATTACCTTACATTTAAGTGATGTTAAATAGAATTTAGTGTACGAAGGCATAGAAGCAGGTCCTGCTAAGCAGATCATGAAAATACTCCTTGATAAGATCTTACAATACATTTCCCTAATTTCTCCTCATGCAAGGATATATGACCTGGCATCTGCTGGTAAAAAGATGAATGAGTGTGAGTGTAGAGTGTCATTAGTCATTTTTAAAGCATTATTCAGATATGGCTAATTTGTTAAGAGAAAGTAGAAAGACTCATGCCACCTCCTCTGCCTAAGGTTCGCATGCGACTAATACACTTAACCCTTGGCTATTCTGGGTGAGTGCCCGGCTGGTGGATTACTCTGGCAGCGAGGGCGGGGCACGGTAGCTGGTTCTGGGCAGCTCTGGGGCAGACCTGCAGAGGCTATTGCTTCAGGCAAAGCGTTGCATGATCACAGCTGCACTGCTTCCAGGGTCAGCACTAGTAAGTCAAAAGCAGTGTTAGCTACTTCTCCACGGCTGATTGATCAATTCATGACTCCTACAAGCTCGAGCCTGCTCCTTACAGTGAACCGAGAGTCCTGGGGTGCATGTTTCAGAGGCAATTAACTGTCCCTCAGCAGAATCAGATGGGCTTATTTGCTCTGGCTCTGTCCCAGCACCCTGCTGAGCGCCACAGGGCTGGTCTCACGGCTCTGCATTATTCCTCCCAGGGCAGTGAATTCCAGGAGGTTTATTAACTCCCCCGGCAGCACTGTGGGAGCAGACAGAGCCGCTCGGATCCGGAGCTCTGTGCCAGAAACCATTGATCAGAGGGTGCTGGAGAGCACAGCGAGGAGTCTGAGTCTGTTCTGTTCTCAGCTCCATCTCATGCCGAATGCTGGCTGACTTCAGTGGTGCTTCTTCAGTATCCTGGCACCGTATTACCTACTGATCATCTTTTGGGGGATTTACATTAGTTTGTCTTAATTTACCCCAGATAACAGCGAATTTACCTGTAACATTTTTGGAGCTTACCTCATTGGCAGATGGAAGAGTTAATTTTTCCAAGGGTTGCTCCTGGGCGGGTTTGTGACCCCATAGTGACCTCAGCCCTAAAGCCTATCAGCTGGGAAATATGACTGGATTATGTTAACTGTACGTAGACCATACAGCCTAGTATTAAGGTTGAGCTATTTAATCCTATATTTAAGAAGCCTGGTGCTATTATGAAAGACTGCATAGAAGAGAATCACCTCCAGGAGTGATCAAAGGCACATATAAGGTGAACATGGAGCCTGGTAGCTACAACAGATAAAAGAAATGTCCTGCCCTCCTCTTGTGTACTGCACCATCTGCAAGAGGACGCAAGAACTGGCTGAGCCAGGTATACCAGACAGACAAATCTGCTGCTTTCCATAAGATGCATGCAGATGACAAAAAATTTAAGCAAGCTACTGTTTCAGGTAATCTATGCAGCACCTGCATACTTCAAAGTTCTGTAGACCAAGAAGTGAAAGTGTATCCTTCTATTTCTTTTTTTCCTGCCTCATGTTAAGGAATACTTCTTTCATGTTCTGCCAGCGCATGAAAGCACAAAGAATGAATATATGTGCTTGTGAAAAAAACACTTCTGATAATACTTTCTAAAATCTTAAAATGAGCTCCCAAATTGGTCTTTTTTGTGACTAAGTGCTGTCAAAGTTACAGAAGAGCTTTCTGGAGCAACTGTTGTGTGTAGAAACCTGTCACAGTAAACACTCTTTTGTTTCTGTTGCTTGGTTTTTATGTTGTTATGTGCAATAGGGAAGGTAATAAAAGCAAAAGAATAGCTACTAGAACAATTATGACACTTAAGGAAAAGGGAAAAAAGCAGGGAAACTGTAGCTAAGGAAGATTATTTGGTCTCTGTATTCCTTGAGAATATCTAGTCTATGCATAATTCTGTGAAAGCAGTCACAACAGTTGAATCACTGTCAGAAAATCTCTATTTCTATGGAAAAAAAATGAAACAAAATAGTTGTATTAAACCAAGACACAAAACCAATTTCCTTCACAATACAGGACTGGAAAAAAAAATGCCACTTTTTTCTTGTCTCAACCCCATAAGTGGGTTTGAGTCCTAGCTGAATTAATTTGGTAATCTAAATCAAACAGCCATCAACTTGCTGATTTTATTTGCAACAGTATTTTTAATTTGATTGTTGTGTTATCTCAGTTTTAGTTTAATAAGTAATGGTCTTTAAGTCTTAATGTGTTTGTTAAATCTTTATATTTGTAATCTAAATTTTTTTTAATATGCAATAAAGAAAACTGTAGAGAGTAATTTGTTCTCTCAAACTGTATCTGTTTCAGCATATGATGACTGAAATATATCAGCTATACTATTTGTGTACCAGTTCTCATCCTTCTAAAGAAAATGTTCAAAAGAAAGGAACTGAGAGAAATGAACTCTGTCTGTGCAGAAGAGAAAAGTTTTCAGTGAAAAATAAGATATCAGCAGACAAAACTAGTTAATACAGATGGCTGTGGGGAAAATTCCCTTTCACAGAAAACAGACAATATATTGGGGAGTGCTGAGATGACAGTACTTGATTTGCCATGGTACATAGAATTATAGGATCATAAAATCATAGAATCACAGAACAGTCTGTGTTGGAAGGGATCTTTAGGATCATCTAGTCCCAACCCCCTGCCATGGGCAGGGATACTGTCCACTAAATCAGGTTTCTCAGGGCCCAATCCAGCCTCGCCTTGAACACTTTCAGGCATGGGTCACCTACAACTTCCCTGGGCAACCTGTTGCAATGACTCACCACCCTCACAGTAAAGATTTTTTTTCTCACATCTAATCTAAATCTCTGCTCTTTTACTTTTAAACCATTAAAATCATTCCTCCTTGTCCCGTCAATATCTGCTTGTGTAAAAACTCACTCTTTTTTATGATGCTTTAGGTACTAGAAGATGCTATAAGTTCACCCTAGAGCAGCCTCAGCTCTCTCAGCCTGTCTTTGTAGGAGAGATACTCCAGCCCTCTGACCATTTTTGTGGCCCTCCTCTGAACTCTCTTTAACAGGTCTATGTCTTTCATGTACTGAGGACTCCAGATTTGGATGCAGTATTCCAGGTGGGGTCTCACAAGGGCAGAGTAGATATTTAAGCGGAGTTGCACGGAAAACATAGATGTAAAAATGGACTTTTCATAGTTAGCATGAATCTGTTATCACTGACTTAGGCAAGAAATATTAATGACAGTCATTGCCAGTGGATATCTGAGAAATGTGCCTTTATGTACTGTTTGCAAGGGGTTGCACATGTGTGATTCCTTGCAACTACTGCCAGCTGACCCTCAGCCCTGTGCATGCTGATGCTGTCAGGAATTACATCTCATGATTTGGATAATAAACTGGGTTCTAGAGAATCACCCCCAGGCTTTTCAGTGACTGTCCTTATTACTAACAAGTGAACTTATTACAAATGAATCAGCAGTTAGCTAATTTGGACCGATAATGGGCACAACAGCTCTACCTGGTACTTACCAGCACCTGCCACAGTTCTGCCTTCAGTCACTGAGCAGCCCGTGCATAAGTCAGGAAAATGGTGAGAATCTATTCCTGAGCATAGCTGCCACCAGTTCCGATGGTGAGGAGTTTCCTTCAGCAATGACCCTTTCCTTTTTTTGGCACTTTAGGCACTGCTGGAGGTAAAAGAAATAAAATCCACAGCTGTCCAGTATTAAAGAGTGCCAAACTTATTTCACCATTCGAGATTTGAGTGGGCTGAAGACGGATTTGAAAGGGAAAATAACTGAATGAAGGGAAAGTCAGGAGAGGGTCATTCAAGAAATGACCAGAAGGAAACCTCTTACCTTTTCTGAAGATGTATTTCTAAATCCTGTTTTTCTGGCAATTGAGGGTTTTTGTTTACTTTCTCTCAGCTAGGCTAAAAGTTGATCATTTAATCATCTCTGTAGAAGCATTAATTTTCTACATCTTCTAAACACAGACTATTGAAATATTGTGTCTGATCATAGTTTCTTTGTATACAGAAGTGGCTAGGTCAGTTGCTATTACATACCAAATAAATGTAATTAAAGTCAAACTGAAATAGAGGAAAAGCAGAAAGTTGAGTGCTGCATTAATCTGTCACTCTAGCCCAGATCCAAAATGCAATCCTAAAAAAAAACCCCACACTAATTTTTCTGGCTGTACTTTTATATGAGTAATAGCAGAAATTTATTCTAGGTCTCATTCATTTTGGATTATCCCTATTTGTAAAATGAGCAATTGAAAGGACCTTGATCAAGGAGTATTTTTAAATTGTTTGCTTTTTAATGAGAAAAGAGAGATCAGATGGTAAGCTAGTTGTACCTCAGAGAAATGAATCTGTTAAGGGAGTGCAGTGATTAGTGAGATTTTTATCTGAGGAGAGAAATCTAAAACTGCTCATTCAGATTCCTGTCTACTTCACCTGTGCCACTCAGTGAGGGGAAAGCTTAATTTTAAATTTGTACACAGGAGAAAATCTGCATTAATTTAAGGTGACTAAAAGTCCACAGTGGGTGAATTTTCTGTTTTCTTTATTGTTTATTATAAACTCTTGATTGGGTTAGATCTAACAAATTGTGTCTGGGCAAATGATCAATAAATATGTTCAGATAAAAAGAAGAGAATGCTTTGTGTTTTACTTATATGTGCAGTCAGGTGGCCAATTAGTACCTTTTCCATGTGAGTGGCTGCCTCACGGGAATGTTAAATGGTGAAATCTGCATTTTGACCTAGCATGGCTCTGAGCCACTCACCTAGAGAGAGAGCTCTGTATTCCCCTGAACAACTTGCATATGTCTTTAATATCCATCCTCTCCATAACACACGTGTACTGTATGTTATGTTTTATGAGTAAATCTCCTGCCATGGGAATTTACAATTAAGATAATCTTCATGCTGAGGACATTTCTGGTATTAGCTCTGTCCCTCATTATCCTACTTCTGTTTAAGCCTCTTAGGTGTGAAATTGAAATGGTTAGTTGTATATGGTAAAACAAGGAAAATCTATTTTCATTTTTGAATGATGAAACTTCCTGGTGCATTGGCTGGGACTAAACTCATGGGCGGTAAATTTTCAGCATGGTATGTAGGGATTTAGCTACACGACTCATTAACATTAATTCCCATCTGTAAATAATTTTGAAATACTTTAACCAGCAGGGGAGCTATTTCATCTTTTATACCTAGCTGATTGTAAAAATGTATGCTGAAACCATCTGGCCTTAGTTTTTTGTTGGACTTGAGGCTCTTAATAGCCAGTCTGATTTTCTTCACTGAATTGAGGTTTTCTAATCCCTGGCTCAATTCTCCTTCCAAACTAGGTAATACCATGTTGCTATTTGTTTGTCAATCAATCGCTTTCTCACCAATTGAGATGAGTAACAGAGTTGCTATAAAAACTTAGGAAGGCTTTGGGCGTAATTCTCATTCATGCTAAAGTTACTTTACACTACTCCAGTTGCTCATTTACTGTGTGTTAATGCAATTTACTGCCTGAGCAATATAAAGCAACTGTAACATAAATGAGAATCAGATCCCCTATGTTCAGAGCAGCTAACAAATTCAAATTGCTGAGTACTGTTTTCCCACAGGAGCTTGTGTACTAGAATTTCAATGCATATAAAGAATGCAACAAGCCAATTAAAAAATGAAGATATTAAATGAGAAATCGAATGGTTATTTCTAAGGTCTGCCTAGAGATGGTTTTCCCAAACAATGGGACTGACTAAGCCTGGCTGTTACAAACATGTCAACTTCATCTAAAGTTCAACCCTGCATGATACTTGGAGATTTGCCACAGTACATGGAATGAACTATCCATATTACTTGGAGAAGAAGGACTGTATTTCAGAGGTGCACACAGGGCTCCCTGACTTACCCGACAGCATTTCCCTTCCAGGGACTGTCACTGAGATTCAGCAGTTATTAACTAGTGATGAACAACAGTGTGTTTTGATAATGGGTGAATGGGGGGATAATAGCAAAAGTAACTTGAAAGTGTAGTTACCACAGATGCCAAAGCAGACACTGCTACCTCACATCATTTCTCCTTTCCGAAGTCATGTTCTTCATTGCCTAAAAACTTTAAAAAAAATGGGTTTCCTTACAATCCTCCATGATGACAGTGATGATCTGAGCCAAAGCTGGTCTATACTGAGGAAGGCATTTAATGACAAGTAGACTGTGGAGTGGGCTATTCCAGTTTAGACAGAGGTCAGTCATTCCCATGTTCTTCTTACACCTCTGTTATAACAGCATGAACACCCACTTTGATGTGAAGTCCACATTCCTGTCCCTGTCCTCCTTTTCTTTTGGTCTGCCAAAGACACTTCAACAACCCACATACTAACAAGGAATTGTTCTATCGTAGAAATCACAGGCACAAGAAGATTGATTTGTGATTTGCTAATACATGAATCCTTATATGCCATAAGTAAATTGTTCTCTGTGCTCTGTTCACTACTTCAGGCCTGTAAATCTTGTGCCTATTCTTCTCTCACCAGCTGCCAGTCAGCTGATTTCAATCCCACCTTCACCTTGCTGAAGAGCTTAGGGAATGTAGCGTATATGTCATCTTATGCAAAGATTAATAACTTTCTGTGGTTGCTAAATAACAGCCTGGTTCTCTAACCCAGGGCTGTGTTAAGGTGTGCATTCATAATCCAAATCCCTCCTCTGCTACAGCAGCATTCTGAGACACCACAGTGTCTTTGAAGTACTTCTCATGAGAAGATCCTGACACTTCATTCTGTGAAGGAAGTCCCATGTGGTTCCTCTCCTGAAAGAGCAGGCAGGTTGCACAAATAAACATCAACAAGCTTTGTGTCCATTTAAAAATGTCTTTTACATTGTTCTAAGGGAGACCTATGCTTAAAATTACTTTGCTAATTTTTAAATGAAAGGTTAAAAATCCTCCTACTGCTCCTATGTAAGTACACAACAGGCTCTATGGGTGCTAATAGACAGAAATATCTTCTTGTTCTTTGAGCATTGTGATTTACACCAATGTAATTGATAGTGGAATATTTTCCTAGTTCCCAGTTCAGATAAATCATTGTAAGTAGTAAAAAATTTTTGAGATGTTGCTCCTGCTATCATAACTTTCAGTTTTGCTGTGAGAAGAAAAATCTATGTAAGTGTTTTTGAGCAGAGTTGATCGTCATATATTACTTGGGCAGTTATGATTAGTTTTGCATATGTGAAAATGCTATAACATTATTTAATGTTGTTCTGAATGCAGGAATTACTAGTGCCATCTATTGTTGGAAGATATAGACTTGTAAATGTTAATTTGCATATTCTATGGTAAAGGAGCATTAAAAATTTAATGTTTTACTGAGCTTTATTGCAAAATTAAATAGTTTATGTAATTGCATGTTTGGAATGTTTGTACTTTGCATTCTTTAAAATTTGTCAGTCTTCACAAAGAATATCTCTGGGTTTTATTTTCATTACAATCTTGCATCTGAAATCAAACTCTATTTTAGTTTTGGACCCTTAATAAAAGCTTGTAATGATTTACAATGGGAGAGAAACCAATTTTATTTTTTTTTTTTTTTTTTTGGCTGCACACAGTAAATGTTCAGTGGAAGATTCTTCAAAAGCACACAGCAAAGGTGAGAGCTGTTTCCTAACTCCAGGGGAAGTACAGAAGTATTGCTACAGCATATCCAGAGCTCTGTGGTCTCTGGATGCCAAACCAAGTGACATTTGTCTTGGTGACTTTCGAGTGATGATGTCTCAGTGTTATTGTACTGTCTTTGTTTACTTTACTTTGTTCACTGTGGCTGCTGCATTGCTACACTCCATAGAAGAATTCTTTGTCAAAAGATGGGCCAGTTATACTCCAGGAGTGTTAATCTGTGTCAGCAACACCTCCAACCCATGGTGGTGGTGTCTCTAATGACCTTCAATGTTCATTCACAACAGCCACACACCTCATTGGCGTTTTGGGGGTGCGCTTGCTTTTTGGCTGCTGTTATTGTACAATAAATTGTAAAAAGATTTTTACTATGGGAATACAACATTGACTGTCTACTGCGGCAGCTGATGGGGGATGCTCTCTGCCCCTTGTCCCACCTTCGCGTTGCTCGCCGGGGTCCCGAGATGTAGCAGGAAGGACCACACGCACGCGGCGTAGGCAGGAAGCAAAGAGGATTTTATTCCCAGGGGATGGGTATTTATAGAGGTCTCAGGGGGGATGTGATGTCACATCCTGGACATGGGAACAGAGGGTAGGGAAAGGGTTAACAATGGACAGGCAGGGGACAGGGGGGGCTTTCTCACAGAAACCTGTTTGACCAGTTTCTCGCATACTAATGAAGGTGTTACCAAATGCTGTTGGGGACAGACAAAGACAGGGAAAAACATGCAAACTGTATTTTACAAGGAATAAACCTATGGCTTAAAAACGTGGTGAGCTATCATCTTCTGCGGCTTATTGCCACAGTCTACATCAAGAGGAACATTTCAAGGATATTGACATCGTCAGAAGGGATCCAGTCTACATTCCCCGCAGCAATCCATTCCACTTGGTCTAATCCCTTAAGCACTTAAATTTGGTGGTGGTGTGTTCCTGCCTGTCACTTCATGCTCCACTGCAATCCCTATATAGGCAGGCAGTCTTTTGACTCAATCAAAATCCTTTAAATATACCCTGATTTTCAGACTTGGTCAAGTCATGATTTATGCACCATTGTACATTACGGCATACAAGGATCATGTGGAAAAGGAGAGAAGCAAAGCCTAAACAAAGGTTTGTCATTAAGGTAACCACTCAAGGGAGAAGAGATCTCCGATTTCCAGAGAGGTGCACTTTACTTTAAACCACCTTTGTTTAAAAATATCAGCAATCTTCAGAGGAAGGGCCAAAGATTCCTTCCCATGTTCTAGCAGAGTGCCCAGAATACTTCATGTTTTATCATTATGGTCTTGGGCAGCTTGTGTTTTTTCTTTTTTAACATATTTTCATGGTAAGAAAGGAAATGTAAACTTTGACAAGTTGTTTTAATTCTTTACCACTGACAGGATTATTTTTTAAAGTTAAAAAATAATAATGTAAGAAGAAGTAGCTATATCATAGAATGATAACAATAACACCAAATGAAAAATATCCCATTTCTGTATGGCAAAATGGCTTTCTTATGACAAATCAGCATTGCTGTTTTGCTTGGGGTAAATCACTTCTTAAGAAAAATATAACATTTAAATATAGAATAATTTACTTTTAAATTACAAGCTGTATATTTTGGCTTTAAATGAATGCACAGTAATCTCTCACTGGCTCTCAAATATATTTTTGTTTTTCCTTTGGTTTCTAACACACAAACTATAACATTTTGGAAATAACACTTCTTTTTTCTTATAGTTCTATAGTAAGAATGATAGCAAGATAGAATTACATAGAGTTATAGCTTGAGAGTTAAGGAGTCTGAGACCTTTCAGATTGTTTTATTTTCCCCTGAAATTGATTTTGCAATCAGGAATTTCTTTGTTGCGATCTTGTTTATTTTTGAAAGATGTACATGAAATAGTATTTTTCATATATTCACCAATATGGTGGAAAATAAGAAACAGGAGACACATCTTTCACCTGATAACTTTTTACTTTGAGTTCTCTGGTTTGGATTGCTCTCTGAACTTAATTCTCTTGCTGTTTCCTGTGTTTTCCTTCTGCTGTACACACATGCATACATAGTAATTTCAACTCTGATCATCTATTACCACAAAATCTGAACTTCAAACACAAGTCCTATGAGGAGCAGCTGAGCACTTTGGGTTTTTCTTCTTTGGAATAAAGGAGACTGAGGGGCAACCTCATTGCTCTCTACAGCTTCCTGAGGAGGGGAAGTGGAGAGAGAGATCTGATCTCTTCTCCCTGGAACTCAGCAATAGAACAGAAACGAATGGTTCAAAGCTGCATCACAGAAGGTTCAAACTGGACTTTAGGGAGCATTTCTTTATGCAAGGGTGGTCAAACACTGGAATAAGCTTCCTAGAGGTGTGATCAATGTTCCAAGCCTGTCAGTGCTTAAAAGGTCAATCAACGAACAATCCGCTTAACAACCTGCTTTTACTTTTGGTCAGTTCTCAACTGGTTAGTCAGCTGGACTAGGCGATTGTTTTAGGCCCCTTCCCACTGAAATATTCTATTCTAAGATTCCATTGCTTTCTGCCATTAGGAAAACAAGATGAAATTAAACTGTTGCCTTGTTCAGATTAAATTAAATAGCCGGTCTTGCTAGCTACATCAGCTTTTGAAAACCAGTGGTCCTATATCAGCTAAAGACCAATTATAAGCCATTCATCTTTCTGCATAAGAGCTGAATTGAGACATTTTTAAGCTTTTCAGTTGAGATATTTGCCTCCCTTGTGTTTTTATGGTACTTGGGGCAATGGAAAAGATTGAGACTTGAGTGTGTACAATGCAGATTAGTAATATCATACGTCATGCCAACTTGCAGAAAGACTCTCACAGGCAAAAATGAATTATTAAACATGAAATAAAAAGAAATGGGAGTGCTCTAACACAAAAATCAGGACCTTTTCGAAGAAACTCAGCTACAAACTATAACTTCATTTTTAGCATTATGTTGAACTTCTTGGCTTTGGTTTATAACAATAGATGAGCCACTGTCATAAATACAGAACTGCTTTTTTTTTAAAAGAAAGAAGTCTTATAAATAGCTGTAGGCAGTTTCAAAAGTATAAATCACAACCATTTTATTAAAAATATCTTGGCAGATTTTCAGTTGCCAATTTGTTTTAATGCCATTCTGAAATTGGATAAAAGTTTGATGAAGTTGATCATTCATTTGAGATGAATGAAGTTTATCTTCATTCAAGATAAAATTCAAAATCTATCAAGCACGTTATAGATCTTGTAGCTGAAATAATTAGGTGTCACTAGGAAAAACAAGGGTCAATTAGAATCTGAGTTTTATGGATCAGATGTACTCAAGTGCAATCCACTTGACTGAACACTGCATGTGCATCAGATCCATTAGAATCACTTGCAGATAACTGTAAATATTTTTTGAAGGTTTAAAGGTACTTAATAGAGATGATGTTGGAATGTCAATACCATTTGTGGTATTTCTTGTGTTATAGTGATGCAGCTTATATAAGTTCCAAAGTTCAACCCTGCTACCTCTTACATATTGATTCTCTAACCTAAGAGCACTGTTTAAATCTGTCACTGTCTGATGTCTGGAATTGTGACAATGCCACGTGAAGCCCGAGATTTCTTTACCTGCCAGGAGAAATTGTCTTTGTTGCTTGACCATTCATTTCTCTACATAAGTGATAGTGCCTCATGAAATCCATGCAATGGTTCTTGTGGAATTATCAGTGTTATCCTGCCCTTCATGTGTTTCAGAGTATGCAGCAATAACATTGCTCTCATGGAGCATGCAGCAATGGATATCTGCTACAGTTATATTCTACAAAAGAAAAGATAAGATGATTTTAAATTTGTAAGCTATCTGCCAGGTTGTACAATTTAATTTGCGAGACCAAACTTCCGCAAAATTGTGTTTATATTGCAGTCCCATTTACTGTTTAATAGAAACATTCAGAATGCCCTAGTTCCATCTGTTATAAATACTGAAGGCTGATAAACACTCTGCAAACACAAGATGCAGCTTTCTGGCAAATTATATTTAGTACAGTCCCCAAACATAAAGCAAGATTTATAATTTTTGCATAGCCTCTTTTTTAAAAAAAAATATAAAATAAATACAGTAATTACTCTAGAGCTTTGAGTAGATATATAAATAACTTTTAAAGTATTATGTTAAATTATTGTGTGAGAAGACCAGGCAAGTATACACACATACATGTTTCACACCTTCAGTAGTACTGCAAGTTACGAATCTTGTTATGGCTGCAGAATCTTTGCTATAACTACTTGCAAATACATTTTTGATCAGATAAATACAGTTGAAAGGCAACCCCTCATACTATTACTCTATTGCATTGTATGAACAAAAATCTCAGTTTTCAGTTAAGAAAATGGAGATGAGTCATTTGAGTAGGAATAGACTTGCAAAGGGGTCTGAGATGAATAGCCAAAGATGAAGTTACTGCTGTTCCCTGCTCTCAGGAGAAAGGGAGAAACAGAATGAGTGAGTCACTGAACAAGACTGTTGGAAGGTGTGGGTGAACTGGCATAGCAAAAGAAGGTTCCTGATAATGCTGTTTGGGTGTGAACACTTCATTACCTGCCAAGACTGAAAACCAAATCATTCCATACAGTTAAACAAACTTGCAATTTGAAACACCTGACACAGTCTACAGAAACACTTGAAAAGACAGAGTTTAAGTAAGTTTATTCTTCTTTTGCTCAAGCTGGATGCCAGTAGGTGACTCACACATCGACTCAAAAAGTGGAAGAAAGATTGTTTTGTTCATTTTTGAAGCTGATTTATTTCAAAGAAATCAACTTGACAAACCTCACTGCAGTCACTGCAGATAGTCATTAAAGCTAGTGGATATTCCTTCCACTGCAAAAAATGTTTGTTTATTCTTCCAGTTGAGTTGCCCAACTTTGCTGTATCCTTTCTACAACATACTGACACCATTTAAAACTTCTGGCTGTGTGAGCAGATGATGCTATAGACTGGACCCTTTGAAAACTAAGCTTAAAACACTTGCTTTTGGAAAGAGAAGGAATAAAAAGTTCTGAGATTAGTTTTACATCTCCTCGATTATACTTGATCTTGGAGTAATTAGCAGAAGAGATATTCTTTATGGCAAAAGCTGTATTTCAGAAATCAACTGCTTCCCAGTCTGTCATCCCTGTGCAAGCCATTTCTTCATATCCACAGCCTTAGCTGAGCAACCCACAGTGCACACACATCTATGGTTTCATCTTCTGTTTTCCCCAGTGTTTCAAGTATGTCAATACAGGGACATGACTTTGATGTGAGCCCCAAACTGTAGAAGAAAACAGCAAGGAGGATGTATATATATACATCACACTGGCCAATGTAGCTGTAGTTTAGTCCACTAAAATGTTTATTTTTCACTTTTTGCTGCAATAGAGTATGTTTGGTTTCTGCAACAAAAGTGCAGCATTTTAGGTATATCAATTCAGAACACACAACCAGACAGTGACCTTAATCTGGAATACAGTAAAGTGTCAAGTAAAAAGATTCTGTCAGAAAGACAGAAACTTACAGAAAAGGCAGGTTCCTTACCCCTCGGGCCATTATTTCTTTAAATTCTGGAATTTTTAAATGTGCACTCTTCTCATTCTTTGTTTGCGACCTTTTTTATAAGGACAAGCATTTTCTTATCTTTTTCTTCCTGGAGTCAAGTTAATTTAATTTACTGATCATATCAAAGGCCTAATTCCTATGTACGTGTTTTTCACTGGATTAGTTTAGCTGGATGTAAAAGAATGTTAAGTACAGATAATAAATGATTCCTGTGAACACAACAGGTACAAACGAAGTTGTTAACTGTATTATATACCTTGCATTGCTTATCATATCTGATAAGAAAGCTCAATAACATTTAGCTTTGGCACAGCATGTAGCTTCATCAAGAACATAACTCTTTGGACAATTTTTTAGATGCAATGAAACCAAAAAGAAAAAGGCTCCTGATTCAGAAGTTGGTTTTGCCCAGGGTTCCATTCCCTCTCAATCATCTGCCCTCCACCTGTCTTGGGGAGAAGTCAGTGTTTTATGCAGGAGCTACTACTACATTGCTGGAATTGTGGCATGGTCTAGTATGAGGAACTAAAACTTGTCTGTTGAGTAGAACTGAATTTTATGCTAGTTTACCATACCAGGTTGTGCTGTTAAGTGAAGTAGTTTTAGCTCACGCAGGAGAGACAGGGATGTTCAAGAGAAGCACGATGGATGAAAGATGTGGACATCCAGCTCCTGTTTGCTGAGTAGCCTTTTCTTTGTAGGAATCAGCACCCTCATAAAAATCCCTGTTCTTGTCAAGTATCATGTAAGGTCTGTGGAGAAAAGTCTGCACTTTGAGTCTAAATTACAGCATCACTTCAGTTATACCACTGAATTAGGCCAGCAGAGCTAATTAATTTGTCATGGAGTCAAGGTCATTTAGACTGGAAGGAACCTTTTGCTGGAAGGGTTCTGGCAATCCACCACTCAGAGTAGTGGCAGCTTGCTCCGTTTGTCCAGTCAAGCTATGAGTGGGTGGGTGGAGGTTCCTCATGGTAGAGATAACTGTGGCTGCTTACCCTCAGTAGGAGAAATTTCTTTTTCTCTTAATATTTTACCAGAATTGCCTTTGCATTACCTTGCATGCAGTCCATCTCCTGCTTTCACTCTGCATCTTCAAGGAGAGTCCAGCTTCATCTTCCCAACATGCTCCAATAGATATTTGTAGACAACAACTCCCCAAGCCTTCTCTAGGCTAAGCAAACTCAGTTCTTTTAAGCTTCTCCTCATAAGTCATGTACTTCAGGTTTTAGTCACTCAGAGCAGATAAATGTTTTATCTAAACTTGTATGTCAAACACTGTAAAGTGTTCAGCTCTTGAAATTCAAGTCCTAGACATACAGCAAACTTATCTTTGCATTCAGGAGGCAGAGGAGCTGAAACAAATTACAAGATTTATCCTAGATGCGTGTAAATTGGCAGGATAACCTAATATCTACAGTGTCTGAATTAATTGCTGTGATCCTTAGATAATAACAAAGGGGTGTGTGTTTGTATGCTTATATATGGCACTATTGCAGAGATGAGTAAGAAGCAATATTATTTTCTTCTGTCTAGTCTTTAAAAATACACAGAAAATACTTGTAGCTTTCTTTGGAATCTTTTTTAATTTGGTAAGGATTGGAAATCTTACCTTAAAGCCAGAAGAAGTTAATGACTTTCATTTATTAAATTTAGCCAACAGGAAACCAGTGGTTATTTGATCATAGTCTGTCAGTTTGTACACTGGGATGAGACTTAGATCAGAGAATTGTGAAATCTGTAAAACAACATATAAAAGTAGCTGGAAGACAAACATATCAATTCAAGCTAAAATAACATACATCATTTTAGCATGACGGCAATTTACAAGCAAAACAACTTGCCTTGAGAATTAAGGAATTTGTCACTATGTGAAGCCTTTTAATTATGACTATGCATCTTTCTAAGAGATGTCCTCCAGTCCAGTCAGAAATTATAGGTCAGGAATTAGTGGGTAAAGTATTGTGACCTCTGTTACGCAAAAACAGTTTTTAACTCTGTGGATGTATAAAGCAGACCCAGAGTGATGTGCTACAAAGTTAATCCCCAGTGGCTGCTGGGACTGGAAGAAACACCTTACTTCTGTGTCAGATACTGCCATCCTCTCTGTTTTTCAAATTTCTAATCACCTGCATTCATTATTGCAACATCTGTGCCAAAAGATGATAGGAGGAAAATATGGCCGGGTATTTTGTGGGGTGGGGATTTGAAATAAATTAGATCCTCTTCTTTTGATATTTCAGCTTGGGTTGTATCCCATATTGCAACTAACTCAGTTTTTTAAAGGCAATTTCTGACCACTAAGCATAATGGAAATTAAAACCATTAAATAATCTAGGTGGATTAGAATCTCTAATAATATTTCACTTTCAGGTCCTTTGAATTTACATTATATTTGTTGAACTTACTGGGTATGAAAGTCTACAAAAGAAAAAAACATTACAAAACTCAAACAAACCTGATTCATATAACTTCAGAAGAAAACAATGTTTCAAATCTAAGAAATAATTTGACTTTTACCTCTTGGCTACATTTGATGTGGAAGGAGGGAAACAGGTCACCCATGGAAAGCTCTTAGGACAATAGTGAGCTAGAATCGCTGCACTTCATGTTTTTGTGATGTTCCTAGTGAGAAAAGCATTAAGTTTCAATTTTCCAAGATTTCCTCTAAAAAGCCCTGTCTTCCTCACTGTGACTCCTTTTGCTTTGAAGGACTGGGCTCTTTGTCCCTGGAGCTGTTCCATCACTTCTGGAGTAGCACACCATGTGCATCCCTCAGCCTTCTTACACAACAGGTTGCAGTAAATCTTCAATTTAATATCCTAAACCCTTTTTTTTACGAGGCATAGAAATAAGCTTTCCTTCAGTAAGTGATCCTTCCTCAGCTTTCCAAAAACACAACATAACTTGAGAAACCTAAAATAAATTGTATATACGTTCTATAGAAATCCTCTAAACAAATAAAACAGAGACATTTTATAGCAGCAATAATTTCTTACTTGCAAGTGTTTCAGAAGACTCCCACAGCAGCAGGTGTTAAGGAAGCATCCATCTGTTCTTGTTTCTCTGCACAGAAGTATCTTGAATAGATAAGAGTTTCTAAATGTTCAGAGTTGTCATTAAAATGGGTTAGCTGTGATCGTCACTTAAGGCATTCCTGATATTGAAATTAAAATGAAGACTATCTCTGGTTCTGTTGCAATTTGAGAATGCGATCAATGGTTCCCTGAAGAAACATCCTGTCAACTGGGTACTTTTTAAATTATCTTCTGAAAACCACTTCAATATTCCTGCAACTGAACTGGAAATGCTGTATCAGCAACATTACTGTTCTCTGAAAATATGGATCAAACCCCAGCTGTTGCAGATATGTTAATTGATGAATAAAGTTAAGAGATCTGAAGCCTTTATACCACACATGAAACTTATGCTTCTATTTAAATATTGAAGGCTTTTCAGCTTTCTCCTCCAATGTGAAAAATTACTTGAGTCGCTTCTGAGGAAGGCTTCAGGGTCTATTAACTTGAATGCTACAGTATAAAGACCAGAGGACTGGAGCTTCATCCAGGCAGCAGCAAAATCAGCATGAGAAAGGGGAGATGGCACACAAGCTGTGAAAAACACGTCAGTTTTTTCAGAGGTGAGACAGAAGATATATGGAGCAATAGTATGAATGAAACTACAAAACAGCTATAAACTTCTGCACACTCTAAGGTTTTTTTTATACCTTAGGTATTTATATTTAAGCTACTACATTGTCATATATTCAGATCAGAAAATGGATTTTGGCAAGCAGCGTGAAAGTGTTAAGAACGAAAATTCCCGCTTTGCTCTTTTAGCATTGCACCCCACTGTAGGGAAAGACTTCCCCTCCAGACCCCAGGAGGCCATGGGACAGCAGAGGAGCCGGCTCCCCCTCACAGCTGTTACCCCACTCAACAGAAGGAAACGAAGGTTTTTGCATGTAGCACATATGACACTTATAATATCTTTATAATTAAAGCTAAAATAACACCGATTGAGGTACTAAGGTTTTGTATTATTTTGTGATTTGCAGAGTCTGATAGTTTCCATCCAAGAAAATGCTAGCAGTACCTTGTTCACCAAAGTCTGATCTGTTCATTATGTTTTCACTTTCTGTATTCCTGATACTTTGTCCTTTCATGAAGGCACATTGCTTTAAGTCCTATGGAACACTGTGCTATTTGTATGTGAATGACTTGGTCTGGATACCCGGTAGCCAAACATTCTCGTACCATGATGGAGCAGTTCTGATATTGTCACCCACAGCTGTTTACAGCTGAATCTATCTGCAGAGCTTGAGGATCTCTGCTTTGAAACCATCAGTTGAAAAATAGTAATACAGAGCTTTGAATCTTCCAAAGAATCCTCTCAAACAAGTGAAAGGTGAAAGCTGGCCAGCCTCCAGCTGGTATGGGGCCTTTCCAGACTTAAAGTCCAACCTTAAATGTAGTTATAAATACAAACCTCAGATTGGACATTTGTGGTTTATGGAATACTTGATTTTTTCCTTTACTGAGAGTTTTAGATCTACAAAAATGTGAGTAAACTGGGGATTTTTTAGAAAATAGTTTGTTAGCAATTTTATTGTTGATAATTGGTAAAATTTCAAGAACAGCATTGTTACCCAGGAAAAAACAACCCAACAAACAAAAAAGCAACCCACCCTATTATGATCTGGACAACCGAGCATGAGATATACTAATTTGTTTGATGGAAAAGTATAGATTGCGTGCTAGGATTGTTTTGGCACTAGGCATTTTGCTAAGCCACCTGCCAGGTTAAGCCGCTCTAATCATGTAACCATGGTAATACTGCTGGCGTCAGCGTGAAAGACTGATTTGTGCAGCCAGTAAGGACCGGGCACCTTAATGCATTAACTGGAGCTGTCAGGAAATGTTTGGAAATAAATATGCAAAATAGGTATAAAAGGTTCTTTTAGATTGTTTAGTGTTTTGCTTCAGGCAATATTTGTTAACAGCAGGCTACCCTGTTTATCGGGATAAGTGAATGTGGTTGTGAGCACTGAAATAGATAAAAAACTGCTGGTAAATAACTACTGGTTGATTCTGCTCTGCTGCTTTGCTTCTCGTGCTTTGATGGGAAACAACTGTTTCGTTTTTAGCTGTGTTAGCCCGTGCTTGTGTTCTGATGAGGTAACCTGCAATTTACAGCAGTAATTGCAGAAAATCTGAAAATAGGACAAACCCAACAAAATTTGAAAGATTTAATTAGGCTCTATAAAAATGGTCAGTGAGTTGGTCAAAGTGTTGCCATCATATATTATACCTCTTCTTCCTATTCCTCTGCTGTTTTCCAAATGCTTTTCCCACACACACATTTTGTGTTCCTCACATTTGCCTTTCATATGCCCCTCAGTTATGTGTTTACCTCACACCTTTAATTTGCAGTTACACCGCTCCACAAGTAATGGGTTTGTTTTTTTCCAGAGAGGCAATGATCTGATGATATACTGTCTCCAGCATCAGTGCTGACTTAATTAATTTCTACCCCTATATCAACACAAGCGGTGCGGGACTGTAATGTGAATCAGACCAGAAAAGAGATCCACTTTAAAGTAAAAATCTCAGCAGCTCTTCTCTCCAACTTCCTTTTTTTTTTTTTTTTCCAGCCAGGTGCCCAGTTCACACAGTAGCCCCACAAGAATAAGCATTTGTAAACGTAATTAAAGGAATGCATCAGTGAATTTTATAGAGTGTGGAACAGAGTACTGTTTATTTCTGATTTTGTAGTCAGATGAAGGAAAAAGATAACCTTCTAAAATCTGTATTTACCCTCCAAACCAAAAGGCCATTTGCATGAGAATTAAAAAAAGAGTTCCTAATGACCTCTCTGTACATTTTTATGTTGTGTGTGCTTTGGTTTGCTTACAAGCAGCATTACTTGACATATAATTTTCATGATAAGAAATTATTTTCATTTCATCTTGTTTTAGTGATCTGAATTCCAGTTGACACAGGTAGCCCAAATTGCTGCACTATGGTGTGGCCCAATTGCTGCCAACTTTTCTTTATTCTCTCAATTTTTTATGGTCTTCATCACAACTTTTTCTTCTGCTCTCTCATTCCTCTCTTTTTTCCACTTTTGGTTATTTTTCATGGTGAGTGCCAGTTCTCAGTGGTTCACTAATTTGCCAAACAGTACTGTTCTCTCTGGAGTGCATTTGTGTCCCCCAGACTGTCAGCTGTTGGATTCTGTATAGAATAGTTGCTGCATTAGCACATATATTTGCTTCTGTCCTGAATCAGGACTTTTTGTAGGCTGTGGAAAAAATGCAATTATGATTTTGCACTGAAATAAAGGAATTAAAACTTTTGAAACAATTGTGGCAACAGGAGTCCACTTTAAAATGTGGGGGTTTGCATCTTTTTCCATCTCCAAAGCTCTTCCTTTTGCTGTTATGCCCCGTTGCTGTGTGGACCCCATTTGAACTGTCTTAGGCAGTCAGGATAAATATCCAAGCCATAGAATTTCCAAGTATAGACTTGCAAATAATGAGAAGATGTTCAGGGATCTAGCATTTCTCCTTCTTCTCATTCTTCATCCTTGAGGACAGCAGAATTTAACCTAAAAGTTAGCTGAAACATATAGTTGGAAAAAATAGAAAAGAATATGTTGCTTTTAATAACTTAGAAATATCTAAGGCTTCTTTTAGGATGATTCTTTAATTTTGTAATTCCCCTCATAATTCTGCAGTTACTCAGAAAATAGGGCCCAATTCTCTCTTGAAAGATGAAAAAGCTACTCTGAAGATCAGATGATTCTTTTGCATTCTTTTGGTTTCTTGTGTTTTGCTAACGAGGAGGAAAGAAGGAGCACAGAGGACAGAATAATAACAGAAGAGATACATAAATAAAAGCAGAAGCAGAAGAGAAAGGAATCATTTATAAGTGAAGGTCAGCAAACAGCATGCCCAGTTACTGCACTTGGTTATTGGAAGTGTTGACTTTGCTGCTTCTTCAAAGTTCTTAAGAAATGTAGATGTTTTTCCAAACTGCTTTGCACTGCTTTGGGTCTGCAGACTACAGGGGAAGAGCAGTGGTAGGCAAAAGCTGCCACATCTGAATAGGAAAGATACCTAACACAGTATATTTTCACTGCCAGGAAATAACACAGAAGCGTTCTTGCCTGTTTAGTGTGTATTAAATCACAGATAGAAAGTCAACTGCTTATCTGGAGTCTGGCATAGATTTCCAATAACTCGCTTTTCCTCAAGCACAAACATACGACAGCACTTGAGGAAAACCATAGAGTGAATCTTTTATAATCCAAAAATAATATTTTTAGATTTCCATGAGAAAACAGTAATTATTTATTCAGTCGTTTTCTCTCACCTTGCAATTAAGTCAAGTGCTGACACAGATTGCCAGATCATTTGTGCCCCAAAATGTTCAATAGAGATGATGTCTTCTGGTATTGTGGATAAACAAAATTAAAAATTTATGGGTTTTAGTAGTAATAATGGCAAAGCCCATATACAGAGTAACTATACAGCCACATATATTGCTGTGTAATAGGTAGTTGTGGCAGCTGATGGGGGGTGCTCTCCGCCCCTTGTCCCACTGCACGTGGCCCGCCGGGGTCCCGAGATGTTGCAGGAAGGACCACCCACACGCGAGATAGGCAGGAAGCAAAGAGGATTTTATTCCCAGCGTCCTGGGTATTTATAGAGGTCTCAGGAGGGGAAGTGATGTCACATCCTGGACCTTGGGGGACAGGGGGTAGGGAAAGGGTTACAGCAAGGGACAGGCGAGGCTTTCTCACAGAAACCTGTTTGACCAGTTTTCTCGCATACTAATGAAGGTGCTACCAGTGTTTTGGGAACAGACAAAGACAGGGAAAAACAGGCAAGCTGTATTTTACAAGGAATAAAAATCATGACTTTAAAACATTATGGTGAGCTTTATCATCTTCTGAGGCTGATTGCCACAGGTAGTCACTGTTTTGCTGCACAGCTGTGCTCCCCAAGCTAATCTATGTTTATAGTTAAGGGTCATATCCTGTTAGTGTGCTGTGTGGGATGATGGTGTCTATGCCTATATGGCTCTGAGAGGCTGATCTACAGGCTTCCATCACCTCAGTGTTTTGGGTGCTGCTGTCCTACCCTAGAGAATTTGGCTTAGTTTTAACAGGGATGTCCATATGGCTGGACAGGCAACCCTAAGGAGTTCCATCCATACCCACCCTGCAGGTATTTTACATCACGCTGAAAGTTGACACTGTATGAGCTGTCTTCTTGCATGACAATTACTCCACAGGGCCTTTAGCACATCTGTGAAGGCCCTAAAAGTGCTTTCCCTAACCTGACTGCTTGTATATATGCCAAAATTTCAGCATTCAGCCCTTCATGAGCAGTACTGCAGCATTCAATACTATTGACCTTAATTTCACTGAGACAAAGCTATGACAAATTCAACTTGAAAGTCAGGGGAAGCATGAGGGAAGCAGAAGTCTGCATAGAGGACCAGGAATTCCCTTCGTGCTTTCCTTCTGTTTGAGGGCACTATTGATGTCTTGCACATTGAGTCACTGTATGGCTGGCAGCTGGTCTGAGTTTCGTTTGGCTGTATCACATGTGTTGATTTCGGACACCAAGTGACTGCCAATGGGACACTGACTTCTCCACACAACATACCACATTCATAGCTCTGGGACAGGAGCTTTCAGGAAGCAGCAAGCATGAGCTGCCCCACAAGGAGAAGAACCCATGAGCTGAGGGCAATAGCAAGGCAGGTAGGGCAATGATCTCAATCAGGCGGGCATAATGCCATGGTATCTGAGCAGGTACCATGCAGGTGAGCAGGGTCAGCCAGTATTCAAGATTACAAGACATGTCTGCAGTGATGAAACAGCTGCAAGGTCAAGCCAGCAAGTCAAATCAGTGATTCTGGATCAGTAAGGCACATGGACAGGGCACAGGCATACCTAAGGCAAGTCTCAAGGATGGAGGCCTGAGCTTCAACACAGATCCCAAACAAAGAGCAGGAGGCCCCCAAGAGGCTGCCACAGCTCTGTTCCCACAGTCTGATCCAAGGCTGCACCATATCGGAGCTGCAATGGAGCATGGGCAGCCAAACCTCAACAAAGGGGGAAGAGGTTGCAGAGCCTCTTAGTGCACTCAGAGCCCTGAGAGCAGCATGCTTATTTCCAGATTTCTGTCCAGTCCAGAAGGTATCAGTCTCTTAAAAGTAATCTCGTTAGAGGCAAGACACAGCTGTTCAGGACTGGAATGTTTACTGCAGCCTGGTAAAATCTGCAAAGCCATATGCTGTTTGATCCTCTGCTCCCTGGCTATTTACCAATTCAGTGTCCAGAGGACCAGTAGGTTGAGTTGTGCCAGAATCACTGACAAACACAAGCCTTTCTACTGGCCCACAAGGGGCCCTGAAAGCGTCATAATTATATGAGATTACATTCTGCAGTTCTTAGTGATCCATCATACCCTAGTGATCATTGCAGTGGTTCATCTGCACTTTCAGGTCAGAACTGTTGACATTTTGATAAACAGCCACATACAGATCCGACAACAGCATCATCGTGCCATATATAAATACCTCCATCCTGACATCCACTGTGCCTCAGTGAGTGTCCTGACAGCAGTGATGCTGTCTTTTTCACTTACATAATGCCAGCATGAACCATATCTTTAAGATCACCATGGCCTGTCAGGCACTTAGTGACTTGCAGGAGAAAATGGGGAGTGTGGTAAAACTGAAGGGTTCCAGAAGCAGACACTTAGATGACAAAATCAATTAGAGCAGTCTGACAAAAATCTCAGCCTTGGCCTTAGTGGAAATTACTTCTCCTTGAAAAACCACCTTAATTACACTCTGGCTATAGGTGGTGGTATTATGTCCAAGACTTCATAATCCTTTACAATTTTCAGGTTTGAAAATATGGCTCCTGTTTGTCTCTTTCCTTCATCTTGCTCCTTTCCAAGCCACTCTCCTTCCTCTCCCCCAATAAAAAAAATCATTACTTCTGTAATTTTCACTTCTTCTCTTTAGTCTATGAAAAGTCAATTCCTTCTCTGGTTGCCATAACAGACAATAGCCACCTGACTGCCGTGAGACAGGACAGATCAGGCCTGCACCCTCTCCTACCCCCACTCCCACCCCCACTACCAATCACCAGTGTGAAATGCTTGTAGTAATCAGCTGTCTTTGCTCTTTGTCTACAATTTAGGGAATTTCGCAACAGAAGGATGAGAAAAAAGGCTGAGTGCTGACTACTGTCCTCTTTCTTCAGATAACACATTCACAATATTTTGGCTAAAATATGACAATACATGTAGTAAAGCTGATTCCTCTGACTGCACTGAAATCAGCTCAGGATTCAGCCCATCACAGGACTGAGAGAGCAGCACTTCTGTTGAAACTCCAGCACACACCTAGAAATACAGGGACCAGAAGGGAAGGCCCTTTACCTTCAGTACCCAGTTATTTTCAGCTACAGATCCAGGCTAAGGACCACCTGCTTTTGCATTCAGTTACCTGTTACCTTCAGATATGTAATGGAGAAAGAGTATTCTACAGAAGACAAAAACTGAGATATAAGCAGCATTTCTGGCATTGTGGGGACCTCTTGTTGAACTTGGTGTTCTGGGTCTTCATCCCACTGTTGTTGGTTTCAGCACACCACGTTGGGGTGAATGATGCCATAACTCACAATGAGTGTTGCAGGTTTCTGCTCTCGCCCTTTGCTGGCAGGTGTGGTCAACAGTTTCAGGTCGCTGGTTTTGGGAGAACACCGCTAAACCAAGAGGATTGGGCCCAGAATCGGCAGGACATGAAGGCAACAAGGATGAATCAATCCACAGGTGGGAACCTGTAGGGCTACTTCAAAAACTGGCTTTTGCTGTCTTGCCCTGTGTGGTGGTACTTCTGTTCTCTGCCTTACTGAGGTGCTTGGGTAGACCAAGCCTTTTTGGTACTTACAATTACAGAGCATGGTGAAATAACCTCTTTGTCACAGATTAAGTTGTCCCAGGTCATACAGGCAACAGCCAAGAACTGCATTTTAGGCAGTTTGGACAGACACAGTACAGGTGAATTTTGTGAACAGTGGTGCACTGAGTAACATGCATTTTTCAGAGAAGGCTATGGAGGCACTGAGCCCCTTACAGGTGTGTGAGAGTTTAGGCTGGTCCCTGTATGCTGATGCTCTTTAGCTTCAGCAGTGTCATTTATTCTAAAGGTGATCAATATAGAAAATATGCTCTCAGAGTGTTTTATCATGAACAGTTGGTACAGAGGGTCTCATCCCTCCAATCTGTGGTTTTCTGACTGCCTGGCAGGCATTGTATCACCTTCTGTTTTACTGTGGAGTTAATTGTTCACCTCTCTGCAGCACAGCTGACAGCAGCTAGAAACAGTAAAGATTGGGCAGTGCCCCCCATGAGCAGAGAAAATACACACTAACAGGGACTTCTCATGTACAAAAGGATGCATATGTATGTATATATAGACACATCTCAGCTTGCATATAATGGATGTGATAGAACAGATGACTGCAGACCTCTAAGAAGGACAGCACTTACATTTTCTTTATAGATGGTGTTTTGTGCCATGAGATGCAACAGCTGGCATAAATTGCTGGTATAATTGCCTGGTGATTTCAATGAAGATTTAAGTAAGCAAAAGCCTCCATGTCTTAAACTATCATAAGGTAACACATAAAGTCTCTAATTCTCATTACCTTCTCCTAGGTCATACTCCATCCCTTACTAATTGGCTCTATGAACACCCCATTTTGAGTTACAATAATGTTTACAACCTTTTCTTGATAATCTAGTGTGTAGACAGGTCAGACTACAAATGCAAGGTGCATTTATTCCCATTTCTTTTTCATAACGAGTGTCTGAACTGGAACTACGCTCCCACTTACCTCCTAGTGCTTTTCCGTAGCCACTGCTACTGTTAAGTGTGCAACAAGGGTGTGACTTAGCATATTTCAGTGTGACTGTTCTGCTTGACTTTAGGGTATTCCTCATTCACTAATTTACGTGTTTCTTTGGTACAGACATAAAGGAGGTCTATCTCAAGGCTGTTGTTAGTTAGTTCTCCTTGACATCATTCCTTCGGAAGCTCATATTCACTAGGAGTCTGTTATGACAGGGGACTGCGTAACCTCTGAAAATCCAAACACACGATATGGATACTCACTCCATAAACTATACAGATAGCTGGGTTGGCTCAGTCTGCTGAACTCTGTGAAGGTGGCTCTGGTGATTGCTCTCTATGAACTGACATCAAAAAGCATTGTTGCACTTTTCCAATTGTTTACTCTGCTAATATTTTTTTTTAATGACCACCAGGAGGATTGAAACTTCCCTGACTGCAATATTCATTGTGTTTGAGATTTTGCTGGCAGAGAGCACACAACTCAGTCTCCTTTTTCAAGTTGAAATAATTTTTTTATTTAAGGGCTAGAGTCATTCTTTCTGTTAAGGCTCCTGATCAGGAAAGCTTCAGGCGTATGTGCAGCATTAGACATTGCTCAGTTGAGTCTGAGTACTACAGGGTATGATTCTTTCCTCTATGTCAAGTTTTTTATAATTATCAAAGATATATGTGCCTTCCTGAAAAAAAGCAGCCACACAGGACACCATATGCATTGGCAACAAAAATCTTTGTCCTAGAGTATACAATCCATAGATATGAAAGAGTATACCACAAATTATCAGCCCAGAGTGTTGTATGTAAAAATCCTGAGCGATTTGCACGCAGTATAGCAAAGAGAGGTTTTCAGGTGGATTATTAAAAAAAACCCAAAACCCCCCAACAAAACAAACAAAAAAAACCCCCAACCTGCAAGCTTTGACTTGAAGGTGCTGCATGAAAAGTGAAATATCCCAAGGATGAGAACGACCCATGAAGAAAATTCCATCTTTATAAACAAACATAGTGGGTTGCTAAGTTTTGAAACCACAGTGCAGTAGAAGAGAATTAATGTTTGGCACTGATGTGTTGCAGAAGTAGCTGGACATGACTCACTAATGCATATTGTCAGTGTTCTGTGGAGGGCAGCTGCCTTCACCTGCAGGCAGAAACCCTGAGCACCAAGGCTTTGATAGCATTTTCTTAACTCCTGATCTGCTGCTGTTCACGTTCCCCTTCTGGGGGTTTCTCTGAGTGTTGGAGCACAGAGCAAAGGGAAGGAAGACACCACTTCCACCCTGCCCGTCACTGGCACTTACAACAGCAATGATGTAATACTCTTTTAAAGTATAATTCCCATTAAAAAGGCAGATTAAAAAACCTGTCCGCATCAGGGTCCAGCATTTTAGGGCAAATCATTAAAGAAAAAAAATAATAATAAAAAAAGCCCATAGGAACAGCCTTTCTGATAGAACCATTGTGTTCTATTTCAGTGTGACTGTTCTGCTTAACTTTAACGATGAGCCCAGCCACTAACCGGGCAGTGACAGGTCCAGCACCAAACCACGTCGCTCAGCACCAGGTCAGCACGGTGTTTGCTCCCTTACAGGGTCAGTGACTCCACTGCTTCCCTGGGCAGCGGGTCCCAGGCCTTCACCCTTCCTCAGATCCAATATGACCCTCCCCCGGCACACCCTTAGGCCCTTTCCTCCCGTCCCCTTGCCCGGGCAGAGGCCCATGCCCATTCCCATTCCCACGCCCATCCCGCTCCCGCAGGCCGCGCCGACCCAGCCCCTCCGATCACTCGCGCTCTATCGCCTAAAAATCCCTCCCGACCCGCAACGCCGCTTCGGAGGGCACGGAGCAGAGCCCTTCCCAGCACAACACTGCTATCAGTACCGCTAGCTATTATTTACAGACGAGACGCGCCTCAAGCCACCCCTCCCGGCCCCGCCTCGCTGCCCTCACTCCTGCCCTTCTCCGCCATGGCGGCGGCGGCTTCCCCGCAGGCAGGCGGCACCGCGCCCGCCGCCGCCCGTCGCGGGCTTTGTTCGTCTCAGCCTGCGCCGCCCCCCCCCCCCCCTTCCTCCTTCCTCCTTGCCCCATCCGCTCCGCTCCTCTCTTTTCCCCCGTCCCTCCCTCCGTCCCTTCCCTGCCCGGTCCGGGGCCGAGCGGGCCGCGCTCCCTCCTGCCCCGCGCCACTGCCGGCGGCCCCGCGGGCCCGGCTCGCTGCGGCTGAGCGGCGGCGGGAGGCGCCATGGCCGACAGGGCGCGGGCGGCGCTCTCCGAGGCGGGATGGTGAGTGGGGCCGAGCGCGGCCGGAGCGCCGGCGGGGACTGCGGGCGGCGCGGGGGTGCCCGGGCCGGTCCGGGGGTTCGGCCGGGCCCGGGCCGCGGGGGCTCCGCCGTGCCCGGGCCGCGGGGACGTGCCCGCCCGGGCTGCGGCTCCAGGCCCGTCGCGCCGGCCTTGGGGAGGGGGCTGTGCCGCCCCCGGCGCGCTCGGCCCGGCGCTGGAAGGCGCTGCACGGCCCCGGGGAGCCGCTCCCGGGCATGGCCGGCACCCCGAGCCTTCCCGGGGCCACCCCCAGCCTGCCCCGGGCCGGCGGCCACCAGCCCGCCTGCCCCGCCGGGGGCCCGGGCGCTTGCCCGCAGTGCTGCTGTCAATTACGCGGTGCGGCCCTTCGGCGAGGAGGGCATGGAAAAAGTGAAGTCAAAGTAGGGCAGATGAGGCCTTGAGCTCGGGTAGCTGTGTTTTCTGCTAGTTGTTGGGCACACGATATGGGTTTTGGAACAACGCGTTTGTGACGAGTCGTGCTTTTCAAGTAGCTACCGCAAACGCTTATTTGCTGGCCTGGAGGTGGTTTTGCACTGTAGGAACTTGTTTTGTTGCGGGTGTTTGTTTGTTTGCCTACTGGTTAAAGATTCACTTATTAATTGACGCTGACTTTTTTCCCCTAACTGTTTGGAAGTCTTTGACCAAAACAAAAGTTCAATGCTAGCCAAAAGCACAGAGTGACAGACCTGGGATGTAACTGAGAAAAAATGCTCGAATTACAAAAAGTTAAGTTGTTGACAGTGGTGTTTTGGGGATGTTTCCGTTTTGCCGTTCATGGTTCTTCTTTATCGTGATTTTATTTATGGCTAATATGTAAAAGATTAAAGCAGATGTCATGTGATTTAGAATAAAAAAAGGTTGGTTCATTTGGAAGGAATCTACAACAATTATCCAGTCCAATTGCTTGACCAGTTCAGGGCTGACCAAATCTTGGTATGTTATTAAGGTCGTTATCCAAATGAGAGGCTTGGGGCATCAACCACCTCTCTAGGAAACCTGTTTCTGTGTTTGACCGTGCTCTCAGTGAAGAAAGGCTTCCTAAAGTATAAAACCTTCCCTGACACAACTTTGAACCATCCCTGTCCATTCTGTTACTGGATACCAGGGAGAAGAGATCAGCACCTCCCTCTCCACTTCCCCTCCTCAGGAAGCTGTAGAGAGCAGTGAGGTCACCCTTCAGCCTCCTCTTCTCCAAACTAGACAAGCCCAAAGTCTTCAGCTGGTCCTCATAGGACTTGGCAGTGGTTTTGTTGCCCTCCCTTGGAGACATTCAAGGACCTTCACATGATTTTCCAATTGTGCACACAATATTCCAGGTGTGGCCACACCAATGATGCATACAACAGGATAATCACCTCCTTTACCCAGCTAGTGGTGCTGTGTTTGTTAACCCAGCTTTTACAGTGCTACCTTGTGATAATACTGTATATCTGTTTTTTGGATAAGTGTATCCAGCTTCAAAAATACTGTTCTAAGTGGTTTTAGAGTCCACAATCCTGTGATTCCTGGCTATAGTGGAATAGAAAGACTCAACTATTTCTGCTGCTTTTCGTAATGTTAGCTTATTTAATGGGAATTTTTGACTGTAACTTGAAACTCACCTGTCACCTCTTCTGTACTTGCTCCTCTCTGAAAAAGCAGATGTTTTCCATAGACATGGCTTTTATTTTTGTAGTGTTCTTTCTATTACCTCTTCAAAATTTTATCACACAGTTTTCAACTCTTAGTTGTTTGACTGCCTTTTCAGATGAACGAGTGCCATTGGTAAATGGTTTTCAGGTTTTGGCAGTATAAATATGAGGTGTCGCTGAAACAATCTGCTACTCCACAGTGTTTACGTCCCTCCTTGGGGCATATGCTCTTGAATGGCTGTAAGGACTTGTTATTCTTGGAATACTGTAAAGTGTGATCCAGAGGCTGAAAGGTGATGGGGCAAGTAATGGGCTGATTATCAGGTCCACTGGAATTATGCCTTGACCTACTTGCATTGGGAAGGGTAGTATGAAAGACAGGGAAATTGACGCATATACTTTTAAGAAATGTGCAGTGGAGTGAAAAAATAAATAATAATTCGAAAAATCTTGTTTAGCTAAGGGTTTGTGCTCTATAAAAAAATAGTAACCTAGACATCTGTGCTTCTAATTGTTTTGCTGTTGCTCTTATGCTTATGACTTTTCTTGTATTATTAGATCTTAAAGTTATTTAACACCTTCACGAGCAAGCCCTTGGTGGTATTTAAGGTAGTGTATTTCTGACTATGCTTGACTACACTGGTGGTTAAATCATGTTTTGTACCAAATTGGTTGTTACTCATGCTGTCACCTGATGTCAGAACAATATATTTTCCAGTAAAAAACCAAAACTGCGTTTATATGTTCAAAACTGTCTCCACGTAAGCTGCAGAAGCAATGCATGGCTCTTCAAGTGAAAAAAACCCCACATTTTTTGGCTTAATTGCAAATCTACTAGCTTGTAAGATACTGCCTATACTGACTGGATTTTACTATAACTTTCTTAAATCTTTCGAGATAAAAAGAGTTAACACAGTCACTTGTTTATGTCAATTTCTGCAACTAGTGTTGAAGTAAAAATAAAGGTATTTTTCAAGTAAGCCAGTAACATCATGTAGTTACTATAGAATAGTAATTATATATTTATTTTCCCTGCCAACGAGGTAATGCAGGAGTCACCTGTTACAAATTTACAGGCAACTTTAGATTGTTTGGCCTCAGTATATCAGTTACATTTTTGTCAGCTTCTGAAAGGTGGAGTAGCCCTACACAGTAAGTGTAACAGCGGTAGCTAAAGCTGAGAGCCCCTTTTTTTTTTTTTTTTTTTGTGGTGTTAGTGTTTCACGAAAATGGCTAAAAGACCCCTGTAGTTTATGTGCAGAATTGTAGTTTTACTGAAGATATGTCCTTGCAACTCTCTTTAAAAATATGTATTTTTTGATGCTAGTTCTTTTAATTATGCGCTGCACTGTACCTTGGAATGAGATATTGGCTCCAACTTTAGGGGAGAGATAAGGTGTGTTTGTATTACGTGCCAGTGGAAGAGAGATTCTGTCTTGGAACAGAAGTTCTGTATTAACTTTTTAATTAATTATCAAACACTTAGGAGGAGGAAGGCTAGAGTTACCTTTTGGTATTGTTATAGTTACATTCATGAATTCTGGAATGAATTTTTCAGGGTTCCCATTAAAATATAGAATTTAATGAAACATGTTAGTGAATCCAGTTTTATTACTAGAAATGAAGTCCAAAAAGACTGCAGAATACATTCCCTTATGTAGACTGTGAGTTGCAAAGCACTTCTTACTGTGTTGCAACAGAATTTTGTTAACCTGTTTTTTTGAAGTCTCCTGGGTGTCATTTCACAAAAGAATATGACAACCCAAGACCTCTTCAGTGTTCCTAGATCTTTGCAGAAATTGGTAATTTATTGCATAGAAATGGCAATATGTTGTCAAAAGTAAACAATATGTCATGTTCTACGGGAGGTTTAGCCTGTGGTTCCACAGATCTTGGATCTGATGATTGATCTCTATGGGAAAGCAAGATGTGCAAACTGGGTGACTAAATAATTTTTTAGTACAACTAAATGCGTGTGTGAGTTCCTTGTCAAGTAGTACAGATTTTTTTTTTTTTTTAATTGGAGTGTGTGATGCCATAAAAATTAGTAACTGTGGCCAAAATATATAGTCTTATAAAACTTCCCATATTTTGAAGAATGTAAACAGCATTGTGACTATGAAAAGTCATTCCCAAAGACAAAAAGGATATGGAATTTTACTGTTTGTTTGAGAACAAAGGAATGCTGCTTAGTAATACATAACAAAACCCTTATATCAATGTCATTAATATAATAATTTATACTTTGTAAGTGAAAAATACATAGTTGATGTTCGACAAATTTTAAACTGAATTTTTGGTATTTCAGCAAGTAATGTACTGTGTACTGCGTAACATTACATTTAAGATTGTTCTATTCAAAGGTGTTCTCTTGCAGAACTGATCATCTGGTATGATCCAAGCTCTAAAGCAAAAGCAGGTGTATGCCTGAAAACACAGGGAAATGATGATAAGGGTGAATCTAAGGTTGAACCTTTTCCTAAGAGTACAGAAGGCGCTCGGCAAAATAGTCAGTGCCAGGATCCTGCAAGATGATCTGCTTTTCCCTGGTGTTCCACCGAAATGTCTTTGGAAACTTCAGATGAAATTGGTCCTTGCAAGTGGAGCAAGTCTAGGCAGGATGCAAGATTTTCCTTAGACACAGGCATAACACAGTGTTTCACAGGAGAGATGCATCTGTTTTGAGAGTCTTGATGTTTTTTTTTCGTGGTGCACATAATTTTGTGAAGTGTGGTTGGTACCATGAAATCTAAGTGCCAGCACGAAACAGAATGCTACATCATTCATTTTTTGTCTCTTCAGGTCTGTCCCTTATTGACTGCTCTGTTCAGTTTGTATTCGTGCTGAATCACAAATAATGGGTAGTTAGAACCTGAGTTCTTTGTCATTTTCACACTGAAGAAGCAGAAAAGGTCCGGCACTTTACCTTTCGTTAAGGCAAACAACCCCAAAAAACTAATATATAGATTTTAGGCGTTTTTTCACCCTTCTTTTTAAAGAAGGTACTAAGTGTTTGAGAAACAACTGTTACTAGATGGAATTGTCACAACTTTTACAAGAAACAAATTGAGGGCTATAATTAATTGTTGAAAAGATGCAAAGAAGGATAGCTAAAATAAGGAGATGTAAAGATGTAGGGGACCTACGTGTTTGAAATGCCCCAGTTTGCAGAAGAGAAAACTGAAGGGGATGAACATAGTGAAGTTTATGTAATTTGCAAGCAGTACATAAAATGAAAGTAGAACTCTTACCAAATCCTGTGTGATTATTCCTCACTGAATGCTGCAACTCTAGAATTGGAAAGCACTTAAACAAGGTTAGTAGCAGACTGGTTTAAAAGTGGGTAAAATTCTTGGCCAAGGACCTCAAGCAAAGCTTATTTGCCAAGGCTAAATGGTTATCCTGTGGATTAGTACAGTTGGTTAAAAGATGAGAAACTAGATAGATGGATGAGTGCTTCATGTTAGAACAATGTTATCAAGTAGATTTCTGCTGGGACTCACGGGTTCATTGTATTAAAAAGTATTCTTAAGGAATGACAGTGTTGTGACACCATGGTAATTTGTTGACCTCTGGGGATTGGTAAAATCTGAACTGGTTGGGTAGTTTGCGCAAACTCTTATGAAGGCAATGCTATGTCCAGTGCTTTGACATACAAACGCAGTTGAGTTCTGGTGAATGCCAAATGATGCTTATGAGGGGGAAAATAATGCAAGCCTTTCTACACAGTGATGAGCTCTAAATTTGCTTATGGTACTTAGTCCGAGAAGGGCAGTGCTCAGACAGCTGTTGGGAATTGTTCAGAAAGAATTAAATAATTGTTAGGGGATTATGTGTATCAGTGGTGTGTCCAAATCATTAACAGTGTGCATTAATGTAATCACACCAGCACAGCAAAGGTTTTGTAGTGAAAAAGTGGATAAGAGGTGTGGAAGATCATCTGTGCTGGGAAGATAAAGGTCTTTAGTCTGAAAAAGAGAACAATAGGGAGAGAGATGATAGAGGTCCATAAAATCTGTAGATCATACAGAAATGATGAAGAGAAAGCACCAGTAGCTGTGTTTCTCAGGACAAGAATTAGGCCACATAGTGAATGAAACTCGCTACCTGACGGAAAATTAAAGTAGCTTGTCAAGCAATGTGTAATTAAATTGTGGAACTTAATTGCCACGTGATATTGTGGAGCGAAAAAGAATGTAAGTGGGTTAAAATTGTAATTAGGCAAAGTCAGATAGGGGTAGATGCACTGAATACTGTACTATACAGTGGAGTTGGACTACCAGCTGTAAAATGGCTGAAAGCTAGGAATTATTCCAGACACTTACTTCTAGATATTTGCTGTGTTTTGCATTCTTTACCTGAATAATCTGCTTCTGGTCACCCTTGAAAAAGAGAACTGTGTTGCATAAACCTAGACTGCATAAGTAAAAGCTCTTATTTCTAGGTTGTTAGGTAAGTGTCTTCATACTGTAGTTCTGCTGAAGAAAGGATTCTCTCCTCGTGATTGGAGATGAGGGAAGAGGGAGTGAGAATTTGGAGAGAAGTGAACCGGACTGTTGGAAAAAGGGCAGTGAGAAAAGACAAAGCAAGTGTGACAGTCCCCATCTCAGTGCACTCCATCTCAGCTGTGCCTTACTGCAGCTCACCCTCCTGGTTTTCATTAGTGCTGCATCTTGTTATGTGAGATCTCAAATCGATTTACGCATCATCACTGGGGACACAGTCTTCACCTGCTGGTTTCTCTGCTAGGAAGCTGAAGCAGTAGCGTAAGATGTCCTTGAATTATAGAATTGTTGCAGCTTAGAGTGAAGTTGTTGCTACTGTGAAACCTGTACTCAACAAAAGAAAAAGAGGAAAGAAAAAAGCTTATTCAACTTGCACCACATCTAAAGTTAAAAGTACTTTAAATTGTTACAAACCTTTTTTAACACCCACCTTTTCAGTGGCTTTTTCTCGGTGTAGTGTGTCTGATTCTTTCCAAACAATGATTTCTGTGGGAGCTTGTAGGTTTTCTGTAGCTAACCTCCTTTTTGGAGTCCTTAGAATTTTGAATGTAATTAAGTCTTATTTCAACAGTTATTTACTTAGCCATGTAATTCTTAGGCTTTGCCGTCTTTATTAGGACAAATAGTATTTTATTAGGACTTTATTAGGACAAGTGTTACTTAATGGGTTTGACTGGGTGACACAGTATTTTTCTTCCTTCTGCCTCTTGTCATGCGTGTGCTCTTTGACAAAATTATATTGAACAGTTCGCATTGTCTCCAATGTCTGCTGAGTTTCATCAAATTTTCTATAATTTTTTAAAACAATTCATATCAACACTTAAAAAAGGTGATTGGGTGGAGCTTATTACACAGTTTTGGTTGACTGTTTTGGGCTCATTTAACTCTGCCCTCACAGAAAATGTTTTTCTCATTGTATGTGATTTTGGTAGGGATTTGAGGGAAGGGCTTCGGCAGGATAGAATAGCAGCATGCTTGGTTATTATTTGCCTTTTCTGGTAAACTCAAATGAACTTCCCAATAGAAGAGTGAATTAATAAAAGCAGTACTGTTTTTAAGAAGTCCTTGAGCAGCAAGGTGGTGGAAGGGTAGCTGGTGATTTTGGAGTAGGGTACTGTTGTCATTCATACTGATAACAGAGTGATATTCAGTAGGTTTCTCTATGTACATATTTCATGTATTACTGCTGGATAAAACACAGCTTTCTGTAAATAATACATGTAGGAGTATGTAGAAGTATGAAGCTGTCCTGAAGTTTTTCTTAGCTAGAGTTGCACTTAGAAATGCTGGATATTAAATATCCTATATACTGGTTATTTTTTAGTAGATTCCCTATTTTGTGATTGTAATAACAATATAATTAAAATAAATTTAAGATTGATCCTCCAAGATGTGCATATTGTTCATTTTTTCAGGAGTAGTGCATTTTCTACTTCTTTAGAGTGAAAGGAACATATTTAATTCCAGTAATTCTAGCAGAGCTGACAGGAAAAAGGAAAGGCAGTCTGGGAGATGAATGGACTGTGAATGCTTCTAATAATTTTTTATGTACTTAATGTAATGTGTAGTTGTGAAGTGTCAGAATTTAGGAAGAGTGGACTGCTCTAGGACTGATGCACAACCTCTGAGCTTCTTTGCACATTTAAAGAAGTTCCTGTTTTAAATAATCTCTGTAACACTGGTAAGTAATTAAAGCATGATGGGCATTCCGGTGTTGGCATCATTTTGAGCCCTTCACTTTGGGAAGTATAGCATAGGTTTTGAAAATGGGAGTGATGGCATTAACTAACAGCAAGGAAATACTCTGAGTTGGAGAAGAGACAGCTGAACTCACTCCTTTGTCAAGGAGTGCTGCCTGGGGACTGTGGTCAAGCCTGGCTTGTTCTTTTGTGTTGTTTGTCTCATAGTGCTCCAGGAATGTCTAGGAGTTTCTAATGCTGTGTCATATCTGAAAAAGAGCTGTTGAAGAAAGTCAGAGGAGAAAAAGCCATGTATGTTCAGACAGCTTCCAGATACTCTCAGTGGTGTGGCAGCTGTGTCTTTGGCACGGCCCCAGACTTAGAATATTTGTGTTCAATTTAACAGTCTAGGGTTGCTGCCAGCATTTTCTTGTGAAAATGTGAGTGAGAAACGGCATTCACAGCTTGTATCTGAGAAAACAAACAAACAAAAAAAATGAATTGTGTTAGATGAACAAAGAAAATCCTCATTGTTGTGACTTTTGTATGTTGAGTTGCTGTGGACTGTTGGCCTCTTATGAATCATGGAGTAACAAATCTCAAGGTGCAAAGCATGCAAGAACTCTTGTCAGGCAATTTCTGATGGCAGGGGCTGTTTCTAGCATCTGCTGTATTACAGCCATGCTGCTTGCTGGAAGCTTATCTTATCAAAGTTTGGAGTTAGTGAGGTTATCTTGGGCACATCACTCTGTGTTACCTGGAAAAGTTTGACATTTTTGCATTGAAGCTATTACTGTTAGATAACAGTGTGTCTATGTTATCACTAAATCTCTTCTATTAAGTAGTTGTTAGAGACTTATGTTGTTTTTTCAATCGGCTGAAGTTTCAGTCTGTTATATTCTTCTACTGTTGTAAAATGCAGTATGTTGTGATCTCAGTATTTAAATACTTAATACAGTGTTTTCTGTGAATCAGAAAACAGCATGAAAGCATGGACTAAAAGTGTATGCTATCCTGTACCCCTAGCAAGGGCATAATTCTATTCTGCTCCCATTTAGTGGGGATATGAAATCACTCAGTTCTGATACTGAATGGGTAAAATACCTCCTTCAACAGGTAGATCATCTCTTTCCCTGATATTGCATGTTAGAATGATAGAAACAGAAAATACCATTTATTACGGAAGCACATTTACACTTATTTCTTCTGGTCGATGTTGCCGTAATTACTGTTAGGGTCATTGTACACTTGGGCTGTGGGAGACTTTAGAAGGCATCAGGGCAGTTAAGTGTACTTGGACCTTCCAAGTATATAGTTTTTTTACTTCTGTAACTGTGATCCTGTGTCCAAGACAGTTGTAAATGCGAAGTAGAGGTGAATTCTTTTTGAATTGTGATAGTAGTGAAGCATTACATTTTTCAGCTTCTTAGAACACTTACTTTCTGGTTTGTAGTTGAAAGTACTGGCAAGTGTGAAGTTTTCCACTTAACTTACTTGGAGGAGAGTGTGAGGGGGGAAAACGTCAGTGAAGAAGCTGAAGAGAAGGTGGGTGATTTTCAAGGGTCTGGTTCTGACTGCAGAGTAGTGATTTCTGAATGAGGCATACTTAGGGTTGAAGTAATGAGCTGCTAAGGAGTGTTGAGGATCCTTATGTAAAAATATGATTCATCAAGCTGCTTTTCATTGAAAACAATGAATAATGAGCACAGTCGTGATTCTTGGTTGTAAAAACTTATTCAAAGTTGTGTTTTTAAATTCAGATGTGAGGTATAATACACAGATATACATCAGTGTAGTACACAAATAGGTGTTGATAGATTTGAGAGTTGCAGTTCAGCTAGAATAAGAAATAGCTCAGAGTTCTGCCTTTTGGAAAGTACTTGCCAATTACCACTGCAATTTTTTGCTTGAGTGCTATCCACAGTTTTTGATACAAAAGAATATCAGATTTGTGTGTCTGTAACTGAAAATCAGAGGAAACAAAGGAAGTGGATGCATCATTGTTTATATTTAATATTTTAAGCTAAGCACATTTGAATTTGCATAATAGTTAAGTCATTCTTGAATATTTAGCATATAATGCTTTCAATCAATTTTTCTGTCATTAAATAATAAATGAAGTATCAGTTTGGGGTTATTTTTTTTTTCTAATGGTGGATGAAATCTGTCACTGAAACAGTTGGTCTGAAACAGTTCCTGCATACATTTCAGAATTTTATTTCAAAGAATTGTCTAAAATGGAGAGAATCACTGTGGAATAAGTAAATGAGGAAACAGAAACTTGAAGCTGTTTTTATTCTTGAGGTGTTGAGTTTTGTCAATCCACTGAGTTTTCAATCTTGATCATAAGTATTGCAGAAATTCACAACTGATGCTCATTATGATCTTGGACGCCTTGGCAAAAAAATTCTCTATTCTGTGGTTTTGAGATGGAAAAGGTTTTCTTGGAGAATGCTGCTAATGATTTACTTGTGTGTGAGTTTCTCTAGATTTGGGAATGGGGAATAGAAGGGTAGAGAATATCTTTATGACCACTTCAGTACTCTTTCTTCTGTTTTCTTAATTTGCATTTTAGTTCCTAACTGAACCATGCCACCATATGATAATAACATGAGGAAATGGAAAAAGCTTATTTTAGTCTAGAAGAGTAATTGCTGTTACATTTTAGCTGTGATAGTAGTTTCTTCCTGCTACTGCACGAGAGGTGAACTTAGTGCTTTATAACTGAATAATTCCACTGTTAAATGTTTTCTAGTATTTTTTCACTGTTCAAAATAATTACTCTGTTTCACTGTTGTTTGATGCCTAAATTAATAGCATAATTTTTATCTTCTAATAACGGTAATAATGGACTTTCTCCCCCGACTTACTGACTGAACAGAAAAAAGTAATTTTTCTTCAGATCAAACGTTTCTGTGACTGACTGGGGAAGGAAAGGAAGTGAAAGCTTGAGTTAGAGGATCATTCAAAAAAAGGCAGGGAGAATAAAGACTGTAGTTTGTTCTCCTGTTGCACATCATCAGCCTGGGAGGTTGGATGAATCTCTTGAGTGTTAGAGCCCTTAATCTAAATCTTTTCTCTTCCTGAGCCTTCCAAAATACTAAATTGAAACTTAATTAAACCAAAGAACATGAGAATAAATCCTAATAGTGAACTGCTTCAACACCTGATTTTTACCTGTTATTTCGAAGAATATTTAAGTATGAAAAGGAATATCATTTGGTGTCTTACCATGGGTTTTATTTTTTTGTGCTTCTTTTAAAGCAGTAGTAGTGAAGGACAATGCAGATCTTTTCTTGTACAAACTGGTGTTTTAATTTTTACTAAGTATGGAAAAATGTTTGCTCTATTAAAACTCTGTGGGTATAACTACTAGCATTTTAATGAAAGAATACTACCAGTTAGGAAAAGTATGCTCCTTTTTACATGTTTAGACTGCACGTATGGATATTTAACTTGGTTTTGCAGGAGTTACAAGATGTTGGGATGGGATACAGCTGGGACAGCTGACCCCAGTTGCCCCAAGAAATATTCCATACCATATGGTATCATGTAGACTGTATACACTAGGGGTAAAGCTGACCGGGGCTGCTGCTTGGGAAGCCTCAGTCTGTTGGAGTTGAGCAGTTGCACTGTGCATCCCTTGTTATGGATATTCTAATTCATTATAACTATAATTATTTTCCCTTCCTTTTGTGTCCTATTAAACTGTCTTTATCTCAACCCATAAATTTTATTTTTTTTCTTCTCAGTTGTCTCCCCCATCCCACTGGGGATGGGAGGAGTGAGTGAGTGGCTGCGTGGTGTTAGCTACCTCCTGGGTTAAACCATGACAGTCCTTTTTGGCACCCAACATGGGGCATAAAGTTTTGAGATAGTGGCAGGTGTGACCGGAGCGTGTTAAAACAGGTTTGTCATATTTATAGTCATAGGGTGCTGTGAGTTGGAGGGACCTTAGTGCTTATCTGGTTCCAGCCTCCCTGCCATGGACAGCAACAGATTCCACTAGACTGGGTTCCTCAAACCTGCATCCCACCTGGCCTTTTCAATTCCGGGCATGAAGCGTCCACAGCTTCTCTGGGCAATCTGTTCTGGTGCTTCTCCACCCTCACAGTAAAAAAATTTTGCATAATTTCATCTAAATCTACCCTCTTTTAGTTTATAATGTTGATTTGTTACCAGTTGTTGCAGAGTTGTGTAACAACACTTGTTTTATATGTATATACTGTATAAGTAACAATATTTGCTGTACATGTTCCATGTTGTGTTATCAACCTCTGCGTTAAGGTTACAATTTTGTTGTACTTTGTAACACTGGTTTATGTTAAAATCGTGGTTTGGGATAGACCTGGTGTGTATGCTCAGCGCTGCCACCATCTCTGAGCTTCGGGAGCCATCTACGGGAAGCAGGAATAATTGCACCGTCTACCTTTTCTACTCACACAGCGTTGGCTGTGGGGAAGATACCTTCCTCCATCTTCCCTTGCTCCTCCAGGCTAATTACAGTAGCTGTTGAGAACTTTTAATATCCTGAGCCTGTTCCAACGAGCATGTTCCTGTTGCTGTGTCTCCTCAGTGTATTTCAGGTCTTGTTCAGGGCTAAACAACTATTTAAGAATACCACCCAGAGGTTTGCCCCAAGGCTGGGTAGTTATGAGAGGTGGAGTGTGGGGGATGGTACAGGCAAGCACCTAGGACAGTGATTACCTCCTATTTCTGCAATTTCACCCCTGAAAAAATTCAGAATTCTGAAAAACTGGTAAAATATTTGGAAAAAGTATGCTGTCACCGTGGTAATTCCAGAGAAACAAATCACTGCAGTGTGCCCTGGCCATGCTTACCAAGTCCTGTGCAACAATACTCAGTACCCTCAAGGGGAAGAGAAGGTTTCTGGATCTGATGACAAAGTGAAAAGCACTATGGCTACTCCAACCCCTACAACAGGCACTGAAGCTGAACCAAAGAACCAGCCTGTGCTGGTTTCAGTCATCCCTATACACAAGGTGAAATATTAGAAGTGGAAATCAGCTTGTTTAGTACCAGATGAAGGTGTTTCTTTTAAGAGGGAGCAAGAGAAAGATGTGGACAAGGCAGACTACTCCAAAGCAGGATCATTACAAGAACAGGAGGAGGAAGAATGGAGGCAGTTGCTGTTTGGAGAGGAGTAAGAGGAAGAATTCATAAATGAGGAGGTAACCTCCTGAGCCCTGAGTGAGCTGTGAGATACATGAAAAGATTTTAGTTGTCACCCAGGTGAGCACATTGTCACCTGGCTGCTCTGATACTGGGATAGTGGGGCCACTAGCTTGGAATTAGAAGGTAGGGAAGCCAAGCAGCTGTGATTCCTTTCTAGGGAAGGGAGCATTGACAAAGCAGCTGGAAAAGGGGCATGAGTCCTCAGCCTCTGGAGGCGGTTCCTGTTAGGGGTGAAGGAAAGGTATCCTTTCAAGGAAGCTACTAGATGTCAAGCTGGCAAATGGACTACCAGGGAGCGGTATTCAGTACCTGAGGGAACAAGATGATTTACGATGATCTGGACAACACGCAATTACTGAAAAATTCAGGTGAAGTCAAGTGCCTGTGACTGATGCACCAGAAGTTAGTGTGGAGCGCACCATTGTTGTATGCCAGGTCATTGGCAGCAAGAACCTGGGAAGATGGAAAGGGGCAAAAGGTGAATTAATGAGCTGGTCAATTCTGGCATACAAAGAGTCTGTCTTCCTCCATTGCCTCAGCTACGGAGAACCTGGTACTGCAATGCAAAGAGGTAGATCCTACTTCCCATCTCTGTTATTACGAGTAAGTACTCTTCTGATCAAGAGGGAGTATATAGTGGGTACACATTACAGCCCACTGTGTGGTTTTACCTGCCTGACCATATAGAGGGCATGAGGAAGTGAGATGGAAAATCTGCCATGATCCTAGAGGCATGGGTATGTGATTTGCAAGAAAAAGTATCATAAAAGGGGGGTTTTCCAGAAAAATTGCTGCTTCAGTCTTCAGTGGGCAGTTCCCCAGACAGAGAAGAATGGTTTGTCTTGCTCCTGATCTTGATGAAAGAACTTCTGATATGTGTTTATGGGAATTGAGTAGTGAATACCATGACCAGGACTAGAGTGGCTCTGCCTCCAGCCAGGTGGAAGAAAGGGACAGCTGGACTGGACTGGACCGATCCAGTGGCCTGGTACATCAGAGCTACAGGAGTATAAGGCTCTAGTGCGTACCAGTGCACAGTGTACCTTAATGCCATCAGGCTATAAAGGGACAGAACCCATCTGTACTTCTGGAGCCACAGGGTGATTCCCTGCTGACTGTAGCAGAGGCTGAAGTGAGTCTGACTAGGACTGAGTGGTGAAAGTACCCCACTGTGACTGGTTCCGAGGCTCCATGCCTTGAAGACTGTCTCAGAAGAGGGCGTTTTAGTGACCCAAAAAGGTACTGGTGGGCTTTCAGCACAGCTTCCATGGAGGTGGAGGATATTAAACAGCTGTCTACCTTGTCGTTTTTTTTACTTCTACTTTTTAAAATTTTGCATTTTTCTTCCCAATTCTCTCCCCCATCCTGCTGTGCGGGACGGAGTGAGCGAGCAGCTGTGTGATGTTTAGCTACCTGCTGGATTAAACCACGACACTGATGAACTGCAACTGGGATATAATCATCAGAAGCTGTTTAACACATGCAGTAGCAATTTTTTAGTTTTAGGAATATATGAATCTCTGTAGCTGTAGAGCTTTTCAAATTAACTGTAAACTTGTGTTTCTGTGTGTTCTTTTACATTGCAAGAGTGCATACCTTCATGCTGCTTATTTTGAATGATATTTTGTAAATACGCTATAAATCTAGTCTTAAACGTCCGTGGAAATGGCTATTTTAGCACAAAGTAGAATAAAAAGAAATGGGACAGCTTTGCAGGGTTGAAAATAACTTCTCTATATGCAGAAAAAAATGCTGTGCTGAGTTAAAATTGTACAGTAATAGGAATGTGTATTTTAAGCTTTGATGATCACAGCTTTTAAAAAAATATTTTCTGCCTGTCATTTCAGTTTTAACCTGTTCTTCTTTGTTTCAGTATCGAGTATTCATCTTTTACCCTTGTCTTCTGAGCAGATTGTAACTTCTTTTTTTTGGTTTGTTTGTGTCAGTTTTGATATGTAGAAGGGAGGAATGTGCCTTGGGTGTCTTGAAGAGTTACGTTTTTTTTACTTAAAGTACTTGAATCAATTCTGTAAGAGCAGTACCTACTACAGCAGCTATTCTTGGTGACTTTGTGTTGGTGATAAAGTTCTGTTTTAAATGTTTCAAATAAAACTGAAGTTATTTGCTTAGTATCTTGCTTTTTGAGTCAGCAAACACTGGGCATGTTAAGCTTTTATTATTTCTGAAATTAATATGAAGTGTCTTGAAGCAGAAGTAGTCCAGGTCTTTGACAGTGATACAGAAGACATGCTTTAATAACAAAATGCCAATTAATAACATTTCTGAGTTTCATTTTGTAGTGTAATGGTTCAGTGCTGCTTCTGTGTGGTAATAAAATAAGATTTTACAGCTTGAATTGAGAAATATTGATAGTCTCTGTCATGAGTACAGTTTATAAGCTAAATAAGGTGATTAAAAATGATCAAATTTATACTAAAGATAGGGCCTTTTGTTATTTATATGTGAGAATATTATGTTATGTATTCCAGTCTAAATAAACCAACTTTTAAGTATCCTTACTGGGGGAAAAAAGGCACAGAATGTTCCTTTGAGAAAGCATTTTTGGGAATTAATTCTTAGAAAGATGCTGGGTTTTGTTTTGTTTTGAGATGCTCAATATGTAATGAAAAAAAGTTTACTTGTCCAAATTCTGAAGAGGCCATCCTAGTCCCAGCCTTTGCTCAGAGCAGGGCTAGCTCAGGCTAGGTCACCTTGCTGAAGGCCTTGTCTAGTTGTGCTTTGAATATCTCCAGGGTGGCCGGCTCTAGTGCTTAGCTGCTCTGGGAAAATTTTTCTCTACCTTACATCCAGTTGAGATTTTCCATGTTTCAGCCTGCGTTTCTTGTGCTTTATCATTTCACTCCACAATGCTCAGAATCAGCTTCATCTTCTTAAACCACCTTCAGATAGTGGGATGAAGTTGGGGAACTGCTTCCTCCTTTGGTATGGTCCTCTCTGGGATGAACAAAATTGACAGGCCAAATTGTGCTCTCACTGTCTCTTCCTACAAACATGGGCTTCAGCCCCTAAAACATCTTAGTGGTCTGTCTTCAGTTTGTGGGTCTTCTTTCATAATGGGGACCCCTACTTTAGATGTGGCTTTTGTGCTGCGAGGAGAGGAATAATAACATCTCTTGATTTTCTGGCTACAGTCTTGCTAATGCAGCCCAGTATGTCCTGTCTTCACCACTGTATGGGTACACTGGTTTGTGTTCAGTTTATTTTACACCATGAACCCACAGAGCTGCTTTCTGTTCAGCCACTTCCCAGCTGCAGTGGTGCTTATCGTTGAGCTCCATGATGTTCCTTTTGGCCAAGGAACTGCTATGGTGTATCTTGCATAGTTCAGTTTTCACTACCACGTCATCCTCTACACCGTCCCTCCCATCAACAGAAAAAAAAATAGTTCTGTTTATTTTTTTTAATAATGAAAAGTTTTGCATCTCTCTTAAATGGTAATGTGGTTGTGTTAGTACAATTTTGACATCCTTATGCTAGCAGAAGCTATGTTGATGTGTAGGGAAAAAACGTATTCTACTACTTGATTATAGAACATGTATTACACAGAAAATAAGTACTTTATAAGAATAATGGTTAGAATGTCCTTTATTGGCCTGGCAGATGCTTAAATTTCTGATTTCTCAAATTTGCAAACTGGAGTGTGTGGAGAGCAGCACAAAAGATCTCTTCATTTTATGCAGAAGTGGTATTTTGAGTTGACTTTGCTGCAGATCCAAGAAGTTTAGATGGTTCTGTTCATGTATGTCTTTCCTTGTTTAGTCTCTACAGGGGATGATCTTGTGCTGTCTTTTACTGTGCTGATCAAAGTTTCTGTCCCAGTATTGTCTCTAATCAAGTGCAATAATTTATGTCTGTAGAGAAGCCAGAGAGTGTGACAGATGTGCAGAGATGATGTCTCAGAATCTTTCCCCACCTTCCAACTATTGTTTTTTTCAGCAATTTCCTCAGCTAGATGTTTCCTTTCTAGTAAACTTTTGATGAATTTCTCTGCGTGGATCTGTGCAGTTGCTTCATGAACCTTTGTAAAATTTTAGCAGCTACGGAGTAGTGAGTAGTAACTTCACATGCTGTATTAAGCACCCTCTTCCTAAGTTTGCTGAATTTCCCACTTGCTAATTTAGAGACACTGAGTAGCCACTCCGTTTTTATGTCCTTACTGTCACTTGCAACCATGTGGATATGTTAAATACCTTCTTCAACCTTTTTCATGCTGAAGAAACTTGGGCTGTTCTGTGCATTCAGTCTGCTTTGTTACTGCCAAGTAGAGAAGCACAAACAGGAGGGAGAATTTAGGAAAAGAAGAAGATTAGGACAAGGAAAAAGAGGAAGATGAAGGGAGATATGTGTTGAATCTCTGTCATTATAGAGAAGAGTACCAAATGACAGAAAATGTGATGTGATGCAGATGTGGTATTATTCAACCTCCTACCTCTCAAAAAAAAAAAAAGTTAATTAACAGTTTATTAAGCTAAATATAGTACATGGTAGATTACATGAAAGTTTCAAAATGGCAAATGTGTGCCCTTTGGGTGGTGCCTTTTAGCCCATTATGTACTTGTGATTTTGAATAGAAGACTGAGTGCGAGTGTGTCAACAGTCATTTGCAGTTGAGTCAGAATCACAGAATATTCTGAGCTGGAAGGGACCTGCAAGGATCATCAAATCCAAGTCTGCGAATGACACATACAGGTATCAGACCCACAACCTTGGTTATTAGCACTTTGTTTTAACAAACTGAGCTAATTTCAGGGTTTTACAAGGGGTAGAATTTAGCTTGTACAGGCTTCTGTGAGAATTGGTGACTGGATGTGGGTATGTTTCTATGCAGAATAAAAAGGTTTAGCTTTGTCATGCCATCTTTCTCTGTGAAGATGATATACCGGTGTCCTAGTTCAGTAGGTGGGACCAGTTATCACTGTGTGGGAGTGATTAAAGCTGTGTATTCTACCCCCATCTAT
>JAWWEW010000001.1:60825429-60938967 GCA_035583185.1 Anabacerthia variegaticeps
AAACTGTAATTCTGACTTACAATATCTCTCGTGGTAGGTCCATTTCTCCTGCCAGTTTGTTTTTAAACCAGCACAACCGGTTTTGCTACTTGGCAGATGGAGGGTGTCATCAGTTCCTACTTGTCAGCCCTAGAGGTGGTTATTGCTTGAGATGTCTTAGCTCTGCTGGTTCTTGCTTGCCTGCCCCCATCATGAACTGTGAATTATATTTTTCTACAAGATGCAGATGTAAATTTCACTATGTACCTTGTAGCTTAGTATTGCTTAGTAAATGTGGCACAGACTTGATTTCACTAGTTCTTCACAATATTAGAGCATAAGCTTTAAAACTCTTGTTTTAAAGGAAGTATATAGTCCAGTTTTGAGTCATAGCATCATATGGTTACTTGACTCTACTGATGAACTGAAAAACAAACTGAAAGAAAGCTTTTCAGAGCTGTGGAAATCTGAAAGTGTGGTTGTCTTTGAGTTTGTGCTCTTTGCTCTTAAAGCTAGACTAATTATTGTAAATTTTTCCTTTTGATTCCTGTGACTGCTGCAGTGCCCTTGGTGCTCTCCAGCGCCTGTGTGCTATCATGCCTTGATTTCCTTCTTGTGGTTTGTCCTGCCCCAGAACACATTGGGCTTCCTCTCACGTCCCTTGCATTTGGCAAGCACCGGTCTGTGTTATGGCTGGTTTGGAGCTAGGCGAGTGCTTCAATTGACCGGTTGATTGCTGCTGCTCAAGATGGATGACAGCCAAGTTCTGTTTCTCTTTTCCACAATGCAACTGCTAATTTGTATGTCTTGCTTCTACCCAGCAGCTGATTTCTGTGAAACTTAGGGGTAACTTAGGTGTTTTTGAGACCTCTGTTTCTCTGTCAAATTTGGCTAAAATTGACCTGTGTGATTAGGATTCATCCATGTGACATGGCTGCTGGACAGACTAATGCATAATATATAATCATTGTTTTCTAAGCGTAATTGAACTTCATTTTAAAAACTTTTGGATTTGGTCACTAAAAGAAAAATGAAGAAACTAGACATCAAGTGAAATGTTTTCTCTATTTAATCTGTGAAGTGTCTGCTTTTTCCAAGTATTGAGTACAAAAGCAGGGAAGAGAAATTTGACATTAAGTGCCAGTCTCTGCCTTATGCCTGTTAGTTCAGCAGTTGGAGTGTTTTAGTATAGGTAAAATGTATACTGGTTCAGGCCCTGGGGATTTGAAACATTTATTCTGCTTCCTGTGCTTTGTGAATCTGTAATAAACACTGCTGTGAATAGTCTTTCTTCTTTGATGGCATTCCCCATTTTATATATAATCAAACTTTCTTCAATATTACCTCAGGATCTCAGGAAAATTACCCACCAGGCTTAGTGAGTCAGCCTGTGGGTCTGTTTTTTTTTTTTTTTGTCCTTGGTGTGTATTTTAACATTTAGAACAACTTCAACAGAAGGAATTGACAAAGCCTCACTGAAATCATGGAGAGATGCTATGTTCATATAATGCTATAATACAAAAATGTTATTTCTTGTACAGTTATCCACTGCAGTTACTCTTTGCTAGGACAACATGCAGCTGTGGTAAAGTGTTTTTAATCCCTTCACGCTTTTAGAAGCAGAAGCTAAGCTCGTCAGTCAAGACAAGTTGGAAGTGACCATTTCCTGAAAGACTGAGGTAGATAAAATTTCAACAGGTGCAGAAAGGATTTTACCAGAATTTGTCCAAAACAAAACAAAAAAAAAATAGCTTAGGGGGATCTTATGATTTAGTTTATAGGGCTTATATGTTTTTTGTCAGATCATTATCCTGCAGATCAGAAGAGAGTAATTTTTTAAGAGGATTTTCTTCATAGCTTCAGGAGACCTTATCTTGATTTGAGGCAATGTCGTCAAAATAAGGAAGATGATGGTCCTAAGCGTTACTTTGCAAATTTTACTCTTTTCTCACTCCTACGATGAGGCACCATAACTTGTCCTAACTTCAAGTTAGTCATGTTCTCCCTGGGAACCAGAAAGCAGAAGTTGTGAATTTAATTTATGTGTTTATTCTGATGCATTAGTTTTGCTCTCTAACACCTCCTGTCCTACCTGTCAGAGATCAAGAGCAGGTGCATATTAAGGTGTTTAGCTCTTAATACTTCAGATGGAAGTAGACTGGAATTTAACTGTCTGTGAAACTGGTAAGGAAAATAGAACCTGAAGTAGTTGAGCAGGGTTGGCAGATTTGCAGGTAATTATGACTTTCAGTTAACCAGCAATACACTGAACAGATAACATGTGTCTCCTCTTACTATGTTTCCACATGTGCTGACTTATTCGCTCCAGTCAAATAACTCTCACGCAAATAGAGGAAAACGAGGAGAAAAGCGTTTTAAAAAATCAGCTAGTTATCTGACCAAATGGCTCTCATAGTAGTTTCCTGTTCACCACAATAAAGACAGGCCTCATGTTGCTCCATTCTTTCTGCATAACCTTTCTGAATACTGCTGACAGAACATCAGACTGCAGAAAAATGAATGATCTTCATTGAAACAACATTAAAAAAAGCCAGAGACAAGTTTACTTACTTTGTCATTTTTTCTAACTTTGTTCTTCCTTATGTCACTTCTGTCACTCTTTTTTTATCTGTGTACTTTGCATTTCTGTATAACAAAGCTTGCAGTTTTCAGTCATATTTGGAGCTTAAAGAGATGTTTTTGGTCAAGGGAAAGCTGCTGTGTAAATGCTGCTCATGGCTAAAGGTGAACATCTCAAGTCTTAGCCTCTGTACACTGCCCCTCTGTATCCCATGGCTTGCTCACAAATTGCCCCATTTCACCTCACTGGTAAAGTAGGTGGAGCTGTGAGTATGCTTCTACTTATTGTTATGTAAGTTTTGATGGTATATTGTCATATTGCCTATAGAATATGGGGCTGGAGTTCAGTTAATTCAGACCCATTAAAATTTTCAGACTTAGCAGAATGCATGAATTTAATTCATGTCAAGAATACTTTGATGTGTGTTGTACAGTTTATTGTGAGGTGGGACTATTCATAGTAAATTTTTTGATTGCAATTGTTAGCACAGAGATCAGGCATTACATTTATCCATTAATCAAACTTCAGAGGAGATAGAGGTGTATGGGATTACACCTGTTAAGCAAAACACATAGCAAAGGTTGTGGAAGAACTAGATGATGCCTGGTTCAGGAAGAAGTCTGTGAGCAAAGAGGAAGTTCTCTGATCAAATTTATAAGGACAAAGCAACTTTATGAGATCAGCACTGTGAGTAATATGGCTATTTGACCAGTCTGCATGAAAGTCAAATTTTGGTTGGCTTTCTGGTCTGTGAGCACATGTTGCCAGCTCATGTCCAGTGTTTGTCCATCAGTACCTCCAAGTCCTTCTTGGCAGGGCTGTTAATTCCTTTATCCCTCAGCCTATACCGATACTGGGGTTTGCCACGATCCAGGTGCAGGACCATGCACTGGGCTTTGTTTAACCTCATGAGGTTCCCATGGGCCTATTTCTAGAGCTTGTCCCTCTGGATGGTATCCTGTCCCTCAGGTGTGCCAACCACACAGCTTAGGTTGCTGTTGCCAAAGAGAAGAATGGCAAGCCAGATGCCAAGTTGCTTGTCTGAGCACATGTACTGAAGTGCTCTTTGCCTGCCTCCCTCTACATGTTATTGAGCATCTCTGTGACAGCTTGCTGATGATCTCCTTGTTTTTGGATGGGAAGTGAGAAAAGACTGCTTTGCATCATACAGAGGAGGCTAAGAAGTGAAAGGGTGGGAATTCTGACTAGGGATGAAAGCAGAGCACTGAGGAAAGCTGGAGTCAGGATTTTCAGAAGTGCGATTCCACATTCAGTGCATACCTCTAAATTCGTATCAAAATGCTAACTACTCAGACAAAAAATAATGTACGTGTTTCAACTAGAGTGTTCAAAGTAATACTTATCTTTTTGATGCTTTTAACTAAAATCTGACTGCACTTAATTCCATTTTGTGAAAGGAAGGTAATGTCATCTTACCTTACAGAAGCCCTTGGAGGCATGTTTAATTGTTTCCTATTGTTTATGTGGATTCTATGATGACAATATCCTTAGTAGCAAAAAAAGAAAAAGTCTTAAGAGTGGCATGATGCTGTATTTATTGTGGACTGCAAATAGTAGCTGTTGAAGATAAGAGTTACAGTGTGTTATCGTATTGCCTATGCCTGGAGTGGTGTGAGTAAATACACATAAAAATACTGTTTACGAAACCTCAGTCTGACCTTTAATGTCGGTATTTTGTCTGTCTTCTGGTGTTGTCTTTGTGTGTCTTTAATGTAATTCCTGTGTAGCAATACATGGGTTTTGAAAACAACCTGTAGTTTTTCAATATATCCTCTTGGAGAAATTATTGAGAGCTTTATTTTTCAGTTCCTGAATTTTCTATCTAAATGTGAAATGATAGTTATGAAAAGAACTTCAGGAAACTGCTAGAGGCACTGCAAGATGGAAGAATTTTTTTGTGGTGCTCATAGGATGAAACAGTAGAGATTGTAAGATTTTTGCATTATTGCTCTGTGAACTGTCTGCATAGCATTTGTGGCAATTTTGAGTTATACAAAGTAGAAATTTATGGGGATGTCTGTTCACTGAAAAAATTAATAGCAATTTTTTCTGAAAGCAGATACCTGAATTAGTGGACTTTCAGAAGTTTACAGTTATGTATTTAAGTTTACAGTTATGTATTTATATTATATATATTATGTATTTATATACATTATATAGATGTATTATAGATATAATATATATATAATACAGTAGTGTATTATTTGCTTGTCAGGGGTTTCTTTAATGTTGAGGTAGTAATTTACTTTCTGATGGTAAAATATTCTAGATTGGACTGTGCAAGCGGTTTATGGCTATAGCTCAGCTATTGGCTGTGAGAGTTGTGTTGCTGCATGTGTTTGGAGATGGTGATTTCCAGAAGGAGCATCATTCACTCATTTTGACTTACACTGTCTCCCTTCTGCATATTTCTGGAATCCATGCCAGCCATTAGCGCTCTAGGTGTAAAAGTAATTTGGTGTTGGAAGTAGCACTTTTCCTGGAATCATCCAGATCAATCTGTATCATTTTTGTGAATCAACAAGTTCCATCATCGATGGAGGACAGTAAAATTATTCACTAACTTCTTAGGCAAGTCCTGTACAAGACTGACTAATAGGAAGACAGCTGTTTCTGCCTTCCTATTAGAGGAAAGAGAAGGAAGCACAAGTTTAGTTCCTCCTAAGAAGAACTTTTTCTTTGATATTCAGGACACTAAGGGTTTTCTTAGGGTTCTCAGCAGAGTTTGAATATGTATATACATATTTCTAATTGTTATATATGAGGACAGAATTCTCTTTTCCCTAGTATTATGATTTGGCTGATTTTGCAGAAGCTTTATCTTTTCTGATGTCCTGAAAGCTTTTCTTGCAGTTGCATTCAAATAGTAGGTAATATTAGCCTGTGCTTTACAAAGTATAGCTTGTCGTGATGCCTGTTGTCAGGAATGTGTAGTTTCGGAGTTATGCTCCAACAGTAGACACAAGTTTAATTCTCTGTCCGAATATAATTGTCTAAAATTTAGATGCCTATGTTGAGCTGATTACTCTTATGTCTCCATTAAATTTACAGAAATAATTACCTCCAGAAGGCTATTCATCTCTTTCTAAGCTAGGTGTCCAAGATAAGAAAGATAAATTGCTGTGGTGATTGTAAATGGTGCAGTGACTCATTCAGATTCAAATATCCAGCCTACCCTTTGCAGTGAGGGTCACTGAATCTCATCAGAACTGTTCAGATGGCACTAGTTAGTTGCAGATTGCTTTTTCCCATTTCTAGCTGGGTAGATTTTATTTATTTGTGTGTGTGTGTAGATATATATATATATCTACACACACACACAGAGCCTGGAGTGTATCCAAAGAAGAGGAAAGAGGCTGGTGAAGTGTCTTAAGAGGGGCTGAGGGAACTGGGTTTGTTTAGCCTGGAGAAGAGGAAGCTCCAGGGAGGTGTTATTCTCTGTACAACTACCTGAAAGGAGGTTGTGGTGAGGTGTGGGTCAGTCTCTTCTCCCAAGTAATGAGTTGTAGGATGAGAGGAAGTGGCCTCAGTTTGTTCCAGGGGAGTTTTAGATTGGATATTAGGAGAAATTTCTTCATGGCAGGGATGGTCAAGCCTTGGAGCAAGCTGTCCAGGGAAGAGTTTGAATCTCCACTCTGGAGGTTTTTGAAAGACATGTAGATGTGGCACTCAGGGACATGGTTTAGTGGTGGCCCTGGCAGCATTAGGCTTACTGTTGGACTCTGATTTTAAAGGTCTTGTCCAACCAAAATGATTCCATACTTTTTAAGTGTAAGGCCTTGCTTTGTGCATTTGAGGCTCTGGAATTATGGATGAGTGCCTGTTATTTGCTTCACCTTTTGGTTCTAGAGGCCCAGTTCAGAGGGTACAGAGGGTCAGTGGTAGTTCATAAAATGTGTCTTCTCACCCAAGCCATTTTTAAAGTAGTATTTGTTTTCTGTGTTGCTTAGCCATAGTTAAGATGGATGTATGATACAGTCCAGTGATTTAATTTTTTTATCATGATGGACAATATTAATTGGTTTTGCTTTTTAATTATGTTTTTAATTATAGCATCAAATGTAATATATCACTGTATATGAAATAAATGTGCTCTTTTTCTGTGGCATTTCCTTGGCAGATGCGGAAGAAGATAACAGAAGAAGGAATGTGATTTTGTGTGTGTGATCTTTGCAGTATTTTTGAATACAAGGTATAATAACCATGTTGCTTCAAATGTTCAGTTGTTGATTAAAAAGACTCCAAATTTGCTCATAAAAATACCCATTTTTTGTCTCTGAATGCTTCCCACCTCAAATTCAATTTTCCCTGCAGTGCTTTTGTGAGGCAGAGAGATGCTGTTATCGCTCTTTTATGGATGGCAGCTGTGGCAGAGGCTTTGCTTTCTCATTGTGAGCAGAGCGGGCAGCGTGCCCGTGTGAGCCAAGTGCCAAGTCCTGTAGGCGAGAGGGCTCTGCTGTGTTACCTGACAGGCAGGTGTCTAATGCTGGTAGAGACCAAGGGCTGGCGGGTGTGACACAGCTTACAGGAGTCTGGTGTGCATCTGAGGTGGAAGCTGATGATGTCTCACGTAGCACTACTAGACTAGGTACCTTCATAGAAAGCTGTTTAAATTGAGCACATGAAGGTTTCAAGATCCTTGTTACTGGAGTACCTTAATTTTTGGCATGTTCCTGTACTGTCTGAATGCTTCAGTTCCCTGTGGAAGCTAAAATCTTGAGTCTGAACTGAAATTTTTTGCATGAATTGTTGATTACCGTTTGCTCGTAAATAAATTTCTTTTTGAAGTAGAAAACTTTGATAACTACAGGTATTTATACAAAGAAAACATAAAATTTTTTGTGAGCATGCTTTTCATTTGTGAAAAGCATATAACATGCCCTTTTGCAATTCTATTGTGTTTAGACTTAAAGTATGACAGCTTGTTTATTGGATTTGCCTGGCCAAGTTATTGGTAGCAGGGGCCTACAGGGGTGGCTTCTGTGAGAAGCTGCCAGAAGCTTCCCCATGTCTGGCAGAGCCAGCACCAGCCAGCTCCAGGATAGACCTGCTGCTGGCCAAGGCTGACCCATCAGCAAGTGGGAGCACCTCTGGAATAGCTGTTAAGTAGGGGGGGAAAGTTACTGTACCAGAGCAAATACCAGCCAGAGAGAGAAGCAAGGATACACGTGCCCTGCAGACATGAAGGTCAGTGAAAAGGGAGGGGGAGAAGGTGCTCCAGGTTGCTGGAGCTGAGGTTCCCCTGCAGCACGTGGTGCAGACCGAGGTGAGGCAGCTGTGTCTGTGCACCCCATGGAGGTTCACAAGGATCCACCTGTAGGCCCTGGGGGACCCAATGCCAGAACAGGTGGATGCCCAAAGGAAGCTCTGATCCCATGGGAAGCTCAGCCTGGAACAGGCTCCTGGCAGGACCTGTGGACCCACAGAGAGTGGAACTTGCACTGGAGCAGGTTGTCAGGAACTGAAACCTGTGAGGACTGCCGTTGGGGAAGTTCATGTAGGACTTTGTGCAAGGGATCCTGCACTGGAGCAGGGGAAGAGTATGAGGAGGAAACAGCAGCAGCAGAGGCAGCATGTGATAAACTGACCTTAATCCCCATTCCCCATCCTCCTGTGCTTCTGGGAAGAGGAAGGTGGAGAAAATCAGGAGTGAAGTTTGGGCTGGAAAGAAGGGAGGGGTGGGGAGAAGGTGTTTTTACGGTTTGGTTTAATTTATTACTCTGCAGTGATTTGATTGGTAATAAAGTAATTTTTCCCTGAGTCGACTCTATTTTGCCCATGATGGTAATTGTGGAGTGATCTCTCGCTGTCCTTATCTAGACCCATGAGCCTGTCGTTATATTTTCTCTTCCCTTTCCAGCTGAGGAAGGGAATGATAGAACTGCTTTAGTGAGCATCTGGCGTTCAGCTGAAGTCAACCCACCACAGCCTGGTGCCAAATTTTTTGTAGCTGTGAGTTTTCATGAATTCTGTTGCGCTGCTTATATAGTAGCAGATAGGTATGAACATGTCATTGCAAATTAAGCAAATACTTGAGAAAACAGTAAGACTAAACGTGAAAGCCTAGTTTCTAAGTAAATGGGTATAATTGTACTGCTAAGCTTTCTGGGTGTGTTTACACTGTCTAAGATTGTAGAGAAAAGGTATGCTGTGGTTGTGACTACCTCAGAAGATGCTAATGATGCAATGAATAATGTTCTAGAACCTTCAGTTCATAAATCCTGCAAAATTGTAAGTCACCTGTGTTGTATTATGGCAAGTACTTTGGTGTGGTTTGTATTTTTACCTCTCTATGAGGCAATATAAAACTGCAATTCCAAAACTTACAGTTCTTGCCTGAATTGTGGTTGTGATGGGTGGAAGTAAGGTCACAGCAATGAGGGAAAAAAAAATCTCTTATTTTTTGTCAGTTCTGTATTAGTTTTCAGTCAGTCCTTGGAATTATCTCAACTGTAATTGTTTGAAAGTAAATTGTATTTCCTATTGAATACTAGATGGGAAGCTGAAAGTTACAGTTGGCAGAATTAAAATGTCAGAGAAACATTAGAGTCTGAGAAATGTAGCTGTTCGGGTCTTTTGAAAGCTGTTCTGGTGCTGGGACACCCATTTGTGTCTTTCCCATACTGCAGAGTTTTTCCAGGGGAACTCAGGTGCAGATAAGATTTGGCTTTAATTAAATTCCAAAAAAAAGTTTTGTTCTTTTTCTAAGAAATACCTAGGGGATTATAATCTCTGCTTTTTGTTGTATGCTGCACATCCCTTCCTAAAGAGGGGAAAGCAAGGTCTATATGAAGAAGTAATGAGTTTGGAAAAAGTGAACAAACTTTTGGTCTCAGAATTCTTTTAGCTTTTAACTAAGTAAAATGTAAGGTAGATGCAGGTCAACATACACACAATTACTCGTGTTCAGCAGCTAAAATGTACACTTCAGGTCTCTTGGAGGAGTGTGGGGAGCTGGCAGAGAAGCAATTTAGCAAGGCAAGGGGAGGAAAAGGTGGAAGCAGACACTTTCCTTGAAGATCATGTCTGAGGTTTTGAGGTATGTTTTTTGATTTATGGAAAAGGTTTTTCTTGGTGTCTGGGAGTTTTGCTTATTTATTGTTTGAATTCCTTCTTTGTTGTACGAGCTTACTTTTGTCTAGAAAGTTTTTGTCTATACACTGAACCTCTCCAATGTGAACACTCATGTGCTTAGTGTGTCTTGGCTTTTCAAATTGATAAATCTTCATGAATGCCACATCCGTGTGTAAAACGGGAATATTGTGCTGTGAAGTGTTTTGCCGTAGCGTGATATTATCTTATACTTAGAAGAAGAAGATGAATATCAGTATACAGCTGCATATCTCCAGCAATGCAAAGCTGTTGGAGTATGCTAAAATGAACTTGCCTTTAGGTTACTCCCTTGCTGTTTTAGTAGGTTTAGAATCAAAATAGCCCTTTGCTCTAACACAGCTTGGGCTCTAACCAAGTGAGCAGTTTTCTTCATGGGCTGCAAGAGGACAGATTAGAACTGGCATATTTCATAAATGTTGATAAAAAAGCCTGACAAATGTGCTTAAGGAGGTTGTGGAGCCCTTCTACTTCCAGTTAAAAGCAGTAACCTCCTGAGAGTTTTTAGGAACTAGGATTGGGGAAATGTGCTGAATTGCCCAACAAGCTTACAGAAGTGTTTTTACAAGCTAAGATATTTTTATAGCACAAATACATTGCTTTGTTAAGGACAGGAATGGATTTACCTTTTGTAGCTAAAGGTGTTTGTAGCTGCTTGAACTACCTGCAAGTTGCTTTTTTGATGGCAAAAGCATACCAAGTCTCTATAGAAAGGATTGGGGCTGCCACTGAGAGGTTCCAGATAATCTTTGCCCTGAATTTCACTACTGTGGATAGGCATACTTTCCTTTTTTTTTTTCTTTTTCTTTCCTGGGAAAGATATATTCATTCTTTGCTATTGTACTGGTACAGTCACCTGAATTAGTTATAGCAAAAATTTTGCTGTAAGATGCTGCCAGCAGCTACTTGGCTGCCATCCCACAACAAGAATAGACCGCATCCAAGTTCTGATGCCAAATCATGTGTACGTTAACCTTTGTAACCCATCTCAAATCAACACACGCTCTCTCTGGGGAATAAATCTGGTCTATTTATAGGAATACTCTGCCTGTATTCGATAGCTTGCATGAAAACTATGCAATTAAAGGCTCTAGCGGTTGTTGCTGAGAGGCTTCCCCACTGTGAGGCAATGTCTGTGAGAAACTATCCTTGTAAAAAGTAAATACTTTTTTCACCTTAAAATTCCACATGACTGAGTCATTGAGTATGGAAGTATCAGTAAGGTGTGTGTCACTGAAACAGTGTCATGTGCAGAAACAAGTTACAGTTCATGTCTGTTCACTTTTATCTGGCATATGACATGAGTGGTAACTATCAACATTTAAGTGAAAGATGTTGTGACCTGTGATCTGGGATGCCATACAAAGACTGTAAACACCACAAGGCATACTGTAAGCTGACATCAGTTAAGTTTGACATGCCATATTTGAATGCTAGCACATAACGTAAAGCCCAGCCATTATTAGCAATTAACAATAGGGAAAGTTTAAATGACCAACTCTCTCCAAAAGCTGAACAGTAGGGCAAATATTTTGAGGCAAAAAATGTGTTGTGGGTTTTTTATTTCTCTACACTTGCATTAATGAGAGGTGAAAAAATAGGCTTTTTTTCCCCAGAAGATAATTCTTTATGTCCTCAAAGCAGTATCATGGGGAACAGGTTAAGACGGGGGTCTTACTCTGTGAAGTATTCTTCCTTTCTCATTTCATGTCTTTCATCTATTCATCTGCATTATCTTCATCCAGGATTAGGTTAAGATTGTGTGCCTATAGTTGGGTAACAAGATTACTTCCAAAATGCGTGCTTTTCACTTTATGTAAAATTGAATGATTCACACTTCACACTTTTGTAAATATGGCAGCAGAAGAACATTGGGAGAAAAGATACATGGGCTTTTGCTATTGTTACTGCTCCTTTAGTTTTTTTCCCCCTGTAAATATGAGAATCTTAAAAGACTCAGACTACCATGGTGTTCTGTAAACAGTAATAATTTTCAGTGTTTTTATAGACAAACATAATAGGATGACAAGCAACCACAAACAAATTTAAGAAACAAAGCATGACAAGTTTTGACAAAGGAAAAGCAGTACTGTCTTGTTTCTTTAATGAAGCTTTTGGAGTTTTTTTAAGGTACTTAAGAGAAAATGTACTTTATATACAGCAGATGCAGTTCCTTGTAAGATGGGGGATTACTTACAGTATGAGACATTGTCTAACCTGAAGGGTTGCAAGCACTTCAGCAGCAAGTCTTTGGAATTTAAAATTAACTTTGAAAAGGATATGGAATGGAAAGGAAACAAAAGCAATGTATTCCAATAGGTTTAAAGCAGATGATTTTGTGGATGCAGCTAGCATTAGTCACGTGCATATCATATGAGATATGCATGAAAAGCAACTCTGCAGGAAAATAATTTGAGGGTTCTTTTATTATATTTTGTTGTATACCATACAGAGTATGATGCAGTATCATGCTGTTGAGCGGAGTATAGAAAGCAGCTGTTCTGGCTATCAGTTATGATGTTTGTAAGATACCTGAAAAGGTTCTTTCACCTTGGTCAGTGCTGTAAGGCATTAGCTGGAGTTGGCGTCCAAGTTGGGTACAGCACTTCATGAAAGAAGGAAAGAGAGAAAAAGAAGTCTAAGTAGAGAACTAGACAACAGGATGACCTCTTAGGGAAAGGCTAAAAGAGTTGGGGTGGTTTAGCTTAAAATGAGAAGCCTAGAAAATTCAAGTCTTCAAATATTTAAAAACTATTAATATTTTCTCATACTGTCTGTAAGACTTCAAGGGCAGTAATGATCAAGGTGTGGCCAAGGAACGTACACCTGATTTCTGCACCTACTTCTACATTTTCCTTTACAAACTATATTTGGACAAATTTATTTTGCTTGTGTGATTAATGTGTGTCCAGTACTGAAAATGAAAATAGCATTGAGTAGATAAATTACTATATGACTTAAAGGCTAGAACATAAATCCTGTATGTACGAATGTAATAATACTGCAGTGACATGGAGAGCAGTGTACTTTCAAGGAAATGTATTTATATTGTGGATCTTTGAGAATGTTATGAACTACCCATGTGAAAGCCATCATGTCATATCTTGGTATTAATGCCTTGGTATTTTACATGCCTTCTTGTGTATTATTATGTATAAGACCATCTTACTTTTTTCTTGCAGTCCTTCAGTTTAATAATAAGAACTGTTCAGATCTGTGAGGAAGAGGAAGATAGGGAAGGGAAAGAAAGAGAAATGAACCCTTCCACTAATAAAAGTGCTATCTATGTTTATTTTGATAACTGAAGAAAGACATCATCCTCATGTAATAATGAAATATGTTGAAATATAATGGCCTTATGTATAACATCACTACTTGAAGACAAAACGAACAAAACAGAGGCAGGCTAGAGAGGAGAGCATTTACAGAGATCCTTGCCTTTGTAGCTGTTATTGGTAAGGTGAAATCTCATAAAATTAGTTTTTGCAGAAGTTTTAATCTGGTGTTGATGATAGACTCAATTATTTTCCCTATATTAGCCTTTGAGGTTTAGAAGACTGAAATAAAAATGTTCATTTTGATGCTTAGGAAGTATTTCTGAAAAAAATTTATGGACTTCTGCAGTAACAAATTCATTAATAATTATTTTATGAGGAGAAAAAAATCATGACTAACTCATGGATGTGTTTATGTTGGAGCTGCTTTTGCTTTGTCTGAATTTTGAGTTGGTTAATGGAATTTACTTTTTCCTGTCATGCTTCACGTTTCAAATTTTTAAATATTTCCTTTTGTTTTGGCAGAGAATTAGTTGTTTTATAGTAGACTTGACTTTTCTATCCAGTGGAATGGCAGAAGCATCACAGCCTCACTCTGTACCTTGTAATAATGATTTAGCATAAGCACTATAATTGCTGTATTTATCTTCATTTTATAAGCTGGAAAAACATAGTTATAAATGACATGAATTTAGAAAGCAGTAACATCAGTTTGAGTGCAGGAGAAAAAGAGAAACAGCACTAAGTTAGTTAAAAAATTAAATAACCGAGGTGATTCTGGAACTACATATTGACAAATATGTGCTTATGAAGATACAACCTAGAATTTGACAGCAAAATAACTACTAAAAATTCGTAGGGTTTTATGCCCAATCAAGAGGGGTTGTTTGGTAATTTTTATGTTATCAGGCTACTGCTGGTAATACTTAATTACTCGATAGCCTCACTGTCATCTTTCTCTGCATCCTAATTCTAATCTTGCCTTTTTGTTGGTGTCTGTCTTGAGTAAGAGAATGGTTTCTGTGAATGAAGGACTTGTGTCTGGGCGAGTTTTTCAGCGCTGACATCAAATTAGAGACATCACAGATAGTTATGGTCCAGGTGCTGTGTGTCATCAAATACCAGACTTTTATCGTTTAGTCAACTAAATAGTAGTGGGATCTTAGCTTTGGATGACTGATGGTGCTGGTAGACTGGAATGAGTTACCCTGTTCCTGCTGGATATTGAGCAAAGTGACCTTAAAAGATCCAGCCAAATAAAATCTGTAAATATCAGTTGCAAAATTGTGTTTGAATTCTTAAAAGTGTTTTTAATAACACTTAGAATTTGTAGTTGTGACTGTTTTGGGGGAGGGGGGAAGAAATCAATATTGCTAACACAAAGACTCAGTTACCTACATTTATCTATGTGATAGTTTCTTACACGTCTGTTTTAGTATTGGAGACATTACTAATTCTCAACTCCCTCCCAATTAATTAGTTGATCAAAATATATACTAAGTTGTAGTACAGTAAATTACCACTTCATTAGTTGTGTTGCGTACCCTGAGAGCTGGTCGTGGTTAATTCTAGTCTGGCTTTTTATAAAAAGCTGAGTACTGTAATCTGTCACGTAATCAGCTTGATTACACAGAGGCCACACAGGTATCAACTGTTTGCTGTATGTCTTATAAATGCTAGTAAACTAGGACATTGCATTATAAGAGAATTATAACATTTGAAGACATATGCCTTGAACCTATGCTGAGGCAGCAGTACAAACTACAACAGTTCATGCTCTCAGAAAGATGGAAAGCTTACCACATAGAGTATTAAATGTATTCTGAGCTGAGATTTGGTATCTTTATCCCTCTTTACTAGTATTAGCAACAGACTTTGTTTCTCGTGTAATTAAATGGAAAATGTATATGTTAATTAAGTTATTTGTAAAGAATTGCCAAATCAGTTTATAGAAGCTAAACAGCTTTTGCTCGAAGGTATGAAAAAAGCAAAGAAACAAAATACCGACCTGAAGGGCTGACAACATCATCTATGAAATTGTTCAGTTGGAACTGTGGAAATAAAAATAAATGTATATATCTATGTATGTAAACCCAACATGGAAATATGAGTAAAGTGTATTAAGTGAGGGCAGCATAACCTTAGGTTTTTTAAAACTAAGCCTCTGTTTTTGCATATTAAAATGTAATGTTCAGGCACAGTTGCAAATTGCACTGAGTTCTTGAAATAATTCAGAAAGGTTGATTCTAAGACATCTGTGAAAGTCATCTTAATTAAAGCTTTTGCTCCAAGGACTTGAGATCAAATCAACTGTAGCTTAGCCTTGCTGAGCCTTGAAGAAGTCCATGATGGATGCTCTGCAGCTAGTCAGGAGAACGCATTTCTGTGCCGCACAGTGCAACCTGTGGTGGAAGTCTGTGTTAAAAATGAAACGATTTGAAATTTTCAGCTTTTAAAACCATAAGTTGCATAAAGCCACACTATTGCTTAGTAATTTTGATTCAGTTTGCTTTGTTTTATAGTGTGTCTTGTCTTGTTTCCCAAAAGATCCTACTATTCTTTATCATTTGGACTGTTGCTGAGCCACCTGTTAGTGTCCAGAGAATAACCACACGACTGCATATTTTTCATCAATAAGTTAGAGCTCAGGACTGTGCACATTGTGTGAGGGTTGTTTTCTTCTCCGTGTGCTGTGCTTTGTGTTTCTTAATGTTGAAATTGACCTGACGTCATACCCTATGATCACAGAGAGAAATGAGCTATAGATTTTGGTGTCATCTAGAACTATATAATCATCACCTTGCTATCCAGTCCTTTGCCTTAAAATTTATGGAATGCAGTACAAACTAATATCCAGTGTTAACTGATCTGTTAGAAGAGGGACCATTGTATTCATACCTTTCCGTCATGTTTTAGTATGTCAGAAAGGATTCTTTCTTCTTGTGCCTTAACAATTCTATTTCTTTAAGAACCTTTGGTGAAGGATCTTCCCAAAGATATTTCAACAAGTCTTTCTACTCCCTTCTCATTGCCTCCTTTTGCCCTCCACTTATTTTCTTTATCTTTCAGAGAAGTCTAATAGCTCTGAGCGGGACATCTTTTATATGCCAGAAGTACTGTCTTCAACCTGACATTCCCAGTGTTTTTGTGAGGCTGCAAATTCTAGTCTTTTTTACAGGTTATGTAAGCTTGCTCATAAAGGTCTGCATAACTCCTAGGGCTTCATATGATTGCTTGTTTTAAAAATACTGTGTGATGTTTTATTGTTTTCCATTCTTCTGGTAGAGGTATTAATTTAAAACATGACAGCAAATCTGGATTTTGGCTCTTGTAGTGAATACTTGTTGATCCCAGTGGGTTTCATTGTCACTGCTGTATTTATTCTAAGGTCTTTTATATTGTAATATCAGTTTGAGAAACTTGCTTGGATATGTATTTGAACAAGAACTTTAGTTTGGAGAACTTCCAAATGCCTGCTGTAGAGAATTAATTTAGAAACAATTGGAAAAAAACCCAACCAAACCCAAACAAAACCAGCTTACATAGTATAACTGTTTTTTATCAATCGTTTTGCTTCTCAGTGTTTTGGCATCCTTGTCACCTGTCAGGATTCTTCCATCTGCTTTGAAATGTCTTTATTTTTAGCTGTTATCAAATTAATCCTCCAGAATATTTTGTTCAGTCTGTCTTCTGACTTCTTTTTTTGTTTAGTTGGTATAGTTGACCTCCCTTTTTCTTTTGAAAAATGCCCATTAATTAATTTTGGTTTTAAACATAAAATTCACTAGCTCTTTGCTGTTTTGTGTAAGCCATCAGTAACAATGGCCATGGAATAAAGTTCTATGGGAAGTCACAAAAGCATGAAATCACCTTTATTTAATTATGAAATAATAATTCCTCACAGTTTAAATATATTTTTATTATATCTTTACTTTCTGATTTGTCCTGAGCTTTTGATTGCTTTCTTGAACTTGGTTAATAACACATTCTCTCACAGATTTTGTATGTAACTATATGGTGATGTGAGAGATAGATACCTTTAAAGTCTTCACAATAAAAGGGTAGCGTGGAGCCACTGCAGCAGAATAGCATTCTCAGTTTGACTCAGACACTTGTCACCTTATATAAATGGTGTTTTCTGTGATTTCTGTGTCTGCTTTTCGGTGGGATTGATGATTATCACTGCATTACCAATCTTGGTTGGTTACTTTCAGTAAAGAAAGTTATGCTCTGTGTCTCCTAAAGCAGTGGAAATACAGTCATAAGTGAGATGGGCAAAAGTTCCTTCAAGACTGATGCTAAGCAGCTGGTGATTTCAATGTTTTATTTGGGGAGAATTCTGTTTGCTTTCATCCTTTCAATCTACTTGATCCTCTGCTTCCTAAAAAGTGCTTCAGATTTTGCCATCTTTAATATGAAAAATTTATGCTTCATTAGATGATTTTTGAATGCAAACCACCTGTCAGAGAATTTATTAGTAGGTTTTGCAATTGTTTTAAAGTTAAAAATTAATATCTATTTACTTACATAAGCCTTGAGAGTAGTTACCTTTGCATATACTCACAGTGCTGCTAATAGTATTTAAAACTGTATCATGCATAAGACCATAAAACTGTAGCTGTGTAATTTTAAAAATTTTATCCTGTCCTTCAGTGATTTTTCACCCTGTTTAGACATGAACGTTAGAGCACTCAATGAAGGCCATGTAATGTGACCTTTTTGAAACCATAAGGAAGTAAATTCAACAGCTGCGCAGCCCTTTCAGAGAGTGCCCTGCTTAGAGTTTGTCAGTTCAAGTGAGGCTTTGCCACATGGATTTCTTCCCTTTCCAGTCACTTGCTTGGAAGAGGTGTCCTGAAAACAGCCTCTCGTAGAACTGTATGATGGGACATTTTCCAGCTTCTAGGATTTCTGACTCTGGTTGAGGCCTTTGCAAGTGATTATTTTGTGTTCTTCTGTTGGGAACTGGAATTATAAAGGAAGGTTGGTTCTGGTTATTATGGTTTTTTTTTTACATAGTTTAGATAAATCATTTGGTGAATGAAGTATATTGTATTTGGGAAAGAGCAAGTGGAGAGTGTGAGGTTTTTGATGGTGGCATTTTTGGAAATGTGTAATGTGGCTGTAATGCTGCTAAAGGTTTTATGTTTGGTTCAAGAACAAAGTTTTCCCTATTTTTCTGTTGCGAAGTGCTTGTGAAAGATGTGCTGCCAGTCTCATAATATAATTTTAAACCTTTTTGTGTTAAAAAAATCGTATTCACAGCAGTAGGAACTTTATAGAAGAAAATAGGCTTAAAAGGAGCACACATCACACTATGCATCACACTCTGGGAGGTGCTATTGTATAGACTGCACTAACGCAACTGTTAAAATGTTTTAAAATTCATGTTCTGTGTGCAAGAACTTGATGAAGAGTATGCTGAAAACTTGCCTCTGATACTTAATGTTTGGAACAGTAATTTCAGAGAGGCTGGAGGGAAAAAAAGCCCCATTATAATACGTCTGGTAATTAAAGAGAAGTGTGGTGTGTGGGTCCAGAGAGGTGTGAGAGAGAGTGATGGATTGTCCAGCCAACCTAGTAATAGACTTACAGTTCTCTTTGTGTGTCAAATGTATGAAAGATTAATTCTAAAACTATTACTGTTTACTCAAGCTTTTGTATGAAAATAGTCTTTGCCTTTTATAAATGGATGAGAGACTGGGTTGGTACAGGCAACTAAAAAGTCATGAGAGGAATACAGTCTTAGAAGCCCTTGAAGCATTGCAGGGAGTGCTGGGATGTGTTCTGCCTCTGACCCCTAGAAGGAACCTCTTTACCACCAAATCCTGTCTCAGGAGCTATTGACCCAGGGATAAGGCAGCTGTCTTCTCCCATGTTATTGTCGATGATGTGGAAAAGGCTCCTTGTTAGGGAGAGCAGTTCCACCCAGGCCCTTTGCCTCTGTAGTGTTGGTAGGAGGGGAAGAAACTGACTGCAGCAAGATCAGGTGGACCGGGCAGGGAGCAGGAGCTTCCTGAGGGAGAAGCACACTGGGTGGTTGTACTGGGCCTTGCGTCAGCTGCTGGACTAGTATTGCTCATGCACTGAAATAATACTTGTAGTGGATTTTTTGCATATGTCTAGGACTGCAGCACTCTTGAAATATTGTTCTTTATCCCATTTGTACTGAAAGTTTCAAGTAGAAGTAACCCAGGAAGAAGCTAATGCCTTGGTCTTGTTTAAAGCAGTGCACTTTTGGATTTTGTTTTCATTTTATTTTATTTTTTTCCTTCTCCCTGGCTCCGAGTGTTTGCTGTGCCTTCCTTATGTCGTGATTTTACTAACAAAATAGATTTTACTGCTAGATAATTAACTTGGTTTTGCTTCCTCGCATTTAAAGAAAGATAGGGAGACAGCAGTGAGGGTCATTCTACTTTTATTATGCAATGTAAAAAAAACCCCAACTTTTTTTTGTTTGTTTTGTTCTAAAAATACATTGGTTTTCTTAGCTCATTTTATCATTGGAAGTCAAGTGTCACAACCATCTGAGAGAGGTTTAGGCCTTAAATTTTGTCAGCTAAACATCTGAGAACATGAGCTTGAGAATGCATATTTTATGAGTTCCTTTCTGGGGTTTCAGCTTGACCTGGGTTGGAGACTGCACTTAAGGAAGAGGAGTGTTCCCAGGAGTGAAAAGTTAGGTAGCTGGGGATGCAAGTTTAACTGCCTGGGGAACTGGGGTGATGTAGTGGCTGTGCACCAGTTTTAGAAATGTCAGTAATATTTTAAAGATAGACTTGTATCTTGATGTCTGTTCATTTAAATGCTTACTTAGTTGTAACCAAAATTTTGTATTTCTCAGCAGGCTTTCTGGATGGTCAAATAGCTTTTTGCTTGCATAAGTCCACTTAAAACTTAATGGTTTTTCAACATTGGTATAATCCAGTACATTCGGTTATTTAAACATTTTGGTTTTTCATCTTTAAGGAATGAAATAGGGAAACAGATTAAGTTCCTGTAAGGCAATTATAAAACTAGTTTGACCATACTAGAAGGAATGGCTGTGGGTGGTTTGCTGTCAAAATCTGAGGCTAGGTGACAACATCATCTAGGTCATATTTGATTGGATACTATCATTAAACACCTGGATGATGGGGCATGAAGTACTAAGATCAAACACGAGATAAAGCTTCTTAGAATCTTAGAACTGCAAAGCTGTGAGAGCTCAGGTCAGAGTTCAAAGTGTTAACAAATTGGAAAGGTGATAGAAATACAAAAATACAGTATATAGCAATAATCATCAGTATAAGTACAAGAGGAAGATATACCAAATGTACAAGGTAAGAACAAGATGTAGGAAGTAAGTCTTAAAATGCAATTGCAAAAAAAAAAAAAAATAAAAAAAGGCGTAAGAGTATTAATAGTAAAATTGCCAAGAATGTCACTTGAATGTACGTTTGTCATTCCCTACAGACTGTTGCCAAGTGGATAAAGGAGAAGTTGGCCCTAATTTTTGCCATTTAGTTCTTTAAACTAAAATCTCAGGAGCTAAAAGGAAGAATAATGCCAGTTGCTTTTCCAGTATTGTTATGCAGGTTAAAAGATGTGTAAAAACCTTGACAATCTTATTTTTCATGTTTAGCATAATAATGTCTTAAAATGGGGGTTGTTTTTCTTCTTTAAACAGCACCAATGATAGCCCCTTAGTAAAATTTGTAACATTGCAGTGTGATTCCTTTATACAACTAAAATTCTGCAAAACGTTTTGAAATCCTATCAAGAGAATTCCCAAGTTTTTAAAATAGCTGGCATAGGAGATACGGGTCTTCTGTTGTGGAACAACAGTGGCACCCAGTGGTGGTCTCGTACTAGTGCAACTTGTAAGTTGCCCGTTGCTTTACTGTTTAAATTGTTCTCTCTTTTATCGTGGTGCTACCAAGTATCAGAAATTTGAAAACTTTCAATCATTTTTTTTTCCTTGAAAACCTTACCTTACCTATTTTATGATTGTATAAATCTGCTTCTGTAGCAAAGTAATGGAAGGAACATTCTGTGTTTTGCATACAGACATTGAAAATAGGTATATAAAATTTACTATAAAACTCAAGCACTGTTTTGTGTGGCTGACACTGCATTAGAAGTGCTGGTTAGTGCAGTTTGTTGCTAATATAATGATGCTGTGAATCTGAAACATAAATTTTATAAGGTATATTTATTAATATTAATTTTCCTTATTCTTTCCTTAAATAAAGCTTCTGATCAATAAAATATCAATTCTAGAGATGATAGAAATAATGGAGTGCTTATAAAAAAATTATTTTGGGATAGGAAACGGAAGATTAAAGATTTGTGTTTGTGCATTAACTGTTAATTATAACTAGAGAAAACATGCTTTTCAAGAAAGCTGCTCGTGAAAAGTAAGTATTATTAGGACAGTTGTTTACCTGGTGGATTTAATTATACAATAAGGCTCATTTTAAACCTTTTCAAGTGTGTGTGTGTGTGTGTGTATAGGTGCATGTTTGTCTGCAGATTAAGTGTTTGATCGAGCAATATAGAACAGATAAAAAAAGCATCTTCCTTTGATACTTCTGCTTTCTTCAGTGTCTCAGACATAGACGGTAATAGAGTAGAAGTGTAGAAATCTGTCTGTTTAGGCCATGTCAGGTGTAATTTGTTTTTTATGCAGTGAAACAGAACATAAAGTGAGATAAACAGAGGCACAGATGAGACTGGTACTACAGTTATATCCCTCAGCAACGGGAAATACCAAAAAGGAGAATGTGCACACCTATAATGTGCAAAAGTGGGTTATTAAATTGATATCATACTTGATATGAAGGAGCTGTGGGAAAACAGCTCTGCCTGTCACTGATGTAATATGTTTTTCTGTGTATTACAAAGGAAGAATTACTGAAATCTGTTTTTTTGGAGAAGCTTATTGAGAACATTTTGACAGAAAAATTGTAGATTTGGATTTAAATGTGAATGGTTCACATAGAAAATGCTGATTCATTACCAGTGGCTTTGTCTTAATGTCTCCTTTGAAGGTAAGAATGCAGATACTTTCTAGTAGATGTTTTTTTCTGACAAAAGCTATTGCTAAGAGTATTGTACTGCTATATGTCTCAGATGAGTGGAACTGTATGGGGAGGAGGAATAGGTGAGACATCCCTCAGGTTTCTGCAAGCATAGTGCGAAGGAATTGCAGTAGAAACATTTATTTTCCTCTCTTCTGATTTCCTTTCTCTCGAGAATGCTCCACAAATAACCATCTCAACCACTTGTGGCAGCTTTATGCCCGTTTGGTTGTAAACTGTGATTTTATTTCTTTTTTCTTTTAATTTGTATTAATGTTCCAAGGCTACAAAATCCCCATGTGATTCATGCAGTGCTACTTACTAAAATTCCCTTGAAATCAATGCAATTTTCTTCATGACTTCAATATGTAACTTTTAAGATTGTTTTAAAACATACATGAAAGAAGTCTAGTGAATACCTTTATGTCTTGGAAACTAAAGATTCTTGCGGTGTAGCTAGTTACCAATCCTCATAGTGGAAAGTTCAGTATGAGTGGGGGTGACTGTACGGGTTTTTTTTCTAGTTTGGTTGTTTTTTTTTTTTTTTTTGTGGTTGTTTTAAACTCTTCTAAAAGAATCTGTTTATTTCCTCAAAAACATAAACATCTCTTTAGGATGCTTAAGATTTTGGTGGATAAAACAAAAAATTAATCTGCATGTTTGGACACAGTTGCCTCCATTTAAATCTTTCAGGCTCATTTTCCTGAGCAGTGTTGTCTGCGTTGTATGTTAAGTAAATAATTTGTATCATTGCTGTCAGTGTAAGATGTCAGTGGTCAGCCACTGGCTCGCCTTAGACTTGGAGAACTTTGTGGAGCTTGGCTGCTGCTCACTCTGTGCTTTTCACCCATTTATTTTACCTTTTATTTATTTGCTCCTTCACTTTAAGTGAAAGTGCATAATTCTGAAATGTTTGTTTATGGAAGGACAAAGGGAAGTTTGTTGATTGTGGCAGCAGCATTTGTGTGCCAGGTGGTCCTCAGTGCCCCCTTGCTTTATAAAGAAAAGGTGGGGACAGCTTGGGATGGAGGCGTGGAGAGGAGGAATTGGCAAAGACGCTGCTTGTATAGCACTGCCAGATACATCCTGGGAATTGGGAGCTTGTGAGCCCTTCCAGCAGTGTGATCTGGTTCATGTATGGTTTAGGATTGCTTCCTACCCCTTGACAATAGGAAATGTGTTGGATTAATGTAATAGGATCACACTGTACTTCACTTCTTGTTATCTGGGGTTGTGATAGGTCATGGTATTTTGCAAAATGGGCAAAACAGGTAATGCAGAAGATGTGATGCGCTTGAATGAGTGTAGTAGAGACACAAAGCTGCAGGGCTGGTTTCTTTGACTCCAGAGTAGATTTTTTACCATCCTTGGTCTGTTTGGGGTCAGATTTTTTTTGCCTTGGTCTAATATGGAGAACAAAACATTGAATGGCCTTTTGCTGTAAAGGTCCTCCTTGAGCGTATCACATGCCCTTATTAAGAGCATACAGAAAAGGGGACTCTTGTTTACTTCAGAGCCTGGAAAAAGAAATTCATACTTAATAATCCTTATGTTGTGGGGGGAAGGATTATGCCATTTGAAGAGATAGCTTTGTCTGTTGTAACTCCCTTTTCACACTTGAGAGAGATAGATGTATGTTTTCTGTATCAATGCATTTATTTTTAAATAAATTTTATAAAAATACTGATTTTTATTTTCCGAAATAATTTGTGGGCCTGTAGCAGGAAATACTCAAAACTGAAACTTAGGTAGCTATTGTAGGAGACTGTACAAACAATGAGGAGAAATAAATTTATTTTAAAGAAGAATTTTCTGTAAGGTTGTAAAGAAAATTCTAAACATGTATTTGGAGTACTTGTTGCTGTATAAAGTCGTCTGTATAAGAATGTTATTAGGGCAAGGTGGAAAAGAGTGATTTGACATACAGTTGTTCCAAGCTTCTGTTAACAAAGAAGAAATCTGTGCTTTGGCTAATTCCAGCCTACAATGGTTTCTGGCTGTGGTTTGTTCCCTGGCCAATTTGTGACCATTTCTTAAAAGTCTGTGGTTTTGCATCCTCACAATCCATGTTATTGGAAAGCTCCTTTTTATTCTGTTGAATTTCTTCAGCAAAACTTTGCTGGCAGAGTTGTTGATTTGATTTTTTTTTTTTTCCCTTGAAAGTAATTTTGATCCTGATCTTTTGCATTTAAGTAATTTATACTTTCATGTAATAAGCATCTTTAAAAACCAAACTGATGAACCCCAGACTATAAAACATCCCCCCTACATAGATGTTCCCAGGTTTTGCTTTTTTGAAAACTTTTAATAACCAAGTCAATCAGTTTTTTGGTGAAAAGCTTTGATGTTTGCTTAAATGAAACAAACAGATGTCCCTAGTGGTATTTCATGATTTGTGCCTCAGTGAGGTTGGCAGAGATTTCAGTCAGGTGGACAATCTTTTTGCTAAATGTTATTGCTTAAGTTAGCACAAGTCAAAATTAGTAGTCTTCCCCAGTGAGTTCCTCCTTATCCTTCTGTGTCAGAAACTCTCCAAAGTAATGAGACAAACTAAACTGAAAATTCATATATAAATTTACATACAAAAAGTTATAAACTGAAAATGTTGACTAAAGCAGAGTGGGATTTTGACAGCTGTGATTTAGTTTTCACTTTGAGGTGAGAAAGTAAAACATGACTCAGCAGCAAATTTTGTAGTAGCAGAATTAATTTTGTCCTATATAGAGAAAGCTTAATTCTACGTCAGATTATTGTTTATTCATTCCTTAAAAACCTTTTTTTCTTGGTGGAAAATGGTAGCACTTAAGTTGAAGTACTAAGCTAAGTAACTCTGGAAGAGAAGTGCTGTCCTGCTAACTTCAGTAGAACAAAGAATGACTTTATTTACATTTGGAGCAGAAGAGGAGGAATCTTTCCTCAACTTAGCCACCAGTCTAAAACTCAGTTTAGGGATTTTGTACTCTCCCTGACCTCTGCTGTTAAACTTATGTTTAGTTTTGTGCTGAAGATGACAGAAGGTAAATTTGTAGAGTTTATGATACTGCTCTTTCTAGGAAGTCTGTTGGTGTAATTAAGCCATGGTTGAAGCCTTGAGAGCAGGACAGTGTGTTGGATGTATCTGTTTCCTCTGGCACAGAGTGGGAATGCTGTTCCACTTTACCTTTTGACTCCAGCTGATGAGATCTGTTAATTCACAGTAGTTACATAAATCTTCACAGATTATAGCACTCAAGCTCAGAGTTGCTCAGCTGGGAAATTCTGTATTGCCATACAAGCCACCAAGTCTCACCACCTTATTTCTCTCAAGCATTTGCCTTTTATATGAAAAACAGCGGTGTTTCTTCTTTTGCTTTTATAAATGCATTTTTTCACCTTTCAGTGCACCTGGGTTGTTTGGATTTTTTTTTTTTCTTTTTGGTGATGGTAGGCTACTGACTCAGGATTTGCTAGATGCCAGTGTCCAACTTAAACAGTTATATCCCATCAATGGTCTGGGTTAGAGCACAACTGGGATCATTACTTAGTATGAGAACACTGGGAGTTCTGGAGGTGATGAAGTTAACTGGTCTAAAATCAAAAAGATCTGTCAGGTGTACTTTCCTTCAAGTGCTTTGCCTTGTTTAGGTGTTATTTTCTTGAAACACCCAGGAATATTTATTTTTAGTATTTCTTAATGTATATTACTCCTTGTTTCTCAGATCATTCTTTTATTATCTGGGAAATGGTGATTTCTTGGTAGGTAGTTATTTAAATATTGCTTGAGGAAGTACTGTGTTGCAGACTGAATATCTAGCAAATATCAATTATTTAATGGTTGCTGTGATGTATTTACATAAAATGAAGAGCTGTGCAGAGAAGGCAGGTTGCCAGCTACATAAAAATGCAAACTGGAAACTGGAACTGCAAATAGGTTATATTAGGCAGAATGAACAACAAATGTCACAATTTCTGACCACTTAAGTTAAAATTATCCTTTTTGAAGTGTTTTTTGGAGGTTAGAATAGGTCAGCCCTTTTAAATTGATTCAGGTAATGAATTCCGAAATGACTTAGTTTTCAGATGAAAAAAGTTATTGTATAGTTACACAATTTTTGCAGAAAGATACTGATTCTGGACTGCCACCATCAGGCTCACAAATAGCCTTTCCAAATATGGTTGTGGAGGAGATTTTTTGTTCTTATTTCATCTTTTTCACCATATTTGACTATTCATACACTGTAATGCACTTCCATTTTAACCAGTTTCTTTGTAGCCCAGGCAAGCCATCCTATTTTCTAGGGTAGCAGTGTTGTGGGCCCCGGCCCTTGAGGCATTAACCGTACAGCCTTGCGCTTTGGAAATAGATGTGGTTGTGCTTTGAGTGGGATGGGAGTTGGCTATTTTTTGTTGTTTTGCTTTGTTTTTCCTTGCAAATGCATGAGGAAAAGAAAGTATGCCACTTACATCAAGGAAAGGTCAAATGATGGATTTTTGAAACCAGGTTCCTATAATTTGGGAGCATGGGCATGAATAGCATAGTGTTAACCTGTTCATGATGGCCGTTGTTACTTTGTAGGTAGCACTTGTTTTTCTTGTTTACATTTTTTATAATTTTCTTTTGTTTAGATATATGGAAGAAATCTCTTTCTTAACCTCATCTTGGTGTAAGGAAACTGATTACACTGTCATTTTTCAAGTATTTTTACATCTATGCTTCAACAGCACAAAATATAGGAACTAAATAACAATCTCATATACCAAAAATGTTTATCTAATGGATGCATCTTGTGATATTCTAATTTTTTTTCTTTTCTTTAACAGGTATCTTTCAGATGAAGGAATTGAAGCTTGCTTAAGTTCATCTGAAAAAGTTAATACAAATGATATTATCCTAGTTGCCCTTAATGTAAGTTATGATAAATCTTTTTTTTATGACAAATCATGCTGAAAATTATGTAACTAATGGCTCGAGTATAGGTTTGTGTGTCTAATTAAGTGCACCATTTTCTGTGTGATTTATGTAAAGGACAAGGTACCTATCTCCTTGCCTGTATGAACTGTGAGTTTTATTTTCAAACTTTGAAACCTGTAGCAGAAAAATTGAACAGATTTTGCAGTAGGAAAATACTTTTTTGTTTTATGAAATGTAAAACTGAAATCAAAGTACAAGCAGTAACATGATTGGAAGTGCTGTGTACTGACATGAGTATGAAACTGTAGTCCAAAATATGTTTATTGGGATGAATAAAAAGCCTCTTACTTAGTTTGACTTCTGGACAAGGTAGTCCTTAAAGCACATTCAAACTGTACATCCTGTTGTATACATACTTATGTAACTAGGAACAGGTTTTTTGCTTTACTGTAGAAATCTGGATTAGTAGTCATTATTCCTGCCACCATATTAGCACAGGAATATACAAGATAGAGAAACATCTTTGAAGCAATAAACCTTTTTATCAAATCCATTTTTATCAAATGTTTTAAAGCTTGTATGCACTATATATGGTTTAATGTAACCGTTGTCCTTTGTAATAACTACATATAGTTTCATGGGGAAAAAAAATCAATGTAGTAGAGGGCTTAAGAAAAAAGTGATCTTTCTTAATGGAATATGTGAAAGGGGATTATTTTATACATCCTCATGATTCAAACACCATTTGGTTTAAGGTGATACTCTGAAAGAGGGTGCCCTCTGCTCCTTTCATTTATTCTTTAGAGTGTATGTTCAATCACTTATATGTATGCAGGCACCAATTCATGTAAGGAATTTGAAAATAATGAAAGCAAAATTATAATGCAAAGATGCAAAGAATGTAATACAAAACATGCAGAGGGTAAGCAATTGGTTTCTGGACCCTAGTAGCACGATTGTATATATGAGAATGCATTATGGCTTTATAAAAACCCCAAATAAAATACTTGTGAGTTGCTGGGTATTATTACCCTGCATGTAATCATCTGCTGGAACAAGTACTGACATGATAATTTGTGACTGTGTTGTCATTTCTGGCTTGTTTGATAGATAATAAAAATAAAATAAACTGAGAATGTTACACAAGTACTCCAAAACCTAATTTAATTCCTTACCACTGTTTTTGTCATTAAGTCCGTTGTTTTTATACCCAGAAGATTAACTGGTCTGTTGGGTAAGTGGGGAATAGCACTGTGTCTTTAATGACAAGATAACAGTGAATTTATATTCGAGTTCTTACAAATTCACAAATCCTTCCTTGACTGCTAGTGGCACATTTCAGGCAGAAGAAATCAAGAAGTCGGATGAACTTTTACTTTTTTTTTTTTTTTTTTTTTGGTCTTTGTGTGTGTGAATTGCTTAAGTAAGTATGAAATAGCAATGTACCTTCAGTTCTTCAAATGTTTTTATTTTGTGTAACATCTTAGAAAGAGTTTGTAGAAGTTGTGTCCCCTTCCTGCTGCTCTGATTGCAAAATACATTACTGGAGACTTGACCAAGGGCTGGTCCTGCCTGACCAACCCAGTAGATTGGGTCATGGAGTGACTACATCAGTGAACAAGTGAAGGGCTGCAGAAGTCTGGACATCTGGACTTCTGTAAAGCTTTTGACATAGTGCCTTTGAACATCTTTCTCTGTAAATTGGAGAGAGATGGATTTGATGAATGGACTGTGAGATGCATAAGAAATTGGCTGAACAGTCACATCCAGAGGATAGTAGTCAGTGACTCAGAGTGCCAGTGGACATCAGCGAAAAGTGTTGTCCCTCAGGGGTCTGTACTGGGGCCAGTATTATGTAATATCTTCATCAGTGACATAGAGAGAGGGATTAAGTGCACCCTCAGCAAATTTGGAGATGACACCAAGCTGAGTGGTACAGTTGTGACACACTTGAAGGATGGGATGCTATCCAGATGGACCTGGACAAGTTCAAGAACTCTGGGAATGTCATGAGGTTGAACAAGACCAAGTGCAAGGTGCTGCACTGGGGTCAGGGCAACCCCAGGTATCGATAGAGGCTGGGGGGATGAACAGATGGAGAGCAGCTCTGCTGAGAGGGACTTGGGGAGTGCTGGTGGATGAGAGGCTGGACGTGACCCCACAGTGTGCACTTGCAGCCCTGAAATCCAATTGTATCCTGATCTGTGTCAAAAGCACCATGGCCAGCAGGTTGAGGGAAGTGATTCCGTCTCTCTACTCCACTGTGGTGAGACCCCACCTGGAATACTGCATCCAGCTCTGACATCCCCAGCACAGGAAGAACATCAATCTGTTGGAGCAAGTCCAGGGGAGGCCACCAAAATGATCAGAGGGATGAAGCAGCTCTCCTATGAAAAAAGATTGAGAGAATTGAGATTGTTCAGCATGGAAGAGAGAAGGCCTTTGGGGTCACCTAGTTGTGACTTTCCAGTACCTGAAAGGAGCCTACAAGAAAGATGGAGAGAGACTTTTTGCAAGGATGTGTAATGACAGGTCAAGGAGGAATGGCTTAAAACTGGGAGTAGGTCTAGATTAGATATTAGGAAGAAATTCTTTACTGAGAGGTTGACGAAGCACCGGAAGAGGTTTCCCAGAGAATTGTGGGTGCCCCATCTGTAGAAGTGTTTAAGGCCAGGTTGCATGGGGTTCTGAGCCATCTGTTCTGGTGGAAAGTGTCCCTGCCACAGCAAAGGAGTCAGAACCTAGATATCTTTTAAATGACTTTCAACCCAAGTCATTCTATGGTTCTATGATGTGCATATGGACCACAGAGGAACAGTTTATAGGAGCCTGTGTGCTATTCAGAGATACATAACTGGCAGATCAGTTTCCTCGGGTGGGCTCAGATTGAAAACTGAATGTGTTTTCTTAACAGTCTGTCTTGTGCAACAGAAGTTGGGTTGCACATTTGTCCACTCTATAGGTACTCAGTAAATATAGTAAAAGAGATTTTCTACACTTAGTTTTTTATTGTAGGGTACCATTATTTCTATTGAAAACCAGAATAAACCAATTGTTTACAATGTTTCAGATACTCAAATACAGCCCTGCTCAGTTCTAGATCAGGATACCAGAACAATAGTCCATTGGCATATATTAATGGCAAGTTACTGTCCAAGTTCTTGTAATTACTTAGCCCATCTTCTTTTGGAAGTGTTGTTTATGATCAAAATAAATAAGAAGGCTTTTCAGCTTCACTACAGCAGTCTGCATCATCGTGTTCCATTTAAAACAACAGGCTTATTTCAAGCATTGGAATTCAAAAAAACATAGGTGGTGTAGGTTGTATTGCTGTGCTTTATACGTGTCAGTATGCTAAAACCTAATATGTAAAGTTTAATTGATTTTTTTTTTTTAATTCCATTTCCTATTTTCACGTGCTTCACCTTTTAGCTCATATCCCCCTGACTGCTGTGCTTGTCCAAACAGTATTAGATGAGGAAAAGGCAATTTGTTCCTTTGATCAGATGAATTCTTTTGTTTAATGTTGTCAGTGGCCATGTTGCACAGTTGCAGAATGATGTCATGCAGCTGTCTATCTCACTTCCAAAAGAATTAATCAGACATTTACATTGAGAAACCTCTAATGAAAATACAATGTAAGCTTTTACTCCAGGTGTAATTGCAAAAATCATCCCAACTTCTTATGAAGGATTTGAGCATGTGAAAAATTACAAACTAAAAGCACTTTTCTCTAAGTGCCAGATGGGAGAGCAAAGAAAGATGTTTACTTCTATCAAACCTCACAGTTCTCACAGTTATGTTTAATAATGAAACATTACTTAGTAATCTTGTTTCATCTATTAAAAGCATTTTAATCAACATTGACAATGTGCTTAAAAATATATTTTAAAAAGCAAAAGGATTTCTTTTATAAATTCTTGAGTTGAAATTGTTTTCATCATACAAGGATAAAGGAGTGGATTTTTGTAATAGTTGTCATTATGGAAAGAGTGCCCTTCTTTTCCCTATTATACAATATATTATTTTTTTGAAACAGGATATTTTAAATTAATATTCTCTTGCATTCTCTAATAATTTCAGACAGATTTAAGAACAATTGGCAAGAAATTCCTGCCCAGTGACATCAATGGTGGAAAGGTGGAAAAGGTAGACAATATTTTTACTTCACTTTTCTATGTTTTGTGATTTCTTTGTGATGACAGCCTTCTGTGGTTCTTTAGTCTGGTTTTGTCATTATTCCACATACAAAAGAACATGATGTTTGAGTATATTATAGTATAAATATATGAACATAAACTTCATAACAAGAGAGCTCTTTCTTATTTATTTCACAACTTTGAAATGCTTAAATAAAAATGTGAATAATTCTAGCTGCTTCATTTATCACTGAGAAGTCACTTAACCTCTTTGGTCTTGACATGATATAAGAAGTTCTTTTTTTTCCCCTTCATTGTTCTGCGAGGGCAACAAAGCAGGTCAGGAATCAAGCAAAGCAACTGTATGATTATGACACATAGTGATACATGGTAATGCTGTGTTACTTGGTGTACCTATATACATGATTATAGCTATAGGCTTCACGTAATGTTCCTGTGACTGTATTCTATAAGTTACAGGGTTAAACCATGTTAGATGGCGTAACATTTTGTGCTAGAGTATTACACTTGAAAGTTGAGTGTGCTAGATTTTTATTGTATGTTGTGTGTTTAGATAAAAATGAAATTTATCCCCTTCAGTATACGTTTCCTGATTTGTTCCTTACATGCAACTAAGAGAGTGGATAAATGAAGTAATTTTATGTTAAATCGAGCAGTACTTCTCACTTCAGTTCGTTATCTCTAACTTCCAAATATTGATAGTCTATATCACTGATGTCAAAGTTCTGGGAAAATGTACTTCTTTACTGTTGAAATTCAAATAGTGGTAAGTTAAGGTGGATCCATTTTAAGAAAGCAAGATTGATGAGAGAGGCTGTTAAGAGCTGCTTGGATTTATTTTTTCTGCTGTTGTCTTAATGGAGTGGTGACTGATGTAAGCACAGACTTCTACAACAACAACAGCAGGAACTTTATTGCCTTGTATGGAAAGCACATTTGAGAGATAGTCTACTGCAGGATCATAGTTTTCAGCTAGGCAGCAGTCTGTGCATATAGCATATTACTTAGTAAACTAACTTTATGGGAGAAGTTTTATTATCTTTATTTCTTATAATGTGGAGCTATGTTCTTTGCAGGTATTACTTAAAAAAAAACCAAACCAAGATGATATTTTATGAAACTGATTGCGTACCTGTTTAGGTTTCTGGATAACATGCTCTTCAAGATGCTTCAGTGCTTCAAGAATTTTTTTTCCACCCAAAAGAATTTGATTTAGTGGTTTCTTATATCTGTGATTCTAGTATTTTTTGTTCTCTTCAGTATCCTGCATTTGAAATACAGAAAACAAGCAAAATATTTGTTTTTAATGTCATCTGGGTTTGCACTTTTCATTTCTCAGTCACTTAATTATTTAATATTCCCAAGGTCCAAATGTATTTGCTTAAATATAATTCTCCATAGGCTATATATGCAGTAATGCTTGCCTTCTCTAGTGTTACTGTTGAAATATGACTTCAGTTCAAAGTGACTTTAATAGTACTGCTTTTTCAGAATTCTCTTGCATTATGGTAGGATTTCTTTAGAGGTAGTTGTCAAGTTTTTGTTCATCGCTTGAGAATGTTCCTAGTAACTTGTCCCGTTCCTTTAAAAAGAACATTGTCTCAATTTCTGTTGTCGTTACATAGCTCAGGCAGTCAGTTAAAGGTAAAAGTGTAATTATTTTCCTCAAAGCTTAGACGGGCATAATATGTGAGAAACTACTTACATGCTTTAAAATGTTTTCCAGTTTTAGCTGCTCAAATCACCACTTGGTTTTTTCATAGTTCTCAGCTTAAAGTAGGGAAGGTGCAATTGTGTCATTTGTTTCCTTGATATCCAAAACCTCTGCACAAAAATGAGGGATCTGTTACTGAAAACTGCGGTGGTTAGTGCTTTGAAATACCTGTGAAATAACAGCAACCCTTTCATGGAAAGGAACCTTCTGCACCTGTAAACACACAAAGACATCTCTATTTTGTAGGCCCTTAATGATCTTTATTAAAGGTTTTTTTAAGAAATGAGATTTGTTAAATTGTAGCGATTTATACAGTTCTATCAGTATTGTTAAAGAGCAAGGATTTTGAACAGGTGAGCTTCTTGTAATATTTAGTTTAGTCTTAATCAACTGTCTTTATTTTGATCATAAATCTTAGAAAATTATTCTAAAAAAACCACCAAACCAGACCTTGCAAACCATTTGCTGGAGGGTGATAATCCTCCAGGTTTTGAAAAGAAGTAATGATTGCACAGAAAAGGTCTGTGTTTGAGAAGGACTCTGACTTATAAATATTAGTGCAGGCTACTAGATACTATACGGAATTCTTGCTATCTTAACTGTAGTGTTTCCTTTTCTTTGAGTAACATAAAGCAAATCTGACTACTTAATGCTGCTGTTTGGCTTGCAGTATATGCAAATACTTTGTTGCAGAGCTAGATGTTTATAGAGAAGAATATTTGCTTTATGGGACAGAAACGACTTAATATAATCTCTCAGTAGAAAGTAGTAATTTGCGGTTCAGGAATGCTTCATAAAATAACAAATTATCTGCTGCTATTGTTCTTCTCATCCACGACTAAGATGAATATTATCTACATCTTGGGAACATATGGTGTATTTCCATCTTGCATGAAAAATAACTTTATTCTGTAGTATTATTGTAATAGTAAAATAGTTGCATAAAAGCTAGCACGGAGCCCTAGTGTGAAACAACATGTGTGGTTATAAACTTAAGTCATTAATACAAAGAAATGTTTTATTCAATCATTAATATCTGTGTTTTGTATGGATTTAAAAAAAGTCAACATTACCAGCATTAACCACAAGATGGCCACATTTGCATAGGGTTTGGAAAAGGTGAATGCACCCATTTCTATCTAGATGGTCGTATACCATAAATACACGTTAAGTATTTTTAATGGACGAAGAAGGTGAAGAAGGCTATAAAGTTATCATATATAATTTAACAGTTATGTTACATTTAAGATATTACTGGCTTTCTTTTGAGAACTAATTTCCATTGCAATGGAAACATTGATTCCAGAAGAGGCATTCAGAAAGGATTTAATTTGTGAGCTCAGAGAGTCCCTTTCTGAGTACAAATTATTGGTAATCAGTTAAAAACATAGGTTGCCAGCAATTTAATTGCTTTTTAAGTTTACTCACATGCTTCCCAATTTCTGTTTCATTATTTTTTAATTGTGGATTTTGGTTTCCTACACCCTTTTTTATTCTATTTTTTTTTTCCCCAAATGTTGATCAGATTTGTTGTTCCAGTTCAGAAGGATCTGCCCCTTCCAGTGAGAGTGATTGCTACATCAGACCTTCTGTTGCCATCATAGTAAAGCTACTGTGCTTCTTCTATTTATTAATTTCTCTCCTTTTTTTAATATATTTGCCTCCTGGTTATCTGCTCTCATTTTGTGTTCTTCTGCACTAGCTATTCTGTTTCTCCAGTATTAATACCTGATGAAATATGCACTTTTTTGTAATTTCTGCTCTTAGAGCTAGAGATCAGTTAAGCAGCAACAGACAATTTTTATTTTTCAGGCAAATTGAAATGACTCAGTTATAGCTGAAACATGGTGAAGTTGTTTGATTAGTTGGTTTGAGTTAGGGGGTTTTTGGGTGGGTTTGTTGTATTTTGGTGTTTTCTGTTTGTGGTGGGTTGTTTGGTTGGTTTTTTGGGTTTTTTTTTGGTGACAGATTGTGATGTGTATTGGAAGATACACTGCATTTCTAGGTAACCAAGAGATAATTGATGTCCCTTGAGGTTGCTGTGTTTTGATTGGACCACTGTTCAAAGAAGCTTTGTTTCTAGTTCGTGTTAATGAAGCAGTTGTACTCAAAATCTGCTCTTCATCCAAATCAATACTCCTCTAAGATGGGGTTTTTTTTTCTTTCTTTAGAAGACTCTTATCTGGACTCCACACTATTTTAGAAGTGACAATATTTGTATTTTTATTTGTTTGCCTCCTCAACTGTTTTCATTCACTTTTTTTTAATAATTGATATCTCAGAGATACATGAAGCAACACAACTGTTACTCCGAAAAAGCCATTTTTATTGTGCTTTAAAACGTGCAGTACATGACTGATAGAAATTGAACATGACTGCCTGATAAAATTACACTTTACTTTGCCTCAGGGCATCTGTTAGTGTGTCTAGATATTACAATGTGTTTGCTTAACAGTGTTAACAGTCTTGTCTGTTTCACATACCTAGCTGGAAGGGCCGTGTGTTCTGCAAATACAGAAAATTCGCAATGTTGCTGCACCAAAGGATAACGAAGAATCTCAGGTTGCTCCCAGAATGTTACGTTTACAGATGACGGATGGACATACAACCTGCACAGCTATAGAATACAGTAGCATGTCCAAAATAAGGTGAACAACTTTCTTATCCAAGTTTTGCTTTGGTGCTTAAATGTCCTTAAAGTAATGGTAGTGTCCTTAGTAATGTATGAAAAAAATTGCTTGACAAAACAGGCTTCCTTCTTGGATTTTGTGTATAAAGGAGAAACCTAAATTCAGCATGCGAAGATATATATGAATGTACTTTACAGTACAGTTTATGCTGAAGTATGTAATGGAAGAAAGTGAATTTTTGCAGCCATCTGCTGAGCTGTAGTTCCACCACACACACGTTTTGTGTGTGTGTGTGTAAACTTGAGCAAAATTCCCTGATCTTTATTAGTAGCAGATCTTTTGCCTGACCTTTGTAGCAGGAATGTCAGAGGCTTGAGACACCTAAGCTAATGCAACTGCTGCTTAACCATGGGCAGACCTTTAACTTGGATATTTCTTCAGTTAAAAATGAAGGGTAAGAAAGCTAATTACTGTTGAACATGGGGATTTTTTGTGTGTTCAGTTACGAAGATGCCAAAAATCATCTCTGGTGTTTAGTCTCTAGATTCATGGTGTGCTCTGCATTTTATTTGTTCAGATTACTTTGATTAAAAAAAAAAAAAAATTCCTGTCTGCTAGCTGCAGCAGATATAGATATATACTTAGTTTTTGAATGTCATCTTTTACTGTTAAATTGCTCCTTCTGAGCGGGAGCCAGCTTGCAGTTTAGAGTGGTGCTGTCAGAACATATAATGATATTTTAATTTTAGCTTGAGCCAGCAGAACTTGGAATATCATATTCCAATGCGAATATAAAGAGAGCAGTAAAGGAAGGCAAACAGACTCTTATGTAAGTAGAATCTAGATCACAAAATATGTAAAGTTGAACACAGTGCAAGACATAGTTTGAAAGCTTTTTGATAAAATTTCAAAAATGTTAGCGAACTCATCACTTTAGTAATAATGTGAGCTCTTATTTTTGAGTTACATGTGAAAATTTAATTTGTGTTACATGTAGTCGTTACAGGTTTGAAATTGGACTATTATTCTGGAATAATATGCTGTTTCAGTACAAAGCATTTCTTTAAATAATTAAAATCATGTTTTTTCTTTTAAATTGTAGATTTTTCATTACTGTGGTTTCCATTCCCTCCCCCCCCTACATAACTTTAATTTTTTTTCTGTATTTCTTTCATGTTTGTTTGTATGTTTGATCTCATTTTGTCTTTGCTTTTGTCAGAACAATACAGAAAATCACTAATATTGCTAAGGTTAAATGCCACTGGTGCTGTAATTGGCTGACTCCACTATGAATGTGCCTCACCATGTGGTATAAGCCTGTGATTGCAACAGTAGCTTCAGCATATTTGAAAGATATGGTTGCCTCTCAGTTGAAAGGTTATGGCTGTGTCCTGTTTCTCACAAGAAAAAGCAGCTTCTGGATTGTTTTGCATGCCATATCTTTCACTTGTGGTTTGGAGATGCATAATTCTTTTACACTTCTGCTGTTGCTTTTCATAGGGTAGATTCACAGGACAAGAAGATAAGGTACCACCTTGTGGAAGCTGATGACAGAAAGTATTCATATGGTTTTAAATTACAGAGTAATGAGAGAAGAAGCACTACAAGATTCATGGGTTTTATATTTATTCTAGTACAGTCCTGGCTGTTAGCAGTGTATGTTAAGCTTCCTTTCTAACCGCTCTTTTTTTCCTCCTAAGTTAAGTGTCTTAAAAAAAAATGAGATGATTAACCATCTGGAGATCTTCTATTAGCTATAAATACATACTAGGATGAGGAACTTATCTCAGTCAACTGTCTAAGAATATCTTCTCTTAGTCTAAACAAATCCCATCCTTAGTTTGGTATTGTGAAATTGGATTTTAACCAAACAGACAATTTGCAAACATTCATCTCTGTTAGAGTCTAATTTGCAGTATGACATTTTTGTGTAATGAGTTGGAAGTGTTCCAGTAAAGCTATTGGAAAGTAGTGTGCATACCCAAGGAATTATTGCAAAGGTTTTTGATGCTAATTTTTTATTATGGCATATGAAGTGTTGGAAGTATAAGAAAAGTACTCTTATATGTTTCTTTGTGGTGGAATAGTAATAATTGTATTTGAAATATTTGGCTTTGTTTCTGCCTCTAGCCTGAACACTCCACCTGGAACAAAAATTAAGCTTTCAGGAATTGTTGAAGTGAGAAATGGATTCTTGCTGCTGGATGACGGTAACACAGCAGTTCTTGGAGGTGAAGTGGAGCATCTTATAGAAAAGTGGGAATTACAAAGGGTGAGGTAACACCACTGTAAATGCTTGTCTTACATAATGCATATTACATTTAGTAACATCAATTTTAATGTGGTAACTGTGAATTTTTTTTATGATAAGCTGTTAGAACTGTGCTGTCGTAATAGTTTTAGGGCTGCAGCCAACTTTATTTAAGTAGGTCTTTGTATAATGCTGCAAATTAGGAAATTAAAAGGGATCTTTGCATGGGAACTGATTCCTTTTCATATTCTGCAGGGTTTGAAAACATTAATCAAGCATATTAAATTATTTTTGGTGCAGTCATGGGTGGTTGCTTTCCTAAACAGTGTGTTTGGTACCAGGACGTTATAAAATGCTGCCTTTTACGATTACCATCTGTAGACTGTGTATTTTTGAGGCAAAAATAATAGAATAAACATACATAAAGCATTGAAGTTTGTAACCCCTAGTATGAACCCTGTATTGCAGATTTCATCAGTACTTTAGTTAAATCTGTGGTTACAAAGACCATTTGGAAGTTTTAAATTCTTTCAGCAAGCCACCGATGGCCATAAGATCCTTTACTCCGCTTTCTGTCCCAGTAGAAGAAAAGTGGATGCAGGAATATTTTTTCATACACTTTCTCACAAGTAGGTGGAAGTTCTTAGGGCAGGAAGGTGTGACCCTACTACCATTGGTCCCAAATACTTGCCAGATCAGTTATCACTACTACTGCCACACACATCTCTGTATTGTTATGTCCACATCTCTGATGGATGAAATGGAATAGCTGCTTATGAACATGATGGTAAGTTCTGGATGAAGTACTTCTTTTATTGTTGTTGATGTTAAATGGAGCTCAGTAGTTTTTGTTGCAGCTAGCCTTCTTTGGCGTCAGTTTGGTTGCACTTCATAGATTTCAGCAAACTGGGCCAAAATTTATTTGAATGTTTGAATTACACAGTGCCCATTCTCATAGATTCTATTTGGCATCCTTTTTGTGCTTTTGTAGTTGAAAACTGGTTGGTTGTCTTTTTGTTTTTTTGTTTTTTTAAAGCCTTTCCTGGTTTTAAATGAAGCTCTGGGACCAACAGCAGAACTATCTCACTTTATAATTTTTATTCTTGTTTAATATAAAGTCTTGTGAGTTTTAACATTGATGGGGTCAGAGGAGAGGCACATAAAGCTAACATGTTAGGAATGCCATCTAATTTGTAAGACAAGGGTCAATAGAATTGGTTAGGTTTTTTTGGAGATATTTTAGGCAGTCTGTTTTCATATTTCTTCTATCTGGACTTTAAGAAATAAATCTTGCTTTATAATTGTTATTTTGATTCTTAAATGAATATCAAGAAATAACTTGGAACACATTCCGTTTACAAGAAAGCAAACTATTAAATAACCGTCGTTGTGCTGCTGACTGCAACTTTTGGCAGTTGTTGTTAGTCAGTTCGGTTGGCTTTATGCGATATGTTTAACAGTGTGGTAGCTGTCACTCATTTGCTCTGCTAAGATACAGAAAGTTAACTATTACTTGTTGCTATCCCCTCAACTCTCTGGTTCCATCTTGGAGTTTGTCAGAGTATCGTTTTCTTTTTCTTGTTCGCCAGCTCACAGCACGTGAATACGGCCATGTCAAAAGCTGTGTGTGACAAGAAATCAGTTTGGACAGGTGAACCATGACCACTGGAAATTGTAGTTCCAGTTCTATATCCAGACTGACAGCTAGACAGATAGGGCTCAAACAAGTCCGTAGAAGCCAGATGCCACATGATAGCTGTTTCCTGATGAACTCAGTGTTTCTGTCCTTTTCAGAAAGCTTTGCAGAAGAGAATGGTGGACAAATAAGCATGATTTCTAAAGTATCTGAGAGGTGACAAGGACATTGCCAATCCTTGTCTAATCTTGCCACTGAAGCTTAAATAAAATGCTGAACTGTGTTTGCATGAAAAGACAGAAAACTTTTATTTGTGTGACTATTTCAAGTTACTTGTTTTGAAGCCAGTTTTTTATTTTTGGGGCCAGTTTTTTATTATCTTTCCACTGGAATGTCTGAGATATGCTGTTTCCGCTTCTCATGTAGATGATGAAATAAGGGGTCAAGTTAGTGCTGTTAAGCCAAATAATATTCTGAAACTCTAGAATTAAAGTTGTTTATTCAGTCTTAAGTTATTGCCCTTGCAACTACCTGTCAGCTTCCATTTCTTTAGTTGCATTACTGTTTTGCTCCATTGAGAACATTGGAATCACTTTCAGGAGGAATCAAGTTTTAGGAGGGAAAACCTCACACTACTAATGTAGCATATATGGAGTGAATGCAGTATTATCACACTGAATAAGGAATAAATGTGCTATTCCTTATAGCGTTCAATTTTATCATAGAGTAAATTCCTGTCTTGAAATTTCAATTTTTTTAAAGTGTCAGTGTTTAAGGGAGAGTATATAAATAACGGAGTAAATGAGACTGTTACTGTGAGATCTTTTTTTCTAGACTATTTTGAAATATAAAGTGTCATGAACATCCTTAGGGGAAAGTACAGTTTCAAATAACTATTGCTTCATGGAGTTTCTTGTGGTCTGGTCATGACTCATGTTTCAAACATGAAGGATCAGTATCTGCTGGTACCTTCTTATGAAGGAAGAGTACTTTGTATTGCCATTAATCAAAATATCAGACAATATGTAAGTGAAGTCTGAAGCAAATTTTGCTGAGATGATAGGTGAAATTGCTGATAGGCTCTTACATTTTTAAAACATAGGATCTGTCAAATTACAGAGTATCTGAAAGTAAAGTTCTCTAGAATACTTAGTGATTCTTCTGTTTTGGTGAAGGTGAGGCTAAATATCAAGGCTCCTTCTGAGGAGAAAAGGGAGTAATTTTACATATACTTTGAAATCCATATTAGAAAGAAGTGTGAGGGTACAGTAGTACATATTATCTACTTCAATCTCATGTTGTAAATGCTTGTTTCTTAAGAGATTCCTTCAGAAATAGGTTTTTAATGTCACAATGTAAATACAGCAAAAAGGATAAAAGAAGCATGCTAAATGTATTTGTAACAAAGTTTATTGTAAGTGATAGTTATTGTTGTGCTATGAGCAAATGTAATTGTAAGTTAAAAAATACTGTTCTTGTTGCCAGGTTGCTTTGTATTTGATGTGATATGAAATGCCATTTCCAAAGCAACTGCTCTCACTTCTCAGCAGACAGTACTACCTGGGAAGAAAGTGTCAGGGCTCTTATTTACCATTAGATCATTAAAATTATTTCATTATGGTTAACAATTTTAGGCAATAAATGATTGTGATTCAAAATCCATATAGCTAAGTGCTAGTAAATAGGCAGTCAGTTTTATGTGTTTTTTTTCTGTTTGCCCAGTTGCATGTTTGAGTGGTAGATGGGAACAGTCTTTTTTCTTCTATATGTTTTTGTGATTCTGATTTGGGAAAGAAAAAAAAAAAGTGCAACCTTCAACTTCAGTGTATTCTTCCTGATTGTAGGACATGAGGAATTAACTATAATCTGATGCTTGAGTTCTTAGGCTAGCACACAATATTTTTTTATTTATATATTGATTAAGTGTGGAAGTTGATCCTAAAATTGCCTGCATTTCTCTAGGTACAAACAAACAAGCAAACAAATATAAACGCTACTCTGGGGTTTTTTGGACCTAGACTGCATGCCCTGGGGAAGTGAAGCAGCTTGGCCGTGAAATCACTGTTGTTCTGTGGTGCTTCAGTTAATAGATACAGGAAGGTGTGAACATGCTACAGTGATCAGCCCTTGGTTAGCTTGTAATTCTAAGGCAGCACTTTAAGTGAACTGATTGAAAGTAAAGCAGAAAAAATTTACGATTTTTGCACTTCTAAGTGCTTTGTTTTGAATAATGTATTGAATACTTTATCAGTGTTTTTTGCTCCAAGGCATGAAGAAAAGGATTATTACTTTTTTCAGCCTTGAAAGGAATTAATAACCATAAATGATGCAGAAAATGGTCTTTGGCTCCTGAATGAAGGGAGTGGGCCAAAAATTTTAATTTGGGTATGTATTAGCTGAATTGATCCATTACTTAGTCTAAGAAATTCTCTGATAATGTAGTGACTTAAAGCATTTTCACGTTTATACTACAGTTCTCCTGTGATGGATTTAAATCAGTTTTACATTAGGGTAATAAATATATAGGTAAATGCCATATATAGCTTTAAGTAATTAGTACTGTCTCTGCCAAATAACATATGTAATCACGCATGACTGTCTAGTGGGGGAAAAAGGACAATAAGAAGTGAATACAATAAAATAGGTACATTATAGGAAGTGCAATTTTGGAGCATTTTAACAGCCTTAAGGACCTGTTCTTCCTTTTTCCACTTCTGAAACCAAATGTTTCTGTGTGATGCACCATAACACATAACCAAATGTCAATTTGAGTGAGTTTCATTGTCTTCCAGGTTGCTGTTGTTCTCGTAATTTGTAGAGAAAGAGAAAAACTTTATCAACATATGAACAGATATTTTAATGCAACATTTTACAAATCCATCTTTTTGTTGTTGTTGTTGGCAACAAGTAATTGTGGTATTGCCGAATGCTGTGTTTTCAGGCCTAGGTCACTGATTGCCTGATTGTACCTAAGAGTTTAGAGCACTTGTTCTATCAGTATTGTGTATTAGTAATTGTTATACTTACTGTTACGGTCTTTGTGATCCAAAGACCTCCTGATCAATTTAGCATGTATACCATACTTCTTGTAAGGTTATTGCGGAAATTTCCTGGTAGCACATTATTTTGTTTCCAGCAGTGGCAAAAAAGAGGTGTTTTTTAGGTAGAGAACACAGCCTGAGCTCCTCTATAGCCTTGGCATCCAGAATTGCTATCTTACGTTTTATCAGGACATGCAATTCTGACTAATCCTTTCTGTGTTTGCTTATGCATGAGATCATGAATTTTAGAGAATTGTTGAGGCTGGAGGTCATCTGTCTCCATCAGGGACATCTAGAGCCAGCTGTCCAGGACAGTGTCCTGGCAGCTTTTAACTATCTCCAAGGATGGGGACTCCCCAACCACCCTGGGCAACCTGTGCTAGTGCTCAGTAACCCTCAGTAAAAACACGTGGTTTCTGATGTTCAGAGGGAACCCCTGTGTTTCAGTTTCTGCTCCTTGTCTTTTTCTCTCACTGGGCACCACTGAAAAGAGCCTGGTTCTGTTTTCTTTACATTCTCCCTTCAGGTATTTGTGTAAATTGATATTATTACCCTGAACCTAGGCTGAATTGGTCCAGTCCCTTTTTAAACATCCTAAATCTGTGTGCCTTTACAATCTCTAGTGACAGCAAGTTCACAGGGCACCTACGTAAAGAAACAGCTGCTGCCTATTTGTGCGGCTTTGTTCTGTTAGTGTAGATTTTGGTATATAATGGAGTTTTCTATATTTGCTCTATGATTTTGCAGAATTCTATCATTTTCTTAATTTCTGTGCCTCATCCAACCTTCTTAAGTACCCCAGGATTTTAATAAAATCACTGTTTTTTTTCTGCTTAAAATGCCCACCTTGAAAGTTTCATATGCTTTTCAAAATAGAGACATTTAACATATGATCTGTCTTCTGTTTGCAATTTATTAATTATCAATTTTCTTTTACAGAGTTTGGCAAAACACAATAGGAGTAACATTGGGACAGAAGGTGGTCCTCCTCCTTTTGTACCTTTTGGGCAGGTATAATGTACTTCTCTTCATAATTTCATGGAAAAAAACCTGTATTATGATATCTAGAGTATAGCTGGTTCCAGTTAGATAAAGGCTATCAAAACACCTTAAATCATGATGACTTGGATACAAAAAAAAATTTGTTAATCCTGTCACTTTGTTACACCATTTTCTGTTTGACGCTTCTCAATTTCAAGCTTAATTTTATTTAGTACGTGAAGCCTTTGATTGTTCCGGTCACATCGTGTAGGCACTAACGTAGTCCCTTCTTAAATGACAAAGGTATTTCAAAGAATGTTACCAGCTACCTCATGAACTAAGCTTGAAATTTAAATGTCTTTTTTTGGCCTTTCTGGTGGATGAGGGGAGCATGCTTTTAGCAAAGACAGAGCTAGATGTCCTAGGTGTACATTTTTGTAATCATATTCTTTATCTTCAGTTGTGCTACTCTAGTGGAATAATACTTTGTCCTTTTTTTAAATGCAAGTAGGCAGAAGAGCTAATTAAAAATTTCTTTTGCATTTTCAGAAGTGTGCATCTCATGTGCAAGTGGATAGCAGAGACCTTGATCGCAGAAAGACTCTGCAAATGACAAATACTGTAAAAACTGTTGTGGACAATGATGAATTTGAAAAGCAGAGAACCGCTGCTATTGCTGAAGTAGCAAAGAGCAAGGAGGTTAGAATGCATGTGTTGCAGCATTTTATTTACTGTGATTGATCTTGTTATTTTAAGTATTTCTCTCATAAATGACAAATGCTTTCTGATATTTGGCTGCTTATAATTGTATTCCTGTATCCTTAAAAAGATGAATCAGAAATAATCCTTTTGGACTGATGGCTATGTTCTTATTTTAGTAAAGCTAATAAATGTATCATAATGTTCTGTTGTATATATGATTTTGATACCACTATAAAAAAATGTGGGCTTTACGTTTCAGCTAATAAGATTTAAGTAGTAAATGCAGGTTATCAATTTTGTTCTGTTTTGGGGTTTTTTTTGTTTGTTTTTTTTTTGGGTTTTTTGTTTGTTTTGTTTTGTTTTTTCAATTCTCAAAACTCCCATGATTCCTTGCACTCAGTCTGAAAGAATTGCTAGGAAATTTAGTTCTAATGTGTCAGGTTTTTATGTCCTTTGGTTTTCCTTTTAGTATATTTTTCAAATTTTCTTTGTAAGTCATAAAAACTAGAATTATATACCCTTTTTACAGCCTACTTTGGGCACAGGGATAAAAATACCTACCTAATAAATTAATCTTATTGTGTGTGTGTAAATTAGTGCTTTATTTGTTGATGCAAAGCATAATCATAAAAAATACCACTGCAACAAATCTACTGCCCTTCTTCTACTAGCTAGATATTGAGATTTATTTTTGTCTCTTCTGTTTGCTGAAATGTTATTTTTGTGCTTATCTAAAGACCAAGACGTTTGGAGGAGGTGGTGGTAGTAGCAGAAGTAATCTCAGTGTGAGTGCTGGAGGGAATCGAAACAGGGAACTGTTCCAGAAAGAGAAGATAGCAAAACCTGAGGGGAAGAATGAAGGTGTCTACCGAGAACTGGTAAGGTGGAAGACTTAAAGGGAACCTTGAATGTGTACTACTAAAAAAACCAAAACCAAATATAACAAAATAAAGTCAGAATACCTTGAAGAATAATTCCTTTCCTTTCAATTAAAGTCTGCTGAAAATAATTAAGGTGCTTTTGTACCTTACTGAGGTAGGAGTTTGAGTGTGATTTGTGGGTAAAAAAAAGTTATCCAGGGAAATTTAATGTGAATGTTAGAGGTTAGATTCTTTTAGGTTTGGAGTTTTTCTGGAGGGTCGTGATACAGCTCTTTTGGAACCTGCAGGCACAAGGAATTCATGGAATTCCAGTTAAGAATGTTTTTGGTTACAGCTGTTCTAGTAGCTGGGTAACTGGTGTCATTCTGGTTGGGTATAGGATGATGAAGGACAGAGGGCTTAGTCCCATTTCATGTTGTTGCATGAAAATCTGTCTGCACTGGAAGAGGCAGTTCTCACTTGAGTGCTTTAAAGCACAGTGCAGATGTAGGGCTATTTTCTGTACTTAACACTTTGTGGTTCATGCTTTGCCTTTTTGTCATCACGCTATATACAATTTAGAATAACAATGCCTGCATTTCTGCATAAATAAATTGTTTGTATTTCTTTGCTTTCTTCTATGAAACCTCTACCCAATTATATTTTCTCCATGTTTTAAGAAGTGTGTAACTGGGTTTTGTATTGCCTATAAAAGTTGTGGAAGGGTTCAAATGGGAGCAAATGGTAGTGTTATTTTGAGATATTCCTTTTAGTTTTCATCTAGACTTGGAGAATTCGTGCTTGAAAGCACGTAATAATAGAGTTGAAAAATAATGAATTAAAAATCATAATAATGTTAAAAAAACACCCTTTAGTAACTGGTTTTTTTTGGACCTAAGAGAAATAGTATGTGAGGATTTTATATAAAACTGAAATATTTGTCATCAATTAAGAAATAGTGTTTTAAATAAAAAATGAAAGAAAATTTAATGTAAAATCTGGGGTTTATTAAATCTTTGTTATATTTATTAGTTGTGTGTGCACCTTTTGTTTCAGGTTGATGAAAAGGCTCTGAAACACATAACAGAAATGGGTTTCAGCAAAGAAGCAGCAAGACAGGCACTTATGGATAACAGTAACAGCCTAGAGGCAGCATTAAATTTTCTTCTGAACAACAGTAAACAGAAACCTATTCAGGGACCACCACCTAGAGGTAAAACTTGCAAAGAGATACGTTAAAACAGTGTTTACAAGCAAAGGACTTTGTGTATGGTGGATTACTAATGTAGTTCTAGAAGGGCATACCTGCATGTTTTTTTCCTTCAAGTTAGAATGCATTGCAAATACCTAAGAAATACCTGTGTATTACATTCATGTCAAAATGTTTGAATTGGAAGTCACAGATTTGAATATCCTTAAATGGGAAATATGTGTATCCTTGAATCACAGAAAGACGTGGGTTGGAAGGGACCTTAAAGATCAACTTGTTCCATCCCCCGACCCTGCCCACCATAGGCAGGGATGCTGCCTGCTAGACCAGGTTGCCCAGGGACCATCAACCTGGCCTTGAACACTTCCAGGGATGGTGCATCCACAGCTTCTCTGGACAACCTGTTCCACTGGCTCAGCACCCTTACAGTAAAGAATGTCTTCATAACATCTAATCTAAGTCTCTTCTACTTTATTTTGAAAATGTTCTCCCTCGTTCTATCTATTCTGTCCATGACAGAATTTTTTAAAGACAGAAAATACAAGCATTTTATAAATCAAATGGAAAAGTGTATACTTTTTTTATTTTTTTCCCCATTCACAAAAAACTTTCACTTACAGGTAAAGGGAAGGGCCGAGGCCGAATAAGACCTGAAGATGACGAAGAGCTAGGAAATGCCAGACCATCTGCACCGAGCACACTGTTTGATTTCTTGGAATCCAAAATGGGTACTCTAACAGTAGAGGGTAAGTTACTGAAATTAATGTATCTGGAACAAATGTGGGACAGTGTTGGTGGAATTCTTTTGCCTAACGATGTCATCTAAAAGGTGATTCCTAGAACTTCCTTCATACTCAGTCATGGTGAAAAAAAAGAGCTGTTCCTCTCCTTTGAAGAAAGGTCAAATAAATTGCACTGTGATGTTCAGATGTCTAAAAGACAGTAATTTGAAATAAAGTGACATAAATCACAGTTTGTTAATTTGATTGGTTATTCCTGAATCGTGACTCTTCACTCACAATGTCATGACTTTTTGCTGTATTTGTCAGAAATCTAAAACATTCAAAGAAAATACCTTTCAAATACACAAGCATTCTGCATTAGCTGATACCATTTAGTAAGCTATGCAGGTAATGAATATAATCACCTTTTCAGAAGGCACGTGTAGAGAATGATGCTTGAGATATATCTTCAGTTGCCAAAAATAAGTTAGATTTTTACAGTGAGCAGAAGCAAAACCGGTGGTAATGGTTTTTGTTTACATTGCGAACATTGATTTTTCTTTGGATACATTTTGTGCTTATATTGAGAGATTAGAGAAGGCTTTTATGTGTTACTTAAGGACATTTAAAGGAAAATAATAGAAATAGTCCCTGTGGGTTATATAACTTTCTTATTGTCAGTAATTTTCTGGTAAGTAATAGTTAGTTTACCAAGAGTTGTGAAATGAGTGAATTGCTTCTTTTAAAATGTTATTGCTGATTGCTATAGGGCACTTTTATAATCCTGGGGATTTAGTTACTTGTATGTAGGCAATAAAGCATAGTGTTATGTCAGTAAAGAAATGGCTATACTGGTTATATGTATTTCAATTTATAATCTTCAGTGTTGTGTTTTAAAGATAAATACACTTGGGTTTTGTATGTTTTTCCCTCATAAACAAAAATAAAAAGATTCTATAAATAAACATAAGAAGATAAATATAATGCTGTTAAAATTTTGTAAAGGTTTTCTACTCCTTTAATTGCCAAAGGTTCTGGCATGTTTCCTAGCATGACAGGGTTTTTGGTTTTGTGGGTTTTTACCACTGTGTTGTTTTGGTTTTTTTTCTCTTTATCTGAGTATGCAGTATACTATTTCTGAATCATGCTTTTCTGAAAATAAAACTAAACCAAACTTGTTGGCATTTTTGAAGAGTTTGGAAGGTATTCTAATTATTTTGTGATTTATATTTTTTTTAAATATTTCTGCCCTTTTTTCTTCTGGAAAAGGAAAGATGTTATACTTGTAATCTGTAAGGCATTGAAGTGGTTGTTTAGTTTCATGTTGTTAGGTTTTTTTTCCTTATTGAACATGTATAAGCCCACAGGATTGTGTCTTTGTTTCTATGCCAGGTTTTAGTTTTGTCTTGCAGAGTCTATTTTAAATGGATTTATTTGAGAAATACATAGGCATATGTATTTTGTATTTTTAAAAGTGCTTTTTTTCCTTGCCAAATTTGAGAAAAATATTGCAGTCTGATGAATTCAAACACGTCTTTGAAATCATAAATTGAAAGTAAATTTTCATCCATTTTTCTGCTGTTTTTTCTGCCTGTGTGGTTGAAAATCATCTCAGTTGAATTTTTAATTTTTAGTTGTCTTAAGTTCCACTCAAACTGAGATGACGGGAGTGTTAAAAGTGTTTGCAGAGTGATGTATGTGCAGTGACCATACTTACCACTTGGAACTCTTTCACCATGAAGTCTGCATCCAATAGTCTGCAGAAAACAGGGTATATTAGTAGTACCTTCTCAATTTCACTTTGTCATTAGCAGTAGACATATGTAGTTTCAGTTAGAAAATTATTGTTCAGAAAGGCATGTTGAGCAAACAGATCCAAACAACTCAAATATGTCATGTTACGCAGCCAAAAAATAAGGTCTCTTCATTATTTTCCTGCACAGTAATACACTAAGGAGGGCACAGGCTGGCAGGCATTTCTCCATTTGTATTCACCAAAGGCTGTACTATGTTATGTATAAAAGAAAATTGTTTTGCATCTTCTGTGTTCTGCAGTATTTCTGGCACCTCACTGTCCTATATGGTCTCTAAAATCCCATATTGTTTTTCAAGTGCTCAGAGAGATGGCCTTTGTATGGGGATAGTGGTCTTGAATAAATGAATACACCTCTACTATTACATGAGTGCACATGATCAAGAGGATATGATTACCTGAAGTGGCTATCTTTGTCATTATTGCAAACATGAAACTTCTATACACTTCAGACTGATTGTAATCTCTTCTAAATGACCAAGAATCTATGTAGAAGCCAAATAAAGGCAGTTTTGCTGAACTGAGCTAAGTATTTTTAAATTCTGTGCTATGCCTCATTTTCTTGAAAATCTGTCTGTGATCTGGGGAAAGAAACTGTCTGAAAAGGATTGTTTCTTTTCAAGTATGCAGAGGATTGATTTGCTTTTCTCTGCCCATCACTCCTTATTTTTCTTACATAAGATTTCTAATTGCACTTGAAACCTCTGTACTGTGGAGAAGTTCTAAATTCACTTCTGGATTTGCAATAACTAGGCTGGGTGGTTCCTTTTGTGAACAGAAACTGCAGAACAGTTGTTGAATTTTTTTCTCTTTGCTTTGGTACTTTTTCATACTTGGATTTAGACCACATAGAAAAACATTTATGAATGGAAATACCTTTGTGTTTTTTTAGGCGGTACTTCTATTCCTTTTTAGGGATAAGATAGCACATTAAATTTTTGTTTGGTGTTTGTGTTTTCTGGGGTTTTTTTGGGTTCTTTAGAAGTACAAATTAGTTATAAGAAAGCTAGTTGTTAGTCCTTAGCCCCCTAAGTGGTGTCATGTGTTTTTTCTTTTTTTTAATGTTTACGTTCTTTTTGCCAGTTAATGAAGTACTGTTTGAAGTAATTACAGCTGTCAAAAGTATTAAATACCTGACTCCGTGATCTGCTAGTTCTTTAAATGTAAAGCATAGCATACAGTAAACATACTTTGTTTAAATGAATTGCAAAGAATTAAAACAAACATATCCATTGTTTTATACTGCATGTTTGTTTCTGTATGTGTTTGTTTTTAACTGGGAGTGGTTGGCGACACCTATGAAAATGTTTCTGTGTTGAAATTCAGTAGTTTGAGTTTTGGTTGGCAAGAGATAACTTCCTGACTGCAAGAGATAACACGAATAGTAGAAAAAATTGCTGTAAACTAGCTGCCTTTGCTTGCACTTGGATTATTTCTGCTACTGAACACAAATGATTTTTCCATTAATCTCCTTCCTATTTTTTTCTTTTGTTATGAAGAACAGTTCTTCCCTGTGTGCCAGCTTAAATAAGTAAACACAAGATTTATCAGAGAGAACAAAACAGTGCCAAGAGTTCTGACTGTTGTATTAAGGAATAATGGGTAATATGCTTTATATATTCCCAAATAAGGTTTCAAATAAATCAGTAATGCAATACAATGCAATTAAAAGATTTGTATTTCATTTTGCGGTCACAAAATTTCTTTGAATATCTGGGAGCAAGGGCACTTGGAAGGGAAAAATAGAGTCTGACCTTTTGGAGTTAGAGGAAATGTATAACCTTTGGAATTTACCATTTAGTAGCCATGTTTTCAACAGACATGGTACCATATGACAAGAGATCCAAATTGAAAAATAGTTATGTTTATTATTCAGCTTTACTTTTAAAATTGAACTTCGGTCAGTGTTCATTGTGAATATCAAGAAAATCAGTTATATTTGTTGTAGTAATACATTAACATAGGTGACATATGTTGAGGCTTGTATTTTTATTTTTTCTATAAATATAAAAGAGAAAAATATTGTAAATTGCATACATTTTAAAGAATAATAAAAAAAAATTGTCTGTTTTTGTTCCAGTCCTTTAATCCTGTAGGTTGAAGTTTGTAGTAAATGCAACAGCAGAATGTTTTGAATTTTTTTTTTTTTTGCCAATTCTTTATTATCACCCTCCTCCTCAGCTTGTATTTGTTTCGTTTCAACAGAAACATGAACTTGTGTTCCAGTTCCTCAGTGTTACTGCATTTTAGGAAGAATTATGTTGATATTTATCTAACTTGACAAAGCTATTGACTAATGGGAATTTCACTCCATGGCATTAAATGTATCATTAATTTTCTTCTAATGCTTTAATCTGTTGTCCAGTACAAGATAGAACATGCTCTAGACGTGGCTGTCTCTTCTTACAGTTACATAAAAATATTACTCAGTTTGAAAGGAGAAACCCAAATCATTGCCACTGGTGTGGGAAGGGCCACAGTCTTTGAATTTAATCACATTATTAAGCATGATAAAATCTGCAGGAGAGAGCCCCAGGAAACCGTATGCTTTAAATTCCATTGTGCACAGAGCAATGTTTTATGGATTGTATTGGCTGGGATTTCCAAGTGCAGCAGGTCCTGCTGGTTTCTTGTAATTACAGGAATGTGATTGGTTCTGTACAGTCTTCTTGCGTCATCACATATGAAAGCTGAAATGAGGAAAATAACTGAGTGGGGGTTTCAAACTGAGAAACGCTACTTGTCATCTTAAAGCTTCCCAGTAGTTGACAAAAGCCTTGTCTTTAATTTTGAAATGTATTTTTTTTGCAAACCTTGCTCCCAGACCTTTGATTAAAATGATGATGACAGGGTTAACATATCTTGCTGTTTGAAAGGAGCTTACCAAATCTTCTTGTTAAATGACAAATTAATATTTGTTTGTTACTGCCCTGTAAGAAACATTACTTTCCTAGGAACATTAGCTAATGGTTTGTTGGAGTTGGGGCAGGAAGTAGAAGGAAGGAATAGCAGTTGAAATAGATAATCTGTCAACAGCATCCTTTGTTACTTAACTTTTTGTCTTAAAGAAACTTTAGAATTCCTTCAGTTTTTTGGTGATCAGGCCAGACGTCACAAATACATGAAGAACCAGAACTATATCCCCAGGCTTTTCTTCATTAGCTGTCGTTGCCAAAGTAACATTTACTGTTATTTGTCAGTTTGGGAATGGTTTGTGCTTGAATGTTAAACAAAGGGTTAACATGTCCTGCTCAATCAAGGCTGTCACATATGAGATAGTCCTCAGGAAAACTTTTAGCACGATAACTGCATCTCTGTAGGAAACATAAGTTTATTGGATTTTACATATCTTAAGCTTAGAGTAGAAAGATTTCAGGTGTTTAGTGAACAGCCTTTGCAGGTCACAGTAAGGAGACCTAGAAAGAAGATGCTCATGTTCACTGTTTTGCAATTCTCCAGTCACTTTGCTTGCTGTCTGACATGTATTAACTTTCCACTACTATCTAAAACAAAATCTGTGACAGAAAGATCCAACACACTTTTAAGTCAGCTTGTTGCTTTTGTATTATGATCCCACTATGTAGGGCAGACAATAGGTAAAATTACTTATTTCATACTATGAAATTGAATAGAAACTTCAGCAAACTTTTTCCAGTTATTGAAGAATGTGGTTTGGTTTTCTTTCAAAGCTTTAACTAAAGTGCAATTGCTGTGCATGCTTTTGTGTTGCAGTTGTAGAGTCCTTGTATGTACTAGACTAGATGCTGCCCAGGTGACTATCCATCTCAGCTCAGGAAATGTTTATTCATTCAGACAAAGGGAAAGGACAGCCCTCAAGAGGAAATGTGTAGTCTAAGTCAAACCTAAAATTCTGCCACTTAGCCAAGTATTACCATGCCCAATCTAGTCATAAACCAATTTCTGCTTTTTTTTCCTGTTGGAAAAAAACAACTTCTTTTTAATGCATTTCATGTTACAAAATATTTAATAAGCTGATTTACAATCAAGTATTTTAGAGTTTTATACACATTTTTCTTTAATCGTGTATACAAGGGAGTAAACACTCAGGAGTCTTCAAACAGTTCAGTCATTTCATGTGTAATTAACATTAGGAACAGACATAAGAGCTTAGGTTGGGAATAGGAAAAGTGGAAGCCTGAGCATTTTACTCCCAGAAGAGAAGAGGTATAAATTAAGAATGTAATGAACAAAGACTGTTCGTTAATTAGGAAGTTAAATCTTTCTAGACCATAGGAAATCTAGAAGATTTGCATGTATTATACAGAAGTGGAAAAGTGTAATGAAGATATACTTACTGAAAAGTTACAGAAATAAAGAAAAACAGTGTTTTCATGTGCTGTTTGTAAAGAAGAAATAAAGAGGTACTTTTAAAGTTAAAGGTTTTAGTCTAACAAACAATAAAATTTTAAATGATGCAAGATTTAAAATAATTTTTCGTTTTTAAAAAGAAAATGCATATTTATGAAACTTGTTTCTTTCTGAGTGGTATATATTTACATATTAATGCATTAAAAACATAATGAATTGCAAAGTAATAAATTTTGTAGCAAGATGTATTTTTACCAAGATTGTGTTCACGCTAGTCCTTGTGTATACTTGTCACTTTAAAAAATAAAAACTCTAGAACAGTGTAGTCAAAGATTCTGACTTCTAAAAGTTATGCTACATCAGGTATATGTAAAAATAGAGCTAGATTACTAGCTAGTTTACTAAGTTAAATTGATAAAAATTCTGTGAGCTACTACTACTAATGTTATATTTGGAAGTATTTTCTAAAAAAAAAAATAAACCAGATGAAATTTACATTTTCATTTTAACTCTTACCATGTAGTATCTAATTATGAAAATTTATACATTTGCTGTCAAGGATCAACATTCATTGTTTCTAATGGTAACATGTGAACTGAAGTTCCTAGTTTTTCCTTCCCACAGGGTTGTATGAGAACCTGAGTGCACAGTCCCACCAGGCTTGGGCATGCATACTGGGCTCACGCACACAATATATCCATGGCCAGATGCCGTGGATGGGCACAGGCAAGAGAATGACACCTCTGCAGCCACCCACATGACACAAAATTGGTCATATAAACATGAATCACTCTAATGGGTTTGTTTTCCATCAGGTTTAAAGTGTGCTGGTGGATCTCATAGCCAGCCATTATCATGCATGCATTCACATGGGTCTCTTCTGATCCTGAGACCCTTAACCTCTGGCACTTCAGATTCTCTTGTCTAGCTTATTGGGTAGTACTGGTAGCATTCAGCTGCCAGGTTTTCCTTGTCCCAGTTGTCAGCTTACCCTGTCTCAAATTTGCCAGTAGCTTTAAAAACGTGTCTCCTCATACACAAAATACAGAACTGTGAAACCAAATTTAATAAGAGACAGGTTACAGAGATCACGTGCAGGAGTGTATTAACCAGGAATCTACTTACTTGCAGCTATTATCTTTAATGTCATTTCTTCTTTATTCTTCTCATGCATGTTTTTCCTAGGTTTATCTTTATCTCTCCCTTCCTTCAGCTCTTCACCTAAACAACCCATTAAAAACTGCATGTTTGCCTAAAAACCTTGTAATTCCATGAGAAGTTTCACAAATACTCTCAGTTCCCCTCCTCTCCAGCAGACCATAGCAAGTTCCCTCTTGTGAGATTCATGATAATCTTTTCTTCATTCTCATTAAGTTAAGAGTTTTGGTTGAATCTCTAGAAGATAATCCTTGAGCAGTTCCTGTTACAGCTCATTGATCAGAGTCTCCAGAGTTCTAGGCGCTTGTTATCTATGTTTTGTCAGTTGTGTTCATTTTATCACTTCTATTTCTTGCTTTAATCTTTTATACTGAATAGCTGTTAGCAAGTTATTTTTGCAGAAAGTTGCAATTCAGATTTCAAGTATTCCTTTTTTCTGCTCATTGTCGTCCCTTTTCCTTTCTGCATGTTGGAATTCTATTTTTTTGTCTTAAATGGCTCTTACTCAATTGAGTTGTTGATGTCTATAGGGAGGAATGAGTAACCTCCTGGAGATTTATGCCTGGTATTTCTCATGCTGGTAGGTGGTTTGGTTCTAAGTACAGCCAAGAACAGTGTATAATTTCTGATGACTAGGAATTACAGTTCAGGTGTGTCTGCTAAATTTCTGTGTACCATTCCATTTCTATGTCACAAAGGTAAATACTACATACATTTCTAAAGAATACTGTCACTTTATCAGAATCTGAAAAACTACTTCTGAAACATGTTTGTGTGAAATATATTAATAATGGAAATAATTTTTTTCTTTCTAGAACCAAAATTGCAATTTCAGCCACCACATCAAATACAGCATAAAGTTACGAATACAGAACAGAATGGCATCAAAGAGAATCATTCAAGACACATTTCTCGCAATGACATGAGACAACCGAGGAACGAAAAACCCCCCCGTTTTCAAAGGGATTTTCAGAATTCAAGACAGGCTTTGGAAAGTAGTGGGTTACCGAGAAATAGAGGTCCTGAAAGGCACAGCTCTTTAGAACATTGGACAGATGAAAAAAATAAAAGTGACAGACATTATCCTAGAAATGATAGGCCAAAGGATTTGAGTTATCCCATAGCCACTCACCAGAGCGATATTACTTTCAAAAAAAGGGATAACAATATGCAAAACAGAATAGGAAAAGGAGTGTCTTTCACAGAATTCAAGGAAAACTCTGCTGTTCAAGATCCTACAGACAACAATAACCAGAAACGTGGGAAAAGGGAAAATCAAACACACAATTCTGAAAATTTTTGTGATAGGAAGGCACGAACAATAAGTAGTGAAGCCTTTATGGTTAAAAGTGAGCAACATTTTAATGTTAATAATGATTACCAAAATCCAGGCAGAACTGATAATTTTAATGCTGTACCAAATGGAGATACTGAGCATCATCAGAAAGGAAGACGAGTAGGACCTATCAAATCATCAGGACCCACTATGATCCCATCTTTTGATGATAAAATGTTGTATTACAACACTGGTCCCAAAAGGAGAACTGGGCCCATCAAACCAGAGAAAATATTAGAACCATCTATTCACATGGAGTATGGAAAAAGTTGGAGGCCAGGGGATGAATGTTTTGCTCTTTATTGGGAAGATAACAAGGTATGCCTTTGCCAAATGAGAAACACCTCAAATTTTACTTCTAATGTTTTCATATGCACATGTGGGAGATACTTAGCATGCTACTACAGGGACATGGATTTTGTTCATAGGTGTGTAGTGTGCTTCTTGCGTAGCTGCAGGCTCTATTTTTTAATATTTATGAGATATGTCACATATTCATTGCATGAAACTTTTATGCGCTTAAATCAAGTTCTTGTTTCTCTTGTTTAGGTGGAGTTTAGGATGATTAAGCTCCTCACTAAAGCATTTGACTTAAGTGCCAAAAATTTGAAGAGATGAATATGGGTATAGGTGCCCATATTATTTCCCAAGAATCAAAACAAGGATGCTATGAATAGTCTATAGAATAGTCTCTAAAATACAGAATATAGAATAATCTGTAATTGTAGATGTGTAATACCATTTTCTGGGATAAGTCAGTGTGTAAACTTTAGTAGCTCAAAGGAAAACCAGAGTCTGAAGGAATGGGGCTGTTTAAAAAAGCTCCCACTTTTAATTTTAATAATTACAGAAAGGAAATAGTGAAAGACTTAATTTTGATTAGCATGAGGAGACTATTAGCTGAAGAATGTATGGAACAAATGAGTTATGCTGGATGGTAGTTTTGTTTTACTGATTTTTTAGAAGTTTAAATACTTCAATTTCAGCTGATGTTCCCATTAATAAGGTTTCTCTTGCAGCATCACGCTTTTTGCTTTCTTCTCCTTTGCTAAAAGAGTTTTAGACTGTTTTCTTTGATTTGTCATTATCTGTTCAATTCTCTTTCACTCGTCTTGGGCACTTTCTTTGGTTTTTGACTCTTTCTCATAATCTGAGAAGGGAACTACCTGAAATATTGTTGTTCTTTGAGTAGGTTTTATTCACACCTTTTTTTTTTCTTTTTTTTTTTTAAAATGTTATTTATTTTAAGTGGTCTTCCCTCTTTGGGCCTGCATTAGCTCAGCACCATGACATTTTTCTCTCTTTCGCTTGTATGATTAAAACAAATGATAAGCCATGCAAGTTTTTTCATAATGTCAACATATAGTAAGTTGACTCTCTTAAATAGGAATTTGTAGTTTGAGTGAATGGATTAGTGTGAAGTATAATGAAGTATTATTGAATTGTTTCCTATTTTGAGTAACATACTTGAATTACTATAGGGTGAGTTTTTGAAATTCTGGAAAGTAAAAACTTGCAAAATAAATACATATGAGGTAATCCCAAACTGTGATTCGAAGTGTATTCATCACATTAGTAGGGGTGTTTTGGATAGTAATTAGTTTGTTGGTAGTTACAATAAATGCTGCTGCTCACATCTAGGACAATTTTGAAATGTCATGATAAATTACAGTACTAAACTTAACCATGTTAGGACATAGTAATTTCTTTGTGTTCAGAAAGATAAAAGTGATTGAATATCTTCCAAAAAGTCATATTTGCATAAATGTCCAAAAAATCAAGTGTTTCAAAAATGGACTTTTTGAAGGGGCAGTTTTACCATATTTTTATGCTAATTTATTATGTGATAGGATAGGTATACAAGTATGTGCAGTGTATATGGATGATGAGGACTTACTGATACATGTATTTTAGGTAAACATCGTACAGTAACAGTTCCCTCTATACAGCAGCATTTGTGTTAGTGATGAAGTTGTTCTGCTTTTAGAGAAATTAAAACAAGTCTTTTAAATGTTCGGTCTACTTTGATAAGCTGCATATTTTCTCAATGAGTATTCTAAATACATTCTACCATATCCTTGCAGTCTACCATGTGGAAGTTTAAGATACCTGGTTTAATATCGGGTAAAATTAAATTCAAAACATCGTACTAAGACGAAATATTTATATATATAGACACAGAAACATATATATGTATGAAAAGGTAATTAAAAATATAATTGTTAACTATTTGTGGCATTTCTGGTAATATTTTATGACCTTTGAAAATTTCTCTTTTAAGTTCTACCGGGCAGAAATTGAAGCTCTCCATTCTTCTGGGACAACTGCAGTTGTTAAATTCAGCGATTATGGAAATTATGAAGAGGTGCTTCTCAGCAACATCAGGCCTGTTCATGCAGACACATGGGTATGTGATAACAAATTGTATTAAAAATACAAACTACATAGTCTGTACAAAGTATGTAACACTTAAGACCCTAATGCCAACTCATGCAAAGAATGCTACTCACATGTGTAGAAAAATAGTTACTCGAATACACAAACAAAGTCTCAAATTTTAGTTGTCTATATGAAACTTCATAGGAGTGTATTACAATGTGGTATTCTTCCTGTATAATAAATTTCAATTATATTGTTTGAGAATGAATAATTGATCTGTCAGCCAAACAGTCTTATGCATGTTTTTTCTCTTAAAAGTTGTTACTTTATTCAACCCAGTTTTCTGTTTTTCATGTACATTGTATGTTCTGTAAAGATTAGGAAGCAGTCTTTTAAAAGATATGTTCTGAAGCTTTTCACTACATGTGTATGTATTACTAAAAATAGACATCTGTATCACTTTATTTTGTATCATGAGTTTATTCTTGTTTCAGTGCTTTCTTCTTTGCCAAATATTATGGTAGACATGTATGCCTCAAAATGTGTTTTATGAAGTTTAGAATGTATTAGCCTTATGGCAATTCGAAATTGGAAATTTCAAAAGGCTTTATTAGTGAATGTCATGGAAACAAAGATACATTTTGATTTAAAAGAAAATTAGGATTACACAATTCTTTGCTGTTTACTCTTACTATAAAAAGCTGCACAAAAGAAATACATATTTACATATTGATTCCTTAATGATGAGTTGACTGTGCTGATTTTAATTTCTTACTTTTGGGTCACATAGCCATGTTACTACTCCTGCAGAGGCTGAACGGTCAACTCCTGTTTCCTGCCAGTGGTCTCCTAACATGTAGTGTTGACTGTATGTCTTGGATGCCCTTACTGCCTCTGAGATTGCCTTTGTGTACTTAAAAATATATCTAGAGTTCTTCCCAGGGCATGTAACCCGGCTTTGTAGGGTAGAAAGGCGGCATGGCGCACTCTGAGAAGAGGCGAGGCAGAGTGGCAGTTTATTCAAATGAGACTCAGGCTTATATAGAGGGTTGCGGGAAGGTTCCAGAACTTGGGTGGAGATTGGGAGGAGCATGCAAATCATCTCACGTGTACGGTAAAAAAAGGAAGGGCAACAACTGTATTGGGAAAACTGGTGAGAGATAAACCATATATGGTGAGACTACACTGTGGCAGATCTTGACCAGTGGGAAAATGGGGAGAACATGAGGGAGAACTGGGGAACTATTCTGAAAAATATATGTGCATATTGTATATAACAACGAACATACAAAACTGAGAGAACATGTAATAACATTGGGAGCCATTAAAACAGTGTCCAGGTATATGTATTTCTTTCGTGCTTGGACAGCTCACAACTTGATGGTCTTCATCTCCAGGTCTCAATGAACTGTTCCATGCTGTTTCTTCCTTTCTTCATAAGACCGTTCTCCCACACTGATTCATTGCTGTTTCTATGAAAATTTACCCTTTCCTCCTCCACTTCTTTTTGTCCCACTAGCTGAGCTGCAAGGTGCTAGTTACTTATTGTATAATTGTACTTGTTGTGACCCTTTTTCTGGGTTAATAATCAGCCTTTTCTTTGTGCTTTTGGCTTTTATTTTACTTTAAGTCTCTGAAAGTTATCTCTCACAGTCTAAAAACTTGGACTAGTAGTAAAATTCAGTGGATCCTAGTAGTGAGGTGCCAGTCTGAAGCAGCGGTCATTTTCCCTGCCTCTTCTGCCTGTATCTGACCACATATTCTTCCTCATCCCTCTTCTCCCATGTTGAGTTGTCAGTCATATAGCCACAGAATGAGTTGAATTAAATGAACCACTTTTTTGTTTTCCCCAGATTGGCTTGTTTTATTTCAGAGTTGATAGGACAACGTATGGAGGAGGGGATTCTGCCACTAAGTAGAGGAGTCCTAACACTGTGCTGCCTGATTGAGTCACTGAGGCTTTCTCTGGTGTTACTGAGGACAAATGAGGGTTGTCCAAGGAGTTTCAGTCCATTCAGAAGTGAAAGATACATTTCTCAAGCTTCTTTAAACTGTGTAAATTCAAATAACTATATTTTAGATCATTATAGTTATACAAGATAAATAATTGCCAATCAACATCTTCACAGTAAACAACTTTATCTTGGTGGGGTTTTCTTTTGGTGGTTTGTTTTTTTTTTTTTTTTTTTTTTTTTTTTTTTTTTTTTTTTTTTTTTTTTTTTTTTTTTTTTTTTTTTTTTTTTCCTGGCAAGTTACTGTTTTGTTGCTAGAAGGTCCTTCCAGCTATAGGATTTTTGCAGAAGAAACTTGATTAGGACCTTGCTCTTCATTTCTTTGTGTTTGGATGCTAAGTCTAGACCTCTGTATTTTTAGTTCTTAATCACCTATTGGTTTCATGCTCTGATGCTCAGGTTTATCTTTTAAACTGAACATGGTTAGTCAGTTTCTTTGTCTCAGTGTTCATATTAATATATAAATCTAGATAGCACACATAAATGCAAAATGAAGTTCTCATGCTGCTTAATACTTAATTCTTCGACATAAGATTTAAGTAACTATGATATTTCCTCATTACAAGAGAACAAAACAAATTTTAAACTGACTTCAGTAATTACTTTTCTTTCACTGATTGATGTTATTTGCACCAATGAACTTGTATTATTGGAAATATTATGCTGGTTTTTATTTCAGTCTTTCCAGATAATTTCCAGATAGCTAAGTAAGGCCCGCTGGGAAAATGTTTTTTCAGGTTCCGGTCACTTTTTAAACATCACCTCCTAAGGGCACAGGAGTGGGCAATTTCTAAATGTCAGAAGTCAAGCAGGCGAGGCAGAAGGGATTTCTCTTGGAAAAAAGGCAAAAAAGGAAGGTGTTTGCCCAGTGGAAGCAAGTGGCATGGTTAAGCTGTGGTAAAGTTACAGGGAAGATAATTCTGGGAGATACTGAAAAACACCTGGAGGACAACAGAGTTGCTGGTCACAGACAGCACAGTTTCATGAGAGAAAGTCCTGCTGTCAAAGCTGATTTCCTTCTGTGACAGGGTAACCCAGTGAGCTGATGAAGGGAAGCCAGTTGATGTAATCTTTTTTGACTTTAGCAAAGCTTTGGATAGTGTCTCTCACAATATCCTTGTGGACACAATGTCCAGCACACAGCTGAATAACGATGTTACACAATGGGTGAGCAGCTGGCTCACAGGTCAGGAACAAAAAGTTCCAGTGAATGGAGTAACATCAGGCTGGTGATCTGTCACTAGGGAGGTTCTGCGGGGCTTCATCCTTGGCCCTGTTCTCTTGAACATCTTCATTAATGTCCTGGGTGCAGGAGTGGAAGAAGCACTAAGTTTGCCAGTGACACCGAAGTGGGAGGAGCTGGGGGCTCCCTGGAAGGGAGGGAGGCCCTGCAGAGATGTTGACAAATTGGAGGACTGGGCAATCAGAAACCATATGAAGTTTAACAAAGGAAAGTGCTGGATTCCGCACCTGGGATGGAGCAACCCTGGTTATGTGTATAGACTAGGCAATGATAGGCTGGAAAGCAGTGCCACAGAAGGGGACCGGGAAGGAGTGGGGCGGGGTGGGGGGGAAGGTCCTGATTGATAACAAGATGAACATGAATCAGCAGTGCCCTGGCAGCCAGGATCACCAACCATGTCCTGGGGGGCATCAGGCAAAGCATTGCCAGCTGGTCGACGGAGGGGATTGTCCCAGTCTGCTCTGCACTGGTGCAGACTCACCTTGAATATTGTGTGCAGTTTTGGGCACTGTAATATAAGAAAGACTTTAAGCAATTAGAGAGTGTCCATAGGAGGGCAACAAAGATGATGAAGAGCCTTGAGGGGGAAGCTGTGTGAGGAGCAACTGAGGTCACTTGGTCTCTTCAGCCTGGAGAAGAGGAGATTGAGTGGCGACCTCATTGCAGTCTCCAACTTCCTTGTGAGGGGAAGAGGAGGGGCAGGCACAGATTTCTTGTCTGTGGTCACCAGTGACAGGACCCGAGGAAATGGCATGAGGCTGAGTCGAGGGATGTTTAGGCTGGATATCAGGAAATGGTTCTTTCCCCAGAGGGTGACTGAGCACTGGAACAGGTTCCCCAGGGTAGTGGTCACAGCACCAAGCCTGACAGAGTTCAAGGAGCATTTGAACAATGCTTTCAGGCATATGGTGTGATTCTTGGAGTGCCCTGTGCAGGGCTGGGAGTTGGACTCAATGACCCTTATTGGTCTCTTCCAGCTCTGTGTATTCTGTGATTCTTTCTTAGCTGTCTGTACTGAAGACTTGTTACTAACGCAGAAATATATTTTATGTGAGTTTTGATGTCCTGGTAAGTGCCAGTTTTTCAGACTCCTTTTTGAAAGAGTTGTTGATGCTGAGAAAAGATTTAGTAAACTGACTTAAAGACTTAAATTTAGTCTGTCTTAGAATTCATTATTCTTTACTGCTTTCAGCACACTGTTTGCTACTCACGTATTGAATTTAATTTTTTGCCGAACAGATATAAACTGGTGAAAGTATGCCACTGGGAGGGGAAAAGAAAAAGAAAAAAAATTGCAAAGCATTGCTCAACTAGTCACTTGAAAAAACAGCCAAAGTACCACAGTGACCTTATTTTGATGATACGGCCTATTACTTAAGCACCTAACCTTCTGATCAGCTTTTGGCAACCTTTTTAATTGTAAAAAATAATAAATTAATGACAATCCTTTACATTGTTAGTAGGTTTAATATAATTTCATTTTCATTTCATCCCCTACTAGTTAACTTTCTGCTCTCTGTTTCTGCTGTCTCTCCAATACTGAACTGCACTACATTAGTACAAATTGTGTTGTTTTGATAGGTTTTGGGTAGTTTTGAATTTTTTTGTGAGTTAAAGGATTTTTTTTTAATTGTGTTTTGGCTTTTTTTGACTCTAGATCGAATCTGCCTCATGTTCTCAGAGTACATTGTACTTACCACCTTAATGAAAAAAGTGTAACTAGATGATCAAGACTCCTTGATTATTGATTGTATACTGTCCATTACCCAGTTTGCCCAGAGTTCTGTAAGTTTTCAGTCTTTCTGACACCTTACATGAAGCTCATCATCTTTCTGATGGCTAGAAGTGTAGAAGATAAGCTGAGTTTTAAATTAGGTAAACCAAAAAGCTAGTGGGGAATTTTTTTTCAATAATCACATACAATACCAATATAAATATATTTAAGAACACTAAAACTGTTTGTTTTTTTTTCTTAGTGCCTGAAAAATGTCTTAGGTATACAATTCATAAATATTTTTAATAATAAAATTGCATTTGGATTCCATTGTTCTAGAGTTCTTATAAGTGTCTTGTATGTAACACTACAGTACTGTATCCCTCTAGTTCCATCAATGTAGCAGGGGTCACTTAATGAAAAAATTATAATCCAAATAAAAAAAGTCACTGAAAAGCCATTGTAGAAATAAGAACTGCTCGTTTTTTCTTGTAAAATATGTAAAATTATGCTAACAACTGAAAAGAATGGAACGTGAAGGACTTTCCTGAATCATTTAATAATTTGTTCTGTGGAAAAGAAAAATAAAGTCAAGATAATACTTTGAACTCTAAGTCTTAATTTTATTCTCTGATTTGTAGGCTTTTTTTTCCTTAATAAATTATGAAAATGTGTAGCCTAAGTGCTTATTGTGTGACATTTTCTCCCAAAGCCTAGTAAGTCCTTGCTTTGTTTTCCATCCTCTATTTCCTTAGCGGTAAGATAGGCCTTTTCCTGCCCCATTTACACTACAATTACCTTTTTTTTTTTTTTCCCCTACTTTTTGTGCTATTACTGTATGAAGGAAATAAAGATTGTAGTGTTCCCTATATATGTTATGTAGTTTCACTTATATATGTTATGGTTATCTGGTTGCTCTCAAAACAAGCTAGAATTCATATGAATCTTCGCTTACAGTATTTGTAGTTACTTAAAAATTCTCATTATGAAGTGAAGTTTGTAGTTTAGTTTCCACTTCTGGGTCTTGCAGTATATTTATGCATGAAGATGTAAGAAAGCAAAAATTATTATTAGGGCATAAGTATTAGATATATTCTTAGTTTTTCTATGATTTTTTTTCTGTTCTGTGGAGACTGAAAATCCACTTTGCAGCTTTCCTCAACTCATTCCTCCAGTACGGAATGAGCTGAGGAAAGAAAATAGCAGAGGATCTTGGATTAGAGTTAATTCATGCTGGCAGACATTTGAGAGCTCAAATTTGATAACCTTCTGTTTTGTCACAGAGCTCTCAGAGCTTCTACGTGCTTTGAGTTACCTTAAACTATAATTCAGGGCTTTCTTAGATCTGTCCCCTGTTTCAGGTAAGTGCAGACTCCTGTGAGTTTTCTGAACGTGACTGAACCTCTCTCCAGCAATGTAAAGGGCAACTGAAAACCCCTAAATGGTAAAGCCTTACAGCTGCCTCTTTGAGCTGGAGAGACTTTTGCCTGTCTGTTTGATGGAGGTTTTATACCTATTCCAGTGTCTTTATTTCTGACAGGCAGATACCTCATTGAAGGACTGGATCCATTTCTTTATGGCTGTTAGGCCTCAGTGGCCTTGGCATCACACTGTGGTTTTTCCATGTTGTGAGTCAAGCAGGAAATCTTTACAATTGAATAATTAAGTAGGTGCAGTAGGTAAATGTGTCTTCGTTGAGTCTCTTGTCTAGCTTCTGTTCTCATTGACTACACTGAAAACAAGGCTGTTAAAAGAGAATGGTATAATCTACTTAATCAGTTCTAAGATTCCTGTAGAAAAAATGTCCCTGGATATTGCATCAGGGAAGAATTTGATGTCTTCAATTCTTTAGTTCTTGTACTGTTAGGAAGATCTCTAGATTAATTTTAGAGGTCATAATGACTCCATGACTTAATTAATTAAATGAAGACTGAGTGTTTTGGACTGCTCATCTTCCTGAGTGACGGTGGATATTTATTGAAGTTAATCTAAAACATTATTCGTGTGAATTTAGTCTCCACAAAGGGTATCTTTCAGCTATGTGAAAGAACCTATGATATAGGCAGTAGTTTTGTTGGGATGTGCCTTATGTTTTGTCTCATCAGTATGTGGTGATTTTGGTTGCCTCTGTCCTGTCAGGCTGAAAAATTGCTTTTCATAGTCTGTCTTAAACTTTTTTTTTTTTTCTCACCAGAGACTTTTTATACTTACTGGAAATATTGCCTCAAATTCCATCTTGTCTTTTGCAAAGCATCATCATACATGCCTTACACACAATTAACCTTCAGGTTCTGCCAGGATAGTTCTTTCTATAATTTATTTATTTCCCCAGCATTTTAAAAGAGGCATTATTTAGAGAGAATCATTGTGGAAACCACTTATCCTGTTAAACTGCTAGTAAGTGTTTTTCTTCAGCACTATCCTCCGAGAAACTACAAGTTTTTAAAACTTTAGGTTGTTTTATCCATGTTAGAATATAGACAGATGTTCACAATTTAACTGTTCCTCTGGAAGTTACTGACCCTTAGCTGAAATGTAATAGCTGACATTGAAAGGTGGTTTTTACTTTTTAATAGACTAAAAGCAGGCAAATTTCAGTCAAGGAGGCAATTTATATGAAGTGGCCATAAAAATGGTTTTCCATTTTCAGTCTGTATCATTAGGCATTGCAAAATATGTTTGAGTCTTCAATTTGAGCATTTCATATTCATCAGACTATGAAATATTGTTGCAAATTATCAGCAAATGTACAAATCAGATTAAGAGCACATTCTTCTTGGAGTTACTGAAAACATTTGGTACAGTTAAAGCAACACAATTGGGGCGTTACACTGTTCTCCCTCCCCTGACCCCTGGGTTATTAATTCTACTTGCATACAATGACGATTCATTATTTGGAGACTGCATATGGAGTCCTTAGTTTGTTTATTTTGAGAGACATGGTTTCTCACTAAATACCTTCCTTTAAAGTGACTTGAAATTTTGGGTTGAGATGACATAGCTTAACCTGGTTTAAGTATTGTTTTTGATCCTGTTCTCCTGTGAGTAAAAGTTCCTCAGATTCTCATTTTGAGAATTCTGAGGGATTTTATGGTCGGATTTCTCTGTATTGCTCGTGTTGAGATTGAATATCTTGAATAAGTAAAAGGAGTTTGTTGTGTAAAAGCATCTGGACTGCTCTTCCCATTATTGTTTTCCTGTCACTTTCACCTTTCAGTCATCTGAGATTGTCCACGTTTCATGGATTAATTCAAAGGATTTTAATTAAAGAAGAAATTGGAGGAATTGGTGTTATATTCCTGACTGGCTGCTTGAGAGACATGATCCTGTTGGCTTGGTCTTACAGAAAAGAAGCTATAAAAAATATAATCTGTAGTGTGTGTATGATGCCAGATTTTACTCCTCCTCGTGTATACAGTGCATGGAATAGACACATTATTTAATGTACTGAAGTTTCCTTGTACAAGGATGGTAAATATCTAGAATGCTTGAGGTTTTTTTTTCCTTGTTTGATGATCTGAAGGTATTATCAGTAATAATATCTTCAGAAAAGAAATCTGTGCTGTCAGAACTAAAAAAAAGGAGTTGACTGTGAAGGCAGGCTTCTTTTTCAGAATGGTGATTTGTTTTTCTTCATAAGCATTTGAGCACAGGGAGTTGCTCCTTTTTCTCTTTTTTTTTTTTTTTTTTGAGGATGGGAGGTTGGGGGAATTGGCTTGTTGTTTGTTTTTTTTTTTTTTTTTTTTGGTGTTGAAGAGCTCTTTGCCAAAGGGCGATGCCTGTTCCTCTAATAAGAGCAAGAGTTGATTATAATAACAAAGCAATAAATACATGATGGCTATATGGAGGGGCTTTTTTCCCCTGTTCTCTGCATTTATTGTGAATCTCACCTCACACATGTTGAACATCAAACATGATAGGATCTTCTAACTTTATAACTTGAGACGTGCTGTTATGCAGGAGGATATCAGGAATTGTCTCATTGCTCAGAAAGATTGTTTCAGATTCTCCTGTGCTTTTGAAGCCTATTTATCGATGGCCGTTTCTTTTTGTGATGGTGTGGGTTTTTTTAATTTTTTTTTTTTAAATTTTTATTTCCTTGCTTGGGGTTTTGTTTTGTGTTGTTTTCTTTAGTGCCTAATTGGAAATGTTATTTCTGACTTCTTACTGAAAACCTTGAAAGCTTATTTCATGTAGGTTCACGATAATAAAATATTTTCCTGAAAAGGTTTATATATTATGTAATAGTATCCAATTTTTGTTTTTAATTTGTTCCCTGTGTTCGTCTGTTTTGTCATCTGAGCATTTTTGTTCTTTCCCTAGACTATATTTGTTCATATGAGACTTCCACTGTGGGTCCAAAGCAGTGGTGTTTAGCTATCACGGTAATCTTTGTTCCTTTCCTGATGGAGCTCCCACAGTGTGGTGTTTCAGTGTAGGATACTGTTGATGAACATTCTTGGGTGCTAGGACTGAAAGTAACATTTTACAACATACTAGATACAGTCTTGTGACGTTTCCCTTGCTTGCATTCCTTCTTGGCCCATTCCAGTCTCACATCTTTTCCCTGCGCGTGTGATCAGCCTCTTTTGATGTCAGACACACATTAGGTTGTGTCAGCAATCCTCACTGCTGGGCACTTTGAGGCCCCGCCATTCGCTTTGGAAGTTGCATCATAAGTCATAGAGTTTCATCATCTCTCTGGGGAGAGAAGTTGAGTCCCCAGTGAGAGAGCTGAATCTCCCACAAGTCCAGGCCGTTTAAAGGAGAGAGCTACTCAAAAAAGGTTCATCACTCAACCTGCAAATGGACTTCCCTCCATATCAAGGTGGGAAGTACTACAAACGTGATTAAATTGCTGGAGGGGTTATTATGCAGTGATTTTGCATTTTTTTTTACACATGGAAAATTTTGTGGTGTGGTTTGTTTTTTTGTTTTTTTTTTTTTGTTTGGCAGAAACCTTTATGATCACCCAGTCAAGCCATTAAACCAGCACTACCAAGTTGCCCACTAAACCATATCCCGAAGTGCCATGTCTACATGTCTTTGAAATACTTTCAGGAATGGTGACCCAACCACTTACCTTAGTAGCTTGCTCCAAAGCTTATCCTTCCTTTCTGTGAAAATATTTTGCACATATTCAATCTAAACCTCCCATGGAACAGCTTGAGGTCATTTTGTCTTGTCCTGTTGCTTGTTACTTGGGAGAGGAGACCAACTTCCACACTGCTACAACCTCATTTTCCAGGTAATTGTAGAGAGCAGTGAGGTCTCCCATGAGCGCCCTTCAGGCTAAACAACTCCAGCTCCCTCAGCTGATCCTCACATGACTTGTGCTTCAGACCCTTCACCACCTTTGCTGCCCTTCTCTGTGCACACTCCAGCACCTCAATGTGTGTCTTACAGTGAGGGGTCCAGAACTGAACACAGAACTCAGAGTGCAGCCTCACCAGTGCTGAGTAGAGGGAGACCATCAGTGCTCGTCCTGCTGACCACACTGTTGCTGATATAGGCCAGGATGCCATTGGCCTTCTTGGCCACCTGGGAGCATTCACGTTCAGCCAGCTGTTGACCAGCACCGCTACATCCTTTTCCACTGGGCAGCTTTCCAGCTCCTCTTCCCCCAGCCTGTAGTGCTGCATGGGGTTGTTGTGGCCAAAGTGCAGAACATGGCACTTGACCTTGTTGAACCTCATACCATTGGCCTCAGCCCATTGATCCAGCCTGTCCAGATCTCTCTGCAGAGCACTCCTACCCTCTAGCAGATCAACACTATCATCCAGCTTGGCGTCATCTGCAAACTGAGTCATGTCGCACTCAGTCCTCTTGTCCAGATCACTGATAAATATATTAAACAGAATTGGTCCCAACACTGAGCCTTCAGGAACACCAGTTGTGACTAGTCATCAACTTTTCTATCCTATAGCAGTATGAAAGGTTCATAATGTTTTTAAGCATATTTTACTTATCATCATTTCTTGAACCTATTACAGAACTTGCAGGATGACATGGTCTTTTTTTTTTTTTTTAAGTCATGGTTATTAACTAAAAATTGGTGTACAATTTAGCATATTTTATTTTAAAATGTAAAACATACAGGATATAAGTAGTGCAGAGGTCCTGACTTTCAAGTTAAGATACTCTCTTTTTCGGGGAGCTCTGTGTTGTCTTATAGGCAGTTTACCTTGTAAGACTTAAATTGTTGTGTCTCTCTACTATATGTATGGAGCGTTAGTGTGTTTTTTAATTAGGAGTTGAGATTTATATATTTCTTTAAAAATTTTCTGTATATTTACTGAAATACCTTTTGCTAATGTTGAACTTGATAATTTTTTTGTGCAGTCAGTCATTCACAAGTACATTCATATAGGTTTTTGTTTACCTGTGTGTGTGGCTTCGTGGATTCATATGTCAAATCCTGTCATGGATGAGGGTGTGCTCACAGCCGCCTTTTTCACCTAAAATGCCACCAAAGCTCCCTTACTCCCTGGTTAGGTTTTGATAGTGAATTTGTGCCCTAAAAGGAAAGCATTAGATAATTTCTCATCTATCCCTTAGTGTTTTCTTTCTGAAATTTTTGTTGGCAGGATTTTCTGTTTACATTCTAAAATAAGTCCAGCAATTCAGCAAATGCTTCCCCCTTCCACCATCCCCTTCCATGGAAGTGTATGGTTTTGTTCAGAAGTGCACTTAGTGCAAAGAAACTGAATGCTGATTTTTTTTTTTCCAAGTCTGTGCAAGTATTGCTTTCTGCTGCGTATTTAGGATTGTCTGTATTACCAGCCTGTTGAAAACATTTCCACTTTGTGGCTTTCTTCTTGCTGAATTGAGAAAACACAATGTGGTCATTGGTTGTGTGTTAGTTTATGTAGAATACCTCACTTTAGTGCATCCACTTTTCTTTTAGAAGTTAATTGAAAATAAACCTTGAAATATATAGAGTTGGATATTGATACTGTTGTGTGAAGAAAGTTTTACTAATTAAATGGATACCTTCTGAACAGCTTAAAAATGTATTTGTAAGGAATTTTAAACATTCATTACTTTTTTTCTGTATTGAGAACACAGTGACAACTTGCAGTTAAGTATGTCTGTTTCAAGCATAAGCCTCACAAGAAGAGTTGCATGTTTATTTCAATATGTGCTGCAGGGAATGACTGCAAGTATGAGTAACCTGTGCAATACCCTAAAGGGGAACCATTAATCTAGTACAATGTCTGTGGGGTAATCATGCCCCAGGCTTACGTTATCCTAGTTTTATGGAAATGTAATTGAAAAGTTGTCCCTTTAGAAAACGAGTGCTTTGTTTCCACAGCTGAAGCAGTGAAGTGCCAAGAAATGTCTGATTCCAAGTTAACTGTTGTGTTGCTTTTAGTTGTCTCAGATAAAGTACAGAATTGTTTTCCTTGCCCATCCATTTATTTTCCATTTCTTGACTTTTTTCCTGAAGAATCTACAAATTTTCTGTCACTTGCTATCTACTGGTTATTACTTCACTTGAAACTCTAGATGTGTATGGTTTTAACAGAATAATTTAGAAATTACCTGGTTTTGAATCTCAGCTGCTTTGTATTTTCAGCAGAGGAAAAATGAGATAATTCTAATTAAAAATAATAGTGTATATTATTTTTTCTGGATTACCAGACAATTTTATTATAAATTTAGTGGTTTTAATTAATGTGTAATAAGGCATTAATTGATAAATTGCTGGTCCTGAGGAATGCTTTGTAGAATTTTACAAACACTGGCCAAGAAAGTGTAAAATTATTTGACTTACAATGTTTGGTTAGTAAAAGTTAAGAGAAAATATTTATTATCATAAATTTACTTCAGATGCTAAAGAGAAGACTGCTCAGAGAAGGGTCATCTTGAAATTACACTTTGGAAAATGCAAAAGCAACCGTTGTTATGGTATAGCTCCATGTCACCTAGTTTTACATACCGTAGTTAGAAACATGCTTTACTTGTGGCCCCTGTGTGTTCGATGGAGAAAAAGACATACCCTCATAAGCATAACTGCCCTTTTTAGTGTACATAAGGGAAACAATGGGTATATGTTTTATTGTTTTGCTGTATTTTTTTTAATGACATAACAGCAAGTTTGTTCTACCAAATTGTCAGTAATTGTTGAAATTGACTGCTCCTGCTTTAGAGAAACCATGAACTAAATTCCTTCCTTGCACAAAAGGCTTTTACAGAGCCTGAAAGTACATTGTAGGGTTTTATTTGTATAGTACAGCAAAATTTCATAGAATTTGAGAAATAGTAAAGGGGAGAAAGATTTGACTGGTATAGTAGATGAAAAAGTTTTGTAAGTGGTAAGAATTATCCTGTCTGCATATAGAATGGCAACAAACAATAGCTGTGTAGTTGCAGTTAACAGTCTCAGATGTAAATCGTAATGCCATAGAGCAAGTCAATTTTATCCCTTTAAGGACAATGAAATTTGCAGTAAATTTCCTAGAAATTGCTGTAATACATTTGACATTTCCATTTCCACTGTCTTACATGGTATAATACAATATTTTACTGTAGTGGAGCTAAAGCTAAAAACTTCAACAAAGCTATTGATGGTTTTGATGTAAAGATCAAATCAGTTACATATGGAGGACTAGAGATGTAGCATATACAACTTTATATGCATCTGTATAGTATCTGTACTAATTATTTTATGCTTGTAATGTCCTGTATGTAGTGAGGTGCTTATTGGATCATGATTTTCAAGTAGGAGAAGAACTTGTGTACCCTATAAATCCTTTGCAATTGTTTACCCAGCATGTACTTTACAGACAATAATGCATTAATAGAGCTATGACTTTATATTAATGATCTGATATCAGTGAGGGGTCAGCACTATGCAGGTCTAGCAGTATAACCTTGCTCTTGTCATTCATAATTTAACTCAGAAATTTGAATGCCCATAGGCCCAATCTAATATAGATGTGTACTGTGGAAAAAAAAATTGTGAGCCTCTGTAGGCTTATAAAGATTACAGTGGGAGAACATTACTCTGTGAAAGGAACTGAACTTTAAATGACAAACCTAACTTGCAAAGAAAATTGATCAGGAACAAATATGTTGAATAATTCTGTAACAGACACTTCAAAAAGGCTTTTGTCACAAAGTCAGTACTTGGTTAAGATCCTTGAAAAATCTAATTCAGTCATAATTTCTCTTTTACTTGGAATTTTTACACCTCATTTGATAGTAATTTTTGAAATTATGGCCCAAAGCCACTCTAAGATTGTATAACTTAAAACTGTTTTGTTTTTTTTTCTCCACAAAATCCTTTTTCATTCTTAGTTATTATAGAGTTTAAAGAATCCAGACAAAATAAAAGTCTAAGGAAATACTTTAGACATTTCAGCCAATTATTTTTTCCCTTGCAAATATATTGCATATAAAATAATTACGTTTAGCTATTTCTAGGACTTGTGGATTTTTATTTATGGATGTAGTATGAGTTTTCTCTCTGTTTTCTTTTTTTGTTACATCTGGGAAATCTTGCAGTCTGTTTTCAAATGATACAAGTGTGGGTAAGTAGTAAATGCAAAACCAAAAAAAGTACTCAAGGAGATCAACACTGGATGATTAGCAAAAGAAACAAATTTTAAGAAAGGAATTCAACCAGCAAAACAAGAGATCACTTGGTGTGTTAACAGTTGGAGACAGCTGTTGCCAGCATAGTGGGCAACGCAAAGGGACATTAAATCTGGATCCAGAAATGGAATTTGAAATGCACAAAGAAGAAAAGGTCGTTTTCCAAGGAAGCAAATACTCTTTTTTTTTTTGTACTGAATCCAGCGAGTTCCCCATGCACTGAGTGTGTGGGTGAAGTGAAAACTACAGCTTAAACTGAAACAGTGGTTTGACACTACTGAAATGGAAAATGTCTTCTGCTTTCTTTGGTTTCTGTCTCTTCTTTCTCCCACAGTCCCTGACCCCACGCTGTTTCTTCATGCCTCCTTGCACAGACTTGGGTGCTCATCCGTTAATAGCCCACAGAGAGCTATAATTGAAAAGCCTTAGCAGAAGAACCCAGTGAATGGAGCAGAATTTTCCATTCATAAGCAGTAATAGAGGTAACTAGTTTGTAAGTGCCAGAGTGCCACAGCTGCTCAGCTGTGACTTGAAACTGCATCCTAAAGATAGGTGAGCACAGCATTCAGCAAAGCTTTTATATCAATTCATAAGTTCTGTCCGACTTTTTAATGTAATGCCCCTGTTCATTGTTCTCAGAAGTTACACAGTTAAGTATTCACTTCAAGGACTGTTTTTACAAAGGAAAGTTTCTAAGCAGTTCTTTTGAATGCACTGAAAGAACTCTTGCAGTTGAAATTAAATAAGAAAGTTTTTACTGAAGTATAAATTTACTGTGCTCTAATATAGTTACTTTAGCAACCAATTTACTCTTAAAATTATTTTAGATGCTGGATTGATAATTATATTCTGCAGCTATGAAATGCATTGATTTTTTTATGTAAAAGCAAACTGGTAGTCGTTTAGCTGGACTGAAGTTACTTGCTGGATTCAGTAGGCTTAGCTGATCAAGTAAGGGCGTGGTACAAGCTCTTTAGAATATATGGCTCCAAAGTAAAAAAACTGGGTGTGCATATGTTCCCATTTTACCCTTGTTTAGTTCTTGTATGTCATATGAGATGAAACAAAAACATCAAAAGTAAGAGCAGATTTTTATGGCAGAATTTTGAACGGAAGCTGTAATTGTCAATGGCTTATAGTTCCCTGTTCACCTTTTTTTTTAAATACCTAAAGAATGCTGACATGCTCCACCCTCATGTCACTAACCCCATTACTGCAGAAATTTATTTGTGCTTTTCATTGTTTGCATTGTGAACCTTTCCTCTCTTTTTCCAATGGATCTGCCACTTTTTCCTGTCTTTTGCAGTTGTGATTAGTACTATCGTTTGATCCAAGTGTTCACAGTCCTAGGTGGGCATTGTGTAAGTACTAGCATCCTGAGTCCTGTATCCTAGAATATTAGATAATGAATAAATAAGCTGAAGGATGGAGAAAACAAAATATATGTTTTTGGACCAGTATATTGATATAAAACCTTTACTAGTAATAGAAGGAGAATGAAAATGCTCTAAGAGATGCTTGTGGCCACTTTTGCTTTATAAAATGTAATCTAGATTTTATATGGATAAGAATAATCTAGAATTAGTCACAAGCAACTGATAAATTGAAAGCAAGTAGTAAGAAAGATTGGAAAAGTAGAGTTGGTAGCAAGATGTGTGACCTAACTGAATGCAGTGGTAATGGAAGAAATGTAGGCAGGTGACGTTTTTGGTTGAAGAACAGAAAAAGCAAGAAAGTGAACATACGAAGTACTAGGTTTTGCCTGCACAGTGGATGCTGTTCCAGAAGAGGGATGGCAGTTTTTAGCCTGGAGTGGAGAGATTTTAAAGTGAAGTGAGATGAAAATCCCCAAAATGGAATTAAAGGTTTCCTTAAGGAAATAAGGAATTTCCTTAAAATAAAAATAAGGATAAACAGGCTGTGTCTGTTTTGCCTGGAGAACAGAGGACAGCTGACTCTTAATAATTTGTATAAGTAGCTGAAGGGAGGTTGCCAAGAGGATGGAGCCAGACTCTTCTTGTTGGTGCCAGCCAGTAGGACATGAGGCAATGGGCAGAAACTGATACAGAGGAAGTTCCATTTGAATATGAGGAAAAACCTTCTTACTGTGCAGGTGGCTGCGCACTGGAACAGATTTCCCAGAGAGGCTGTGGAGTCTCCCTCACTGGAGATATTCAAGAAGTGTCTGTACACAATCCTGTGCAGTGTGCTCTAGGAGAACCTTGCTTGAGCAGGAGATTGCACCAGATGACTCCCTGTGGTCCCCTGCAACCTTACGCATTCTGTGATTCTGTGGAAAAAAAAAAAAAAGGCAAAAGAGGGTATATCAGGATTGAGGGTCAGTGATTAAGAAATGGTGACGGAAAAGAAATTCAGTTACTTGAAATATTTAATAAAGATATGACTTGGAAAATTGTTACTTTGGAGAAAGTTAGATCCATTTAGGAACAAATGTAAATAGGTAAGACCCAAGAAACAAATGATAATGTGTCATCTGATGTGAAGATGGCAGATTTCAACAAGGCTGTCTGTAATTGTGTGTGGAGCCACCGAGCTTACAGGTGAAAGATGTTCTGTTGCTCATGTGTTATTATCATTTGCTGAATTGCTTGCTTTCACTTTATTCAGAGCCTCAAGAAAGTGAATGTGATTTCACATTTTACTCTTGCCTGTTGCAGTAAAAATACTTGATTTGGAACGCCTGCCTCTGAAGCTTTTCATTCTATGTGCAAAGACAACTGCACCAAAATAGAAATGTGTAAGACAAATTCCGATTTTAATTTGATTGTACTGAATTCAAAGGATGAACAACGTTAACTTTGAGATTTGATGAAGATTTGGTACTCTGAAAATTTACTCTGATATGCTTATTGATTCAGAAAGAGATTTACGGGTGAGATGCAATACACTTAACTCTTTAATTTCTGTGCTTTTTGAGCAAAGACTACCAAGGGTCCAAAGATAAGAAATAATCTCTGATTTGCTACACTCTCTTGAAAACAGCAGTATACATGGCTCAGTTTTCAATCGTGCATATATGCCATCTAGTTTTCAGGTTTTGAAGAAATCCAGAGATTGAGGACACGAAAGTTCACCAGTTTATTCTTGAAGAGTGAGTGAGTGCTCTTATGTTCAACTGAAGCTTTGACGCAGAATTTTAAGAAGGCTTGCAATTGCATCTTTCTGTTGGCAATAATATGGAACTATTTTCAGCTATTCAGGTTTCTTAGAGTATGCTGAAAGAGTAAAGGTTTTTAGACCATTTCAGGCATCTAGCTTACCTTTTAACATTTTGATGCTAGGGCAGCTTGCATTGTCAGTGATGGGAGATTACCTCATATACTAATTTGAGTGGTTGTACTAGGGCTAGTAATATTGTGTACTGTGTGGACTTTCATGTTAGACATCTACTTCTCTATTGATTTTGAGTTTTGGTTTTGGGCTTTTCTGGATAATCAGTGTCTCTGAAGTTCTTTATATGAGGGAATTGATAGTGCTTCAAGTGATATAAGTACACTGACAAAGCTAAGTTTTATGGCAGAATTCTGCTTCTCTGCCTTTGGCTGCAGTGAAACTAAAAGTTATAAATCAATTATTCTGTATTCAGTTGTGCTGAAAATCTGTTATTTTCCACAGTTATTGCACACTCTCTGTAGTAAGGCTTAATCTGGAAATATAGCTGTGACCACAGATGTGCCCTTTCAATAGGAGACCTTACCATGAGCAATGTGCTTGTCTGTAACTGTTCTTTTAAAAATGCATGTTTATTGATATTGATGCTAATGCAGAAAGAGATTTCTTGAGTAAGATTGGACTTTTCCCAACAGAAAGAAACTCAGGCTATAGTTTTTCCATTCTGCTGCTTAAAGTGAAATATTTTACTGCCGTTATTTACTTACTCTGTTATGTGTATGCTGGACTCTAAGACAGTTCCTGGGTGTTGGAATTGTTGATGAACTTTTAATGAATCGTTCAATGCTCTTGCTTTGTGTTGCTGTATGTTCCTATGATGTGAATGAAAGGGATTAAGAGTTACATACTCAGTATTTTTTCCCAAAAGCAAATTTCTTCCAGCATGTTCCCACTAGACCTGGTGTCTGCTACAGTGTAGTGTTAAGATATTAAAGAAATGAAAATATAACTGTTTTTCTGAGACACCGTTTGGCAATCATATTTGCTGTCAGGATCATTTTTATTTTTTCAGCCTGTAATTTTTTCTTCTGTTTTTCTATGTTACAAACTCTTTTATGTTCTTAGAATTTTTCTCCTTCTTTAATGTGTGCCCCCTTTAAATATTCCCTCAGATGAGTATTTTTCTATGTGGTGTTTCCTCACCAAAGTAAATATGTAGGTACTTCAATCTTCCTTTGTAAGTCATTCTCCAGTACCGTTATTATTTTCAGGTTTGTTTGTTTGGGTTTTTTCCCCTCTGAATTCTATGTAATTTGTCAATATCTTACTGGTATGAACATGCCTAGAAGTGAATGCAATGTTGCAAATATGTAATTACCTCTCCTCTCGTTATTCCGGGGGTATATTTATTATTGGTGCATATAGAAAATTCTTCTCTAAATTGTTCATTATGCTTGTAGGCTTTTTGATTATTACTGCATCATAGATTTTATTTACTGTTTCAGATTTATGTTTCTAACATGCAATATTGCAAGGTGCTGTTTGTTGTATTTACATTTTCTAATTATTTCGTTTCATTCCACGCACATTTGTGAACTCTTGGAAGCTTTCTCTTGCTCTGGCAGGTTATCAAGGTTACTTTGCTTCTTGAGTTTGTTGCCTGTATGACTCTTGGAAAATAATTTTTCTTTAATATGTATGATTTCTTTTCCCCCTGCAAATATTGAATAACTTCTGCTGCTGCCCTGGGGGGTTGAGTTTCAAGATTCTCCAGCATGTTTTTGTTAGCTTTTCTAGGTTTCAAAAACCCAGTCCCGTATCTCACTTCATTAAGTGTTCATCAGTACAGAAGCAGCAGTTGCTATTAGTGCATGGATTCATCCATATATGTATATATGTGTGTGTATGTATGCATATAATGACTCACATATAATGCATTTTCCAGCTCTTCTATTTAAAACAATGCTATTTACCCGCAGGAGGATGAAGAAGAAACATATGAGCAAACTCTAGAATTCCGCAGAGGAGGTGATGGTCAGCCAAGACGGTCCACACGACCTACTCAACAATTTTATCAACCCCCCAGAGCTAGAAACTGATTAATAAGGAAAAAAAGGTAAATATAAGATGTTGTCATTTTATGTATGTGTTTTCAAGAAAAGCAGATCTGGATTGTTCTCTACTTTTTTTTCAGGGATATTATTTCATTTATGATAGAATTTGGGTATCTCTGTTCCTCTGCATTTTGTGGTTTAGGAAGAGGCTTAATATACCTGATGGAAGGCACTAAAAACAATTCAGCAAATAGCTTTTTAGTTCTGCTTTATGTCAAGACTCATGTCATCTCAGCAAGCTTTTACCTGATACTTTTTCACCTGAGAGCAGCAGCAAGATTCTCTCATTCACATACATTGGACCAGCTTCTTCTCTGAAATAAGTGGCTGCAGTCCTTGCTCAGCTCAGGACTATCTCTGTCCAAGGTCCCATATTCTGCTTTTTATGAGCCATTTATGTGAATAAATATCCTTTCTGGTTTTTTGCTTGCATGAGAAGGAGAATTTGCAACACTGAAATGTAAAATCTGTGATATCACCATGGAATAGTGAGGGACAAGGCCAAATTTTTATTAGAATATTTACCATACTCTGAATCTTGAGGATATACTTGCACCTATACTTTATTAATTACCAGAAATTAAGGGATTGTATATCATCCTCAGAAAATACACCTGATACATACATTCAGAAATTTAAAAAGTCCAGACAGATAAAACAATTAGAGTTATTTCACTAAACAAATCATGTAAACTTTACTGCATTTGTTTTACTTGTTGATCCTCTAAATCCTTAATTTACAAAGGATTATATCCTGAATAAAAAAAAGCTTTGGTAAGTCACATGCTATTTCATGTACATCTACATCTGATTTCTTCCCTTACTAATCAGTTTATTTCTACTGATGTCTCTTTTGTTTCTTTCCTTGCTCTAGTCCTTCACATTCTGTTGGCTTAACAGGTGCTGATTATCTCTGCACCTTTTGATATTTCTGACATGCAGTAATGTATGATTCTACTTTTTTGATTATATGCTAAAATACCTTTTTCATTTGGGGTAGTACTTGCAATGTAAGAGCATACTTTATTTCTGTCTCTTGCCAAGGCGATAATTATTCTATTTTTGCCTATATAATTTGATTTTCTATTTTAAGTAAGTGTATCAATCATTATCCACAAACATGTAATGAGGTAGTTTGTGCAGGAATTATTCTGGCATATGCACTGAGTGGAGTTTTAACAGGCTCATTTGGCTTTGAGGAGTGATCAGTTGAATGCGATGTGTCAAGAGTAGATAGCAGTCAAAATCTGGGAATTTTTTTTGTGTATTTAGGTAATATTTTTGCGTTTTCTCTAATTTTACAATATAAATCTGTAAATCTGTGCTTAGCTTTGGTCAGCTATGAGGCACCAGAGGGAGTGATAGTAACTCCAAAAACAAGTGATTCATGTAATCAGTTCTTCCCTGATTTTAAATGTAGGCAAAAAGTCACAGTCTTTTTTTAAATTGCTTTCAGCTTACCTGGACTTGTACCACAAAGTAGATTTAATGTCTTGACATAAAAAGTTCAGGCATATTGGATGTTCCTAGAAGTGGATTTCTGTATGAGATTTGCCTCCTTTTTTTTTTCCTTAGAGCTTTTCAGAGCATGGTATATTGTTCCTATTTCAAATTTTTGATAACCTGTTAAATGAAGACAGGATTTATCAGGGGAAATTTTAAGGAATCCAGTGAGACATAATTTTACCACAACTTCCCTCTGAAGGATGCTTTACCTCTTCAACGGGTCATTAATTAATGGCACCTTTACTTACTGAAAGGGAGTACCTCTCTCTTATGTAAACTAACTTAATGTCTTTTTCCTGAAGAGAGATGGGGAACTCTGGATGATGCTTTTTTTATGTTATAAATTGGTAAATTCTGTACTTCAAATTCAAACTTCAGTGTTGTAGTTTGTAACATTTAAAATTCCAAGGTGTCTTGTTCTCAAAGGCAACTTAGACAATACTAGAACTAAAGTTTGCTTTTTATTTGGTATGATCAGGATGTATCAAATATGAAGCATGAGGTCCATAGAGTAGACATACCACCTCATACCCAAAAACTCTTAGATCTACCTGTATAATCTTACATCACTTAACAGGGAGGATTTATTAGCAGTGGTGCAACAGTGCAGTGATGAAGCTATAGTTGCTTCCTGGATTTGTGTTCAGCGTACTCATTCAGATGTTGAGTTTGCGCACCTAAATCTGGAATTAGTTTTGCCAAATAATCAGTTCAAAAAATCTACATCTACAGTGTAATGGGGTCTTAAGTGTGAGGAAGTTTAAGTTTTTAAAATTCTGAGATGTTTTTTAAAAGTGGAATTTGGATCCAAGGGGCTGTTCTGTCTGAGGAAGAGAAATCTCCAGAGGGGCCTTAGTGCAGCATTTTGGTACTTCAAAAAGGGGCTTATAAAAAGATGGAAGCAGACTTTGCAGTAGGGTCTGTTGTGATAGGACATTGTTGATGGTTTTAAACTAAAAGAGTGTAAATTCAAACTAGATTCAAGGAAGAAAATTGTTGTGATGAGAGTGATGAAACAGGGGAACAGGTTGTCCAGAGAGCTGGAGGATGCCCCATCCCTGGAAACATTCTGTGTCAGGCTGAAAGGTGCTCTGAGTAACCTGATATAGTTAAACATGTCCACGGTCATTGCAGGGGGGTTGGACTAGATGACCTTTAAAGGTCCCTTCCAACCCAAAGTATTCTATGATTCTAGCGTTCTGAAAAGGTTTTTGTCACACTGTTACAAGCTTTGAGTATTAAGAACAACTGCTGCAGACTTGCTGGAGGTCTTGACCTGGTGATTTTTATGAGGACAGAGAGATTAGACATGTTAAGGAGAAGAGAAGTATGGGGTAGTATCTTACCGTGGTTGCAGTTGACCTAGAAATTATTATCATTTATTAATTTCCAGCAGTGTGAGGTGGAGTACTCGCAATTTTATCAGAGGGAATTTTATGTGAGTATGAGTCAAATACTATCTTTAACAGGTCTGTAAAATAAGGTATTCCTTGTAGAGAGTCAAGATACAAGCATTAGAATCTAGCAATAATAAAAATAGATCCTGAGATTACACTTTCTGTATAGAATGTCATGATAGCCTGAAAAAGAAGAGGAACAAGTAATCAGAAGTAAGTGTTTTGAAGGACCATAGCTTTTGGAGGAGCTTGAAAGAACCTACGAGTGTGGACCTGTGAGTGCTTGGTCATTATATATTTTTTGGGTCTTTCTTTGCTCCATGACAGAATTAATTTACACCTTGTCACACTTGCTATAAAATCTGTGTTGAAGTCCTTAACAATGGAGAAACTGCATTTTTATGAGAGAGACGTCATTACCAGGAAGTGTCCTTTGTACTAGGCCAATCGTCTTTATTGCATCAAAGTGCAGCCTTCTGATTTATTCTTTTAAACACTTCCATGTGTAAGTACTGAAAAGCAGATATCCACTCTTTTGGAGGAAGAAAATGAAGTAACAGTAAAGCATATGTTGCACAAAGAGCCCGAGGATGGTGATGATTTCTTAAGTGCAGTTATTTTTTATCCTTATCTAATGTTGGGGTTTTTTGCTTGTTTGTTTGTTTTCATTTAGAAACTTTCTCAGAGTCAGGGGAAATTCACTGGCAGCTCCCAACTTGCTGAAGTCTTCTAGAAGAAATTCTGGCTTTTTCCAAGCAGCAGGATGGAAGAAAGAAAGCTCATGTGAGCAGAAGGAATTTGGACCTGACACCACAAGAGACTTTTTTAAAGTTCTTAGTTAAATGAAGCTGAATACTTTTTACATATGAAAGAGGCAAATTGTCATTGCTGCCATCAATAAAACCACAGTGCACTATTCTCTTCTTTGCCTTGTATTCTTTTTACTGAGCCTCCAATGTTAGTTAACATAATAATGTATCATGATTTTTATTAATTTTGATCTGATTTTGTTCTAATATTGCTTCTAGTAAAGTAAAATTAAAACTTATATTTTCGCAAAAGCTGTCAGGATTGGGTATTTAATTTAGATTTTTTGGCTAGCTTTAGTGAAGTATGTTAAAAAAACCCAGCTAATTATTGTACAGTAAAATTCTGAATAGGTTTTGACTGTGTTTTCTGTGGTTATTTTCCAGAATTGCTGAAGGCCAAATTACAGATTTGCCTATTATGCTTTTCATGATCTGTGACCAGAAGGTCAAAGGGGAGAAAAGAAAAATCATCAGTTTCAATAGTCTTTTTCTAAATAATTTTAGGTAAACATTTTCTTTTTAGGAATATTTATATTACAGAAATAGAAACATTTCTAAGAGGTACAGAAAAGTAATTTAAGCAAAAAATACCAAAAGATGCACGAGTATTTTAAGCATAACTATGTATATAGATGCACACATGTGCAAGCTGTTGAATAGTAGGTACTGAATTTCTTGCAGCTTTAAACTCTGCTTTTGTTGCTTCATATTACTACAATTTTTTCAATTGTCATTGATGCTTGAAAGAATCTTATGTCAAACTACTTTTCATTCTAAGCTGTGTCTTCGAATCTTATGGGACTATGACAAATAGTTGAACTTTCTTTATCTGAGAAGCACTCAAAATTTGTGTAACATGCAAATCCCGTCTCAGCTTTATTCTGATCATTTGATTAAGACTGAAATAGCACATGTGTTTTGAGGTAGTTTTGTAAAGATAGAGTTATACCTGAGAGATGTATTGATGGTATAAATTGTACGATTAATTCTACTGAATTTCCCTCTTAGTGCTCATACAAAGCTCTGTTTGAATAGAACCTTGTTTATTTGAATGATAAGAACTTTTATATTGAAGATGTAATTGAATGTATCTGCAGTACAGAATGTGGATTACTGTCTGAATGCAGTCACATCTTAATCAATCACGTAAATTTTTGCAGAATAGTAAGGAACCAAATGTTTCGCTGCCTTAATGGATCCTAAGCAGCTTCTTGATAATTATGGTGCAACTCACTAATAATTCTAAAGAATTTTGGAAGTTAAAACATGAGCTGTACAACATTTAAGTTCTTCACTTTTAACTGACACACAAGAAAGTTTATAAAGTTTGTTAGATTTAAGTTAGAAATCACTTTCAAAATACTATGAATCATCCTGATCAGTTCTGCTAAATTGTACCAGCAAATAAATAAACTGTAGATCTAATACATTGGATGTTGGATGCTTTCCTTCCAGAATTATTGCTGAGACCACTGACAGCAGGTATTCAGCTTCATAAAGAAATGCAGCCATAACATTGTTTTAAAAAGCAGTTTTGATTTTTTCTTGGAAAATAGGATGTGCGTTAAACAAGCCCTACAATCAGTGTACCAAAGCAATTTCTGAAATGAAAATGATTTTATGTTCTTTGGAGCTTTCATTCTTGCTGTGAACTAAATCATAAAATTCAGAAAACGTCAATCTGATTTAATGAACTATGAAAAATAATGCCTACTTAGGTAATTTTAAGACTGTACAAATAGAAAGCAGCATTCCTCTCTAGTGGTTTTGGGCATTCTGATATTACCATGTGGATGTGCAGCTGTAGGAAAACAAAATGTTCTTGAGGATGTTGTTTTAATTTGTAAAACAGTAAAGACCATGTCCTGATCTTTTCACTGGTACTGGAAAGCTAGAGTAAGCAAACAGCTCCAGTCTTCTTGATAAGTAATGTAGTCGTTGTGTGTTTTGTGATTATTTTCTGTTTCAGTTTTGACTGAAATAACATCTTCTGAAAGCTCTGCCCTTTTAGGATCTGAAGAACCAGTGTTTGAGTAGTTAAAAAATATTTGCAACCTCTTCTGAAAAGCAAGAATTCATATATTTATGTTCATTGATTCCTATATCTGGAAAAATGATGATAAACTAGGTAGGTATATAAATTAGTTTCTTGATTTGCATAGCCCATCAAAACCAAAAATACAATATTTTGCCAGTCATAATGTAGTAAAGTTTGCATGCACAAGAACAAGGTTAATTTATTTAGCTTTTGTGTACAGAAAAAGTTATCATGTCTAGATAGGTCTTCAAAACTGATATGAAACTTCTGATTTGTCAAAGCAACAGCAAAAGCAAGCTCCTGAACTTTGTGTGGCTACATCTGTGCAGGTAAACAGATAAAGCTACTAAGGAGCACTGGATCCTGGTCATGCACACTGTTTATTTACTAGCTTTCTTTGTGACTGTGTTTTGGAGTGTTCTTGACTAGCTGTTTCTAAGAGAAACCTGTCACAGAGGAATTTTTTTCTTTGCAAGCTGTACATGAGCCAACCTGTGCTTTTTGACCTGTGAACCAATAGGTCCTTGGTCCATGGCCTTCCTTTACTAGGGTTATTGATACAGCTTTTGAGAATTTCTGTGCTGAATGTAGGAATGCAATTCTAATGAGATGTTTTCCTTGCCATGAACTTGTGTATAACATTTTTACCAAATGAAAAAAAAAATTGGAGTTTCTGGTTTAAATTATTCTAAAAGTTGTATGCCAAGTTGGTAATACTATCATTGACTATGGGGGCTTTTTTTCCACTTTTATATTGTCAGGATATAAAATAATTTTGAAACGAGTGGAAATGTTCTGGTTTTATCCTACAGGTTTTCAGAATTTGGTGTTAAAATCTGATTGAAGATGTAATTTTTTTTTATTTAAAATGCTTCTTTGATCTAACATCTTGTGCTAGATACTCATATATATTTACGTAGCTTTTCCTTTTGTCACTAACAGGTACCTTTTTTTAAGTCTTTGGCAACAACTGTGCAAAGCATTTTGAGGATCACTTGTCAAGGTCACTCTTCAAGAGACATGGCTGGAATTGTCTCTGCAGAATCTCTCTGTAATGACTTGAGCCTTATGCAGATTAAAATTGGGATATGGCTTTTCAAGACAGTATTAATAACATTTATTTTCCTTGGCTGGTGAAATGTTGACAAATCTTATCTGTGAGATGTACTTGGCATTAGATACGTAAAGATTTAGCTTGAAGTAAATCTGAAGACACATTTGCAAGAGAACTCCCAACCAACCAAGCTAGCTAAGGAAGGTTGGTAGCTGAAAGAATCTGGTAGTGTAGGGTGTACAGTCTCTATCGAGCATTTTGGTTGGAGGGAACTTCATACAGAAGAATCTCGAGTGCTTTGATGCATACACAGAAACATTGTTTGGAGTGATTCTCTATAAATGCTTTCTTGAAGAAGAATCCTAGTTCAATTGTCCTTTCGTCACATGACTTGATCCTACTCCAGTAAAATAGTATAACTTTCTTGAGAGCCATGTAAGCTTTAAGAATGGCCAGTTGCACAATTAGGCTTAGTGTAGCTTTTTGCTTGCTATACAACTATGGGGATATTTTCTTGAGGGTTTTTTTTGTCATTTGTTTGGGTTTTTTTTTGTTTGTGGTTTTTTTGTTGTTTTGTTTGTTTGGGGTTGTTTTTTTTCTTCTTTCTGAAATGCTTTAGAGCAACTTATTGCAGGAGAGCAGCTAGACTTGGAAGATAGTACAAACATGTAGGCACTGACCTTCCCATAGCATGATATGCATATGAAGTAATAGTGGTCTCCCTTCAAAACAATGGTAAAGACTCATAATTATTTTTCAGTATTTACTTCATATCATTTGCTTATATTGGCCTGTTTAACTTTAAATTGCAATTTTGTTTTAAGAATGATTCAAAATAATTTAAAAGGTAAAGATAGAAAGTATATTAATACTTAATTTTCCCACAAGATTGAGGGTCCATAAAAAGTCAGTATTCATGCAAACACTTGGCTACTGATGGATATAATTATATTCTGGAAATGATAGTGGTATGAGTGAAACCAGAATTTAGTACATATTAAAAATAAAACTTACATGTGTTCAAATAAACAGGAAACTGTGGAAGGGTGAATTATTAGGTATATAATAGCAACAGAGTGCTATAGCTGGTCTAAAAAAATTCTGCAAGTGCTTCTAAGGGAAATGTTTGTAGTCATTTTATAGTGCCTCATAATTTTTCATGCAACCTGACTAATCTATTTCTGACCTAAAATGAGTGCGTAGGTAAGTATTGTGCAGAAGATACCAATGTAATTTTCAGTCAGTTTAGTTTGTCATGGGACCTTGAATGGTTTCATTTGTTTTTATACTGTGTATTTCTATACTGCATGTTAAAGAACATAAATAGTGTTTTATATTTATATTAATAAATGTTTATGTTAAAGAACATAAATAATATTTTATATTTGTTTTATAGTTGAAATAGTCTTAACCCCGGGCATATTTTGTTAGTCATTAGATAAATGGTTATGCCTCTGCTGAAACAGTTGTAATCTAACATGACTCTGCACAGATTTAAATCTCAACCTAACTATATTTGTGCTGAATATTCTACTGTAGCTATTTATTACAGGAACTTGTTTTGTTTACAGTAATAATAAAACTGAAAAGCAGAATAAATAAGGAATGCTTCTCATTTTGACATGTCACTAATGAAAAACTGGGGGACTAGAATAGCATATACGAAGTCCATGTTCCATGTGCCTGTTTGAATGTAAGATAGCTTTCTTCAAAATTGATACCTTTAAATCCCCCCCCCCCCACACACACTAATTAAACAATATTCAAGCCCAGTGTAGTTCATGGGATAAAACAGATTATCTGCTCTGACATTTCACTGCTCTTGCCATATCAGTCTCATGATCAAATGGTCCCAATAATAGATATTCTTGATGGCCAGGTACTACATGTGGTTTTTACTTCAACTTGTTGGATTAAAATGTATATCGAAACTTGATTTAATATTGTACATGACAAAGATGAGATACGTTATGCTGATTTTAATCACAAGTAGAAGCCACAGCTGAGTTTCAGTGTGCTAAAGCTGCAGAAATGACAATGGAATTTAGATGTGCTGCTTCATTTTACTTTGTTTTTTTAATATTGAGCTCTCATTTTCAAAGGGAAAAAATATTGTTGCAGCTGTACATAAACCACTGAAAATGTGACTGAGTTTAAAAGAAGCTGATGCCTATTGCATCTTTAGAAAGAAACAGTTGCAAGAATTGTGAAAGGTGAAGTCTTGCCATGCACAACTGAGAATATTTATGTTCTGTGGATGTGGAATCACATTTTTTTCCAAAATGTTGGAGATCTGAACAATTCTGATCTAGAATAGTTGTATTTGAAAACAACTTATCCCAGCATTTCATTCAGTCTTTGTACCCTGTGAGGAACCTAACTTTTTTTGCCTCTGGCACTCTCGCTTTCTCACAGCACTTTGCAAGAAGCAAGACAACATTTGGGTGTATCAGATTAATATTGATAGAGAGGTTAAGATACTGATTTTGGTTTGAGTTCCTCCAAATTTAATGTCAGAAGCTGTGCTCTGTACCTGGAAGATATGAAAGAAGCTGTGACACTGTCGTTAAATAATTTTTGAAGGTGAATGCTTTATCATTAATACGTTGCGAAGTTGTGTGTACTGAATCAAGGACAAGATAGGTGGAAAAAATAACTGTTTAAATGATGATATGGTAACAATTTTTCCCAATGAAGTATGCCATCTGCAAAGTACTTAGCATCCTGAAATGCAGACACTGATGGGTAGAATGCACAGTATTTATAGGAAGAATCTTTAAGATGCTTTGAATCTGTCACCCATACCAGCACCATGTATTTGACTTCACTGTTTTGCAATAATGTGATTATCTTGATGCAGATGTTGAGAAGGCCTTTAACACTTGAGATGGAGTTTTCTAATCGGTCAGTAGATCTAGGCTGCCACTAGATTATTTGTTTTCTCTTTTCATTGGTGGTTAGAAGTAACAGTAGCTATGAATTATTGTTTCCCTGATATGATTAGAGGTTACTCTTTTGGTAAGTGCAAGCCATATAGTCTCTTATGGAGTAATTATGGATCATATGCTGAAGCCCAGCCAATATGTGTAACTGAATTTATGTCCTCATCTGACTAAAACTTTGATGTCTCCTCCTGTAATTTTCATACCTCCTACAGGGAAGAAAACATTCATGAATGGTGAGTCACACTGTTTCTTTGTTATGTACAGTTATGCTCTGTTTGGGCAACAAGTGCCCATGGAGTGACCCATGTATCTCTCAAGAAAATGTGTGCCCAAAGTTTTTGGACCACAATGTTCAGTTGGACCATTGCTGCTCTGCAATCTGTAAACTATTAACCACTTCATTAGTAATTTTTGTGACTTTTCACTATGTAATGCAACACCTGCAATTTAAAGCCAGTGTAATACAGAATAATAACGGTATTCGGTTTGGTATGTTGTTTTTTCCTAGTAAAAAATCTACTATGAAACAGGGAAAATATTCTGGTTCAGGATGAACTGGGCAGGCATAATACTGCTGTGTACTTTTGTCTCAGATCCTTTCATCAAAGCCTGCTTATCAGTGTTACTTTGCATTTTAATTTATTTTTAAGGCAATTTTGACTTTGATCACATAGGATGTAGATTTTTTTCCAGATATTTCTTCAGCATAGCAAATAACACTCTCCTGGGTCCTCTGTATATGAGGTCTTCATTAATTTTTTTTTGTGGACATTGATTAACTTATCCCTTTGATAAAGTTCCTTAGCTCTTGAAAGCACTTAGCTCTAATTCCCTATTAGTACCATGACCAGATTGTTCCAGAATTTTATTCCTCAGAAGGCTAAAAATCTAATTACAGCCTAAATATATTCAATTGTACACACTTGTGCTTGTGTCACTGTTGACCTTCACTTTAAAGAACTCTTATCTGACCCTTTAGGTATTTTTCCAAACTGTGCTGAATGATGGTGTGGAAGAACAATGTTCTGTGAATCATGTTCAGTAACCATTTATGATGTGGTAGCATGCTGTCACAGGAAGTTCTATGACTCACACGGTCCTTCATGCTTCTATTGTGTGCAGTAATTTCTATTCAGTTGTATATGTCTTCATTGAATTGATTAATTCTTTAAACTTGTCTTTTTGCATACTTTTCTTCAAGAAGTCAGGGAAAAAGACTCTGTGGTATTACGGACCAGTGCTGGTTAGATGGGACCTCAGGAAGTGTATCTCTAGGTCAACCTCCCACTCAAAAAAACCAGCTATGAGATCAAATAAGATTGCTCAGGGCTTTATCCATTCAGGTCTCGAAAACACTCAGGGATGCAGATACACAACCTTTTTGTGAAACCTGCTCCGTTGTTGGGCTTACTGTCCTCATGGGGAAAAAAGCCTTTACCTGGAGTCTTAGTCTGTCCTACTTCACTGTGTGGTGATTGTCTCCTGACCTCCTGCCATGCACCACTGCAGAGAGCCTGGCTCTATATTGGTAAGTCACCCTATGGGAATAGGTCCCCCTGCAGCTGTCTTTTCTCTAGGCTGAACAGGCCCCTGCTGTTGACCATTGCAGGAACCCTCCACTGAACTCATTCCAATTTATTGGTGTCTTCCTTGTGTTGGCAAACCCCAAACTATATGTGATATTCTAGTGGGGTCTAATGAGACCTGAGTAAAGGAGAATGGTAATTTCCCTTGATCTTCTGTCTATGCGTCTCTTGATACAGTCCAGAATGCTTGCTGCCAGAGCGTGCCATTTGGTCGTCTTCAGCTTACTATCTACCAATATCCACAGGTCTTTTTTCACAGAGCTGCCCCCCTGCCAAGTCAGCCCCTAGCCTGTAACATTGCAGAGGGTTCTTCCTTCCCAAATATTGGACTCTTTATTTGGCCTTTGTTTAGTGAAATCCCTGCCAGCCCATTCCTCCAGCCTGTCTAGGTCCATCCAAATGGTAGCCCTGTCTTCGAGCATATAACTTTGTTCTCCTTTCAGCCCACCTCCAGTTTGGTCTTATTGCAAACTTTATGAGCAACCACTTACTGCCTCTTTCAGGTCACCGATAAAGAAGTTAAACAGGACAGATTCCAAGGTAGTCGCTGTGATACCAAAAAGTGGCAGAAACAAACTTCTTAACACCAAGTGGTAGGTATGAAAAAGCAGGCGTTCTGCTTTATTTATCACACTGGATGTTCTGAGAATAGCTCCTCTAATCAAACGTGCCAAATGACAGGTAGACAGGGTTTTTATTACTCATACTGTTTACATATTCATTAGTCTCATATACTGAATACATATTCATTAGTTTGCTCTACATAGTCATGCACCTATTGGAGGTCCTTTTTTTGCCCTTCCAGGTTTTCTTTGTTGTCTTGACCTCAGTTCTTGAGCAGGCACAATGTCATTGTGTTTCACCGTCTAAAACTGTAATGTTTGTTCTTTATCTTACCTGGGTACACTTAGCTTAGTTTACATCCTGTTTGATTGAGTTACATCCCTTATCTATGTTTCTATTTCTTCTATCACCTGTGGAGCTCCTGTTGGTACTGGCATCCTGGCTGGCAGGTTTGTTGGCCTTCTGCAGACACAGAGTATCAGCACTCAGTGACTGACTGATCTGTTCTTGAATCATCTTCCATCTCCTTAATCACTGTGGATCACAAAGGAACACTGGTAGGACAAACCTTAGCTGATACAATAACATGAGGTAGTTATTCCAGTAGCTGAGGGTAATAAGTAATAACAGTATAAAGACAGTAATAACCTGTACTACAGAAGGCAAATGAAATCTTCGCTCAGTAAGAGAGATTTGCATTAGGACTGTATGGCAGGGAGTACCTATTACTGCAATGCACCATGAGGTATTTGCTATTTTAATTACAATTTCTATTATTCCACCCCCCTCTCCCCAACCCCCTGATCTTACAATGTCTTGTCTTCTTGTAAAATATTAGGAATATCCAGAACCAGAATACTTTAAAAATAATTTCAAGTAAGCAAAGGTAAGGATATAACTGTGATGGCAAGAATGACTTTGACTGTTCAATCTCTAAGCCTGGCTTATCTAATGCTGCTACTGTGAATTTGCTCTACTATATTTCTAAAATAATTTGACTCCTTGTATACCAGGTGATTCTTGCTCAGCAGAATAAAACAGTGCTCTGCTAGCAAATATTGGAGGTTTGTGCCAACCTACTGGTGTTTCTTAACAAGGTGTTGACCTGACTGGTTGTTACACTTCACCTTGAATATAAAGGTGGACAAAGAGTGAGCACACCTGATACAAAACTCAGACAGTAGCAACTGAACCTAGGGTAGAAGAGGTTACTTATTCTGTTGTTGATATTGCCAGTATGAAGCAACTTTTTTATCTCAAATATGCTCTTTGAAGTGAAGTAGGGCAGGGAGGACATCCACTGACAGTGATACGTTATGTGATATGGTAGAACCCAGAAGCAAAGTACTCTAATGCTGTCAGAGGAAAGTCTGTCTGCTAGCTACTTGTGTTTCCAATGTGGAATAGAAATGAGTGTCTTGGACAATGTCAGGAGCAAGGGTAGCCTTGGGCACAAGATTAACAAAGTCTGATGAGCATTGACTTGGCAGCAGAGAAGCTGGGCTAATGTGTCTATTCCCAGCAGTGGGACCTGAGGAACATGGAGTTCCAAACTGCCTCCAAAGAAAGTTAAAACTGTACAAATCATAAGGGTAGGCATATCCTGAAGTGCCCATTTAATGAAAAATAAATGCTTGTTTCCTCCGGACTTGCTCTCAAATGGGTATGTTTTATTGCTAGCAGTTACTAGCAGAAGCTGTAACATATATATCTGTTTATCCTATAAAACTTGGAATAGACTGTGCTGGTCACAGATTAATCTGAAAGATTGGAATATCTTATTTTATATTAGTTTACCACATCACTTTAAGTACATCTCTTCCTCTCTATTTGCCTGTGGACTGCAGAATTTAAGCATCACCTGAGTATTGATGTGAGAATAAATTTTTAAGACCCTACATTTATTGAGCTTTTTTTGGTCCAATTCCTCCAGCTGCTTATTTGAATGTACCAAATATGAAGTTTGTTAGCATATTTAAAACTGTCCATTGCATGGAGATTTATACTGTGTGTTCATTTATTATGAGCTATGATATGCTGTGAAGATAAATAACCCAAAATACGATCTGAAAGTCAACATCTATATGCGTTTAATTGAAGGAATTGTGGAGGAGAAACCTCAGCTGTGCTTGGCAAATTCAAAAAGTACTTCCAATTTATCTAATGCCAAATAATATGAAATGAACAAGATCAAATTATAATGCTATGGTTCATTGAGCACGTTTGATTAAGATCCTTATTCATTCACCTAAGACCTGTCATTTAATATTTACATTGTTGGAGAAATGCATGACTCAGAACCTAGTGGTGCTTACTTTTTCAAAGAAGAGCTATTTATAGAACGTAGTTCTATATTAATACCTTAGCACGGGTGAACCTGGGCCTAGAATACATTGAGATATGTTCTCTGCCTAATAACTAGTTCACATAAGAGTATACTTTTCCTTTCTGAGTAACTGTACTGGTAGAGCTTCTCTTATTGCAAAGATTTGTGATGATTTAAAGAACTGCTCCCTTTCCCTTATTGAAACTGGTAACAGTAGTATAAACACTATGATTGAACCAGTGTAGCCAAAGCAGAGTGACTTTTATTTGTATTCTTGTGACACATGTCCATGTCATCTGTCATATGAGCAGCTGGACCTGCTCTTGAGACCGTGTTGGGTGATATTTGAAAAATGCTGGCTCTCCAGCTTCAGGGAGCATTAGAAGATACCCAGCACCAGGTGATGAGTATGACTGCCTTTGCCTCTGATCTTTTACTTACAAAACAAAATTGCTGCTCATATGAGAAGCATTGAGAAGAATGACCATTTATTTTTAAACGTTTAATTAGTAAGTACTTAATCTAAACCTACAAAATTCCTTTATTTTCCCCTCTGAGATGCATGAAAAATGGACAAAATATTGCTCATTCTAGTCTATGTTTTGAGGAGTAGAAGAAAGGGGTAATCATTTTTATTTGGGCAGAAAGCACTTATAGTCAGGCAAATATGTAAGTTTTGCCTCAAACTCCTCAACAGTGTGCTTCACTTTTCCATCTTTGAGGGAAGGTGAATTAATAGGCTTTCTAAAGTGGGTAAAAAATTGATCCTAATTCTTCAGTGATATTCACATTAAAAATATCTAACCTTCTGTGTCTGATGTGTGTTCTTCAAAGTGCTTAGGTTGGTTACTTGGATTTTCAGCAGCTTGTGACAGAGTTTTGTTATTCTTTGATAATTACTTTGAGAAATATCCAGGCAATCTTTTGAACTGAATCCCTCCAGTTCTAAATGAAAAGTATCTAAATGGAAGTTTTTCAGATTGTGCAGAAATTTAAGTGTACAGCTTGTTCATTAGGGATCGTTTCAAGCAGGTGCTACGTACAGCAATGGGGAGGAATATGCCTGACAACAGCAATTTTCTTTATACTTCAGATTATTTGTTTCTGCAATGGCTCTCTGTGAAAGCATCTCACTGCTAGAACAAACTTCTTTGAAATAGAAGGTACAAAAACATGAAAAAATATTAATTGGATTTATTTCCAATTTCAGTTATGTTTGCCTTCAGTAATAAATACAACATGCTACACCTCTGCTCATACTGGCTAAAATCACACTGCATTATGTTTCAACCAAGATTTCCCATGGTTCAGGATGTAGCCTTTGAATGCTTGTGTCTGTTGCTGTACTAGAAAGCTCCTCCTAAATGCTTGTAGTCTACGGTTTATGGTTTATCTAAAAAATAGTAGTCATTTGTCATCAATGCATCAGTCAAAATACAGTAGTTATCTTTTTTAGTTGGTTTTTATTTCAAAGACATTTTGTGTCCTTTGTGGTCATTAATGAGCAGACTGTTGTTGATGAACAGACCTGCATTTAGGAAGCAAATTTAACCATTCCTTTGCAAACATGAGTAGGAATCCTTGATCTACAGAGCATGACAACACAGCTACCTTGAGGGCCATCCCTTCTTCCTCTCTGCCTCCCTCTCAGGGGTAGAAAATTGCGAGTGCAAGCCAGCTGTTTAGATATTCCAGAAAACAAAGAAAGAATCCTCAAAGCATCCATGTGGAGCTTATTTATTGAAGTGTGTAAGTTTTGGGAGAAGAGCTTGACTTTTTACAGGAAAATTTTAGCATAAGTTGATCTTGACTGAGTGAAGTGCTTGAACTTTTAAAACAGAGTTTTGTGAATTTCCAGACAGAAGAAACTCTAGCAATGTGGTTTACATTGTCTGTCCAGCCAGGGATGATAAAAATACATGGTGGTTTGTGACTCCTGCTGTTGGTACAGCCCTTACCATGGGAACCCAACAGTGGGTTGTGTTTGGAGGCTGTACATTCCCTGGCCATTCCTGTTGTAGGGCAGAGTGTTCTGGTGGATGTCCACAAGGTGGGAAAGTGAAGAGGAAGCAGTGGAGGCTAATTAGCTTTTCAGCAGGGTTTATCCCTGGAAAGTGTTGTACCTAACCGTGAAAAGCGAGAACGTAGTTGTGGGCAGTGATGGACAAAATGGTGAATAAATACATGGAATGTCTTTAGGTCCAGCTGAGGTGTATAATACTGCTTTTGGGTCTCAGTTTGAATGGTCAGGATTTTCATAGACCATTTTATTTTCCTTGTTTTTTAAAACACTGATTCTCTTTTTGAAGTGATTTAAAGAAAATGTGGTCAAATGTAATTGCTAGTTGCTTTGTCGATCCTGTATTTAAGATTATTCTTCTCCAGTAATAGAGCAGTACATCTTACTCCAAGAGCGTGTTCATTTTTCTTTGGTGTTATTCATTCCAGGAACCAGATACAGTTTTGATAATTTCCAGGTTTTCTGTCACACAAAATTTTGTCTTTCTCTACATTCTTTCTTTTCTGTCCTTAGGGAGAAGGTACTTCTTTCAGAATAGCACAGAAGTTTCTGGTTAAATGAGTTGCAAGGAGGAAATACATCTGTCCTATTTCCATTTTTATTGCACAAGGTATATATTAATCTGTATTTTTATTGGTTTATAAAACAGAGTGAAGTTCAACAACAAAAGACTGCTTTTCCCATTGTCTCTCTCATTTTCATCTAAAAATTGTTTCTCTGTTCCAATTTTCTTTCATATTGCAAGGAAGACTTCTATTTAACTTGCCTTTTTTTTTGTCTGCATTTGAATGGAGATAATTTAATAAATGTTAGAGTTAGAACCAAGTCATGGAAATGGAACTGAGTAATCCTAAGAGAAGATTTGCTAAGTTGATTGTATTAATGTGACTATCACAAATTGCTATGAGTTTTCAGACATTTAATTAGTACCTCTACCAGCATACTCTTCAGCTTTAGGTAGCATTTTCTGATCTGCAAAGTATTCATACCAACTTCACTGCTATGAGATGAAGCTCAGCTCCAACTCCTCTCCTTCTCGCTGGGGTTCTCCCCAGATAATTTGGTTCCTTGTCAGAAACATGACCATATGGGGAGCAAGGCAACCAGAAGGTACATAAATCTGCACATGGAACTGCTTGTTAGTCTGGGGAACACAGCATATCAAGTTCTTTGGTTAGAACAGAAAATGGAGACATACAGGTGCATTTGGATCTCCCTGCTGCTAAATGTGCCATTGTGTTTCCTTCATCCAGCAATATTAGTTTGAAACTACCTGGGTTTATAGTGTGCTGGTGACTTCAGTACTATGTTATGTTAGATGTAGGGCTTTTGTGTGTAAGGGTCATATGTACACAGAGAGAGTGAATAAAAGAAACCAACTGTGGAACTTAGTTCAAATGGTGCATAAACATTTGAGATCTCTGAGGCTGAGGGTGGCAAGGGTGCAGATGAAGGTCCAAATTCCTAATATGACACACAGAGAAATCACAGTGTTAATAAATTCAGAGTTTAACTTGACAGAAAATAAAATATGTGAATGTACAATTCCTGGAAATTCTTGAGGCAAAGGAGCCCCCCCTGAACTGGGACATGATGCCATTACAATTTAAAGAGACTTGCAGCAAGGTAGAAGTTTCTGAGAGCATTAGTAAAAAAAGAAATAGGGTGAAGTATGTACGTGAGCCAGCCAGGTTCACTTTCTTATATAAAATGAGAATTACACCTGACCTTAACTTCTGTGGTAAGTGAAGTCAAGGTTCCTGGTTTTTGGACCGACTTGCTTTCCATACTTCTTTTCTTCTGCTTCTCTCTCTCCTGACCCCTTTTGCTATGTGCAAACTCCCTATTTATGTAAAAAACTTACCCTGATTCTTATGGAGTCTTGTCAGATTCACCTGTGCTAACAAAAGGGGTTCTTAACGTGCAAGCTCTGTGTGGGGCAGTACCTCAGACAATAAAAGACAGTCCTGGGTTGAGTCAGGAGAATGGCATATGGCTTCTTCACCCAGGAAAAGAATATAAAAAATGTTCCAGAGAGCCATTATCTAGGAAATTCTTTCTAGAGCTGGAAGACGAGGAGCTACCAGGTCTTACCATCTCCTTCTAGGTGCTGGCAGTTGCCCACAGACAACAGGATTCAGCATCATGCCTGAAATGAGAATTGCACAATCATTCCTTCCCATTCCACGTCCATCATTGGTATTGCCATTCTTGAGCTAACACAGAGAGCAGCTATTTGATACAGAAGCATGTGAGATTGACCTCTGATGAAGTCCATCTGCTCTTTATTGGTAACAGCTGCTGGTTGAACACGCCCTTAGACATGGCTCTTGGGTCTGACCTTCAGTTTCAGCTGACCTGGCTGTGAGTCATTAGATTGGGTGCAAGCCAGGAGCTCCGTGTTGTTGGTGCTGGGTTTTTTTCTTCTTTTGGATGTACAGCAGGAACTAGCTCTCTTCTAGTTATATTTTTCTACGTCGTGAAGTTTTCCAGCTCTAACGGAGAGATGAGGACAAATTGAACCTAGCTATGGCAAATGTAATGAGTGGAACAGCCTGTTGAAGAGGAAGGTACGTTCTTGTTGAATTACTCAGAATTGTAGTAACAATGGGGTGATGATGGGGAGGAGATTGTTACAGGTCTGCTCCTCACAGGGATGACAGGCAGGAATTAGGGTTATGGAACATAGTGTATGCATCCATTGTATGAGTCTTGGAAAGGTGAATGGCTCTGCTGACTAACAAATAGAAACAGCTGATGGCAGTCAGCCCAGAAAAGCCAATTTTCAGTTTAGAAGTTTCAGAGCTCTCCATGTCAGGTGAGGAAAGCTTTGGATAAAATAATCCTTGAGATAAAGGGGGCTGTCAGCCAAGAAAGGGGATCTGAAGTGGCTTGTTGTATCATTGGAATTAAAGCAGTGTGCCCTTGCTGCAAAGGCAGCTGATGATATCCTGGGCTGCATTAGGCAGAGCATTGCCGGTAGGGCAATAGAGATGATCCTGCCCCTGTGTTCAGCAAGAATGAGGCCACAGCTGGAGTGCTGTGTCCTCCTATGGGCTCTCAAGTACAAGACCAACACAGATGTCTGGAGACAACTGGAGAGAGTCCAGCTAAGGGCAAAGAAGCTGAAGAGACTAAAATAACTCACAGATGAGGAAAGTCTGAGAGAGCTGAGACTTGAGCCCGGAGCAGAGAAGGCTCAGTGCAATATTGCCAATGTATACAAAGTACCTGAAGGGAGGATGAAAACAGGACATGGATAGACTCTTTTCAGTGGTACCTAGTGACATGACCAGAGGCAATGGATGCAAACTGAATTGTGGGAGGCTCCCTGTGAACGTCCGGAAACACGAGGACGACTGATCACTAGCACAGGTTGTCCAGGGAAGTTGTGGAGTCTTCATCCTTGGAGATATTCAGAAGCTTCCTGGACAATGTCCTGGACAACCAGCTCTATGTGGCCTTGATTGAGTAGGGATGTCGGGCCAGATGACTTCCAGAGGTCCTTTGCAACCTCAACCATTCTGTCATTTTGTGAATATAGAGTTATTTTCACTGAAGATGAAATGGGTAGAAATATCCTTCCCTGACCCCCCTTCTTTCCTCCCCCCACCTTTTGTAGGAAAAAAAAAACCAAACAAAATAAGAAACTTTTCTTATTGTGTTGGTTAAAAGGAAATAGAACCAATTTATGCAGACTAAAATGCAATCAAAATGGCCAGGGTAGTGAATAATGAGTGTTTGGTGACAGGAATAGTAGCAGCTTTTGACCTATGTAACAATTATAGCGGCAGTTCTTTTTCTGCCTAACAGCTCCTGGAAAAGAGAGACCTTAAGTGGCTGCAAGGACATGGGAACCTCCAATAGATGGGGTAGTGTTCACAGCAGTGGATAAATTAAAGTCTTCCTGCGGTGATATCTATAACTAGCCCTGAAATGCATTATCCAATTGGGGATACATCATTAGCTAATGAGAAGCATGAGATGCCTAAAACTATATAACTATTCTAGTTTAGTTTGAATTAAGGTAAGAAGCCTTTGTGAAGGCTGGAGATGATTAAGCCAAAGATATAGTTATCTCAGATTTTAGTGCTGCAGGAGTGACTAAGGAGATAGAGAGTTCCTGAACCCTGTGGCTGAAAACAGAGATGAGTTTTCTCTCAAGAGGTAGCAGAGCAAGTGACCTCAGAACAACTGCTCCGGGTGTTCCCAAGCGGGGTCTGGAAATGAGATTGTTACAATTGGATGTTGGGCCTAGCGATGGCGGCAGTACTGGCAGAAATTCAACTGAAAGTGTAACTACACAGCAGACAATCAGAAGTCTCCAGATCCTAAGGCATTTTGTTTGTAGAAAAGGAAATTTGCACATTGAGACAGAATCATAAAACTCCCTTAAAAATACAGGAAAATATCTAGAATTGCTCAATAATGCAAACAGGCTCAGTAAACAATAGATAATGGAGAGAGTATAGATGTCTAAGTACTTATTTTACAAGTTTCAATCATCCATTTAGGAAAGAAAGTTTTCAACAAGGAGTCAGTCTCATGCGCAGACTCTAGTTCAGCCTCATGTTTGGGCAAAACCTCCTGTATTTATCTTCCAGCTGTTCTGATCTTTATTCTGTATTCCATTTCTCAGAGAGGGCTTTATTCTCAAAAAATTATCCTTGAAGCTCTTCTTGTTTGTGAGTGCTCGCCCCTACATTTTTTCTCTGTGTGTTGGAATTTAGAAGAACTGAAGAAACATTTTTTTGGTTTGTTTTTTTTTTTTTTTCATTTTCATTTTTAAGAAGGATTCACTTAGCTGAATGATGCCTAAGGTATTAGGTTCTGGGCTAGGAGAAATGCATAGTTGCTGAATCTGAGCTATCTTTCCTCTTCACAGTTGATCTGAAGTGAAGGGCAATTCATAAATCTTTGCCTGGCTTTACAAAGTCAGGTCTTTTCATCTTCTCTCTTTGTTACATATGGAATGAAGGCAATCAGAGGAAGCAAGGCAGAAGCGATGATGCTGGCTATGAGCTGTTGCCTGCAGCCTTTGACAGCAACCAGTGAGAGGTACTCTTGCGCAGGGCTCTCTGGCTCAGTTGCAAAATAACCTTCCGAGACTGTAAGGCCCATGCAGACCCTCCATCTGGTTCAAAGATTTCAACAATACTTGTGTGAGAAGCTGATTTTAATTGCATAGTAATTTGAACATGGGCATAGTGATTTCCTGTATCATTGGATCATTAACTGAATGCAACAACAAATTAATATAAATTGCTTATGAATACATGTAGGTGGGAAATTAAGAGTTACTTAAATAAGATTTGAAACAGTCCAGCAATATACTGTTCTCAAGTTCATTCTGAGCTCTGTGAAGTTTGCTAAGGACTACCACAGACTCCCAAATGTCTTGAAAGTTATTGATATACTTAATCTTGACTCTGCAACTTAACGCTAGGATCTATTGTGCCTTTCCTCTCTCAGGAGTCATTTAGCAATTCTCCTCCCTGGCAGCAGCTTTCAGCTTCAAGGTTTGCACAATTCAGTGTAACACCTAGCTATTTGGTTTCTATCCCTTGTTTTGGTTCAGCTGAACCTCTACATTGATCATCCTTGAAATACCTGCTGACCTCACATAAGGACATAGTAACCACAGCCTTGTTTCTGCCAGCACCTTCTCTCATCCTAGACATGTTGGTCTTGGAGGACCTAAGGTTTTTGTACTACCTGGGAGTCCAGTTACTAATCCCAGTTTTACTTAATTCTAGCTAGACTTCTTCTAGTCTAGAACACCTCTTATTTTGCAGGCTTCTGACTGCTCCCTGGCCTAGATCAATGACATGCTGGAAGTTTAGCTTTCTCCCATTGGTCCAAACACAAATCCTAGTCACAATCCTGACATAATCTGAATATCTGGATATCCTAAATGTTCCTGGAGTGCAACTACTGTGACTGGACAGAGTGATGTCCCAGAGTTAGTTATCTCTGTTGGTGCTGTAAGTCATCTTAACATTGTGTGCTGTGATGATTCACTAGGAAATGGAATTCTTCCATTCCAGCCTTATAAAAGCCTAACCTCGAAGACTAACAATCTCATGTTTTCTTGTCTAGGATTAGGGTAAAAACTTTCAATGTAAAAAATCAAGTATTTTCTATTCTGTGATGTGTATATACCACAAACCCAAAACAGATCTCCAGTTCCTCCTATCACAAACCATTAGAGTTTCTGCTTAAGGCTGGAGTTACAGCTATAGTCCATTTTCTGCCTCAAAAATAACCAAAAATCTTTACTTTTTACCAACTCTGACCTTATAATACTTCTATGTGCAACACAGGATACTATAGCAGACGGTCCACATTAAAGCTGGTTTTCCAGATGCTTCTGTCTCAAGGTCCCTTCCAACTCAGACTGTGATTCTGAGTGACCTGGATAGCCCTGCCCTCTACATACCTGCATATCTCTACTAGTCCCAAGATCAGCTGTAAGTCAACATCGCTATGACAGCAGGTCTTGCTTTATCCATTGTTAGTCTTCAAAAACTTATCAATAAATCTCTCTTCACATTCTTGCTCCTGCCACTTGTCTTATTTCTTTCCCCCAACCATAACCTCATGCTACAAAATGCAAACCAATTTTTATCTTTTACATTAGTGTATCATGTCTTCTAAATCTCTTACTTTGAAAAAATTAATACATGAATAAAGATCATCCTGTTACACAGTATGCAGACATAGTAATCATACTCACACTGTATGTGGAGTTCAAACAGACCTTGGACCCAAATGTTAACTGAAAGCTCTTTCAAAAAACAGCTGCTATCAGACAAAATGCAAGTTACTCTTTGGGAGAAGTTAAAAAGCTATGAAGTGAAGAACAGGAATACTCAATTTTCCAAAAGGAGAAGTTGTTATTGGTAAAGTGTTATCAAATAGATCTGTACTGTCTAATATAGCCATAAATAATCTCAAAAAAAGGAGTGACTGGTAAAATAATTCAGTTTGATGATGAAGAATTATTTAAGGTAGTTATAACCAAGAAGGTATAGAAACATAGAATGGTTTGGGTTGGAAGGGATTTTAAAGATCCCCAATCCCCCTGCCATGAGGCCAGACACTTTCCACTAGACTGGGTTGCTCAAAGTCCTGTCTAGCTTGGTTTTGAATTGGAATTGGGCAGGGAGAAGGAAAATGGGTATGCTCTCCTCTGGCTGCGCTGAAGATGTGGGACTTTTGACTTCAGAGCTACATATCAGTCCCCAGACCTTTTTTCCCCACAGCAGTGTAGGCTTCGCTTTTGTATACAAACACATGTGCTCACACTCTTTCAGCTTCTACAGAATACAGATATGTATAGGCACTCATTGCCTCCTGGGACCATGGTGGTCTGGAGGTTTGGTCTACTCAGAATGCTAGGATAGGGGGCATGTGACCTCCCTCTGCCTACACTTGGGATGGACAGGAGCCAGTGTAATAGTTTAATGGTCAGGGTTGCGATTAAGTTTAGGGATATCAGAATCTGAAGAGGTTGATTTACTGGTGGATTTTGCAAAATTTGCAGGGTTAAAATGGAGTCACGTTCTGCTAAGGTGGAGGTAAATCTGGGATGTTGTTTTAAGATTAGGGTTGTGTTTGGTATGGGGACAATATGGCATAATACCTCCTGTCTACTGAAATCCTGAGGTATCCTGAGGGAAGGAGGGACATTAAAAAGAGCTGAGCTGGAATCAGATAGGATAATAAAGTTAAATTCTTTTAGATTTGCATGTCACTTCAGCTCAATTTACTTATTTCTTTAAAACCAAATTTCCACCAGAAGGGTACTTTCCAATTAACAGTCCTTCTGCATTTAACCAATCATCTGTAAATATAGACACAGAGGTGATATTCAAACCACAAAAAACACACTGAATCTTTTCACTCTTGCAGTGACAGAATCTCTAGAATAATGCTTGTTTTGGAAAAAAAAAATAAAAATCAAGTTTTTCCTGCGTCCTTTGTGCAAGAGAAGAACAAAGACAAATTTGAAAGAATGAAATAGAAGGCTTAATAAAATCCATGTGGAGAGTGAGACAAAGCTCAGGTAGCTCAAGTCAGGGATGGATTTTGACTGGTCTACAATGAATGGTGACTTTTCTACCTTTATTTTGCTTCCTCTGAGAGAAAGAACTGTGCAATTTTTTCTTCCCATGCTGAGTAGCGTATATAGGATAATTACATTTCATCATACAATGAGATTCCACATTGTTGTAATTTGATTCTGTTGTAGTTTCGTTTTTAATCAAATGCCTTTACCTTTTCTAAATCAATATTCAATCACTGTTGCTTCGGGTGAAAAATTTGCAGTTCATTAAGGCTTGCCTGAAAGAAGAGTATGAGCTTTAGCTCAGTAATGTGCATGCCAAAGTTTAATGAATCATTTAAATCTTTTTCATTGTTTTACACTTTTCATGCAATGGAAATATCCTTTTAGAGTTGACAGAGAGCAAGGACTAAACCAGAAAACCCATTTATAAAACACTTTTTACAGGGCTTCCTATTTCAACATTGTTTTCCCATTCTTGAGAAGGTTAATCTTACTGGTGTTACATTAACCATTGCCAACACAAGTTCTTATTTGTGGAGTGAACCTGTCTTTTTTGGTTCTTGTGTAACAGAATCTTTCAATATTCTGAAGTGTCACAACTGTCAAAATAGCGATATTTGCCTTTAGCACCATTTTTGTTCTGTGCATAAACTGATGCCTTCAACTATCCAGTGGGAGAAGGTTTTTTGCTTTCTAAAAAGATGATGGAGCCAGTGTCTTTTAAGGAGTACACAGGTAAGGGATGGGGGGCAACAGACACAAGCAGCATCAAGGACAATGTTAGTTAGACACTAGGAAAAAATAAATCATAGGCAATCAGATATTGGAAGAGGTTGCCTCAAGAAGTTGTGGAAGGTGCTTGAAAATACCCTGAACTCAATTGAATAAGGCCCTGAGCTACCTAACTTAATGGCAAAACTTCCCCTGTTGCGTGGTCAGACCAGGTGACCTCCTTAGGTCCCTTTCAATCTATTTAGTGCATGATTCTGGAATACTCACCAAAAATAATCAACGTGCCTATGCTGACTAAGAACCAGCCTTTTCAGGCTGTACTGCCCCTACTTCAGTCAGCAAATTACTTTAACTGATAAAATGTGCAGCATTTTTCTAAGTCTAGAGCTGTTACCTGTTGCGTAGTAAGGCCGTCAGTGTAAGCAGCCTGTATCTCCTTAGTCATTGCCACTAATGTCCAAATTATTGTATTTGTCCTACCTCACCTGGTTTTTTATCTCCTTGGGGAGGGAACTGATAAGGATGGTAATTTTTTCAACTGGATTAATCTAGACTGTACTGTCATGTATTGGTAGAAACAAACAGAAGAGATTCAGCCTGAGACTAGTGAAAATCTCAGTCCCTCAGACTATGAAAATGCTAAAGAATTCAGTAAGGCCTTCTTGTTATAATTTGCCTCTGTTTTTGAAATTGCCTTTTTCATGTGGCAAATTTTGATCTAGCAATGGAATCCAAGTTAGCAACTGTGATGATTCACACCTTTTGGACATTTTCTGCAAAGTTGAGTTCAATCTTCTAAAAGACAAGAAATATAAGGGGACTAGAGACTTTGACTGTGGCACCTAAGGCTGTTTCATATATATGTTTGCACAAATAAAATTATAAGGTTTCAGGAATCAATCCAACAAAATATAAAATTATGTGCATTGGTATACCATTTCCGTTTAAGTCTAATAATTGGAAAAATTAAGCTAGGCAGAAATAACATAATAATGAGTTTATCACTCTACACTAAATTTTTGAAACATAGCCTCATATATAAGCAATTATAAACTTCAGGGAGAGGAAATAGGACACCCAAGGCTCTCTTGCCCTTGTCTGGTTTTTTGGTTTGGCAGTGAGGAGAAGCTATAGAAAGAAAATCTTGTAAGCTGAGTCCACACATTTATTTTTAGTTTTATACGAGGCATTTACTAATGGCAAAATGTCCTTGAGGTTAGGAAGAGGGTTTTTTGTTTGGCACAGCCAAGTTTCTGCCTTCCAATTTTGTTATGATTTGCTCTGCAATTAATAATAAAGCAGTTTGAAAGGAAGCAAGGGAAAGTTAAGAGACTAAAGAGACCAAGTTATTAACTCAGTGTTATTTTCCCCTCTTAAAAGCAGCAAATATAACCTAGAGCACACAGGTACCATTAAGTTTATCCCATAGACCATGTCCTATTCCTTTATACTATAGATTTACTCTCATATGACTTCCTTGAGTTCAAATGATTTCAAAATGCAAAAAATTGCAGAAGAGTGGCACAAGGATGACCAGGGAATGAAGAATCAGTCTTTCTAGAATAAGTTAAAAGAAGGTTTGTTTAGTCTAGCAAGAGAAGGTCTGATGGCATAGCAGAAACATAACCAGGGTAAATGCTGGGAAACAACAGTTAGAACAAAATATAAAAGGTGAGCCAGATGTATTCCTGTTTCTGCAGATAAAGCTAGGCAGAACACCAGAAGAAGGTTCCTGATCTTTAGCAGGGCGTGGACTTTTGATGCATTTGATGAAGGTGAAATCACTTGATTGACACCCTCAGGACACACTGACCTTGATTCAAGAGATCCTGCTAATCCATATCCAGGAGAATTGCAGAAGGGTATGAAACAGTGTGTGACTTTTCTTACCTGTCTCCAGAATCTTCTGAAGTTTAAAGAAGATTTCTCCTCCCTTTGATACGTTGATGATTATTTTTTTTAATGGAGAATATGATTTAAGCAGTGAAATGCCATTCACTACAGGTGATACATAATGTAAAATTGTATTATGTTTCAGCAGAAAGCTTTTCAGTGTGTTCATTTGCCTAGATCAGTCACCATCTCTAGGCCTAAGATAATTTCCATTTTGCCTTGAAAATTCCAAATTACTTTTTAAAGTATTTTTAAAACATAGTGAGATTTTTATTTGTTAGTCTTACTGAGACTGAGTTTCTATAAATTTCTAAGGTTAAATTTTTTTGTTATCCTCTTTTCCTTCTTGCCTCCTTGCCCTTCAATATGTTTTCCATTGATGTATTAGGAGAATCACTTATTATCACTTTTAAGCTGGTTTTGAGTCACTGAATTTGGTCATATCACTGTTTTTCTATGGTAGCTTTTCCTGGACTGGGGCTTGCTAACTTCTGATTAATTTGTGTGTCTCCTGGGATGCAAGTGTGCATTTGTGACCCGTGAGTAGAAAACTTGTCATGAACTTGGGCTTTCTTCTGCTTTCTAGTCCTTAATTAAGCATATTGACATATTGTTAGTAGACATGATAGCTTCCTGTAGAATAGCTGGCAACAGCACTGATTCTGCTGTTATATTTATTTATGAGATATCCCAGTAGATGGAATCATCACTTTGTTCACTAGAAATCTTTGTACATTGGGAAGAATCAATCTCTTTTGATACAGAGAAACAGTTCTATTCCCTTTCTGATTCAAAGAGATGCTCAGAAATAGGCAGAAGTGATTTTAAAAGTTTGGAGAAAATTACTTGGTAACCATAGTATGTTTTTTAGAGGATTCAGGAGTAAATGAAACACATCAGGGCAGATTCTCAGCCTGTGTAAATTAGTATCAAACTCCACTGAAGTGAGTATAGCAAGAGTAGTTTAACCAACTGACAGTCCCTCAGGTTATGCATTTCTTTCTTGTTTTGTTGCTGCTTTGAAATGAAAGGACTCCGAGTGAACTTTTTGACCAAATTATTCTGTTGGGGGTCAGAGTAGGTCACAGATAAAATAAGTACAGATCAACTCCAAGCTCTTTCCACATGAGTTATATCCTCATCATGGCTTCATGCACTCCCACAACTCCATTCCCTGCAGCCTCTCTCCTTCCTTCTGCCTGACCCCTATCTGGAATTAAATTTTTATCAAAATCATTGTAGCATATATTGTATTACTGTGTATATCAAATAAAAGTTGGAAACTTGGCATATTCAGGATTATGAATCATCTCATCTACAGCAGAGCACTTTCAGAGAGCAGTTTATCCAGCATCTCCAAAATGTTCCTACTAACAAGACTACAAATTAATATTAATAAATTGATGAAGTATTAAGACAACATATAATGTAACTGTTCAGTCTGCCAGTGAGTTAACTCCTTCTAACTGTCCTGATCAGATTTCCTGACGGGTAATGCAATGCTTTGTCATATGACTGCCATCCTTGTTGTTCAACACATCATTGTGGGTTTTGTGGCATACTTTGTTATGTTTGAAATGTAAAGATGGGTTTTTTCCCTCGGTGGGAAAAAAAAAAATCCTGTCTGAAAAACATTTTAAAAATGGTGCTGCAATCTTCCATTCAGCAAGCTTCCATTCAAATTTAAGTCTTAATGATACAAAGTCTGGTAAATCTGTTCTATTTGCCAAAATTGGGATGGGTTTTGTATAAGCGAAGTTAGCTTCTAGAAACTTTTTTTTTTTTAAAAAAGCAAGTTCATACTTTAATATTTATTTTCATGTAAATAATTTATAAAATTTAAAAACCTACCTGAGTTAGTGTGAGAAATGTTTCAGTGTAGATTGTTTCCTATATTTGCAGCAGGCAGAGTCTGAAGCTCAAGTGTGTGGTGAACAACTTCCCTCTGGTAATTACATTTTTTAGCGTCAGAACATCACTATGCACAGATCCCACAACAGGTAAAGGCAAAATATCATTCAGGAATATGTCACAACATGTTTTCACCAGGTCCTAGTGGATTTTGGAAGGAGAGATGTTGAAATGCCCGGCTGGTCGTTAAAGGACCAAGCGACTCTATGCCACATTTGCCTTTCTTGATCACACACACATGACAGGTGTGTTCAGCAGCTTAATGAAGTTAAACATTTTAAAATTTTAACCACAGTTCAGTGGTGGGTTTTGCCCCAAGAACACAGTCAATATGTGTGTGCATGCTCATTTCCTGCTGGATCTGATAGTAGAATGGGGCTGCCCTAGTTCCCCTTCCCCTCAAGCAGAGAAATTACTTTGTAAAACTGTAAAGTCTGTCAAGATCAGACACTTCTTCTTGTGAGATTAATTTAAAAATTAGCTAGTCAGTGTGATGTCTTCTTTATACATATATTCACCCTAATTTGTTTTAAATACTATTCTATTAGAGTATAATCTTCTATTAGAAGAGTCTACTCTGTATTAGAGTGCTCTCGTGTTAGAGTAACAGTGGGAAGATATGCAGCATAACCAACCAGTAATAAGTATTAATTATCCTGTAAATTAAAGCTATGGGCAGGAGTGGTGTTGTATGCTTGTGCTGAGAATATGATAAGGAATAAAAACTTAATGTTGTTCAGTGAAGTAAAGCTCTTTTTATTCTCCTGTACATTCCTTTTTTTTGAATTTCCTGGTGGTTTGGTTTAGAAGAGATTAATTGTATAAATATGATTTTTAATGTATTCTAGTTTAATATTAATAGATTGATTTAGTGATGATGTAACCATTCATTTTGCCCAAGATGGATTTTATTTGACATCAGTGAAAGAGAAGTTTCTTTATTCTTTCTCTGTAATTATAGTGATTACACTATTTTATTTTTCCAGTGTTATGAGCATTTAAACATTTGAACAGCTTGTTTCAACCTTTGAAAATTCAAAGCTTAATGAAATATTTTAATACAATCAGCTCTAGTTCTTGCTGAATGGAAAAGATTGAAAGTGCAGAACAAAACCATATTTTTTCCTTTGACTTCTTAGTAATTAGTCTTTTCCTTTTTTTTTGAGATGCCAATGTTCTGCTACTTTAACAACATTTTCTGTGCTTTACAAAAATTTGCAAATTGAACTGTGCCTATTTTCTTCATAATTTTGAGATTTTAGAAATATTCAGGAGTAATTTCACATGCCTTTCTGCTTTGTGAACCATGAAATTTAAAATACAACAGCAGAGGTTTTCTTCTGTTGCCACTTGAATATACTTGTACTTTATGTTGCAGTCAAGAGAATATCTGCATGAGGACTGAGGACTGAAAGTTGTGTGATTTACACTAGTGGAAGGGTTTATATTCTGGAATGACTAAAGAAATTGGATGTCAAACTGGAATCTGGAATTAGAAGAGAAATGGAGCACAAAAAAAGCTAGCTTGCTCCTACTGCATGGACTCTTTTAGGTAAACTGTATGCCTCCAAACACCTAAAAAGCAAAAAATCTCAAATTCTACTTGTTTGACCTAGTTTGTCCATAGATATTTAGACACAAACCACCTTCCCAAAGTCAGTATGAGGCAAAATCAAATTAAGTACCCAGAAGTATGAAATTTGCTTTACAATGGAGTACCCTCACCTGAGTGCTCCTTTCTTGGGCTATGGACACTGTAAATTTGCTTGGTAGTGGTGGCTGACTGACACAGTCCTTTGGTATCTCTTGTGGAGATTTCCCTTGTTGCTTGAGATCTCTTCTGTGGTTTAGGACTTCAGCTTAGGCTTCATTAAGTGCCCTGATACAAGAGGAATAACAGCTGATCCATGCTTTGATCAATGCTGATCAATGTTGGCATTAATCCTTTTCTGTGATGTGTTCTGACTCATTACAGTTAATGGCCTTTCCTAAGAAATGCAGCAGTAGTCACTGAGAAATGAGGTGAGGATTCAGAAATGAACCAGAGGAGAACTGGCTGGCTGTGCTTTGAAACTTTTGTAGTATTTATGTAGCTATACATGTATACAGCCTGCCTTCAACTGTGTTTACTGCCTCAAGTGTATTTATTTTTAAAAACTCTCATGTCCTACAGCAGAGAGGGGGTGTTCTCTCCTAACCTCATGCTAGATCACACAATGACTTGCTTAACCCTGTGGTAGACCAGGGACTTAAACTTGGCCCTCATGAACACAAGGACATGCTCTAACGAAAGAGCTTCCGTTCCTCCTAGTCAGGCTCACAGCTTTAGAATAAATGGATGGTTTTCTGATGCTAGTTGCTACATGTGCTGAACAATTTCCTCATGCTATTTGGAACAACATATTTATTATTCCAGATGAGACTGGCTCTGCAGGGAGTTCATCTGTGTGGCAAACATCGATGTACTTTGCTTAAAGGTGGAGCCAGAGGCAGTGGGGAAATGGAGAAATCGCTATAATAACTGTGTCCCACTGGAGGGCTCCCCAGCACTTGCAGTAATCCTGCTCTTCAATAGCTCTCTCAGTTTCAGGGCTGTCTCTTCCCTGCAGTGCAGTGCAGAGCTGCTTCCCTGCAGCAGAAGCAATGGGTTTAGAGATTGGGGGGCGGGGGGTGTGATGCAAGACTCATTCCTACACTGTCCTGTATTTTTAATCAGTGCCCTCAGTATTGCTATCAAGAAAATGATGTGCTAAATACACCTCAGAATTTAACATTAGTCATTGTATTTTGAATTTTGTGTTCATTTCCGAGTGAGCTTGTCTATATATCTTCACTGCTTCTTAAGTGATTGCAGCTTTAGGATGAGAATGACAATTATTTTGGAATTGTTCCCTTTATTGTGCTTCAATTTTTAAGAGATGCCTTCAGTACAATCCAACTGCTTAGAAGTACCCTAAAGGGAAAGTGACTATGTTTGAAGTTGGCTGGCTTTGCTCTTTTTTTGTTGTTTTGCTTTTAAATTAATTTTAAAGTAAAATAAAATAGTTCAATTTAATTAATAAACAGTTATAGCTTTCTGTTGAGATTTCAGGTGTTGAGTCTTGAGGATCCAAGTGCTTTAGAAGGATACTCTAACTAGAAAGCCAGAGTGATTTTATAGGAAAGTGTATGAAGGCAAGTTAGTGGTTTGAGAGTAGCCTTCCATTTCATCTGAAATGAGTTACAAGTGGCAGGACACTTTGGAAAAATAATCAGTAATTATAAATGAACTTTTGTGACTATTGTAACTTTTCAGCTGCTCTTAAAAATGTCAATTATTGGCAATTTAATTTCTTTATAAGTACCTTATTTTCAGACTTGGTTTTTTACTAGCTTATCTTGAAATTTAGCTAATGTAACTAGTTACTTTTGAATTCATGATTATCTTTTTCTTTTGTCAGTTGCATACTGTTTCAAAAGTCTCACATTTTAAGTTGGATGCAAATATTAACTTTTTCAAGACAATCTCTTTACCTGGTGTGGAAAGCTAAGTCATCTTTTTTCTTGTCTTTTAGATGTCAGTAGTCACCTTAGTCCATTCTTACTGACTGTCAGCTGATGAACAAAGACCTAGGGGGCTGTTGAGTCTAAGCAATGATGCTTTCCTACAGAAATCTGGGTATTCAGAAATACCTAAATATATAGGTATTCAAAACTAAGCTTTGAAATGCATCTTTTTAACCATAGTGGCAATTTCTTCTAAAACATTAATGGTGCATCTTACTTCTTACTCCCCAAAGCCACTTTTTGTAGTGTTTTTCTCTCACCAGCCTACTGCGAATATTGAGGTTTATTGGGATTTAGAAAGAGTTACCCTTTTTAAGTTATTAATGCGTTACTTGGGAGTGGTTTCAAAACATAAGGAAAAAAAATCTCCAATTGTTCATCTGTGAGGAAAATTATTATTGGTGAAACTTTGGTATTCAGCCGAGTTCTAAATCAAGGGGAATTTTGTGAGTTTATGTGAATGAATTTTAATTCATCCTTCTTAATGCTCTACTGATATTGTTTACTTTCAATTTGTCTTGACAAAGGAAAATATGCACAGCAAAGTGCAATACAGCTATCAAAATGTTTAATGTTCTTCACTTAAAGAGAGAGCAGCATAGAGAATTTTTCTTAATTATTCTGAGCATGGAAATATTAAGATTATATATTAAATAAAAGGCAATTGTAGCACAATGGCTTGTCTGATGGGTATCATCTGAGGAGGTTGGAACACTTTTTTTGTTTTGTATATCCTATGTACTTTGTAATACCTATTTTATCCTAGTAGTCCACTAGAACTGCAACAGCTCATGTTGACTATTTACAGAGTTGGAAAACAGTACCTGTGTTGTCTTGGAACTCTGCTAATATTCACCTGGAAATAAAAGTACCAGGATTCCTTTCCATTAGTGACATTGTGGTGTCAGTGAAGTGTAACATACAAAACAATAATGAGCAGACTGTACCGTTTGTAGTTTCTATACTGCACATAACATTAGCTCTGTAAATATATTTTAAAAGACCCACCAGCAAACATTTAAAAAGAATTGCAAATTCTTCAGTACTGTAGACACATAAATGAAGGAATACTGATGAGGCAATTATAGTGCCTCTTGCTGCTCTGCCAAAATTATTAGCATGATACATGAGGCCTCCCAGTGTTTGTAGATCTCTACAGTAACTGAAGATTTAAGGTTTAGAACTTGGAGGTGAGCTGAAAAGATGTAAACAACTGTGCAGGTTTCAAATCTGTGGTGCTCTAATACTGCTGTGCTTGTCCAAGAGGATTTGCCACTCTCTATAGAAGCCTTGGAATGGCTTGTCTTTGTGAGTACTGCAGGAACGGACTGTGATCAACATATTCAGGTGAGTGCTTCTTAACGTGCTTATGGACTAAAAGCTTAATTTACAGAGCCTAAATGATTCCATGTATCTCCCCAAGACTTGATGATATCACTTAATTTACAGAGCAAAGTGGAGAGCAAGTCCTCCTGTGTTAGAAGATATCCTTGCTTCATCTTTTGTTTTCTCTAAATGGATGATTTTTTTTGCCTGTTGTCTTTGACAATCTCATGACACCATTCTATAGAAGGACAGCAGGACACCTCTGCTGGGGTCACATGGGCAGTGAACATCACAGTCAGAAACTGAACCTGGCATCCTTGCTTCCAGCCCTGTGTTACATTCCTTTCCTTGCTGGCGAGAGTACCATGCATATACATAAGTAAAGAAATCCTGGTAAACTATTTAAATCCAGTTATCTGTGACTTTTAAGCTTACGTATACTTCTCTGAAATTAAGAATATTTAGAAACGTGTACTATTTTTTAAAAACTGTGTGTGCTTTATATGTATAAATTTATCATTTATTATTTTGAATAAACCTGATTCAAAGTAACACTTGCATATTTTCAGAGAATTGAGTTTCTCTGCAAAAGTGAAAATATAAATTTTATTTGAAATTTTTCTTCAATGGTAATTAAGAATTAAGGAAAACATACATCTGTGTTTATCAGATACTTTATTACTCATTTTTAAAATAAGAGTGTTGATTTAAAAATTTAGAGAATTATTATCCTCAGGTATACCTGGGTGGTGCTTGAATCATGCCTCTTATTTTTGGAGGTGCTTCATGGGTCCTTCTGATTTCATTCATATCAGTTATGATATATGAACCAAAGTGTGACCATATCCAAAGCTTGTGGCTCTTTGGATTTCTATTTACAGCTTAAGACCATTGATTTTACCTAGATTGTTGCTGCTTCAGAGGACATGCAAATAAATAGTTACATGTATTCAAAGTGTACTGAATCCAATCTATGTGTACAGGCAGAGTCTGACCACATGGATGCAGATGTCAAAGTACTCTTGCTCCTACCTTGTAATTCTGGTCTGGGGAGGAACTAAAATAACTGTGATAGATGACTGACCATGTTTCTCTGACTAGATTTCATCTTGTTTCCCAACGTTTTAATGCTTAATAGGTTCTGATACTTAAAAAAATAAAAAAAAAATAAATATTTTGTTCTTAGTAGTGTTTCATTTTATAGGGAGACATGATTACATCTCTATTTATTTTTTGCCATTGTTAAAGCGGAGAGTTGGTCCAGCTGTGAATCTATCAGCTGTAAACAATGCTCTTTGCCTTTGGACAAATTTTAGTCTTTTAATGTTTTCACTCTGCCTGGAGTGAATCACTGTGACCAACAAATCCCTGAAAATAAGAACATATAGTGAAAAAGCTGACAAGACCCTTAACAATAGCAGAGCCATGGGCTTTGGTATAAACAGTATAATAACAGAGTGGATTTGATTGCCATCCTGGAGTGTCATTCTTTTGTTGCATTTCTTTTCCAATTGCCTGCATGACTATTTCACAGAAATACTTCCTGGCATATTCCAAAAGCTATGATTATTCATCTACAGGCTCCTGCTACAGCCCAGCAATAAAATGTACATTGGGATGTTAATTGGTCTTTTTTTAATACAGAGTAAATATAGAAAACCAAAGCTGGCTGTGGGATAAGGTAGTAGTTAAATTAAGATTAAGCAGTTGGTTCTCTGGTTGTGATGTGTTGGGATATTGAGGCTTGGCAGCATGAGGTACTGTAATAGTGCCTAGCTGTGTGCTAAGTAGTCAGTGTGAAGTTTAAAGAAGAGCACAATCCCCTTTCTTGCCCTTGACTCCATGTCTTATTTGAAATGAAAAGACGTTGGACTAGATGTACATGTAACTACTCAGTCTTTGTCCCAAAAACAGGTATCTGAGCTTCTCTATTGTGATAGGTTGAGCTTGACTGGACACCAGGCACCCTCCAAGCCACTGTATCACTCCTCTCCTTAGCAGGACAGGGTCAGAAAATAAGATTGTGACAAACCATGTGGGTTAACATACATAGAGGCAATTTACTGAAGCAAAAGCAAAGGTCATGTTCATGCAAGCAAAGCAAGCAAAAAAACCCAACCAACCAAAAAAAAAAAAAAAAAAAAAAAAAAAAACAAAA
>JAWWEW010000001.1:60939067-60975836 GCA_035583185.1 Anabacerthia variegaticeps
TTGCTACTCAATCAGTGGTGTGCCACACTCAGGCTTGCTTCACATGTTCAGCTCATAGAAACATAGAGACACACAAAACCCCAAAAACCAAACCAAACCAAAAAAGCCCAAACCCACACACACACAAAAGCGCAAAAAAACAAACCCAAAACCAAAAAACCAACCCTCTCCCCCAAATATTTTATTCTCTGCTTCCCATCAGCAAGTAATGTCTGGCTACTTCCCAGAAAGTAGGGCTTCAGCAGGTGTAGTGGTTGCTTCAGAAGACAAACATCCCAGATGTTGAATGAACAAGGAATGTGTCCCGCTGCCCTGCCTTCCTCCTTACACTTAGTTTTTTTATATAGTATGGAATACTTCTTCGGTCAGTTTGTGTATGTCCCCTCCCAAGATCTTGCCCACCCTTACCCTACTGTTGTGAGGGAGGAATGTTGAGAGAGAGCACTGATGCTGAGCCAGCTCTGCCCGGCAGTAGCCAGACACTGGTGTGTTACCAACACCTTTACAGCTACCAGTGCAAAGCACAGCACTGTGAGGGCTGCTGTGAGGAAAATTAACTCCATCTCAGCCAGACACAATACACCTGTACAACACATTGTGCAACCAACACCCATAAGAAGCTTTTAAAAAAGTAAAAAAAGATACAAAAGAAATGGAAGTTGTTTTGCATTTAGCTGTCATCTTCTGGTCTATGAAAAGCCTCTCCTTGTTCCTCTACTTTTTTCCCTCCAATCAAAGGCTCTGAAGAATTTTATTTGGTCTCAGCTGCTTGAGGTTAGGGGAGAATAATTTGAATGTGACTTTTCTTTTTAAACATTTGTGGAAGTTCCACAGCTATTGTCTTTCTCCTAGTTGGAAACACATTAATTAAAGCACTCAGGAGAAGTCCATCCCTATGTAATTACCTCATGTAAGTATGACTATTAAGATCAGAGTCCCTCCAAAAGAGAGTAGATTTCTGTTTTGCCCCAGCCCTAAATAAGGATAGCGACTCTTGAATAAAGATAGAAGGTTTTACTCATGGGTCCCACTTTAGGTATTGTATCCAGCCCAGGAGCCTGGAATAGCTCATAAATAATTTGACTGGTAATCTTGTAGGGTAAACTTCAGATAAATGCTTTTGGTACTTTGTTTTGTGCTACTAATGCAACAAAGCCACAAAAGACAGTCTGAAACCTGTAGTTCTAACGTAGTTCCTAGTTTTTTTTTATGTGACACAGGCTAAATAACTGAGTTTTGTTATCTGGTAATTAATGAGCTCTTCAGTCCTTTGTAGGATGTGTGGAGGAAACAACTCAGATTCCTGGAGATAAGGATGGGAGAGTAGAAAAAGAAGAATATTCCTTGACTGGATTCTCATTAATTCTCTTCCTTTATTTATCCCCTCAAAGTTAGTCTGCTAATCAATTGCAAAGATTAAGATTCCAGACTTGAGGAGATTCAGGTCATACTGAAATGCATTAAATGTAGACTTATTAATAGAATTTCCTCCTTTCAATAACATGCTTTCATACTTCACCTGTCCTTGACTGAGTAAGATACTAAAAAGCCCCATCTGCAGTTGTTGTAAGGTTACAATTCAATAGACAATCCAATTATATGCCTTTCTGAAGCTAGGTCGAGATCATACACGGAATTGTATTGATTACATTTTAAGACCAGCACTGTCATGGCAGCAGAAGGGCAAAACACTGGTCAGTTGCCACAGAGCAGGTGGGTTGCCATGCAATATATTTAAGTGCAGGGAAGTAACTCTAGGCTGTTTCAATGGATATGAAGTTATTTGATATGTGATGCCCCTGAAGGGTAACATCTTAAACATTGCCTAAATTTGGCGCTATGGTTATTTTGTTTGTCCTAGTGTTCTGTCCCAAAGCTGTGCATTTCATTGCAGAGTTCTGATGAATGTTTTGATTTGCTCACCTTGAGAGAGTCCCAAAGACTGAGATGCAAACAAAAATCTCCATCTCTTATGCTAAAGCTGTAGTGAAATTTCAGCATTGAAGCTTTCTGCCTGATGTGAAAGGGCATGGTTTTCTGGGCAGTTCCTAAATTTCAAAATGCCCAGAAATGTATTATTCTTGGTTTTCACACTGGTACCTACCACTTGCCAAAGGAGGACTGGATTAAAGGCACTTAACTTTCTGTTTATGTTCCCTCTTTCAAAATTTTTCAGAACAGAAGCAGGAGAAGGCGGTAATGATGTGACAGCGTTCATAGTTAACCTGAAAATCCCACCTTCATTTGATGGGAATCATATTTGCATCTCCTACAAATTGCCTTCACTATTAGGCAACAGTCCATCCGAACAGACTTTTCCTCTCCTACTGTTGAAAGCTTGCTGATGTGCAGGAAAAAAATCAGGGCTCTTCTAATCTATCTGTCTGTTCCTCTTACTTCAGTCTCCCACCTCAAAATGCAATCTCCTGTTTTTTGGTTTTGTTTTTTTTTTTCTAACCCTTTTTGTCACTCAGTTTTGTGCTCTACCCTCCAAATGACACAGTGCACTTCAGAACATTACATGAGCAGCGCCAAGGAAAGAACTGTGGTTGGAATCAATGATTCTCAAGCTATAATTCTGGGAGTATCAAAGGTCTCTAAAGGCTTTTCTGAACTTATGTGAACAAGATGTCTTAAGAATTGAAAAAGAATAAAAATAGTGACCGAGGGTGCTAGGAAGGAACTCTATGATTTTCTCTGATTAAGTCATCGATAGAATGAAATGTTGACAGATTTGCTGGGTTGAAAGAAAAGCTGTGTTCCCTTATGTCTTTCTTTCTGGAGTTACAGAGCCATAGTGTACGTTGCTGGAAGCTCTCATCTATGGCCTAACAATGAATGCTGCTCCTCCATGGATGTCATCTTCTATCCACAATGTCTGGAAAAGAATAATAAAGCAATTAATACTCTGGGTAAGTTTTCCTAGCTGTCTGTGGAAAAGACAGTGCTATGTACTGCTTTATTGCAAATTCATAGAAAACCATAATATATTAAAACTTCTGTTGTGGTGATGGAAGTGATTTAGGATTTATTTTTTTTAGGGAAATAATTAGAATTTTATTGTTTTAATAGCTGAGGTTTTACTTGCTCACTTTAAAAAAGTTGTCTCATAACTCAGCTACATGGAGTATCTTTTTATAGACTATTTCCATAAGGGAAAAAGAAATGGTAAAGTATATGAAGCACAGAGAGCCTTGTGTGTATACATACAGACACACATATGTAAGTGTGTATGTGCGTGTGTGTGAATACATATATGTACACATGTAAGTGTGTATTTTCTAAATCTCTCTCTCTACATGTATAATTATACACAAACACATATACAAATGTGTATTTTCTCCTTTCATATTATGGTCATTGTCCTGAAAAAAAATATTTTGCAAGTCTTTTAATGGGACAAAGACAAATTTGTTGAAATTGAAGCTGTAAACATTTAAAACAGAAATGAGAACTTATTTACTACTTGAGGAAGAATATTGCTTTCAAAATACTCAAGATACTTGATCTTTATCACTCAAAATAAAGAGATATTTTGACATTTATTGTACATATTAGTAATACAGCATTTGGTAAGCTAATATTTGAGGACTGTATCAGACTGTTGTGATTTAATCTTAAAATTCTTGTACGAAATAACTTTCCTTAATGTTAATTTCTAGTAACTTTTAAAAAATCTAGTTCTCTGTTACTGCTTTATCTACCTATAGCGGATTCTGAAAGATCTTTTGGCATTGTAAACTGTTCAGGATCAAGAGCCTAGGATGTGTTTGATGAATTTCACGTGACAGACTTGAAGAATGGTTTCCTAGGAGGGCTCAGATGATGGAATAAGAAAACTTTATCTCTCCTTCCTCTTTAATATTACGCAGTATGATACATACTCAGAAAGAACAGCTTTTAGGAAAAGATAAAAAAAAAAAAAGAAAACGAGATTGAGCACTAATAATTTCTAATCATGTTGCATCTCTCCCTGTCCTTTCAAAGCTAAATGGCCTCATTTTCCTGAGTACCCAGTGTGAATGGTTCAGGTAGCTCTGGGTGTGGGATCTCCCTATGACTGGTTGCTTTGCAGCATGAAGTTTGGTTATTATCTATCTAATGTATTCCTTCTCATGAGTTAAGGAGAGAGAAAGGCAGAGGCTGTGAAGTTAATCACTACAATCTCCTCTAGAGAAATAGCCTGAGAAGTGGTGGTCACTGCTACATGTCTGAAAACAGAAACAAATCTGTGCACTGAAGAAAGGAAGAGATTAAAGGTTGAACAGGGTTCAAAAAAAATGAGGCTGTTTGCCAAAGAAAGTCCTGATAACAGCAAGGGGGATCCAGATAAAGACCTTTTGTTGCTCTCTGCTGTCGCTGTTAGCTATCTTTCTTAGCTATCACTTGAGGGTAATCACTTAGAGTCTTATAGATTAAAGTAAAAATCTTACATCAAAATCCAACAGTTCTACTGAGAAATGAATTGGAAAGCAGAACTAAGTAGTGAGTTTGCTCAAACCAGAATACAACAGTCTGTACTGCCTGCAGATTCAGACTAGCCTAATGCTTTTAGGCAAATGAAGTTCTATTTGGAAATGCCAACTTTTCTTTCTGGGTGAAAATCTTGTTGTCCATTCCACCATTTGGGTGTAAAGAAGTAGCTCCAGGTAAAACAACCTATTGCACTTCTGCTTCAGTTCAATTACACATGATGTTCACAAGAGGATACTTAATGATTATTCCATATTTCCAAGATATTTTCTACAAAAACGTGGGAAGATTATGGTCTGCTGCAGTTTATCTGCCAATTTCTATGTGGCTAATGCAAACATTCAATCCTCATGATTGTATGGTGAAGCATCTGTAGTTAGACTTCAGTGGGGAAATTGTCTAACTCTTTGCATTAGATATTTAAATACATTCTTTGGGGACACTATCTCATCTATGTCATGATGGATTGGTAACATTAATATAATTATTTGTGTGTAGGCAAATCCAAACCCATTTTTTAAACTTGCTGTTACTAGTTATTGTATTATGCTAGGCCTCAGGTTTCTTAAAAAAAGTAATTGAATATATGTCACCTAAATAAGGGGAAGTTATGTAAGGCTTAGGAAAAGTTATCCTTCACTTTATAATTGTGTGTTACTGTCCACGTGGCTAATAGGACCCATCATGGGATGCAGGTAGAAGAGCATTTTGCTATTTGTGTAAAACTTATTATGGGCTGTTTCAAGGGAATTGTGGCAATTAGTGAGCCTTACACATGGATTGGGGCAGTACATAGAAAAAGGGCTTAAAGGACCTTGTTGAATGTATTGAATTTGCTCATCAGAACACTTGTCTGACTGAGTCTTGTGATAATTATCACAGTTTGCCATATCTTCTTATGAAACCCTATTTTTACTGTCTGTGTGTGTGAACTCTCCATCCAGCCTGTGTGTGTCAACATAAATTATTTTAAAACTGGACTAGCCAGAGAGTAGAAGAGATCTTAGTACCACCAGCTGCAGTGGAACCATGAACATCCAGGGGCCTGCAGGTCTGTGAGCCCACAGCTGGGGAGACCAGAGGATCGGGCACCAGCTCCTGGATAGACTGAGTATCTAGGGCAGCTGCTGAAGGGATCGATACTGCACCTGCACATATAACAGATGTGCATATTTAAAACTCCATATATGGTATTATGTACACCTATGGTGTTACGTTCTACTAACAGGCTTCAGCCTTGATCAGCTGAAGAGGATGAACAGGGCTCAGGCTGTCTGTTTGTGTGAGTGCTGTGTGTTTTCCATCTGTGTTGTTCTGTGTGATGTGTGTGAATATGGATATGTATGCTATGTAAGATGCATTTGGGCTTACTGGGAATGACTGCTCAACCTTACTGCTGGCTGGAGATGGGGATATAGTGTGCAGCAAGCTTGCATCTATCAGGCTATGTGGTTTGGCAGCTTCTAGATAATTCCAGTTTGAGCAAGCGAGACTCTTTTTTAATTAAGAAAAGAAAAACCTTATGTGCAAGGATCTATTACTGCCAAGCAGGTTTAAACTTTTTGCTTGTAGAGGGTTGTTTGTTCACATATCCACTAACATTTCGCTATAATCCTTCTAGACTTTTCTTAAAATTGCCTCACAAGCTATTTTCATAGAATAAGGAGACTGAAATGAGATGACAAGCAGAAGAATCACAAGTCATAAAACATAAAGAATAGGGGGACTCACTTATTAAGCTGCCTTTTTTTTTTTTTAACAGCAGAACAAGAAAAACTTGTGTTTCTTTATGTGTGATATTATAACAATAACCACTTTGCTATTAAAAATTATTACTGCAGTTGGAGAAATGACTAGCTGGGATTCATTTTTGGGAGGGTGTGGGGATGGGGTGGGAGGCTGCACACTATGTGTTTCCTGGGGCTAGAGGCAGCATATATTCCCATGAAATAGAAAATAAAGTTAAACTGCTTTTCCTTTTGAAATGTAGTTATACTTCTCTTCTTCTACTTCCACCCAGACACTGATATTACCAGAAAAAGAGAGAAGGTATCTGATCCAAGGACTGCTGGAGACAATGCCTCTTGTAGGCTTCATAGGCAGATTGATTTGGCCTTTGTAGAGATGTAGAAAAACTTGCTGTATTCACAATAGATGGACAGAGGATTCTGTTAGCTCTGTCTTTTTATTTAGTGTGGTGCTGTAGGAATTCATTGCAGGTCATGTGAATTCATATAATTTTAAAGGTCTTCCAAATCTTATCTGCAATGATTCTACACAGTGCTTGCTAGATGATCAAACCAAGTGATCTAGTTTATTAAGCAAATACATATGAACCAGGAAAAATGAGATGTTAAAGAAAGCTTTGCCAGGTGCAGAGGTATGGAGCCAAATGAGAACAGTCTCAGTTTGGCCTGCAGTTCCTGATCCTGTTCTTTTTTCAGCACTGCCATTCCCAGCTCTCTCAAATGTCCTGCCTTGGTCCCTTCCAGAATGCTATTGTTACATTCCACGTGTTTTCCTTTAGGATGATTCCTTTGGGCTACCCATAGGAATATGCTTTTTCCCTATTGCACAATCATGGGTCTGAAGACAACATGCTTTCCAAATTAAATCTCCCTGTGTAGGAACTGTTACATTGCATGGAAAGTCAAAACCATATTTTCCCACTTTCTCATTCCTATGGCACACTGGTTCTCACCACTTCAAAAGGCAGAAGTGTTTATAATGGTTCATGTGAATGAACTGCTCCATAGTTTCAGTAGTGTCAGGTGCTGGGCCAACACAGCTCACCTCTTTCTGAATTTGGTTAGCCTGGCAAATACAATACTGTGCTCTGGGCTTCACAGTCTGTGTGCTTAACTGCCTCTCCTGAGGGAGTTTCCTCTTCCTTCAGCCTGGCATTTTTCTAGTCCCAACTTTCTAACCTAGCATTTTCCTGCCCAACTAAATTATTAACTAAGAAGTCATGGTATCCTTTAATTAGGCTCGCAGTTTCTATTATTCTACCAGCCTCACCAGACTTTTAAATACTTTTATTTTGTTAACAGTGGTCTATTCTTTTCCCTCTACTGTCTTCTCTAGGTTTCTTACTTTTACAGTCAAGTCAGATGGTTTCCTTGATCATTACAGTATTCTGCACTGAGGGGAAACTGGCTGCCTCTGATACTAGACGTGGACAAGGTTCTTTGTTCCTAATTTTGTTTTCACCATAAAACATCCTGTCTTGGCCTCCAGCAGCCCCTAAGTGGAAAGTGTTAAGGATTCCATGTAATGGATGGCAATTGTAAAGTCTATTTGTGCTTAGAACCTCTGATAAAGCTTTCTCAGTGCTGATAGGGTATTTTACGGTTTTAAACATTAAAATTGAAATCACAGCACATAGAAAATTTTGTCTAGAATTGTTCAATTTGTTGAAGTAAAAAAAAAATTTAAATCCCATGTTTTTATAATAGGAAGTGTTGCAAACCTGAGTCTTCTGTGCTGTTATAGTCTTGTGGAAGCTGTAATTCCATGTCTGTTTAAGTCTCAGTTGAATTCAAAATTCTTTAACTAATGATCTAAGTTCTCTGAGGGGCAGGTAACTCTTACTCAATTAAATTGGCAAAAGGAGACAAACGAAAAAAAACCCAAACGAAAACAAAACCCAAAACCAAACTACTGACAGTTACCACAAAGAATATCTGTCTTTGAGGGGGAGAGAGAAGGTGCTAATTTGAGACACACGCTTAGAGTGATCATTTAGGTAATGATATTAAACTATGGCTAATGTAAGTGATTATAGCTATTTAGTTATGATACATTTCAGCATAGTTAGACTCAGCCATGAGACATACATGGTGTCTTGCCCACAGAGAGGGAATACACTCAGACACAGTGTTGTCTGTATCTTGTGTGAGCCACTTCATCCAAGTCTGCTCAGTCTCTAGTGCTATTCACACAGCTGGGAAGCTCGTGGAATGACAAGTGATTGAAATATGAAAAGGAGGCTACATACCTTGCCTTCTAACCAATGAAGGCTTGTCTTGGGAATACTTTTTCTAATGTTATGTTTGATGGCATTTAAAATTCCTAAACACTGCTCTGCTTTTTATTCTCTCCTCCAAATTATTATGCCACTGTGTAATACTGCCCCTTATCAGAATATTTTTTCTAATAATCATTCAATGTTTTAATTTTCAGTAACATAATTATATTGCAGTTTTTTCTTATTATAGCTACTATTTTTCTTATCTGACTAAACCAGAGAGGATTATTTTCTCCTTATTTCTGTGACATGATACCTCAATCAGAATTGCATTACTTTTTTTTGTTTTCCTGTCATATTAGGTAGTAATCTAATTTATTCCCAATTAAAAGGTTCAGGTCTCTTTTGGGATCAGTGTATTTCAGAGTCTTCTTACCCAGAGGCTAATAGCTAAATTATTTTTCCCAGTTGTATCAAACTAATCCTACAGAAAGTCTTACATAACTCCTTGGTTTTATTCTTTGTGAATATTCTTATTGAAGCAGATAGACTACTCAGAGTGCCTAAGAACATATTTGTTATACCAGACTTTTATTAAAATGAATCTTGATTGAAAGTAAAAATTATGTCATAATATCAAATTTAGATCTCTTAACCATTTGATGACCAGGTGTTTATAGTTTGTCTTAGTTAAATATTGTATCAATATTTTCTGAATAAAACCAAAATTAATTGTTTAATATGTATTGCTTTAGTCTAAGAATATTTTATGTCTCTCAAAACATTTTTACTTTTCTGAAATAAGAATACAAATTTGCAGTTCTAACAAAAATTTTTTTTCTTTTTTTTTTTTTTTTTAGGAAGTTCAAATAATTTTTTCCCTCTTCATGCATTATTCAAAATAACCAGATGCTTTGGGTATTCTGGTTGCCTGTGGAAGGAAACTAACATGTCTAGTTTAGGTTTATAATTTAAACTGATATATCTAGGTCTCTCATAGTTGTTGTAGTTTATTGCTTTCTGTCTGATTAAACACATAATACTGAATTATATTTATAACTCTCTGGTTTTGGTTTCTCTAATATTCTAGACTACTTTGTTGAGTTATGTTGTCTTCTATGTTTCTAAGAACTGCCATTTCCCAGCAGCTTTGAAAAGTTTAGTATTTTGGCCCCATTTCCTTTTTAACTCTTTCTTGCTAAATCCTTTTGATATGCACTGGCTTAACCACAGGTAATGGACTCAAAGCGGGATTTAATATCTGTGGCCCGTGTTACACAACAGAATCAATTGTTATGGCAATGGTACCTTTCTTCTCTAAATCCCAGAGTTTAGGTAAAACTTTGATTTATAAGGAAATGTGTCTGCTTAAACCCTGATTCAACCAATCATCCTTGTTTTGCAAATCTCTAAAACACATATGCATAGTAGAATGCTTGCTGAAGAGCAGATGAAAGGATTTACTTATGTTTTGTTGCGCTACTTTGTAAAAAAGGTTAGAATATCTGAAGATTAACAGATGAAGGAATCCCTTGGGAATTTTGATGGTTCTTTGGAATATCTGACCAGATCAAGAACATGACTTAACCAGAAATCGAACAAGTTAGAATCCAGAGATTTGTATCTCCACTCAGATTAGAAAAAATCATCATAAGAGGTACAGACTAAAACTATTTCTGCTGATCTGTTTCCTGGATTTTGCTTTCTAGCTACTCTGTGCCTATGGAATGAAACAAATGCTTCCTCTTCTATTCTCTTTGGGCTGCCTCATTCCCGCCCCCCCCCCCCCCCCCCCATGATGTTGTCCTGTCAGTTTTGAACCTACCTAAATTTTTGGCATTGGTGACCTCCAGTAGCAGTGAATTCTATTGTAAGGGGTCAAACAGAGGAGATAAAGGAAAGTTTATTCATTGTGACACCTCCAGTTTAAACAACTCTTCTCTTTCTTGACAGACCTCATGGTTTCCTCTCAATGGGGTTAGTACCTCATCTTTTGGTATGATTTTAACATTCAGTTTTATGGATATAATCTTTCTTATAAACACATAAACACCCTCACACATCACTTCCTCATGGTCTATTCACACAAAGCTTGCCAAGCTTTGGTGGCCAGCATTCAATTTCAATCAGTTCTGTCTGTCCAAATCTTTTCATATCAAATTGCAAGCCTCGGTCTGTCAGCTGCTGGACGAATTCTCCTGGGCAGCTGTAAGAGAAATGAGCCAGCTGCTGACCATGACCTGTTTGACACCAGGTTATTTCACTGCGATTCAAAGCCAATTGCTTCCTTCCCAGTGCAAAACTGTCACTGTGAGCGGAGAGACTGAAAGTGGAATTTGCCTTTTATTATCTTAAAAATAAGCAACGTCTTGGTGTTTTAGGCCAGACTGGCTTGGATTGGGCTGCCCAATTTTAGACACTTAAACTGGCCTTTGCCTGATCAACAGAGTAAATTAAGCTCCTCAAAGGAAATCTAGACCTCTTCCTTTTAGACCCCTTTTCCAAATTATTCTGTAGAAACTTGCCTTTTCCTTCTGACAATAAAGGATGTGTGAGGAAACTGGACAATTAACTTGAACATTAAAATCCATTGAGTAAATTTCAGTATAAATAAGTGTGGGCAAAGGATAACATGAGATGTTGAACATGACAGTGAATTGGAAGCTTTCAAATGCATTAATAATTATCTGATCTAGATTGCCAGTTATGGGATGTGAGTCTACTAGTAGATTAATGACTAAAGCTGGCTTTTAGCTTCTTCTGTAGTAATTCATGACTTCATGTCTGAAGGCCTTCATCTGGTTCTGTTATGCAGTCCAAAAGGGGATCTGTCTTGTTACCAAACCTTTGAAATATTTTAATCATGTATAACTTTGTTCTCTGCTCCCAGCAAAACATCGTGTGCTCTTCTTTACTGCACTTGTAGGATAAAAAATTCTTTGAAAGCAGAGCCCTACTTGTTTGCTGCTGTCGTACTTTGATATTCTAATCTCAATTCTGCTTCCTTTATCCTTTTAATAATTCATTACAGTGTAATTTATAGGTGGTAGGAAAAAGGTGAGATCATAGCACAATGCCAATTTAGAAAGTTAAAGTTTAATTACTATCCATTCACTGTACATTAAGTCTATTGAAAGAGCAGTACACTGGATTGATTGTTCTCTATCAGCCTGTGTAGGAGAAAAAGTTTAGGCAAGTACAGTTGAGACTTTTTCTGACTTTCAACATCATACCACAAATTAGCTGTACTGTGTGATTCTGCAGATGGTATATGTGCTATTTTTATTATCTCATTTTTTTACTCTTTAGCTTTAATTTTCTAATTGCCCTTCATAATCAATGGGCAATTGGTCTGAAACAAAGCCCACTCAATCCCACAGAGAAACTTTTTAAGTGGGTTATATTTTTACTGGGATGAGCTGATCAAAGGCATTTAGGAATAAAACTTTTAAATGAGGTGCATGCCTCAAATCAAGAAGGCAATAATTCTGCAACTGCCTGGTGATGCTGGCAGGAGAAGACAGGCAACTTATTTCTTTGGTAATTATGTCTTTTCTCTAAATAGTTAAAAAGTTGATACTTTTCATCTATGAGTGTCCCACTGAAAAAGCTCTCATGGCAAGAAAGAGTATAGTTGGAAAATAGACAAAAATTGCCTTGTAATTTTGTGATATAAAAAAATGTAGTGCATCAAAAATATGACTCAAAAGCTACCAGCTGCAAGGCATACACTATGTCAGTTTCTGTAGCAGGTTATGCAAACCATTATCTTTGTGTTTCCAAGCCCTTTGCACTTTCTACTTATTGCTGTGCTACTGCTATATGGCATTTCTGGTCACTGCTATGACCAACTGGAAAGCTGCCCAGTGGAAAAGAACCTGGAGGTGTTGGTTGACAGCTGGGTGAATGTGAGCCAGCAGTGTGCCCAGGTGGCCAAGGAGGCTGGTGGCATCCTGGCTTTTATCAGGAATGGTGTGGGCAGGAGGATTAGGATGGTGATTTTCCCTCAGTCCTTGTCACTGGTGAGGCTGTGACCTGAATCCTGTGTTCAGCTCAGCTCACTGCCAGGACACTGAAGTGCTGGAGGAAATCCAGAGAAGAGCAAATGAAGCCGGTGAAGGATCTGGAGCACAAGTCTTACAATGAGCAGCTCAGGGAGCGGGGTTGTTTAGTCTGGAGAAAAGGAGGTTCATGGGAGACCACACTTCAGGCACCCCTACTCTGCTGCATTAGCTCTACGCTTGAGGAACTGTTACGCCTCAGCTAAGACTACCATGAGGAATCAATGTCAGAACATTATCTTCTCTAAGCATGAAGTTTCTTTTTTGTCTTTGAACATTAAGTTTCTGCTAGAGATGCGTTTCTTGTCTCTTGTCTTGCACATACTTCATGTAGAGATTAGAACGGATCCTTCCAATTTCAATGACAAACTAAACACCAGACATCTTGCCAAGAAACTGCAGGAAGAACTTGTGCTGGTTTAAAGGTAAACCAGCAGGAGAAATGAACCTGACTCAAGAGAGATTACAAGTCAGAAGTATAATTTACTAAAAAGATTACAACAAATACAATGATACAGAGAAAAAAATGGGTTTAATCCACAAAAACTAGAGGTATAACCCAGCAGCCTGGGGCACAAACAGAATGGTGTTCGTTAGTCACTGTGCTGAACACCATGTGGTCCCCCTGAGTGCAAAGTAAAAGGAAAGGAAAACCTTTTGATGAAGATGATGGTCCCAGTCTGGTCTAGAGTGGCAGTCGCAGTCCTGTTGAGGTTCTGGTCCTACTCTGGATCCAACGAGTGGTAACAAAGTCCCAAACCCCCAAGATTATATATGCTTAGGTTCAGGTGGGAATACCCAGTACCTCCCCCAGGGCAGGGAGTTTCACAAGGGGTGATTTAACTCTGTGAGTCATGGGATATTTTTGGAATCTCTGATGGTCCATTAGCAGACATGGCCCCTCAGGCTGGGTGTGAAGGTGCTAATGCCTCCCCTATCTCAGTGTTCTTAACACCCAGCTTGTAGCATGAAGTGTTCTGGGCAGCTGCTGCAAATGACCCATTATTAATGGTTCATCAGAAGTGACATAGAGGTTGTAGAATACACAGTTTTTGTTACACCCGCACAGTGATAAACTGGTCCCAGCCACTGTAACTAACACAGAACTGTATCTTTCTTCTTTAAAGTTTTGTTTTTCATAAAGTTAAGTACCATCTCCTTAAACTGCTATATATCCAGCATCTGAGTGAGAACATACTGCAGCTGGCAATCTGAAAAAGGTCACTTAGCTGAAACATTTGTTGATAGGTGTTTGGGGATTTTTTTGTGATACTGAATACTCAATATATAACAAACAAGATGCCACCTTATCATATGAAACTGCCAGAAGTGAAAGTGAATACAGAAATAAGAAACAGAGATGTAGTAAGTGTATCATCTCTTTGACAAATAATAAATTAATTCGTAAGATCTTTTATAGAATACTTGATGTGTATCTTCTATATTCTTTTCAGGACAATTCAAGAAATCTCATTCCTTCAAAGCAACATCTATAATTCTCCCTTAACTGAAGGATATTTAGAGTAGGCTAAATTGTTATCTGAAAAGAGAAAACAGGAAGAAAAGGTAAAGTGGAAAGGAAAAGAAAAAAAAAAAGAAATCTTACAGCAGTGCAAGCAACTTAGAAGCCTTTGGCTTTCTATCAATGAGGAGTAATTAAACTTGCACCAAGGAATTAACATACTGATGTGGCACACTGTGCAACCGAATCCTAAAGTATATATTAATAGTACAGAGAAAAACATCGTGTTATAATTCCCAGTGATCTGCACAATTAAGGCAACAACATTTTTGCATTTTCTCCTGCTCTGGCAGAGAGTGCTGCATCAGTTACTTCATTAGTATGCATTGTTGTATGAACCAATTCCCTTGTGTAGCTGTAGATTGTTACTGACAGCCACAGGAGTTCTAGGAAATTATACAAGTATGGGTCACAGAATGATTTTTAATTAAATGTGGCAAATAACAAGAAAGCTACAGTTTCTTTTGATATATTTATATTATAGTAATATCATTCTGTAGATAATGCAATGACAATTCAAATTTCAAAATATTTTGTCTAGTACTTCAGATTTTCAATCTGCTGAAATATCAATATGTGTGTATCTATATAGTTTTATCTGAATTTTCATTGTTAGAGGTTCATTCTCCTACAAACCAAAAGCCTTTGATTTCACAGTATTTGTGACATTCCTATGGGAACATTCTTGAGAACTGCATGTCCTGTGCATGCCTGAATTTATTTATTCTGCTTCTAACATCATCCTTCATGAGTTAGTCTTTTGAGTCATTCCTGTGACAGTTGTTTCTGAGAATTTGTTAACAAATATGAGTCATCTAGAAAAGAAGAAAAATCCACAGGGCATGTAAAATACACAAAGAGAGTAACCATCCTTACATGCATATTTTAGCATTTTACACTGTCATGATGTGCTGAATGTTACTTTTTTTCAAGCATTTCAGAATGTTGTCTAATCTAAGCCATGGTGAAGTTTACATTGTAAACTTCTGTTCTCAGGACTTTTGTTCAGGTATGCATAAATAAGTATACGTATATATACATAATTATGCATATATATAAATATATGTACCTGTGTATTTTAAGTGAAGGGAAAAGATTTTAAAGGACTGCCTTATTCCTATTCAAATTTACTATGAAACTTTCCTTCTATCATGTTTCAGCAGGAGGAGCTGTAGGATCTTGGAATGACTTCTCTAAAATTTAAAATGAACCACATACTTTCAAAGGCTAAGGTATAAACATACCTCTGACATTTCTGCTTTCATGCCATTGATTTTCCAGATAGAAATTGATTATGTAAATGAAGTATTTCAGTTTATTAGTTCATATAATTATTTTTTCTTTTAATTACTCCTTGAAGCATTTAAAGGAACATTTTATGAATTGACAGTGAAAAATGTACCTTCATCATCCTTAATTTTCTGTACAGTCAGCATTGCTGAAACACAGTAATGCACCACTTCGTATGATTGATTTTTCACATGTAAATGTGTCCTACTGTGGTCATACATCTACACTCTATGATAGATAAAAACAATGTCAAGAATTCCACTACAGTGTATCCTGTAAATTCATATCTGTCAATCTGTCAACTGAAACTTGAAACATGACTGAATGTGCTCCGTGGTGTGGATCTGTAAAGCACATTAGCAATAGTTTACAATCAGTACTTGCAGCAGTCTCAGTCACTACAGTGTGTGTTATGAATGTGTATTGAGAATAATATTTTATGCTCAGCTAATTTTTCACATAGTGGTTGACATGTTCCCCACTCCCAAACACTTTTCAAAAGCTGCTGCCTTTTGTTTCTTTGACACAATATGGAATGCAAAATGCCACGACCTATGTTCACAAAATGTTGCGGGTTTGATTTAGGGTCTCAAAAGCTAAACACTGTCTGTATTGCCTAGAGGTTTTGTGATAAGAATACCAAGCCTTTAGCTGGAAATAGTCACCTTAATTTATTACCATCTGAAGGCTGCATGGTAGTCTATGGAAATTGAGTAGGTGGTTTCAGTCCTATTCCCAGAAGACAGATATTCATATCATAAAGCTTCCTCAAACCTTGTTACTGGGCACCTTTGATGAAGTTCTTGCATGTACCGTGGAGAAAAGTGATATTCTGTGAGCAGTACTGAAAGTGAACGACTTCAACACTCTCCTTGGTGTGGTCTCACCAAAATAGATTTGAGGCCACATCCAAGAAAAGCACGGGAAACATTAATTCCCCTGTACTTATCTGATCCCCTTCAGGGGTGCGAAGGTATTTTAATTCCTGCAGCTGACAATCCACACATTCGAGTACATCCATTCTGATTAAAATAAAAAGGAGATGCTGACAACCTGCTCATGTGCTTGGATGCTCATTGTCCATGGTTCTCAATCCCTTGCTCTTTTGTGGACTCCCTTGGCCACCTTTGTCCAGGTCAAATCTGCTTTGGGGAAGGCAGGGAGACAGACTAGCCTTGAGCAGAATACATATGATCTTTCTATTGCACACAGCTGTATGACCAGGAACCAAACATTACTGGTAAAAAACAAACAGCTACTGACACTTCTATGACACTCCTCTAAATGCAACTTTCCTGTTTCTCTGTAATCTTTTAGAGACGTTGCAGCTGCTTTGGCATGGGTATGATGTTCTGTGTTCTTAGAACAGAAGTTCTAAGATCCCTCAGTCTTCTTAGTGCCAATAAATATGATCATCAATCAAACCAAGAGGATGAAACTAGAATAGCAACTTTGGAGACTTCACCATCACTCCAACCACGCACTTCAGTTTATTCCAGAGCTAGGAGTAGGCTTGACTTCTCTGCCCAGTGCTAATGCATCTTGATACCTTGTTCTAACTCTGAAATTTTCACTGTTCTGCTTGGCTAATTTTAGTTTTTCAGATTCCAGCCTCCTGTCATTCTATTATTTCTGAGCTCTATTATCCCATTGTTCACCCCACCCCTAGGCACTGTAGGATTTTTCTGGTGGGCTCAACCCAAAAGTCCTACTTGTCTTGCCTGTAGCAGACATTTGTCTGCATTGTCCTCATAATTTCTTGGCAGGTGACAGCTGTTATTAATAAGGGAGTTTTTCTCTTGTGCTATTTTAAGCTTCAGATAATCATAGAACAACACAATCATGGAAACGTTTAGGTTTGAGGGGACCTTAAAGATCATCTAATTCCAACCCTCCTGCCAAGGGCAGGGACACCTTCCACTGGACCAGGTTGCTCAAAGCCACACTTCACCTGGTCTTGAAGACTTACAGGGATGGTGCATCCTCAACTTCTCCGGGCAACAGGCACCAGTGCCTCACTGCCCTCACAGTAAAGAATTTCTTCTTAATTTCTAATCTAAATCTGTGTTCTTTCAGTTTAATGCCATTCCCACTTGTCCTATCACTACATGCCCTTGTAAAAAGACCCTCCCCAGCTCTCCTGCAGGCTTGCTCTAGGTACTGGAAGCTGCTATAAGGTCTCCTCAAAATCTTCTCGTATCCAGGCTGAACAACTCTGGCTTTCTCATCCTGTCTTCATAAGAGAGGTGCTCCAGTCATCCAGTTATCTTCATGGCCCTCTCCTTGGACTTGATCTAACAGGTCCATGTCGTTCTTATGTTGGTGGGCTCAGAGTTCAGATTTCTTGCATCTTCATGCTCTATTGTATAGTTCCTACTTTAGATCTATAAATTAGACATTCCTTTCATGTCACTCAAAGGGCCAGACATACTTGTCATATCTTGAGGACACTTAACACACATTTTTTTCCTTGCAAATATTAGACAGTCTCATTTGGGAAAGAAAAAAGTAGTCATCAGTCTTTCCTATAACAGCCTATTGAATACCTCACTCATCCCAGAAATGTGAGATCTGACTTTTGTTGCTATGGCTGTCTGAAGAGCCTCCTCACTGGGACAGTTTTTCCTGAAGGTTTTGTACTCACTTGCAAGGAGACACTGCCCCTCTTTTGCTTGATTGGTCTGATTATGCAAAATTGCATCCTCCATTATTCTCTTTATGGATTTCTCTGACCTGCAGGACTCCATCTTAATGCTCTTTGGTTTATAGTAAAGGTAATTATGCAATATTTGCAAGACTGTCATTCAAAATGCAGTTTTCTTTGAAATAGGCTGGTAACAGTGAAAAGACTGGTTCTTGGTGAGATAGGTGCTATATCACTTACTGTGTTCAGGTTTGAAACTGAGCCCACAGGACTGATTGGTTTTGTTATATGGATTTTCCCCAAAACTATTGCCAAAGAACATGTTTTATTGACTACCAAAGTGTAAGATTTTAGTTTGGTGAATCGTCTTCTGAATAAGAAATACGTTTGAAAATTGAGTAACAATGTCCAAAAGCTATTTGGTGCCCCATGATTGCTGTGAAATATGTGATATATGGCCATAACCAGTGAAATTTATGTAATATTTGTGAACTGTCTTTGACTACTATTTAATTCAAAGTTATAATACTGATTTTAAAACCTCAAACATACTCTCTTATTTTAAACCAGCTTCAGGTCCTTCCTTCAGACCTTAAAAAGAACCCCAACAACTAATAAGATACACAAAGAAAGAAAAATAGCATCTGGAGGGGTCACCAGATGGTGGTTGTGGTGTCTCTGGTTTTGTATATAATTTATGACTTTTCACTGGCCTGAAGATGAGAAGTGCCTTAGGAAGTCTGTGTGGGAATGAGTTGATTACTCTCTATGTAACTTACTAATTACAAGAAAAAAATGTAGTCATGTCCTGCTTCTGCAGATCTGTCTGAGATCCAGTAATTAAGTAAATACTTATATAAATTTCACTAGGATATTGAATCAAGTTAGACCTCACTGGAAAAATGTCTTTAAACACGTGGTATGCTAGCAGATTCTTCCTGTGACACTGGAACTTGGTTGTTTACCCTTCTCTTACTTTTCTAACTGTGATGAGCTATCATCTGTCATGTTGTCCTTGGTGAGTTTCTACTCAGTGTTCCTTAGCTTGTAATGAAAATGAATGTATAGCTAACCTGACAGTTACCTATCAGACTCTAATACTTTCTTTTTTGGTTTACATAACTTTATTGATATTGGCCTTGGGTCTTTTTGATTTATCTAAGTCTGCCTTAGCAGACAGATTGACCATTTGAACACATTCACTCTGAAAATGACCTCATCACTTGGGAAATCTTGAGGTGAAATCAGTGCTGTAAATGGCATGGTGGGGGGAATGGTGAAAAGAGCTCTGAAAATCACATGAAAAATGGTAATGACTACATAAACATGGTCATGCAGCCTTGAAAAGTACAATATGCTAAAGAAGTTAGAATTAATGTGTTTTCAACAGGACAGCTTTAGGTATATAAGGAGACTTACTAAATTTAGTAAGGTAAAGAAGAAAAAGACATGCTTAGGCTTGCGGGAACTTTTGTTGGGTTAGTCAAAATGTTAATGAAAGTGTTTACTGCTTTGCGGTTGGTAAGGATCATGTACCTTCTTCTATGTTTTTGGAATGTAATTGTATCCCCTCATTTAATAGAATCAGAGAATGATTGGGTCAAAGGGACCTCTGGATGTCATCTGATTTAACCCCTCTGCTCAAGAAGGACCACCCAGCACCAGTAGTCCAGGGTCATGTCCAGACAGCTGTTGAAGATCTCTAATGATGGGGACTCCATGACTGACCTGGCAATCCTTTTGAGTGCCTGCCTGTTACCTTCACTCAGTTTACTATCTGAAATAGCACAATCTGCTTTTTTTTGCTGCCTTTTTTTTTTTTTTTTGGCCTGCTTACTGCACCACAGTCTGGTTAAGCTGTTTGTACAGGACTTTTTTAAATCTTTGCAAAATCTAACAGTAGTTAGGACATGTCTATGAATAAATGACTTGCAATGAAACAGAGAAATCATAGGCGAGATGATACATATGGAGACATCAGCCGAATAAAGATTGAATGTGCAATGTTTAATATTTGAGGTACTTCTGTGGAATGTGTCATCTGACTCTTATTTGACTATTTCTAAACCACTAGCTCCTTTCTTTGACTAATTAGGAACACACCCTTTTCAATTCTCTTTTGTTTTTCTTTTTTCTATTTCCATTCATCATTGGCTACTGCAGTTTTTAGCTTTTTTTTAGGTAAATTCTGTTGTCTCTCCAACAAAGAGAGCAGTATCAAAGACCTATTTGTCAATTGTGTTGCCACATTTTCAATTGAGTAACATCTCTGCAGGGTTTTCTTAACACTCTGTGCTGGTGAACATCAATGAATGTATCTTTAGGTCCTTAGCTTTTAATTAACACCGCATTTCAAACTGTTCTGCCTTTCTTACAGGTGAATTGCATTGTGCCTTGCTGAGTTGGTCATTAAGAGGTTCCGGATTATTAAACACTTCTTGTTTCTCATGTTATGATATGTTGGATTTTGTGGCTGGGAGAGCAAAGACAGATGGCTTTAACTTAGTTTAAAACCTAACATTCTTAACCTTACAGAAGTTACCACACATTATTCAGAATGTTATGTTGTCTGGTTATATCAGTTCCCTGTCAATCATTTTTATTATCTCAGAAGTCCATCTGATTTTTGTCTGACATTGTAGGTTATGTACTTTTAAAACAGTATATTAATCCAGTACATTAATGTAGGAGAACAAAATTTCACCAAATGGAAAAGAAACAACAAGACTTCTTGATGAGACCTGGTGTTGAGGAAAACTTCAATCAAGAACTTTTTCCCACAGAAGAGAGTTTATTATCAGGTATCAGGTTGTTACGGGTTCCCTGGTTTATGAGTTTATAGTTGTAAAGTTAAAGACCCTTGTTGAGATATTGTTCAAAATGGCGTTTCTTCTTCTCCCTCATGTTGTCCCTGCTCCCTGATTGGCTAGATTTAGCTGTAGTGGAGTCTTCTCTAATATGATTATCTCCACACTCCTTTTCCTTTCATGGTTGTAGCCCTCCCCTGTTCCTCCTTTTATGTTATGCTCCTCCCAAGTTCTGCCCCTCTTCAAGAATGTTCCATGCTGTGCTGCATATAAGCCGGCACCATCTTAATAAATGTGCCATTCCAGTACTACCACCAACTCAGAGTGAGCTTCTCCTTCCTGTCCCCAAAAGGGTTTAGTCACACTTTTATTAACAGCTCAGGTTAAACTTGAACTGTATTGTGGTTTTCTAGTGCAGTGTTGATTCATAAGCAGTCTTATGGACTCTTTAAACCCTATCCTCAACCTATATCCATGACATGACTTTTCTTTTTTGAATTTTAAATAGCAGAAAATAATCCCTCCTGTAAAACATATGTAAGAAAAAAAAAAAAAGGAATCAATTTTTTTTTTTACAAATGCTTCATAAATGGAGTCAGGGTCTACCTTCCTTCCTGACAACAGCAGACCTATGCAAGCATCACTGTCAGCACTGTTGTGCTGTGTTAGCAATAGTTATGACTCTCTACCACAGTGCAGGTAACCTCCTAAAGGTAAAATTACACAGATTACTAAGAGAAAATCATTTTTCTTTGGAAAATTTGCTTCATATTTGCCTGGAATCTAGATGCCAAAAGAGATTAAATGGTTTATATACCTTGTGGAAGGTACAAATATACCTTTTCTGTATGACTCTGAACTGCATGTTTGGTTAGTGAGCCACCAATTTTATTATTCTTTTATCAAATACCTCTCTGGAAGTTGCTTCTATCACTCTTTCCCTCAACTATTATTTTGAACTGGAAAAAATGGAAAGAAAAATGTTAAGAAAATGAAGACTGAAGAAATTCTTATTTGGTAGGATGTCCACAGACATGTTATTCCTGTCCTTCCATATAGTTATCTTCAGTCACTGAAAATACTGTGCAGTTATCACAATGGTGATTGAACTTGGCAATGCCAAATTTTAATGATGTCAAAGATATATTCGAAGTGTAAGAAATGTGAGTTAATGAGTTGTATAATAGGATGATACATTTGAATTTGCTACAAGATGCTGGAAAAGCAGAAATATCCTTTCTGACTCAATCCGATATGTAGTTAGGTGGGGTTTATTAGCAGGGGTAGAAGACGAGTTGGCATGTTACTGTGTAGTAAAGGGAGATATGAAAGAGAGAAGAAGGTTCCTGTTAGAAAAAAAAAAAGAGTGCCTATGCTCAGGAAAAAGCTTACATGAAGATTTATTTTGCAGTCATTTAAGTTAGCCATAAGACAAACCACAGGAACTCTGGGAAGTTTCTGGTAGTTTCTATGTTAGAAAGAGAGTTAAAGCAATATTTTTAGCTTATATTTTAGCTTAAAGCATATATATATTTTTATATTTTTATATTTTTATTTTATATATTTTTAGCTTAAAGCATATAAAACCTATCAAACACAATCAACATGGAATGGAGGAGTGCCTGTGGACTAGTATTTGAAGATGCACTTGCACAGAAATTTGCAGAATACATTCTCAGTCCAATGCAAAGATGAGAAGGGCAAACAGCCCTGCCCCTCACTGTAGAGATTTTCTTCATGTTATGATTTTTTTTTTTTTTAAAATTTACTTTAATTCAATACATGGCCAAAGTCTTTACAATATTCTCTTGGACACTGAAAAAAAGAAGATATTTATTGAAATTTTTCTGCCTTTAATAAATACATGGATGATCTATTCTTTCTGTAGTCATTCTCATTAACACACAGAGAAACAAAATCCAGTATGGTGAGTACAGTACTAAAACACATTATAACATTAGGGTGATCCTATAGAATGAGCAGATGGGGTCATCTCCATGCTAAAAGGCTAACACCACCTTAGGATCCCACTAATTAAAAGTTGTCTTTCTGTAGGGATGTATCTGCAGAACTATCCTGCTTCCAGGGACACTTGGCTCAAAGTGGGTAAAATCAGTGGAAAATGTTAACTGAATCAGAAAAAATGTCAGATTTATCATGGAAGTTTCAGCTTTGACTAGCTTTGTACTCAAGTATCATGTGTCCCAAAGGATTTCACAGAATTTTTCAGCCATCTATAGCTTGCATAACTGCCAGCTGCTGCAGAAATCAAAGGTTGGAACAGAAGGACAGTATGTCGATGTGCCATCCTAGACCACGTGTCCTAAAATCTCCATTGATCCATTGGTATAGGTTTGTAATTTGCAGCACATGTACCAGTTAAGGATCGGTTGAGCACTTTAACTTATAAAAATCTGTATCAACCTTGCTCAGACCCAACATTCCTAAATTTTAGGGGAAAAAAGTACTTTCATGTAATTTCTATATGATTTCATATATAATAAGCAAAAAAAGTCATCCTTTTTTTTTTTCTCTTTATTTTAAGTGTTATGACATGAGTCAATATCTAAACCAGAAATTGTTTCAACAAAATATGTAATTGAGTTATAGCATTCTCTGGAATAGTTTTTTTTAAATTTCTCTTAAAAATGGAAGCTGTCAGAAACTTTTGGTATTTTTTACAATACTGTAAATGCCTAAAATGTGCTTTTTATGAAGAGTTCTTTTGTGCAATACAGCCTAGTTAATTTACCAAGGTCAAAGATTTATATAAACCATTCCTTTCAAAGTGAAGAAAACTTACTTGTCCCACTCAACAGAGTGTTTCCACAGACAATGGACAGGAAATCTGCAGCAATGAACAACTCTTCATGGTTCAATGGGTTTTTTCAAGTAGAGAAAAGTTGACACTAATGTAAGTATTGATGAAGTTTATGAAATATATTTTGAACTGCTTTTGCACTATTGTAATTTGGTCTTCTGGCACATCATGCTGCAGATTTGGTATATCCAAATGTAATTGAGGCAAGGTCTGAGAAATATAGATATTGAAGGAGTCAAGAAGATTTCTACAAGTGGTTCTTCAAAGGTGAGCAGGTCTACCTGAGAAAAAAGGATGTTCCTGATTTTATGGTTTTATGGTGAAGTATTTTGGAAAAGCACAGTTTAAATCATTGTACTGTATTTAGCAAATGACTATGTGCTAGTAAGTTATATGCACGTTGAGGTAGAGGCAAGTTTGCAGAAACATTATTTAAATGCAGGCCACACAATCAAGGCTGTTTTGAGATGATCTTGCAGGAAGGCAGGTGTTTGCATGGAGATGGTTTTTGTTTGATTAATTGGTGCACCTAGAAGGAGAGATTCTTTGAAGTTCTTCACCCAGTGACCTATTTTTACATTCTGAATAAAACATGTTACCTCTCCATATGAATCTCACCTAGTTCATCACAATGCCAACAGCTTTAAGCCAAGGAAATATCCATAAAGGGCTGCATTAGAAACACAACTTATGAGTGTTGACTTTTCTTTTTCCTTTCAACAGACACAGTATTAGAATAGTATTGAGGTAAATCAGTTCTTTGAGTGTATTCACAAGTTCAGGGGATCTGCTATATGAGACAACTTTTACATTTGCTTACTCAACTATCGGTATTTTTTCATCACCATTTCCTTAAAAAAAAACCCCAAAACTGAAAAAGAAGCACTGTTAAGCTTTTTCTGTGTTTGCTACTGACTGTGTGTGGAGTTTTTCTCATGGTATGATGGCATTTCCTCCAGGAAAGCAAGTGTTGTTCACTATCCTTCACTGGTGAAGCGTGTAACTCATTCTGTTATTTCCTGTTACCTTGATAGCTGAGGGGAAGGTCTTGATTAAATTTAGATTAGTCAGTGCATTTGTTACTGTCACTGTGCTCATTGCTGTCTTACCAGGAAAGAATTCTGATGTATTTAGATATCCAGGGGCAAAGACTCAACAGATTATATACTGACTTTAACGAATGAGTAATAATCAGTTTCAATCTAATATATGATGGACAGCTCTCTTGCTATAAATACAAAGTGTCCCCCTGTGCCATCAGTTAGTCTGCTGGATATATTAGGATTGAACATGTAATAATTACAAGCCATTCCTTCTACTGTAGGCGCTATTTCCCTGTGCATGTCTTGGAAAGTTGTAGCTGTATGGAATTGTTCAGCTATTTTCACATGGAAGAATTTGAGGGAGGAAGAGGAGATGAGGAGGGACTCAGATTTTTCAGGAATGAAAGTGTTCTGTAAAACAAGTCACTACTTAAAAAACCTTCTAAACAAAAAAATTAAATCTTCTCTCCTGATCAAATTTCACAAGAGAAAATAAAAGCACTTTAAATGGCACATTTAAATTCTGTAATAAAATGGGAAGAAATCAGATCAGATCCTTCCATGAAAAGTGTGTTGTAATCAGCTGTTTACATAAAAGTTGGGAATGAAGCAGCCCTGCTTGGTAAGTCATGTCACATTGTTCTGTAAAGAAACCATAGCTCTGAAAAGAAATTTGTTTTGAAGGATACATACTTTAACATTAGAATTGATCAGATTTTGCATCATATATGAGAATTGTTATCTTGTTTTTTTTAAATCTTGTACTCTGCTAATGTTTCCTTTATTTTCCCCTACAAGGTCTTTGTCTCAGCCCTCAGTACATTTTTGAATGTTGAACAAGATGATAAGCTACCAGTGTTCTTCGACAGAAAAACAGGAACCATGGAGTAACACATCAATCAAATATGTCAATTATACATGTATTTTCCTAGTGATTTTTCATCCTTGCTTATAATTGGGAAAGAGAAGAAAATAGTTCATTTGTCCCTTCATCCTGCTGCAACATGGAGCTTCACAGAAATTTGACAGAAGTGGAGCTGGAAGGCTTTTGTTGACAGCTACTGGCAACTTCTCAGTGAGGAAAATAATAAAAATTTTTAAACATTTTCTTTAATTATCAAAGCTCTTTGTTGACTAGATTCAACACCTAGTTTACAGAGATTTTCCATGGCAACATCTCTGAGAAATGCTCTGGCTTTCTCACTTCAAACCTAAACACTTTAGCCTCCAGGGCCTGGTGTCTCCCTTCTCCTGTTTCTGGGAGATGGATTTCACTTGCCTCCTTATGTTTTCTGTTCCCTTTGCAGGTCTCTGTTGCCTTATATCTAGTTGCTATTCCCTTTATGCCTGTGGTCAGTCAAAGGACTCCTTTCCTTAATTACAGTGACTTAGGAGTTGCAGACTTGTATGACTGTCCCACAGTGCATCTAATCCAGGAAAGTTCCTGATCTGAGGAGTGTGGGTGCACCAAGTTACCAACAATGGAAGAAGAATAATTTAGAAAGAAGTTGCGACCAAAGAATTGGGAAGAGTTGAGCTGTGCACCCACCTTGGAAACTCACATGAACAGCCAAGAACAGAAGCCCATCGACGCCCAAGTTATCATAGTTATAAGAAGTCAATATAGTTATAAAGAATTTATTGTATTAGTATTATGTTATAACAGTACGGTTCAATTTTTTTAATGTTCAATGTATCCTGGTTCCTCATTGGTCAGTTGTACCCCAGTTGCCCATTGGCTGATGTTTGGTACATTGCACCTTTTCCTTTTGTGGTGGTCCCCTCCTACCTCTTTCCTTATGTAGTCTTCATCCATTCCCCTTTTCCTTATATGTTTATACTCCACCCCTGTTCCTTCCTGTTTCTACAACCTTCCCCTCAGACCCTATATAAGTGCACCTCACCCCTGAATAAACGCCATTCTTGCTTTGCCCCTATAAGAGTGTGCTGGCTCCTGTTTTCCCTGATAAAGGATCGCAACAGAGAAGGTTAGACACAAAGATGATAGGTGTGTTATGAGTACATAAGCTAGAGAGCTGGAAAGATCTAAGCTGGCTGGATGCAATGCAAAAGACAGGAAAAAAAAAAAAAAAAGAAAAAGGGATGGCAGCTGTAGTGGAAGGCTATACTGCCAGAGCACACTCTTATCTGACAAGCCATTTCCTTTCTGAGTGTAAATTGGCTTCATATCTGTATGCTTTTTGATTCGAGTCAACCTCAAACCTACACCTGTATCATTTGTATTTAGGCAATACATTGAAGAAATAAAATATTACGCACTTCTAATACATAAAGTTATTTATAGGTCATCTGATCATGGGGCTGTTAGGTCTTTGTTATGTTAAAGTTATAGGAAGGAATTCAGAAAAAAGTCTAGAATAAGATTTTAGACCAATTTAGATGCAAAAGTTATTGCTTTTGTTTGGTTTTCGATTAAAATGTTTGGGTGCTTTTTGTGGGAATGAGCTTTGTGTAAAAGTATCAGACTTTTACTCAGAAATTGATTTTTTTTCCCTCAGGAGCTGAAAACATTAAAACCTATTACTCATATGCACTGACATTCAGCATTAATTTTATGTACAGCTGTATTGTTTTCTTTAGGGAAAAACTAACATCTATTAGTTGACCAATGATACACAGTCAGCACAAGGTGTATGGCTGCTGATTAAATAACAAGCACATTAGGATTTTTGTTTTCATGGGTGCTGGCAGCAGCTGCTGCTCTCTGACAGTCAGTTAAGGGCAGTTTGCTTGCTGCATTGGTGGACCCACACTGCTCAGTGTGTACTTCTAGGCAACAGCCCAGAATGTTTTGAAAATTTTGAAGAATCATTTTCTTCCTCCATGGCTGAAAATCAACAGTATGTTGTGGTTTTTTATTTTTTTCCCCAGACTTGATATTAAAATCTAGATTGCACATTTATCCCAGATCAGCTAGGCATCTTTGTTAGAAGTGAGGTTGGCTGGAATGTTTAGAGCTTCTATTTCATGTACTTCAGGTACTGGAAATGAAGAAGGGCTAAAGATAATTTCTGAGCCTCTGTTGTGACAGTGTATCTGCACTGTGTCATTGGGTTTGACACCTGCATGGGCCAAGGAAACTCTTGAGCATAGGTTAAGACATCTTGTTTTCCAGCAAGGCTGCGAGTTCAGCCAGAGCCTTGCACTGCTCTGCCTTACCACCTTTCAGGTCTGGGACGGCTTTCCTAGGAGCCTGGAACTCCTGTTGGCACATAATTCATGTTGACATGTAGACCTTATAGAGGATTTCCCTCTCACCACTGGAAAGCTGGCTATGAAACATGACATGAACTCCTTTTTCCCCTTGACTAAGCCCATCTATATTCAAATGCTTCATGGCAGTTTGCATTGCTATCCCAGTGGCAGCCTGACCTCACCAAGACATCAATTGAGCTTAAAGATCTCTTGTGCTATTAAGCCTTTATATGAGATTGAAAAGCTATTAAACTTCAAAACACTCATTGTATACTTAGCCAAAGAATGTAACTGGCTCTCACACATGGATTTTTTTTTTTTTTTTTTTGTTGTTGTTGTTGCTTTTCATTCTTTAAATCTTTATGTAATGGTTAAAAGCAGGAACTAGAATGGTTGGTACAATTTCAAAAATTTATGCAAATTCTGAATAATTGGTTTGCACAAATCTTTGTTTTATGCTTATAAATGCTCATATGCAGTTGTAAGCCTTTGGAGACAAGGCTCTACCTGATGTAGTGTAAGTGATTCTTCTAAAGCTTAGAAAGAGAATAGCTGTCAGAGACTTAAAATTAGTGCCATTCCAATGGGCCATTTTACACCAGAGATTGGTGTTTGGTCCAGATTTATACGAATTAAGTGAAATATCATATATGCACATCTCCATGGCAGGTCTGGGCTCTTTTTTGGTGTACCAGAAGACCTGTTTAGATGAGGTCTACTAGCTTCCTCTCCCCATTTAAAAGACATAATTTTCTTAAAATGGACTCTCTGCAGTGAATGAATTTACTTCTGATGCACCATTTTTTAAATAGGGACCTATTCTTTTACAGGAGGCATATTTATGCCATCAAACATTAGTATTTTAATGTTTACACCTATCTTTTGTGTATTTCATTGCTTCTGTTGGTGAAGAGGAATGATGAACTATACATCTCTCATAATATGTATTGATCTTCTTGGAGGCGATTTAAACGCATATTGATACTCTCTTCTGGACTCCATATAAGATAAAATGCTGTATCTTCTCTCCACTTGCAATTCTTATTGTGGCACGAAGTCCTATAACAATTATTTTCATTTTTTTGAGCAATAATTCAAGAATATCTATTTATTGTAACAGTTAATCAATTAATAGAAAATTACTGCACTGATTTAGGTTGTTTTTCTGATGTTAACCACATTGTTATTGTCTAAGTTCCTTTTGTCCTTTATAGTGTTCCTACAGCTTCTTATCTGGTTTTCAACTGTAGAACTCAGTGAGTTTCTTTGGCACTGTTAGTCCAATGAAGAGACCAGAACAAATTGTACATAAAAATTTACTTTTCTGTGACTGGAGTATTGATTATGGTGGATTAACTATGCTTTAGATTTTGAATGTAACTATGAGCTTTTATCATTCTGTTTCAAATGCCTAACCTTTAATTACTCCCTAGTTTTCTTTGCTGTTTATTTGGAAATCATGCCTGGATGTCTGCATTTATCACTGCATTATGTAAATAGTATAAATACCCACAATAGCAAAGGAGCCCTGACCTTCAGCTCTGCCCCAGCAGCTCCATGGATACTTAGTTTCTTTCACTGTTCTGTGTAGGATATTGTTCACTTGGATAGGTTTTCACTGTTTTAGAATCTTTTTTAACATAATTGATTAAAGCGCCTCTATAAATTGAATTTCCCATGTGGACTTTCTAAAGCCTCTGGAACTTGATAAGCTTTTGTAACAGAAGAAGAAATGTTTCATGTGGTTTGATATCCTCCTTGCATAAAGAAGCATTTCATCAGCCACCGTCTGCTCTGCTAAGCTCTGCTGGCACGGTGACACCTGAATCCCATAGTCTAACTCTAACTAGTTTTTTTTGTCCTTGCCTCAGGGTAAGAGATTCAAGAAAGTTGTTTTGTTGTTCAGCAAAGAACATACTGCTGAGCCAATGCATTAAAATAACATAAAAGTCCCTCTCTTCTTGGAGAGAACTTTGCATAAACTCCAAAGGGTGTGCCACTCTCTGTGGGGCTCTTTAGAAACAGTTGTTTAAAAAAACTTGGAATAACTAGAAAACCATCAAGAATCTAAGCTGGTATAAAAAAAATTAGGGGGGGACAAACAAGTATTAAACACATCTCAAATGAAATTAAAAGTAAAACTCAGAAACAAAAATAAACTCAGCCTTCAAGGGCAAAAAAGCTGCACTCTTCTGGGGTTTGGTTTTTCCAGCAACAGTGACAAGCAACAGGTTAGAATGAAAGCAAATGTGCATAGAATTAGAGCATTTTCCACTATTGTCACTTTAAAACATGCCCATTTCTGTGTCTGATCTACAGCCATGAAGTGGAAGGTATGCATATTTAAAGGAGCAGGAAGGAACTGTAATTAGGCTCTTGCAAGGTCTGTGAACATGATGTTTTTATCTCCCCAGGAGTCCGATTTTCTTAAACATTCTCAACTGCTATAGCAAAACTCAACAAAAGAAAAGTCTCCCCTCTCCTTTCGTTAAAATCTGAGACAAATGAGAAAAAGAAATGGAAAAGTTACAGGTGCAGTTATATGTTTCTTTTATTTCATGAATGTAAGGCACTTACACTTGATGTTTCTCTAAAGTCAGGCTTGCAATTCAAAGACTAAGAAACAGTGGCAGAGCTGTGTGATGTGTAAGTGTCATTGGTGGATTGGCTGAGAGCCAAAGACATTTTGACCTGTATCAGAAGAAAAACCATAGCTCAATACAGAATGATAAGAGTTCAAAATTTTTGAAAACTTTCTTACTGTTCTTCCACATCTTATGCACTAAGTAGACCTGAATCAGTTCAATACATGATTGGCAGTCACATGGCTACATGTAGGTTATCACTGCTCTTCAAGAAGTACAGCTCTCTCAGCTAATATTAGCTGGCATGACAGCATCACCTTAGAGCACATTTCAGTTCTGGGAGTGTCATAAATGGAGCCATCCATCTATGGAGGATGAGGGAGTGCTGGTTGACAGATGGTTGAACATGAGCCGGCTATGTGCCCAGGTGGCCAAGAAGGCCAATGGTGTCCTGGCTTCTATGAGAAATAGTGTGGCCAGCAGGACTAGGGGCTGTGATCATCTTATCCCCTGTACTGTGAGGCATCCCCCCACCCTGTGCAACATTAGTGAGGCCGTACCTTGAATTCTGTGTTCAGTTCTTGGCCCCTTAATTCCAGAAATACATTGAGATGCTGAAGCATGTTCAGAGAAGGGCAATGACAGTGGTGAAGAATCTGGAGCAAAAGTCCTGTGAGGAGCAGCTGTGGGAGCTGGGGTTGTTTAGCTTGGAGATAAAGAGGCTCAAGGGAGATCATATAACTATATACAATGGGCTTGGTCTCTTTTTCCAAGGATAATTTTTCACTGTAAGTGTGGCAAGGCACTGGAACAGGTTGCCCAGAGAAGTTGTGGATGCCCCATTCCTGGAAGAGCCCAAGGCCAGGTATCGTGAGGTTTCATCAATCTGGTCTAGGGCAAGATGTCCCAGCCCATTAGTGGGGATTTAGAACTGGATGATATTTGAGGCCCCTTCCAACCCAAACCGTTGTGTGTTTCTATGATTATATGACAAGAGGAAACGCCCTCAAGTTGTGCAAGAGGAGGTTTAGTTCAGGTATTAGAAAAAATTTCTTCATCAAAAGGGTAATCAAATATTGAAACAGGCTGCCCAGTGAAGTGGTTGAGTCACAGCTTCTCGCAGTATTAAAAATGTCTAGACATGGCACTTAGGGACATGGACATATTCTGTGATTCTATATGTATGATCAGATTTCTTGCATACCTCTGATGGCAAGAAAGCTTGCAGTGAGTTTTTATTGCTGATATTTTTCCATCTGCAATCATGAATGGCACTTGGGTTTATTGTCAAGTAAAAGGAAGTAGTATTCCAATGGTGTATTGTGGAAAAGGATAACAAAAGATATACAAGCACTGTTCTGTTCAATTCATTGAAGGATTGCCAAAAGCTTGGAGAGAGCACTTGTTTAAGCTTTCAGCAGAGAGTTTTAAAACGTTTGCCTGCTTTAAAAAAGGTGTCTGCATCTCTGCAAGTGAGGAAATGGGAAAGATCCAGATGAAATATTCTGCCAAGTGTTTCTCTCACCCACTTTGAGAGGGTACACCTAAAGCTGGTGGCTAAGTTGATTCAAAAGCTTCATCATGTCAGCTTGAGTCTTCATCCAGCTCCATAGTCTTTGCTGCAAGGATTTCTTGTAGCATTGAGAAGTAGCCAAGCATGTTTTCTTAGGGCAATTGGCTTAAAAGCATTGATTCAATTCCATTTGTATATTTTTCCAAAAAGACTTCAGGGCATAACTTCAACTCATTTAGGCAACCCATCTTTCACTGACCCTGAAAAACTGCACAAAACACAACCCAGAATGAAAGCAAAAGATGAGAAAAAATAAACACTTGGTGCACAACATTTTTGTGAACATAATGAACATAAACTAAGAGAAAAATGCACACGAGCCAAGAGAAAAACAACATCAGCAATGTTCATGGAGTGTCTAGATACAGTGCAAGATGCAAGGAACGTTTTCTGCCTTGCCATCCAACCAGTATGACACTGTATAATGACATTCATTCTCCTGCTGTCGCCATCACTCAGCAACAGTGTGTTGCTTCATTGCTTCAGTCACTGTGTTACTTGTCCTGTGAGGTAAGTCATCTTTCATGCAAGAAAGTGATTTCATATGCTGTGGTTTTATATTTGTGGGTTTTATATTGCTTTATATAGCCTTCACTTTGTTTTTGTAAAACTAAGTTATCTCACCTTTAAATTCACATGGTTATTCTATTCTGATGGATGGCAGTGACAAAAGAACAGCTACTTAACAAAACTTTATCTCACAGCATGTGACTTAACTTTTACCAAAACTCTACTTCCATGTACTTTTCCATGGTGAGATACATTCCAAGTTGTGAATCAGGACAGTGCTCTCATATCTCCTGCCAGCTGATCAGCTGAATACCTTCTGATACCTATTAATTTTACTCCATAGAAAGTACTAGTTTTAAAATTATTATCCGGGTTTCTTTTTTTTTTTTTTCCCCAGAGAGTGCAAGAATAATCCTGTATAAACCTGGCAGCTTGAAGCCTGAGGAGAAATGTTGATCTTTCCCTGATCTCCACTGACATAGAAGCCTGTAAGGGCTTTCAAGTTCTGCTCGAGAGACAGGCCAGAATGGTCTGTTCTGAACAGCACATTGAAACAGGTTGATTTATGGTTCTTGAAACATATGGAAGCATTTTTGTCAAAGCCCATTAGTTTAAAAGTTGGAGAAAATTTGAGGTTTCTAATTATGCTGGAGAAACACAATGCAGTCAACTGCTGCCCTTTTATAGTGGTAGAAACAGGTACCTTAACTTGATGGCACAGCTTTGCGGTCCATATGCCAGAAATTTTATGCAAGGAAAGCTTGGTAATTTTTTTTCTGAAGGGAAAGGTTTGCCCAAGAGTTGAGCAAACCTCGCTGCTGTCCTGCTGTTAAGAAACAAAACATTGTGAAGGTGGTCATGTAGTTTGGTTTATTAGGACTGGGCAACACACAGAGCTGGTGGGGAAACTGGTCATGAGGAGGAGTAACACAGAAAACAGGTGATATCAGAAGCCAGCAGCAAGCCTAGACAGTGAGGGATTTCCTTGCTAATCACACACACAGCTGATGTGTGGCAAACACAGGTGAGTTACTCAGCCTGGTCAGTGGGGAAGAACAGTCAGTACAACACATAATTGAACTGAGCAGACCTGAGCAGGACCTCTTAACCCAATAACATGAATCATAATACATAATTTCTAATGTCATTAACACATTTTTATTTGGGCTCATGAGAATCTGAAATTCAGCAACAGCTCATTACTAGAGCAGTTGCACACAGCTAAAGGAGAAGGGCTTTTGAGAGAATTCCCTCTGCATTCAGAAGGGCATTTTGCTTTTCAAAGAAAACGCACATTTTTCCAAAGGTGACATCAGTACGCTTTCTTTTTTCCCCATCCATTAAAATCTATTTATTTAAATATTGTGTTTGTTTGTTTTAGCTTATTTTTCGTGAAACCTAAGATACTGTTTACTGGGTGGCCAATATAGTTACTGTTCCTGGCTTTTTGTGCAGGGACTAGGGCACTAGTTCTGGAAAACCTGAAAAATCATTCTGTCAGTAAGTGTCTTGGCAGAAAAAGCTGTACTTTTAAGACGTATTTACTTTGTAAAAAAAGAAAAATTATAGTAGTATGGGGTTTGTCTAACCTAGTGGGCAATAATACTTTCTTGAGTCTTATCTATGGTTTGAAATGAAAATGACTGATAGTTTCCAGCCAGTAGGTGGCAAATTCAGTTATTGCAAGTAAGTAGCTCACAACATGCACATGAAGCTTCAATATTAGAATTTTGATGGCTAAGTCGCACTTCACTGTGAGGAGGTGAAAAAAAAAAATGTTGCATTACAAGGTATTTTCTTGCAAATGTCTCTGACAAGTGTTTATGCATCCCCAGGAGTTTTCACTTATACTTTCAAAACTGCTGATACAAAATATAATCAACATTTCTAGGGAAAAAAGAATGAAAGAAAAAATTTGATATTTTCTTTCTAAAATAGAAAAAAAATATGGTCAGTAGTTGAAATACATATGTTTATTTTAGCTGATGTTTTATTAAATCTGTTTGCTGCAATTTTAATGGGCGTTGATGCTTTATTATTGAATAGAAATGATGTTTCAAAATTATTCTCTTCAAAGAATAGTTGTTACGTAAAGCAGTTTGCCAAAGCTGTATGGAGGAAGGAAGTTCAAGTTTGCTGGAATAAATATTGTCTGCTGATTACATTCAGAGGTAACCATTTTCTAGTCATTCCTGTTTTAGAAATGTGGGGTTTTCCCCTTTCTTTTCATATATAAGTGGTCATCAAAATCAGTTCACTTTTCTTTACAATTTTTCTCCTTGCATTGTATACCACCAATTTAATCACCAACAATGTCTTGCATTAAAATAAAAAATTACTGTATTTTCACTGGAAGGTGATACTTTGGGTTTTGGTTGTTTTTTTATTACTAAACTTTCTAGGAAATAAAGCTCATTCTTTTAAAGCTACTAAGATTTTTACTTTCTTACCAAGGTTACCTCTCCAGAAACAACAGCTTTCAACTAGCTAAAATTTTGAGCTGTTCTTCAACACTTTCATGTTTTACAAGTTATCACTGAGTACTTGAGTGCCACGTACATGGCATATCATTTCATGAGGATGAGTAAACTTCTCCCTTCAATTCCAATTCTTCATTGTATTTCTGTGGAAAACCACTTTAGGTGCAACTGACTGGCTTCAGGGGGAGTTTGAGTTAAGTAGGATGCTGGCTTTGGGATTTAGATATTTTGATGATGTAAAGGTGAGAATAATTGAAGTAAGCAAGTCAGTAGTCACCAGTCATTCTCTAGACATTTTGAGCTTCAGACTAGTGTGCATAGATAAGGCTGTTAAGTATTTTCTTTAAAATCCCACAGAAGATACTACAGCAGGCACATGTAGGAAGAACTGAACTGTAGATAGTAACCTCTGTGAAAGAAATAGTTCCATTATCTTAAAAAATGAATTTCAGAGGCAGAAAGATAAAGGCGTTTTCCCTTGTTATTTTAAATCCTCTAAGCTTCAGGATCAAAAATGGGAGATAGAAGTCTCTATGGTATGAATGGAAAAAATAGGAAGTTCAACAACTGCAGAATTTTTTGATGCACACCAAGTTTCTTGACATTATCTGTCATTGCAGCAAATTTTTTCAGCTACAGTACTGTGTGTCTTCCATAATTGGAAGTCTTGACTGACTTGTTCATGAATGTGATGAGTTTGGGGAAAAAAAATCTCTAAGTGGAAAAAAGGTGAAGTTTTTTATTTTAAGTTAAAAAGGATGTGACAGAAACAGGTAGAAAGTGATTTATAGCTGCTGACATGTGGAACTGTTAGTCCTGCCTTTACTTGGTACATCTTTTTGCCTCTGATGTTAACCCTATGTCTATCAGTAGTTTTAATCTGTTCTCCTAACATAAAAGCCAGAATCCAAAGTAACATCATACCACCAAAAAATGTGATTTATCATAGCACAGAGATCTCTAGAAGAATGACAGACCAGTGAAAGGCTGTCATTCTGCGGCACACTGAGAAAGAATCTTTTAAAAGTCAGAGGAATTGCAAGGGTCACTTCTGCAAAATCAGTGTTACACACTGAAAGCTGCAGAAGCTTCAATTGCTTGCCAAAACCTCTCAGTTGCAAAATACAAAATTACAGGTGGAAACTGGCACTGTCAGATGTAAACCATTAAGATGCATTTAGGTGCATGTTTCTATAAAGATATATATATGTTTGCAAATTGGGCCTTAAATGCATAACACTGAAAAAGTCATTATTTAAAAACATACTTTTGAAAAATGTTGAGTGAGTCTTAAACAGGTCTGACTCCTTTGTATTAAGGAGACTTCAGAGTAGATAGATGCACCTGTCTATATGATTCCTATTCAATTATATTCCACAGAAAAAATGCTTATCTCTCTCTTCCACACAAAACCTTAACCAATCCTTTTAAAATCAGACAGCAATAATCAGCAAATTTTGGTATGGATGGCTTATTTTTCAGCTATTTTTAATTTTAAATGAATTTAGTGATATGAAAGTTTTAAGAAGCTCATCGGCCATGTTCTCCTTACATTGATAGAGCAATGAAATATTGGGTGTGTGAAGGCTTTGTTGCTTTTTTGTTACACCCCTGCGCTGGTTTAAAGGTAAACCGGCAGGAGAAATGGACCCACCACAAGAGAGATTATAAGTCAGAGTTACAGTTTAATGAGAGATATCACAATAAATACACTGACACAAAGAGAAAACTGCTTTCAACTCACCAAAACCCAGCAGTATAACCCAGTGTCCCAGGG
>JAWWEW010000001.1:60975936-61010811 GCA_035583185.1 Anabacerthia variegaticeps
TAACGACTCCCTGGGCAGCTGCTGTGAATGGTCCATTGTTCTTGGGAAATGAATAGAGGGGGTAGAATACATAGCTTGTATCACCCCCCCCACAGTGATAACTGGTCCCACCTGATGAACTAGGACAACACCCCCCCCCTCCCCCCCCGGAAATAGTTCTCTTATATGAATGTAAAATAAATATACCTTGTGACTACCCATGCTCTGCAGACATAGGTGACAAAGGTACAACAATGATATGATCACTGAGGTTTAAAGCTGTTTGTAAGTCACAAATTCATTTTCATAAGGTTTTTTCTCTAGCACATGGGCAGAGGTGTCTGTTCTGCCTATCACAGAGATGAGTCATAGTTTGAATATACCTGTCTCTTTTTTGGTGTAGCCTTTTTTTCTTAGGAATATTTTCTCTAGGCAGTCCAGGCACTGTTCTCAATTTACTATTGCCTCAAGTAACTTAAACATCGCTAGGATAGACTAGCCTTGCCTTCTAGGTTCCTGTCACCACTATTTGGAAATGGCCTTTCTGTCTCTCACAGCTGTGGGAATTCTGTGTTCATGGGAGGTGGCAGGATGTAGACATTCAAGATCATCCCTGAAGCTTCCATCCAAGAGTAGGGGTCCTGATTTAATAAAAGTAATAGAGCAGTAACAGACAGCACATTGCATGCCAAATCATATGACCATAGAAACATTTAGGTTGGAAAGGAACTTTAAGGTCATCATGTACAGCAGTTAACCTAAGACTGCCACTAAACCACGTCCCTAAGTGCCACATCTACACATCTTTTCGATACCTCCATGGACAATGACTTCCCTGGGCAGCCTTTTCCAATGCTTTACAACCCTTTTCCTAATATCAACCTAACCCTTCTCTGGTGCACCTTGAGGCCATTTCCTCTTCTCCTATTGCTTTTTACTTGGGAGAAAAGACGAACCCTCACATTGTTACATCCTCCTTTCAGGTAGTTGTAGAGAATGATAAGGTCTCCTCTGAGCCTCCTTTTCTCCAGGCTAAACAACCCCGGCTCAGTCAGCCACTCCTCATATGGCTTACTCTCTAGACCCTTCTACAGCTTTGTTGTCCTTCTCTGGACATGCTTCAACACCTCAGTATCTTTTGTGTAGTGAGAGGCCCAAAACTGGATACTGGATTTGAGGTGTGACCTTACCAGTGCCGAGTACAGAGGGACAATCACTGCCCCAGTCCTGTTCACCACACTATTTCTGACACAAGCCAGGATGTCGTTGGCCTTCTTGGCCACCTGGGCACACTGTTGGCTCATGGTCAACTCGCTGTTGACCAGCACACTCAGGTCCTTTTTTACCAGGGTGGTTTCCAGCCTCTTTTTGCCTAGCCTGTAGCACTGCATAGGGTTGTGACTCAAGTGCAGGACATGGCACTTGACCTCGTTGAACCTCATACAATTGGCCTCAGCTAGATCAATCCAGCCTCTCCAGATCAGTCCTGTTGCAGACCATCAGCAAAGATTTTAAATGGAACCGGCCCCAGCACTGATCTCTGGGGAACACCGCCTGTGATTGGCCAGCAATTGGATTGAACTGCATTCATCACCACACTTTTTACTCAGCCATCCAACCATTTTTTTTTGTTTTGTTGTTGCCTAGCAAAGTGTGTATCCACCCAGACCAAGGGCAACCAATCTCTCCAGGATAATGCTGCAGGAAATGGTGTTAAAGACTTTACTAAGTCTAGGTAGACATATTCATAACTTTCCTTGGCACCTAGGTCAGACTGACAGGCCTGGATCCAATTCCCTGGGTCCTCCTTCTGACCCTTCTTGTAGATGGCATCATGTTTGCTAACCTCCAGTCAACTGAGATCTCTTCAGTTAGCCACAACTACTGATAAATAGAGGGAAGTGTCTTGGTTAACACTTCCACCAGCTCCTCAGTGCCATAGGGTGGATCCCATCTAGCCCATAGACTTGTGTGTGTCTAAGTGGTATAGAAGGTCACTGAACACTTCCCTTTGGATTATGGGGGCTTGATTCTTCTCTCTGTCCTTGTCTTCAAGCTCAGGGTGTTGGGTACCCCAAGAACAACTGGTCTTGCTATTAAAACCTGAGGCAAAATAGGCATTAAGTACCTCAGCCTTTTCTTCACTCTTTTTCGCTATGTTTCCCTCCGCATGCAATAGAAGATGGAGATCTTTCTCAGCCCTCCATTTGTTGTTAATGTATTTAGAGAAACAATTTTTATTGTCATTAGCAGATTAAGTTCTAGTTGGGCTTTGGACCTTCTAATTTTCTCCCTGCATAAACTCACAACATCCTTTTAGTTCTCCAGAGTTGTCTACCTCTTCTTCCAAAGCTAACACATTCTAATTCTTTTTCATGAGTGCCAGCCAAAGCTCTGTTCAGCCAGACTGGTCTTTCTTGCCAGCTCTACTTTCAGCATGTGGGGACAGCCTGCTCCCTTGTCCTTAAGATTTTCTGCTTGAAAAATATCCAACCTTCCTGAACCCCTTTGCCATTCAGGTGTGTCTCTCAAAGGACTCTCTGAACCAGGCTCCTAAACAGGCCAAAGTCTGCCCTCCAAAAGTTCAAGGTGGCAGTTTATGCTAACATCCCTTACTTCTCGAAGAATTGAAAACTCTATCAATTTTGCAATTGTTTTGCCTAAGATGGCCTCCAACCATCACCCACCAGCGCTTCTCTGTTCACAAAGAACATGAAGCCAGGCTCAAATTGTCTGAACACTCATCATGTAGTGTTCTCACTGAGGCCAAAAACATGTTCTTTGACTATGCCATAATTGAAAGCTTGTAATTTTGACTATCTAGTTTCGGAAGTTTTAAACATGAATAATTAAATGTTTTTGTAACAGAGGTGGGGTTTTTGCCATAGTATTGAAATTTCCTCATTTGATTGCATTTTGGAAAAACTTCTGTTTTTGAATGATAGAATTAGAAGACAAATTAGAAAGCACTTATTAGTGAATATAAAAGATTAAAGAATTGGCCAAGTAAGCGTAGCAAAGAATCAAACTTCTGATATAAGCTGTGGCAAAGAAGTAAATGAAACCATGCATATATGCTGTGTATCCTGATTAAGAAACAAGAGAAATTGAATCTTTCAGTTTTATATAAACATTCAAACTTGAACAGCTCTGTTCTGTTTTTTTTCTCTTTTTTTAGTCCCTTTAAAAAAAAAAGTTAAACAAATAATTATTTTTCAGGGCAATTAGATTACCAACCTGTAATGATTTTGTTTTCAAAGCATCAAGGCCGAGTTATTTGCATTCATCTATGATGAAGTGGAAATAGGATTTGTCAACAAGTCATAAAAACAACAATAAATTAGTCTGTCATCACATAATGCACAAGGTTAAGCCCTGCAATAGCAACTTGCGGTGAGATAATACAAACAGCAAAGAGTGCATGAAAAAAACTAAATTCTATAGAATACTAGTAATAAGGATTTTAATATTAGAATGAAAGTAAGTTATGAAAAGATACAGGAAACAGAACTTTGAACATACTCATTAACAAGATGTTAAAAGTATCTCTAAGAAAAAACAATAAAAGAGCTGAGATGTTTACTGAGTATTAACAAAAATGACAAGCATCCTAAAGACAGAAAAAATGCAATTTGAGAAGGAATCTGTGATTAAATGAAAGTAAAGCAGCTGGAACAAGGAGAAAAAGTCTTTCTATAAGTTGCTTTAGTTTGGGAATATGTCCTGATCAAATGAGATGATTACATAAGACTGCCAAAAGGCACCATTAAACCTATTACCAATAGACTGATCAGCTACCATATAATCAAAGTGTGTTAGAGAATTCTGGCATTAAAATATATCATCAGACTCAGCTCTTACTGTCTTCAACAGAATCACAAGTAATATGAGGTGAAATGTGCTTAGTAAGATCAACATGTTTCTCATCGTGGCTGAGGTTTTTTCTGTTATATTGCTTTTAAACAGACTGTTTATTTCATTTAATAGTTATAAAGAAATACCATCAAATGAGAAAACTCTGATGTATCCTTTGAGTACTTGGCACATAACATGAAATTAAATCAGTCTTTCATCTCCCAGTTCTATTTTCATCTTTTTTGCTAATATGTCAGTGAATAAACTAATAAAAAACCTGAATTCAAATGCAGCTCAAATCCATCTTAATGTGTCTTAGCAAGCTGTCATTTGCTTCCACTAACCATAGAAAGCACTGTATCAAATTAGTTTCTGCTTATGATCTCCAGAAGAAAGTGAAAGTTAAAAAAAACCTCATTACAAGGTTTCATCAGTATTTTTTTCAGTTGTGAGAAAAGAATCCATAGCAATTAGCAATGAAGCATTGAAGATTTGCAAGGATTTCATTCAAATTACCTTTGCAAATAGATTCAAAGCTGAAGATCTTGAACATGAAACACAGCAATCTTTTGAGTAAATTAGTGCAAATAACATGCTAATGGGAGATCCTGGAAGATAAATTACTGTCAAGAACTGTGATCGGTAAGTAATTGATTTTTAGTTTTGTAATTAAAGAATTAGTCTGAACCACACTATAGGTTCATTTTCTATATTGGCTATGATTTCCTTTGACTTAAACGGGAACTTCAGTTCCTAGCTAAGACATTGGTATACATGTTTAGACAATGAGTTGTAGGTGAACTGTATCATGGATTTTGGTCATACACAATTAAGTGTAGCAGGATGAACTGTATCCCATTCCCACCTAAAGGTGGGATAAATGGAGGTTCCTCTTTTTACTTCTATGGCAAGATGTTAAGTGAGATTTCTCAACAAGTGGTTCTTACACTTGACATTCCCCTATCAGGACGAATGTAATGAATATAATTCATCATGCTCCTGGCTACTTGCAATTACAACACAATTTCATGTTGTACACAGGAGAAATTAAGCAAAAGCCTTCACAGAATGTTGCAAAAAGCAAGAATAAAAGCATTTATCTGAACAGTGGGCCCAGACATCTGAAAAAAAGGAGAGATCTTGAACCTTGATCTTGCATGTACTGGCTGGATACTTTTGTTTTTGGGTAACTGTGCAAAAGACTGGAACCATCATATCAGTATCTTTAAATATATAATTTGATGAAAAAAAAAGAATTATACACATTTTTCAATGAAGCCAACCTCCCTCCCCCAAAATTTCTAGATGATCAAACAGAATAGTTTTGAGTGAAGAAAATTTAAATATTAAAAATAGTTATTTTAGTAAAAAGTATTGCAATGCTAAATCAGAATTGACTACCTATCAGCTCATTTTTCCTTCACGTGATCAACATTTTGGCTGAAGGTAACCTGCTAGCCAAATCGTCTTCATTTTCTTATATTTTGAAAAGGGATTCCATGTGTATCAGCAAAATAGTTCATAAATTCAGTGCACCAAAAAGCATTACCATTCATTTTTTGCATGACGGTTATTAATTTGATCCTACTACACATGAACATTTTAATCAGAACTGATGCAATCTGATGCCTTCTTGAAGAGTTGTGAAAATTTGCATAAGCAGAAAATAATTAGCAAATCTGGTGCTAAGATAAGCCTCTTGCTTTGAATAAGTTCTCAGAAACCAATTTTTCCTTCAAATACTGATGACAATTTGCAACCATCCACCTTTCATTACATTCAGGTGGTTGCTCAAAGAAAAACGCCATCTCGTGAATTGCTAACACCACTTCCCACAGTAGCTGTGGGCTTCTTAGAGTTCTTTTGGCCAAGTACCAAACTAGCTTTTCTCTGCTTTGCTTGTGACATTTTGTTTGATAACATCATAAAGTGGTAAGGCCATGGAATGTAAACATAGCACTATAAACTAATAAAGTGTTTATCCTTTAATGTCTCCCAGATGGTTGCCTGTGGCTTTTTCCAGTAGTAAAGAGAATGTGTTTGCTTGATGTGATCTTGCGTTTATATTTTCGTCTTGGTCTATGTGATAAGTCACGTTCCTTCCTCCCTTGCTGTTGTAGAATCAGTAAAACAAGTGTTGTCTTAAAGATCTGTTCCTCTCTGTGTAACACATGCTAGGTCAATTAAATATGTAGGATCAAATGGTAATAAAAACTGAGGTTAGAAGAACATCCTTGAGGGAAAAAGCAGTCAATACTTTTTTTTGCATTACACAAAATTGCAGAATTCTGTGAGACTCAAGATGTTTAACTCCAGGGAGTTTTGGAGTGATTAGAATGGACAGAAGAGTTTTCAAATTTAGAAGAAAATTGAAGGCACAACATGTTTATCCTGTCATTCAGACAGGAAGGGCATGATGCTTGGGTTTCTTTATTATTTATCTTTTGACACTATTATTTATGGTAGTTAGGGCAGGTGCAAATGGCAAGTGTTGTTTTTACTCACATTTTTCACAATTGTAAATCACCAGCAGACTCAGCATTGAGTGCTGTGGGGCAGTAGGTAAATGAAACCCTGACTTTTTACACAGATAGGAGTGTCTGGTGAGCTAGGGCTGAAAATTGATCAAGAACAATCAATTGAAATATTCTTACATGTCATTAAAGCAAAAACATAATGTTAGAAGTTTTTCCTTGTTTATGTGCTGATTTTGGCTGGTGTAGAGGTAAGTGCCTTCAGAGTAGGCATAGTAGTATGGGTCTATGTTTTGTATTTGTGACTAAAATAGTGCTGATAACACAGGGATGTTTTCTTTACTGCTGACTAGTGCTGACAGAGTCAAAGCCTTTTCTGCTTCTCCCTTCACTCCACCAGCAAGAAGACAGGGTGCACAAGGAGCTGTGAGGGGACACAGCCAGGACAGCAGACCCCAACTGACCAAAGGGATATTTCATACCATATGACATCATGCTCAGCATATAAAGCTGGGGGAAGATGGAGGAAGTGAGGGATGTCCAGAGGGATGGCATTTGTCTTCCCAAGTCGCTACTACACATTATGGAGCCCTGCTTTCCTGGAGACAGTTGAACACCTGCCTGCCCATGGGAAGTGGTGAATGAGTTCCTTGTTTTTCTTGTGCATTCAGCTTTTCTTTACCTTTTGAACTGTCTTTATCTGAATCTATGAGTTTTTTCACTTTACTTTTTTTCATGTGCATTCTGATGTCGGAGGCGTAGGTGAGCAGTTGTGCTGGTTTGAGTTAAACCAAAACACTCTGTCATGAGATAACAGGTAATATTTCTGAAAACGTTTAAATGCTTTTCAAACCCAAGTACTCTTTCAGTTGCACTACAGACATTTAGGCATAGATTATTTACGCTTGACAAAGCACTTCACACTGTATGCAATTTATTCTGTGTCTGTTATAAAAGCATCTGCCAGCATAGTGATCATCATCAAGAATGTGATCTTTGGTTGACAACAGAAACTTCCATTATACAAACAACTGTACTCTCAAAACTGAACTTTTGCTGAATTAGCTAATTTTGCGTGAAAAGGCTGGAAGAGATAACATTAGTGGAGGCACCGACTTGTCAGGATGATACAGAACAACTTCAGATCTGAATTTTCCTAGTCCAAACACAGATTTAAATGTGTGCATCCTATTTTTACAGAAGTGCAGATCTGCAAAAGCTCACTGTGCAAGATTCTGGATAGGCTGTGAGTCGTCATGTTTACCTCTTGAATGCCTAGGTATTATGGATATGATCCTACAGAGTGCTACATCCCATAATAACATGGCTCCCTATGCACACTCTCCGAGGCACTTCAGAAAGAAATCCGCACAGCCAGCACCTTGAACAAGTTGCAGCTTGAAGTCAGCTGGCTAATAGGAAAGCTTTCCTGAGAGAGTCCCTAAACACCAAGCACAGGGATAATCCTCAAATGCCACCTGCTGGATATCTCAATAACAATGCAAGAAGATAATTTGGTCCACTGAAGACCCACAGGTAGATGCTCATAGTTTTCTTTAAAAAAAGCCATATTTTTGGTGGCAGAAACAGTAGCATTCTGATGCTCTAACGAATATATATCTTGATAACACATAACGAATGAACAGGAGACTTTCATTTATCTGTAGTACCTAAGGGGATCAAATTAACTGTTTCTACCTTTCAAATGACTAAAATACACCTTATGTGGATTCTGAGGCTTAATAAATCTGCAGTCAGTGGGGACAGGCCACTGAAAGGGACTGTTTTAATGCATTGATGTTAATAATAGGACCAGTGTTTTCAACATTTCCATCAATAATTTAAAAGAATATAAAAAAAGTGCCGCTTCAAAAATTTTCAGAATCAGCTTCCAGAATAGAAAAGAGTGCTTAAAACAGAGATATTTGACAGTTCTAGATTCTTATCTGTGCCATCTCCATCAACATGTACCTTGGTACTGACATATAGAAATGTAGCCCCTTCAAAATAACAAATGCAGACTTAAGTTAAAATCTGTGGACTTCACATTGAAAAGGTTTCTAATAAAACCTTTCTAAACGTCTTCTAGTAATCGTAATAAATAAAAATCTCAATTTGGACTTGATTATGAAGCTGTGGAGCGGAAAGCTGATAAACCTGGAATGCTATGATATTGGTATTTTTACTTTTGTTTGTGGTTTTAATGCCTCTTTCTGAGGTAGATAAACAAAAAGGGGGGCAGCTTTTATGCCTGTGCCCTGGAGTCAAGGTGGACTGATTAGCTCACATTCATGATGCTTAGGACCTTCTCTACAGCAGGTTTCTTCTGAAGAGAGATTGTTGGAACAGTAGAAAGCACAGACAGGGAAGGAATTAGCCATCAGGGAGGATGATTGATGTTCAAGCTCATTCCTTGACCCTTTCTCCTATAATGTAGTGTAAAGGTGCACCTGCTGAGACCTTAATTAGAATTGTGTGATCACTTTAGTGAACATATTTTCAAAAAGGTCCAGGGTAATTCTAGTGAGTTTAAAAAAAGCATCAAGTAGTTGGAGAGACACAAATAATACAAATCAGCAGAACACTTGAGAAAATTAGCTTATTTGGCTTTTTTAAAAGAAGAGTGAGGAACTGATGTGATTATAATGCATAAATACCCAGGAAAGTGAAGTATATTGGTATAAAAGGCTTTATAAACAAGTGAAAAAAGATACAGCTAGAATCAGCTATTGGAGGGGAAGCCAAACAAACTCAGATTAAGTATAATTTATTAATAGAAAGCTGATGAAAAAAAGAGCAGACGTATATTCTACCAAAGAAAGAACTTGATTTTTCACATTTTTTTTGCTTTAGATCAATACTTTTCAAGTAGATATGCTATAGTCATATGCAAACTTTATGTTCAGTTATGAAAAGGACCAGATGAAATATAATCATTCATATTAAGACAGTCAGTTTATATGGCCTAACAGGTCCCTTTTGGCCTTTATTTCTATGGCTCTATATGCCAAAGCATTAATATTAACTAGAAATTATCAGGTAGAGTGAATATGTTCTGTAAGATTTACTTTGCTTCAGCCTAGGCAAGAATGAAATATAGGTGAAACAAATTTAAATACACAAAGAGCTAAAAATATAAAGGCAATAATACATTATTTGCATAAAGACTCTGTTCTCCTCAAAACACTTGGCGTCAGCTTATTTTGAAAGATATTTAGTGTTTTTGGAAAGCACTGCCTTGACAGTAATAAAAAAAGAGAACCTTTCCTGCACTGAGGGCAAGGTAGCAGTTATGATTGGCTGGGTTTTTCTAGAATACCACAGAATCATAGAATGGTTTGGGTTAGAAGTGACCTTAAAGATAATAGAGTTTTAAGCCCCTTGCCAAGGGCAAGGGACACCTTCTGCTAGTCCAGCCCCATCCAACATGCCTTTGGACACTTCCAAAGCTGAGGCATCCACAGTTGCTCTGGGCAACCAGTGCCAGTGCCTCAGCATCCCCAAAGTAAAAGCTTTCTTCCTAATATCTAATCTAAATCTACTCTCAGTTTAACATTGTTCACCCTTGTCCTGTCACTAGATTCCCTTTTCAAAGTTTGCCCTTCAACAACCCTGTAAGCCCCTTTTATGTACTGGAAGGCCACTGTAAGGTCTCCTTGTAGCCTCCTCTTCTCCAGGCTGAACCACCCCAACTCTCTCAGCTTGCCTCCGCAGGGGAGGTGTTCCAGATCTCTGATCATCTTCAGACTCACTCTAACAACTCATCTTTCCTGTGCTGAGGACTCCAAAACTGAATGTGGTACTCCAGGTGGGGTCTCCTGAGAGCAAATAATATATTTTATGCCTGATATGGAGATGGGAGACAATTGAATCAAGTGATTAATTTTTTGATGTATATGCTGAGTCTAATAGAAGAGATAGTCTTTACAATGTTCATTTATGGATTATGAGGAGTCCTTTATATGGAACAGTATCGGTAACCACAGTTAGTATATTGTATATTGGTTTAAAAAATAACATACATGCAGTGTTTTTTGGTCATTATTTCTGAAAACTGTTTAAATCAATGACCTCGTGGCCAAAGTCAGTATTATTAAGATCTCTCAAATGATCACTTGGATTCAGATGGTCCACTTTTTTACTTAAATCGGTAAGACTTCCTTAGTCTGGGCGGGAATGGGATTGCACTAAATGCATATACAGTGTCAAATTGGTTTGCTTCTTGTTTTACTTCAGAAACACAGCTCTGCCAATAATCTTCACAGTGCACATGTTAATTCAGTCATGGATTCCAAGCAGCAGACTGAGCAGTAGAAATCTGGATATGAAAGAAAGAGTAGTTTGTTGTGGGCGGTGTATTATACAAAGAGCCTTGATATAAGCCATTGCCCAAACTTGTCCTAGTAATGAGGGTTCAATCTGTGTCATCAGAAACAAGGTCAGTATAGATAGACATCAGGCAGCTAAAAATTCAATCAATAGGGAATGTATTAATTGACTGTAGCTGTAATTAGATCTATGGTGAAACACAGTGTGAGGCAAAAGAATCACATGAATTTAATTTATAAAAATAAAAAAGACCATGAACTTCAAATATTTTAAGGTCAGAAGTCACTGTTTGATGTTGCAGCTAATATAGGTCATAGGACTTTCATGAATTAATTAACATTGACTTCTAGGGGACCAAGACCTTTGCTATTTATGTTTTCCCCATTACATGTAACTACTGAAATCACCAGATCAGAAAGAAATTTAAGATGTTTTTCAGTTCATTCACTTCGAACTTTTCAATGTTATTTGCAGTCCACTGCATCAATGTCATATGCTTCTGTAAAGGGAACTCATGTGACCTTTCTCATCTGGGCTTTGTGAAAGCATAATTCTTATTAGCTTCAGGTAACTATGAAACTATGTGAAAATAAAAACAATAGTAAACTGATATTTCACAGAGGGAGAAGAAGAATGGGATAGAAGTGGAATGGTGTAAATGTGTTTTGTCTCTGGATCACTTTGCAGACTAATGGGCAAAACAGGTGAGAAAAAAAACCACAACACCCTCATCCATTTTAAAAGGTCATTGCAATGGATGTCTAACTGCTTTTTAAAAAGTATTACTCCTTCACATTTTTAAAGCAAAGTAAAGTCTTCAGTATTGCAAGAGTGAGAAGAGTCTTCTATCCAAGTTAGTCAAAAGCTGATACATTTGTGACTATACATGAAGATTGTGTGGGAGTTCATCCCAGATATATTCCCTTTGCCCGTGCAGATCTGCAAGTATTGGGAAATATGTACCTGGTCAAGTTACCTTTACATTTACTGAGTGCTACTGGATTTGTCTTTCTTCTGTGTTTTTTTTGTGACTTTTTTTTTTTTTTAATTGTTTTGTGAATTGATATAAAGTTTGGAACCCACAGCAATTTGTGACAACTAATTCAATATATCAAATACATGCTGTATGAGAACATTCCTGTTTTATTTATTTTGAATCATCTTCTTGATCATTAAACTTGATGGTCTAGTTTCTTTGGTCATTCCTTATACTAAAACTTTTCCTTTCTTAAAGGATCTGTCTGGGCTAGTGACAATTTTCTCCATAGCAACATGTATGCTTTGTGTTTTGAATTTGTGATCTAAACAGTGTTGATAACATAAGGATGTTTTAGCTATTGTTAAGCAGTGCTTGCACAGTCAAGGTGTTTTTTGCCCCACTGCACCAGTGAGGGAACTGGGGGTCCACAAGAACTTGGGAAGGGACACAGCTAGGACAGCTGACCCCAACCTATCAATGGGATATTCCATTCCATATGGTATCATCCTCAGTGATAAAAGCTTGGGAAAAGAATGAGTTCATGGCTATGGTGGTTGTCTTCTCAAGTAACTATTAAGTGTATAGAGATTCTGCTTTCCTGTAGATGGCCAAACACCTGTCTCTGGGGATAAATTCCCTATTTTGCTTTGATTGTGTGTACAGCTTTTTTTCCACTTACTAAGCTGCCTTCATCTCGGTTCATGCTTTTTCAGCTTTTGCTGCTCTGATTTTCTGCCTCATCCTCACTGAGGGTAGTGAGAGAGTGAGTGAGTGAGTGACCTAGTGCTGACTAGCTTCTGACTGAGGCAACCCACCACAACTGTCTTAGACAAAGTTTTCTAGCTTTCTTCATGGATTTTCCAGGTTTACTATATTCCTTTTTGAGATGTGGGAACTAGAACTACACATGATTTGCAAGATGCAGGTGCATCACAGAATAGAATGGTGAAATAACATTTTTTGTCTTTCCTAATAATTTTTAACATTTTGCTTACCTGTCTGGCAGTTACTGATATCCATAATAGTGAAAAGATATTTTTTTTTCCTCAGTGGTAATTAACTAGTTCAGAACTCCTCACTCTACATGCAGTTTAGGATTGGTTTCCCCCAGTGGGCACAATTTTGCACTTATCAAGGCAGAATTTTATCTTCTAATTGCAGTATACTTTTAACCCTGCTGTAAAGTGTCAGTGGGCCAAACAGTAGCTACAGGGTACTCTTGAGAAATGCTGTTCTATACCAACCAAGGTGATAAACACTACAGAAAAAAAGGGCTTCAGGAGTTTGAACTAGATTTCCCAGAAAGCTATGATGAGGATTTCTTTTTTGTGCATAACTATTCTCAGGGAAAACCTTATATAAGTCATAGTGATTTATCCTAACAAAAGAAAGTGACATTCTGCTTTGTCTATGTGACTATTATCTCAAGATATTAAAAAATAAGTTCTTTATTTGCCAATACTCTTTTTATTTTAATAATCTAAAAAGAAGTAGACAGTCCTCCCATTATAATATGTTAATTATGAGTAACATTAATGAGCAATATTACATGTCTTTGGCTTCAGAGGTATGGTCATTTTGAGCTATAATTTTCTGACACTAATGCCTGAGTTCAAAGGCATAAATAAATACAGAGTACAATGGAAATATACAAGGGATAATATGTCTGAATTGTCTGCTCAGGTGAAATATAAAGGGGATTTATTTCTCCCCGCAAAGATCGGGAAATCTATTATTAATCTAATATATCATACCTAAGAAATGTGCTGCTACTAATGCATGTGAATATACTTATGCAAAAATATTTCAAATTTAAATATATTTAAAAGGAAGGTGTCTTAATCACTTGTGATTGCTTTGCCATTCTTGCAAAAATAAGTATTTATTCTGTCTCCAGAATGGAGTACATAATCAAGTCATGGTTAAAAATTGGATCAACCTAGAAGGAACCTTAAGCCTGTAGCTTAGTAGATATGTTGGTATTTACTGAGAAGACTACATATTTGTAAGACAGTGGCCTACGAATATTTCATATCTAATTTCCTATTTTTGTTTGAAAAACAAAAGGTCAAACCAGATGCATTGAAAGAGGATAAAATATGCATGGAGTACATTTTTATTTGAGTTCCTGGAGTAGTATATTAAGGGCAGGTTTTTTTCTCTCTTTCGTTATCAAATGTTACTTTTTCTTTTTTTTACTAATACATACCCACTGAAACTGTTTCAGGTCCCAGAAGTGTTGATGTTTTGTTAAACAACAAGCAACTCAACAGCTGAAGGGGAGGCGTAAGATGTGGGTCGAAAAATAACACATTCACAGATCTTAATATTCTCTCCACAAGCATATATCCCTAGCCTAAAATTTTTTTTCCTGCCTCTCACAATGCATTAAATGTTTTCAAGCAGTATATTGCACTTGCCTCATCCTGTAACAAGAATCAAAGACATAAAAGACAAAGACGTCAAAGACATAAGGTGCATGGCAAAATACAATTTGATCAGGTGTGTAGCGGGGACACACATATCTTGTTGCACTTTTTGAGCAAAAAGCATTAAATGTGCATTCAGTGCTGTGACTGTTTATCATGCTTGTGGTGAACTGTGGTGGTTTTTCTGTCGTTCTTCCTCCATTTTGCTTTCCTACAAAAGCTCTGGCTGCAACCCAGACACTGCTAAATAAGCCTGTTCCTTCCTGCAGTACTCAACATAAGGTGAACATCAAAGATGGCGAAGAAAAAGTAGCAGGCATGCTGTATAGGATGGCAATACTCAGCTGGTGGCAGCCTGTTGTGATAACTCTCAACTTGTTGCCAGAATTGCCTCCAGGCTTTGCTGTGATCCACATTTGGGACTGGGCCCAGGAACAGAGTCAGGATGCTGTGAAGTTTGTCTTTGATGCCTGTTATCCACTGTGCCCACTGCAATGCAGGCACAGCAGAAAGTGGTCCAACAGCTTTCCCACTTCTAGGCAAGTGCCTGATCAGCTTTCCAGATATCTTTCTGGCTTCTCTCTGATGGAACTGTGCATGCCTGACACTTGCATTTCTCTCTGCATTGTAGCATTCAATGACTGTCTAAAATAAAGTAGTTGTGAGACTTGTAAGCAATGATGCTTTCAGTTGGCACATTTTCACATCATCCCTCTCCAAGGGAGTGGAATATGCAGATACATGATGCTCAGAGCTGAGAACAGACAAGGTGACAGCTCTTACAAGGGGCACTTTGGAGTAAAATTCTCAGCAACTCCAAGATGCTGAGTTGCCTACATTAAGATTTGTTGACTGTGAGTTTACTGGGCTTTCTTTCTAGATTTTTTCTTATCTGAGAGACTATTGCCCTTCCCTAGTTAGGTTTATGCTCTAGTACTTTAAAATGAAGGGATTTAGCTTCAAATTGCTTGGCTACTGAACTAAAGGACTGTGGCTGAAAGCTGTCATCAAGGACACAGAACATGTCTAACCATGTCTTATTCAATTTCACAGTATTGGTCTATGCTTAGGCACTAGTAGGGAAATCCAGACTTGATCCCACTTTTCCCCCTAGGTTAAATTCTCAGACAGCTACAGATTAGCTATTTTTCTGCTATGAATCAGACAATGGCACTACAATTCATTCTTGGGATGTAAAAACAAAGACATAGGTTCACTATGTGACCTTGCTCTCAAAACTTCATTGCTTCTCTGGGAACAGAGGAAATATTTATAGCACGGTTCTACCATTTCATATTTGTGACTAGCAGTCTATAGGTGCCCAGAGTTGAGCTATGTATCCTAAAGTCTCTTACAGTTAATGTAAAGAAATAAGTACTTCCAAGGCATAATCATTCTCATTGTAAAGTGTCTTTCTAAAACAGGTCAAGTGAATGGTACTGTAAGAGTACCAAGAAAGCCTGTTGTGAATATATCATCTTTTGAAATCTGAATAGCATAAATTTAAAATCAAATGAGGTGAATGCTACTCCAATCTGTTGCTTAAATTTCAACTGGCTTCCATACGATAACATTTTTATGTAGAAGAGTGCAAACAAATTGGACTGTGATTCTTGTTTGAAAGTATTAACTACAAAGGACAAAAAGTGAGGTGAAGTTCCAGGTGCAGACTCCTGACTATAAGGTCTCTGCAGTGCAGATATCTATTCATGAGCTATGTATTCTACAGTTAAGGGGAACCTAATTAATACAGTTAGTGGAGCTGAAGAAGCTTTTCAGCTGGACAGATGAACATATCTTCTTTAGGCTGAGCTCTGAGAGCTCTCTTTTCAATGTCTATAATGGAAGCCTAGGCACCATAGAAATATATAACAGTGATATTTCATTGATTATGGTGATTTAATCATAGTAGGTGAATGACTGACTGTGCCTTCTACAATTTTGCTCATGCTCAGGCTTGGAACTAAGGACATAGAAATTGTGTTTATCTGGTTTTGGCTTAGTAAATAATGACTCATTCATGCCAGGCAAAAAGATGTTTGGAGGATGATTATGACCAGTTTAGCATTTGGATGGGACTGTAAGGACTCCACAATACTTTTGCACCCTTTTGTAACATAGATATCACTGTAGGAACTATTTTTCCTTGACAAAGAAAGTTATATACTTTTCCATGACTCATTGGAATCTTCAGTTATGACACTGTCCCAGTTTAGGCAAAATTGCTGTGTGAGAGTTAAAAAAGTTGAATACTATAGATATAATCCAAGAAATTGATGGGACATATTAATTCCCAGCTGGAGGCCTTCAAAAGTTTTTACAATACATAGACCAATGAGAGAGGAAAAAACTTGTACTGGAGGAACATTTATTGTTATTTCCACTATATTGTTGGTCCAGGAGTTGCAATAGTTTATGCTAACTCCTCATAAAAGACCTACAAGGCTCATAAGTGCACAACCCTTGTGAATTTATAACTCAGTCAAGGTCTATTGATCTTAACAGTGTCAGGGCTGGGTGACCTTAGAAATATATAAAAGCTTACAGTTTAAGGATTTCTGAGTACCTTCTGAAATGGTTAATTGGCTTCTAAAATTTCTAAGCTTACATATTCATTTTTGGACATATTCTACTGCATATAGAACCTCGGACATGGTTGAGACCTTGAAAAGCTTGAGAAGTGAGCCCATGGGAACCTCATGAAATTCAACAAGGCCAAATGCAAAGTCTTCCATCTGGGTCAGGCAAACACTGGTATCAACACAGGCTGGTGGATGAATGGATTGAGGGCACTCCTGCTGAGAAGAACTTGGTGATACTGGTGGACAAAAAGCTGGACGTGATCTGGCAATGTGCACTTGCGGCCTGGAAAGCCAATTGTATCCTGGTCTGCATGGAAAGCAGCATGACCAGCAAGTCGAGGGAGGTGATTCTGCCCCTCTACTCTGCTCTGGTGAGACCCCACCTGGAGTATTATGTCCAGCTCTGGAGTCCTCAGCACAAGAAGCACATGGATCTGTTGGAATGGATCCAATGGAGGGCCACAAAGATGGTCAGAGGGGTCGAATATGTCTCCTATGAGAAATATCTGAGAGAGTTGGGGTTGTTAAGCCTGGGAAAGAGAAGGCTCGGGGAAGACCTTTTTGTGGCCTTCCAGTACGTAAAAGGGGGCTTATAAGAAAGATGGGGACAGACTTTTGTCAGGGTCTGTAGCAATATGACAAGTGGTAATGGTTTTATACTAAAAGAGAGTATGGACTAGATATAAGGAATCAATTTTTTTTGATGAGAGTAGTGAGACACTGGAGCAGGTTGCCCAGAAAGATGAGAGATGCCCCATCCCTGGAAATGTTTGAAATCAGGTTGGATGGGGCTCTGAGCAACCTGATCAAGTTGAAGATGTTGGGCTAGATGGTCTTTAGAAGGCCCTTCCAAACAAAATTATTCTATTCTTTTATAGCTGGTATTGAATCTCCAGTATTTTCCATGTCTCTCAATGCTGTTTCTTAAAATAAAGTATCTCCTTACAGGAAGTTTGAATGCTTAACTGTTTGCTTCCAAAGCCCACAGTCTAGGTCATTCTACTGAGTACATAGTATATAGTCATCAATATCCACGATTTACCTGTGGATAAAACCATGCCTTCATCTGTGCTTTGAAGATCTACTGATTCAAACTCATACTTTCTGGTCCATATTTCTACAACCAGACTGGAAATCTAGTATTACTGTGCTATTTAGATGCCACTCCCACTTCAAGAATTTGCAAGAAATTTCACCTGAAGCTTGAGTCTTGTGACAAAAACAAAGGAGAGGTGACTCAGACAGGCCTGAGAATTTTCGTAATGCGCAAGGTGAGGTAATATACTTTGAGGTTTTTTTCCTGTTTCAGACTGAGTTTTGGAGACACCTAACATAATTTGGTTTTTTTGAGTTTTATTTATACAGATATGAAAGTCTGGCAATCATTGCAATGTAGAGTGAGCTAATGATCTCATTTATCACTTTTGATGTTTCATTTCTAACTATGGTGGTAAAAGAAAACTAAGCCGAAGTATTCCCTTAAACATGCTTAAACCCTACAATATTTCTAAATAGCATTAAAATTGTACTTTAGAAAGACTTTTTTTTTACTTATGAACTCTACTCATGACAGTGTAGTTTTCAGTTCAAAGCACTATGAAACGACTGCCTAGAAATACTTACCCAGTTCTGTGGTGAGTTTAGGTGATTACTTATTTTCTATTTTCTTTCAGACATTTGCTAACTGTTGAGAGACCAATTTATCTAGACATTGTGTAGGAGGCTAAAAATCAAACAGTTTATTTTTGTTATACGATGTGCTTTCAGTTTTTAGAAAATGTAAATGATCTGTTTTTCATGCATTTCTCGTTTTTTGAAAGAGGTAATGAAGCTGCTGTAATAAAATAATTTTTGGTTGCTGTACATTAAAATGTCTTTTTATGCATGACAAAATTCAGCTTGTAAAATTGAAGTGAGGTCTAGAAGCCCAATTATTCAGCTGGTATAATTTCATTGTCTTCAATAGAATTTTTCTATGATGGTCTTATTCTAGTTTTCATTAATAAAAATCGGGACAAAATAATGGTAGACATAAAGTTCCCTGTCTAGAGAATATTGTAGATATAATATTAAAGCATAACAAGCTGTAGAACACTGAATAAAGAACCCATTTGAAAATGCACCCTATCTCGAAATGAATAATTGCTGAAGTGCTTTCAGTGCCATCAATTCTAATATCTGATAAGTCATGGAGAAAGGAAGGAAATGGAGTAAAGGTGGTGTCAGTGTTCAAAAAAAGAGGAAGCTAAGAATGACAGGCATATCAGTTAAACATGTTCTGTTGAAAATTCTGTAACATGTTATTAATTATTTCAAGACATCTGGAAGATAACAAACATAATGAAAAATCTGCCAAAAATTGATATTTCTGAATCAAACCAATGTTATTCCAGATTCACATAATTGGTTTTGTGAATAAAGAAAAGGGAATGGATAGATTCTATTTTGAATTTAAGACATTTTTGGACCCTATCTATTATTGCACTCTCAAAAAGAAATATGTTCTTTTCATCCGTGCTGGATACATGCAAAATAGATTAGCAAAAATTAAATGGGAGCATAATTTTTAATGGCTCTAAAATAGAAAGGTATATTGAGATTGTTTTGAAATGAATCTATAGCATACTGGAGGGAAAGATTAGAATTCAGATCTTTTTCATGTTGGCGAAGAGGCCTCAAAAACAAGAGTGCAGTTCTAGAGAGATGAGTGTAAGCAAAAAATTAATGAAGAATAATTAACTAGAGAAAGAATATCAAAGCACTGGAGAAACTTCCTGCAGAACTGAGGCATCTCCTCTATTCAGTGCCTTGAAGAACAAGCAGAACAAATATCTGCCAGAGGTACCATTTCTAGAAACAGAGACATGCTCAATAGGCTTATGTGTGGTACCAAACCAAGTGAAACAGTTTACAAAGTCATAGGCAGGGCTGCAATTCAGAGGGATCTCTACAGACTGGAGGAATGAACCCCCTGGAACTTCATGAGGGTCAATCCAGGCAAGTGCAGTCCTGCTCCTGAGAAGCTGGGAAATAGAATTATTTTGTAGAAAATTACCTGAAGGTCCCAGTGGATAGGAAGTTCAAGATAAGTCAGTGCTGTGCCCTTGCAGCAAAGAGGGCCAAACTCATATTGGTAAACAACGGTGTAGGCAGCAGGTCAAGGCAAGTGATTATTGCCTTCTATTCAACACTCATGAAACTCCATTTCTTTCCAATTTTGAGCTTTCCAGTACAAGAAAGACATTGACATAATGAGGTCACCAAGCCAGTGAGGGGACTTCAACGCTTGGAGTACAAGGGGGGACTGTGAGAGCTGGATTTGTTCAGCTGTAAGAAGAACAGGCTACAGGGAGAACCTTGCTGTTGCCTGTAACTTCTTCATGGGGGGAACAGAGGATATGAGGGCAGACTCTTCTCAGAAATATATGGCAGGGGCACTGGACACAAGTTGGAACACTGAAAAATCTTATTACAAAGAAGGAAAATTTCTGATTGTGAGGATGGTCAAACACTGGAGCAGGCTGTGCAGAGGGGCTGTGGATTCTCCATCTATGGAGGTACTCAAAACCTCACTGAATATGGCCCTAATTCACCTGTTTAATTTGGCTTGTTTCGAGCAGGAGTGGGATGATCTCTAGAATCCCTCCCAATATAATATGTTTTATGCCTATGTGATTCTTTAAGGCAGAAATATAAAAATGCACAGTAACTATATTCTAAAACTTGTGCCAAAATGAGAAAAACAAATGTTTTATTTCAATAAATGCTATGTTTGCTCCTTGGTTATATAGACGATTTAAGAACCTGTCCACAGTGGAGAAATTGGAAGGTGATGTCTTAGCCACACGTTAACTTATTCAATCAATTACCCACTCAGTACGACCATTAAGTTTATGCTGCAGGGTCATTGGCAGCATGAAGGGTCATCTGAAGCATCTGAAAGGTCAAATGTGCATGCAAGATACAGGACAGCTAATCAACAATTACAAGTTTCTACATGTCAACAACTTGTTTGTGTGTGTATGCTCAGCTTACAGTGAATACACTGAGGAATTAATGAACTAAAAGTACCAACCATTTGCTGTGGCTAAGTGTTTACGCTGACAGTGGCAGTAATTAGCTTCTGGCTAGCTAGCATAGCAAATTAAACCTCAAAATTCTTTCCAGAGTTCTCCCTAATTTCCCAGTAATTCCTCAGATAATCTGTTATCTAAATTATCATTCTGTACTTACCTTTTGTCTTCATATGATTGTGAGTTCCTTAGGGTACATATTGGAGTGATTTCATTGAATATTACTGGATTTATGAAAGGAAAATACCGGCTAGAGGTATTTTAGCATGTATTTATAAAGTACCATGTAAATGCATAACAATAGCTGTGATTAACACTAATAATATTACTGTTGTCATGGTTAATAATAAATGTGATCAATATCAATATGAATACAATTTGTCACTAGTGCAGTAGTTGTTCAATGAAGGTGGTTTTCATAATAATAAACACTGTCACCAAATAATATTCTTCTTGATTATAGAGGAGAAATTATAGTAATTTGTCTTTCTCATAATTTACCTGATAGGGGTAATACATTAAATGGCTCAGTAATTATTAATGTACTTCAAACTGCTCCTTTATTGAGAAAAATAATTGCTGCTTGCTTCCATTTGCCAATCATTTTGCAATGCAGGGTAGAAATGTACATAGCAGAATCCATATGTTGAAAATGGGCTCACTGAGCCCTTGGGACCTTATTTTCAAGTGCTTTAATGACTTAGCTCTATAATATATATTTTTAAAAATTATGTTGCATTTTCCTTAGAGATCTAGAGTCACAAGAGTGACTGATTATGACCTGAAAGGTGGTAAATGACTACATTCATTTTATTATGTCAAAAATAGTTGGAGCTGTGAAAGTATTAGAGACAAGCCTTACACATCAATTGTGTTACTTTTCTTAGAGTTTGTGGCTTCAATCAGTTTGTGGCTACCATAGCAAGCAAGCTTCTGTCCCAGATGGACTTCTGAGCTACCTAGTGCAGTCATTTGTATGATCATGGGGATCATGAGATTCCTTTGGACAGACACCCCGGAAATCAGCCAACACCTGTACCTGAGTGGGACATAATGAGAGGGCTATAGAAAATACCCTAATTCAGAATAGCTCATGGGCTTATGCACTGGGCTTTCCTTCTGGTGGAATGGAGCTATGGACATGAATGTTCTCAAAGAGAAGGGAGTTAAGTTTCTACCTCCTTCAACCAGTGTGTGTTGTGCCCTCTTGACACTGCTTTAAAATGAAGTGGTGGGCCACCATGTCATTAGTGTGGTGCTAACTGAAAATCTGTGTAGAGGGTTCCTGATTTGCATAACTAGGTTGGAGGGAAATGCGATTTTTAAATGCCCCTAAAGTATGGGCCTGAGATACCTGTTCAGCAGCTCAGCTGTATCTAGACATTTGTAAAGAATAAGACTTTGTACCCCTAGGAACCATGAATGTTAGCCAGCCAAGATCTTGCCAGGAAGAGAACCTTGAATTCTACTTTTGTCTCATGAGTTTCTTTTCATGGCTAGTCTCAAGAGTTGTGGCTCAACCACTGATGTTATTAATTATAGTGAGTTAATTAATTAAATAAACACAGCCTAAGTGTGTTTCATAAGATATTAAATCAAAGTTATTTTCAATTTCTCCCTTACTATGTATTTGATAATCATTAAAATAAACCCCTCATAATTAATAAAGTCAGTGAAATTTAATAATTATTGAAATGGTCCTACCTAGTTGCTTAAGTTACTGTTTCATGATGTTTAGTTTGTTATAAAGTCCTAGCTTCATATTTTGCATGTATTACAGTATAGAGTTGTTTTAATTATAGTAAACAAATACATCATGTTTCATCAATAAATATAAAAGGTTAAAATTTATTGTGAAATTCTTAGTGAAGGAACAGAATAATCCTGTGGAAGAGGACTTCAAAAATTTTAAAGTACCACTTTAAAGCTCCACTTCAAAGCCAAATATTCTGGAAGTCCGTGAATTGTGGGTCAGCAGAGTAAAGACAGTATTTCTTTTTCTCGGAGCTTGCCTTCCTTTGTGCTCTTAAAAAACAAACAAGCAGACAAAAAAAGCACAAAGCTTTTTGTAAGACTTCGGAACTTTTATACTTGGGCAAGAAAAAGGGGGGCTTACATACCCAGAGACTGTAGAATGATCGACAGTAACTGGTTGCTACAATTAAACATTAATTAGATATTCTCTCTGCTTTATTTTGAATGTTTGTGCCAACCCAGTAATCTCAATTTGGTATGGTAATTATATAGATTTTCTTCATAAATAAAGTTATATTAAGACAGTGTATATAGATAAGAATTTGTTCATAGACTCGATTCACCATCACTTCCATTTTAATTAATGTATTTTTGTGGTAGGAAAGTCACATAACTGCAGTCCCAGAGCATGTACCTGGGGACCTTCTGCTTAAGTGCTTTTCAATAACAGAAATAAGTTAATGGTGGGCAGACTGAATTTACATAATAATTGGTGTTTTTATGTACATGTGCAAAAAGAACTCCCTTTTTTATTGTAATGTGACTCACAAACATTCCCAAAGGGAAGAAATCTGTTATTGCTTTGTATCCTCTTTCTTATACATGGCAATCATTGTATGAACAATATACGCACACACACACACACAAAATTCTGCCTCTTGGATTATAAGCAATAATTATCTCTGTTTAATATATCTGTCACGGTGGTAGTAACCATCTGATAGGGAATGCTTGTGCTATTTTGCATTCATTCAGGTTTTCAGTAATTTTTTTTAATGCTTAAGAAAATTCAGCAAAGCCCAGCTATGCCTGAAATATTAGAGAGCTACAAAATCTGCATGATTAGATCATTCAGTATTGCATCAGAAATATGCAATTTATGCACTGCAAATGGACAGTTCAAATGTTCTCCTAAACTTAAGCAGGCCATGGCTTGTACTCCACTCTACTAAAAATTGTTTGGTATTTATATTTTTGTTTTTCCACTGTAATAAGTATTATGCAATAAGGATAGTTTCTTTTCATTCTGGAAACACTTGTTATGAACGTGATACTGCAGACTTGAAGAGAAGCACAGGTTGGAGCTTCACTCTGAAGCTGTGGTTTGCCAGGCTGTCTAATGTTCCACAGACATCCAGAGAATCTCCACAAAGATGTGTCATGAAGCAGGCAGCTGCAGGCACTAAGGTTAAGATTCCTAGAGGTATTTGTGGTAGTGTAATGCATTTGCATAGCCAGGTTTTGGTAGCCGGGGGGCTACAGGGGTGACTTCTGTGAGAAGCTGCCAGAAGGTTCCCCCATATCTGGTAGAGCCAGTGCCAGCTGGCTCCACTGCTGGCCAAGGCTGAACCAATCAGGAAAGACAGTAACACCTCTGTGATAACATATTTAAGCACGAAAAAATGTTATTGGGCAAATGAAAATTGCAGCCAGGGAAGAGTGGAGTGAGAACATGTGAACAGCCCTGCAGACACCAAGGTCAGTGCAGAAGGAGAGGAAGGAGGTGCTCCAGGCATTGGAGCTGAGGTTCTTCTGCAGCCTGTGGTGCAGCCCATGGTGGAGCAGCTGTGCCCCTGCAGCCCATGGAGGACCATTGGGGTGCAGAGATACACCTGCAGCCTGTGGAGGAGACCTACACTAAAGCAGGTGGATGCTTGAAGCAGGCTATGACCCTATGGGAGGCCCACACTGGAACAGGGTCCTGGCAGGGACCTGCTGACCCATGGAGAGAGGAGCCCACGCTGGAGCAGGTTTGCCCTTGTAAGACTTGTGACCTTGTGGGAGACCCACATTGGAGCAGCCTGTGCCTGAAGAACTGCACCCTATGCAACCTACGTTGCAGCGATTTGTGAAGAGCTGTTGCCAGTGGGATGGACTCCCACTGGATAATTTCATAAAGGACTGTCTCCTGTGGGGAACAGGGGAAGGACTCCTCTCTCTGAGCAGTGGCCAAAACAACTGACCCTAACCCTCATTCCCCATTTCCCTCTGCTGCCGCGGGAGGAGGAGGTAGAATTTGGGAAGGAAGGAGGGGTGGGGGACGGTGTTTTTAAGATTTATTTTACTTCTCATTCACCTACTCTGATTCTGTTAGCAATAAATTTAATTAATATACCCAAGTCAAGTCTGTTTTGCCCATGACAGTGAATGGTAAGTGATCTCTTGCGCTCCTTAACTCACAAACCCTTTGTTATATTTTCTCTCCCCTGTCCAGTTGCAGAGGGCTTTAGTGGGTACCTGGTGTCCAGTGGGGCTCAACCCATTACAGGTAGCAAAACCTAGCTTTTATGTACATTGCACCCCTGCCTGAGAAGTTCTCAGGAAGGCACCTCACAGGAGCCTCCCTTCAACCAATGCAGCCCGTCTTAATTAGCCATGGGAAAGCAGAGAGGAAATGGTTGTTGTTGAAATAATTTTTCTTATTCCAAGAAACTAAAAGCATTTTCTGAAACTGACAGCAGGGCCCATGTCCAACTGGGACTTATCACTTTCAATCTCTTTAAAGAGTGAGGCTAGAGACTTGAGGATTGTACCAAGGTATGGTCACAAAATATTCTTGGGAGGAGTGTGTCTCTCTCTCTCTTTTTTTTTTTTTTTTTTTTTTTATGATTCCAGTGCACAACTGACATAGGGAAAAATTTGTTTAATATCTGTCACTATATAAGTAGTTCTCAGAGTGCTCCAAATGAAAACTTTGGTTATCTAAAGGGACAAAATGACAAAAGCCTTCAGCACAAATTGTTAACTGATCCAGGACCTTGAAGATCTGACAGCTCTTTGAGAATGCACACACCTCTGGGGTTAGGAAAAGTGTCAGGCACATTAACCATAGAAACACTTCTGTAGATGTGAAGTGTAGACAGTTCATGGATCTCTCTGTGTTTTGGTTTGTTTGTTATTGTTATCTTTTCAGTTTCACTTACTGATTTTCACTGTCTTTAAAGAAATCTGGGATTCTCCAAATTAAGGTGCAGAACTGTGAATCTTTCTTGTAATTCATTCTGTTTCTTGAACCATTCCTGAAAGGGTTGAAATTGACAGTTTTGAGTCCTATGTATATGAAATAGACAGCTTGACATATATCAGTTCATAGCTTTTCACAGTGTGACAAGTGCACGCTAAAGCTAAGTTTTCCCAGCATCAGAATTTATGTCCTTTATGGTGTTATGGAGTACCACTAGTAGAAAGTGGGAAGGTTATTCCCTATGAAACAGAAAAAAACATTTAAGCAGTCTAGAACTCAGCTTTCCTGCTCTAAACCCTCAGGTGTTGTATTACATCCAATCAGTTCAGTTAGCTCCTATCTTCTGAAAGGAATTAGTAGTTCTTATAGTAATTTACTGTATCAGTGAAGAAATGCCAGATAATGTTTCTATACACTTAAGTTTCTACTGGTTATACTGTTAATTGTCCCAGTTTCCAGTATTCAAAAAGTCTGGCCATTTAAAATAGTCTGTTTACCAAGATCATCTTATTTTCAAGGGTTTAGACATTTGATATATGATGCAGGCTGTTCTCCGTTAGCCACTTAGATGTCAGAGTACAGTCCTGGACATTTGCTTCCACAGACAGTGACCTCCATGGGGAAATTTGCTTAATTCAGGGGCTTAATAGAAAGATCTGGGAGAAGAGGTACTGCCCTCTATTTCTTTCGATCTGGCCATCTGTAGGGAGACTCCCTGTTCACTATGTGATCCACCAGTTGTCATGTTAGTTGACTTTTTGTTAATTATTGTTGCTATATTGTATGTAAAACAGTTGAATTAATTTCCATGACGGAGAGGTGAAAGAAGTTGCAGGTTAACAAAAGAATTTTCTTCTTATATTGCCTTTTAATGTCACAAGCAGGATCCACTTTAACTACCAGGATGACAAGTGATGTGATATACTGTTCTGCAGCTAGAAGCAGCCGTAGCAGGTATTGATTGATGACAGTATGACCCTCATCATGAAGACCCAAAATGAGAGCTATAACAGGACAGGGGAACAAAGACATGACAAAAATGACAATAGTGAAAGAAACCAAAGCTGGTATCTTTGCTTATTGTTGTGACCAGTTGTACTCATGCAATATTTCACTAAATGCAAGAATTAATTATGTGGCTCAATGTTGATTTTGTTTTTTGACTGAATGTTGCTTGGCTTTATCCAGGGTGAAACTTACTGAGAGTCAGAAATTGCTTCTGTGTGAATGTTGATTTTATTCTGAGAAGACTCATTAGCAACACTCCAACACTGTACAACCAGGTTAATATCTCTGTCTCAAATATTCTACCTGTGTTTTCCACTGAAGCTGCTTTTTCTTTCATGATAATATAAGAAGCAAATTTTATTTTCTTGCTATATTTAAAACCAGATGGTTGACCCACTTAACCCCAGGCAAATTTTCCAATTCCTTCTTTGTCAGATAGATTTTTGGTATTTTGTTGCTGACTGAAGCACCAGGGTTTAGAATCATTGCTAAGTAACATAGCACGATATTTCTTGTACAAGCCTTTTATGTGTTTTGTACATTTATATATTATATCATAGAAACATATCCATTCTGCTGCTGACCAAAAAGTATGAGCTGTAATCTAAAATACATGCAGAAAACATTAAAAAAGAAAAAGCTCTATGACTGATAAATAATTCCCTGTGTGTTTCCAAATTTGGAATCATCAACACAAGCAAAGACTGACAAAATAATTACATTACGTTTCAAATCAGAAATTGCCAGTTCTGTTGAGCTTAATAGTGGAACAATTCCAAACTCTTTGTTTCTATGATGTGTAAGTATTTACAGCTTATTTTTCATCCTCATTGACCTTTTCTCTGACACAGAAATTATATGTGATGATCACTTTGAGGATAATGCTAGTTCACAACAAAATACCTACTCACCAGAGCTTTTCATAGAGAGCTTTCAATATCTAAGATGTGTTATGAGATTTCCATCCATAATCACAGTCTTCTGATATGTTCTGTGTTACAAAATCCATCTGTGTTTCTGTGTAAATCTTAAAAAGTTATTGAGTGGACACCTTTGACTTCTATTCCATAGGACACATTAATTTTAATTGAAATTGCCTCTCATTCTGAGGCTTTGAAAATGTTTGTTTTGTTTTTCTGCCTCAGTGAGTTCTCTGTTCTTTCCATGGCAGTTCCAAGTTCTCATTTTCTTCTGTGTTTACTTACCTTTCCACTGAGGATCCTATGGGATCTTTTAGTGTCATCCACTTATCCAGCCAAAGACAACAATCAGTGACTCAGAGCTGCTTCATAATAACCAACATTTTTTTTTGCAAACTAGGGGACTATTACTCATAATAGAGACAGTCAGCAAAAACCAAACTCAGTAAAATATAAAGTGGAAACTTGTTTCAAGTCTAGTGAAAAGCCCAAGAACCACCACCCCCCCCAAAAGATAAAAAACCCCAATCAAACAAAAAACCCCTCCCACAAAAAAACCCCAAGCACTCTGAAAGCTGTGACTACTGCATATGCAACAGAAACCTAATAACGTATGCTCTGGTTACTGCTCTAAGCTGAGAATCACCATGATTGCTCTTACTTGTGAAAAAAGAGTAGCAAACTTCATAAAAACTCTTTGCCAGCTGGTCAAATTGTATTAGAGCTGGAACAGTCTATGTGACTGGACAGACCTTCAGCAAAATCAAATGTAATCCTTTTAAAAGAAGATTTAATCACTCTATAGAAGTGAAGCAGTGATATGTACAGTTCCTGACAAAATGAGCTCTGTTACTATGTTACCTCATCATGGACTACACTTCATGCACACTACATATGCACTTTGGTAATAGAGCATATTATGCTCAAAATCTTGTTAGGGACAGAAAAGACCCCCACCTTATATGTAAACTAATTCATCATTAGTGTAGTTGAAATCTTAGCAGTTTCACCAATAAATTATTATTAGTTCAGATGTAGCTCTTAAAAAAATAAAGCAAAAAAGAAGAGTAATATAAAAAAAATTGTCACATACACTTCCCCTTTTTGTAGTGTCATACATTTACACATATTTGCAAATCATGGGATGGCTGAGGTAGTAAAGAATCCCTGAAGGTCACATAGTCCAACTGCCCTGCTCAAAGCAGGATGAACTACAGCAGGTTGCACAGGGCCATGTCCTTAGATGTCTCCAAGGATGGAGACCACAACCTCCCTGCACAACCTGTGCCTCCCTAATGGTGAAGATTTTTTTCTTATGTTTAATTGCAATTTTCTGTATTTCACTTCAGGCCTATTGTCTCTTTCCCTGTTCACGGGCACCACTGAGAAGATTTTGCCTTTGTCTTTTTTAATCTCCTTATGAGGTATTTGTATACATCGTTAGGATCCTTCTGAGTCTCTGCCAGGCTGAAGAATTCCAGCTCTCTCAGCCTTTCCTGAGAGGAGAAATGCTCCAGGAGCTCAATCAAATTCATGCTCCTTTGATGAACTCAGTCCTGTCTCCTGATCCATGTGCCTCTTGTACTGAGGAGCCCGTAACCGGACCCAGCACTTCAGATATGGTGTCAGCAGATTGTTTTCTGTTGTTGTTTGCTTATTTGTTTTTATGATGGTGCTGTGGTCACCTTTCCAATACCCTTCTGGATTCTAAGATGAATGATTTAATTCTGGTATGTGTGTGGAGTGTACAGTCTGTTGTCAACAGCATGAAATCTTTGTTGGGAGAAGTATGATCATAATGATAGTTTTTCTTTCATTCTCTAGGAGCCATTTTGGATCCTGTTCATTTACTTCTAACTAGCACTTCATCTTGCTCTTTTGTTTCTGGTCTGCAAATTTGCATGATATCTGAATTCACTCTAGATGACGTTTTTATCTTTGTTAGTTATTTTTTCTTATTTTTTACTCCTAAACTGTTTTTACTGAGCTTCGTGTCTGCAGATGGTTTTATCTTTCTATTTTCTAGATTTCCAGTGCCAGCCTGTGTCCATTTTATTGTGATCCTGGTCCCATAATCCCTTTACAGGATATCATGTGTCCCCACTTCAAGGCTCCTGCTGCCTTACAAATTCCATATTCCTCTACACTCCAATATTAACTCAGTGATGTGAATGTTTCACTCCATAACTACTTGTTATAACAGTCTTTGTAAAGTATGGTTATACCTTACAGAGATTAACGAAAGGAAAATTAATTAGGCTCATCCACCTCTTCATTAGGAAACAAATATGGTACAAATAAACAAGCTAGAACAAAGTGGCAAACAGGTCAAAACAATTTCAGGCAAAGCAAGCCTGACAAACCTCAGCCCTAAGGAGCAGCAAACCTAGTAAAAAGCCTGTGTTTTTAGTACTACTAGCAGTAGCAATAATACATGAATTCCACTTCAGAGGAACAAGAAGGAATTTTTGGATCATGGTGGAAAGTTCTAAAGGGTGAAAAAAAATCCGAAAAGTGGGGAAAATTATATAACATATAAGTACAAAATTTTTGTTTAGTTTCAAAGCAAAGTTTGCAGTGGATTCTAAAGTACAGGCTTACTGAGAGTGTGAAGAAGTTGTTGCTGTATTATTTAGCAAACAAGCACCTGTAATTGAAAGCTTAAACTTGACTTATTTTCTTTCCAGGCAGAATTTGAAGGACTGGAAAATCAACAAGACTTGATTAATCAAGTTGGCAATGTCAACAGAAAAGCCTTTTAGGCATTGTGTTTGATGTATATACAAACCACGAGCAGCAAAGGTACATACAGTTGCAGAAAATGTACAAAAGCTGTTGTTTTGAAAGTTATACAGCCTGAAGCAGCTATCCCAATAGGACCTTTGTCAAATAACAGCAGTGAATTAATTACTTGGCTAAGTATGTCAACATATTTATAGGGCTGGTCCTTGGTGCATCTGTTTCAGCACACTCAGTTGAAAATGTACTGGAAACATCTCCAGAAGCACTCCAAGATTTATATGTCTATAAGATTTACATGATTCAATGGTGCTAGGACAAGATAAAAGCACCTTGCCCACACAGGTAAGGAAACTTAAACCTAACAACTTTTGGCTTCACTCTCATGCAGTTCACAAAATTCTTGCTCCTAAGATCATACTTAGAAACTGGTATTAAGAATAGATGAAAGGTGTGGGCTTCCACAAGACCATCAGAGAATTTTTGACTTACTGGCATTGCTTCATGGTTAGGCTCTGATTTCTTCTTTTGTGAGCAACTTTTCTTTGCAATCAGCTGATGAGGCTGTCAGCAGAGAAGGTCTAATGAGATTCTTTGAACCAGGCTAGAGGCTTTTCTAATGACTAACATTTGTCCTTAGCTGGTGATCCTTTCAAAAATTCATTTTGTGTGTTGCACCTAATCTACCTTCTCGACAGCTCCAAGCACCTAAATGAGCAGAACTTTTCTCTCCTGAGGCTGAAACGAATCCTTTGTTTGCATGTAACTTAATAAAAGCATTCATCAGAAACCTTAAAGGGGGCTATTTCCTAGGCATATAGAAAAAATTTATCTTGTTTAAGATCTTATTGACAAAAGCCAAAAACTCTGTCTGATTTTTTTTTACAGATCTGGTACCAGTAGTAGAATTGTTTTTCTGGTGGGATGAGAAGGAAGTTCTCATCAGTTTATTTATCTGAGGTGCTGTTGGCTGCATTATATATCCTTGGGTCATTTCAAAGTGAATAGTAAAAATCTCCTAAGATTGTGGTTCCTGGGTGACTTTTTATTTTCCAAAAGCTCAGAAATGTCCCGTCTCTCTGAATAAGAACCCAAGTTTATTTGTGTAAGCACTGGCAATTCTTCTTGTATTTTTGTCTTCTGAATCAGGCTTTTTTCCCATCACAGAACCAAAGAAACTCATTTTTTTTTTTTGGTCAAAAGTGAGTATAGATTAAATAATCCTGCAGATTTATCTCTCTGTAGAATATATTTTGCTGTCTGGAAAGATTTACTCATCACCATATTTTATGGTGTTTTGAAGTGTTTTTCCATTAAAAAGATTTTCCTACCTCCAAAAGGTTATATTACATTTTATTGTTATTTCCAGTACTTAAGAATACCAAGAGAATTCCAATAAAACATCATCTCCTCTACAAATAGAAAATTCCATTTAAAAAAACTCAAGAACTCTTGTTCTGCTATGGCTACAGTCAGATGCATCTTCTACTGGAGCTTATTTAGCATTTAGAGGGCACCCTCTCAGTGTGTACAAGTACGCAGAAAGAAAATCTGACAAGGAATGAAACTCCAGACTTTGACACAGCTGTACTGAATGCCTCTTCTGTTCTGCCAGACTATCTTACTTTTTCTTCTATGCAGACTGAGAAGCCGAAATCTAATTAAACGGCAGAGAAAAACGAGACATGCAATTGATCTGTGAAAGGAGAAAGGGGAATAAATTAGTATTGAAAAGTTTAAACTTGAAAGTAATTTCAGTGTATTTATCAGAATGGCATTTGAGGCAATCCGTTTGTTTTGTAAGCCATTTTAACAGTTAACCAAGACATAATCCACCATTTCCCCGCACCATGGTTTTTCCTTTCAAAAGCAGAAATCAAATGCTCTTGATACACTTTCTTGATACAAAAACAAAAAAGCTTTCCGAACATCCCATTTTCTTTCCTAGCCTTGTATGTGCCTTTCACAAGACACATATTCTTGTCAAGACCTTTTTTATTCACCTACATTTTATGTAGTTTCACTTATGAAGTGCCACCTGGCCTCTTAAATTTGGCTTTGTCAGAACACTTTAAATATTCAGATAAGGTGTACCTAACCCATTAAAAGAACAAGTCTGAGTTTAAGGATTCTTACTGAGAAGGGAAGAAGGAGATTAGAAAGAACTTGAACTGCCCTTCATATTATCACATTGTCATATTGAAAGAATATTTAGTAGTGTTATTCTGAGTGTAGTCTGTAGCGTTATCTTTACCAATTGTACAAGCAGGTGTACAGTGCACTTCATAGTCTAATTTTAAAGGGGCTATTATTACATATCTGCTTAGTGAGTATCTGCTTTGACTCAAAGCACATCAACATGCAAATAAGGACATAAATCTTGAGGAGAAGGAAATGCAGCAAAAACTTGGCTGGGAGAAGGAAATGCAAAAAAAATCCTGGCTGTAAATGAACAAAGTTCAACAATCAGTCAAATATGCCATATTACTCAATATTTGGTGCATCACAGTTTGTTCCTAGTCTCTCTAATCTCAGCATGTTTGATGTCTCCAGAGCTTTTATTTGACTCACTCATGACATGATCAGAGATGTCCTGGGGTGCAGTTAGGCAGTGCAAATGAGCACTTGGTAGGAGTGCTGTTAGAGCTGTGGTAAATCACACTTTTCAGAATGTTTGATAATATCCCCTTGTAGTGTCATAATCTCAGTGTCAAATATTATCTATTTTTCAAAACTATGGGGTGTGATGACTTGCCTCTGCATTCCCTTGTGTCTTTTAAAATAGGATCTCTTGTAGACCTCACAAGTTTTTTTCAGATCCTTATGTTATGAACACAGCAGGATCTTCTGGTGCCTCCAGCAAGTTACGTGGGCATCAGTATTACACAACTTATAAAAATGCAGACCTGGTTATTTTTCAAGACTTCAGTGATTCATAATTCATTTGGAGGTGGATGCAGAACACAAATTATTGGTCATATGGAGAAAGCATAAAAAAGTATATTTTTCTTCTGTCCTTGAAAGGAAAAAAGGTTCTGTTTTAGTGATATTCTAAAATGGGTTCGGCAAAAATTGTCTGAAAAATGAGGTAAAAGGCTTTTACTCTCTCTGTGAGACAAAGTATCTGCTGCAACTCTAAGAATGAGATATTAGCAAGGCTGAATTACATATGTAATTGGTGAATTGTACTGGTAAGTGGTGCAGTCTGGTATTGAGGATCATGCAAGCACTGGTCTTTGGAACTAAAAAGGAAAGTAGATCTGAGGAAACTGAGCTATAATGCACATACAATTTTGATTTGAAGAATTTTCCTAAGTAAAACTACTCACTTCACATTCAACTCCTAAAGAATGTGAGAAATTTTTCCTGAGAAATTCTATAATATCTCACTCTAAGCCATATTTTAGTGTATATGATCTTACTTTGAATGTACCTCAATTGTTTTTTTCTTGTGATGATGTTTCAAAACCAACACTAGAATTAATACGGATAAAAAATGGTGGGTGTTATCAGATTGAGACTATAAATGTCTCCATTCAGAAAAAAGAAAATGTTATATTTTGCAGTGGTAATTTGCACTTAAAAATTTTACATGAACATGAGAAGTATCCAGTGAGATACTCTTGTGACTACAGAATAAAGGTGAATTGTTACTAAAGATGCTTCCAAGATCATCATCACTTGCAGTGATGCCCATCATTAGGTGAAATGTCAAAATATTTGGGTGGGTGTATACAGAGGAGTAGGACGTCCTTGCGGTCCCATAGCTCAGCTTTCCGTTGCAAATGATGAATTATTATTTCTACTAATCTGAGTCTCTTCTGGAAATCAGAGAATAAAAACATAAACACTAAAATAATCCAACATGAACTACATATTTTGATTAGACTAATGAAAATATAATACATTTTCACCATAATGGGATAGCATCCTTCAGAATGTACTTCACACTTCACAAACACTTTGGATGGCTGGATATTTGTTATTGGTTTTGATATGAATATGCTCTTTGCTTACTCATTAGGCTGTTGAATTCTCTGTATATGTGTCCTACTACGCTTCCCCTGCTGAACGAACCACTTTTTGTCCTCTTCGGTATATTTCTGGGGTATAGTCACTTTGTCTGCTATATCTTCATAGAAATAGGACCTCAGGGTCTACCTGTCTTAGTCCTACATATCAATCACTCTACAGATTTTCTAGTAAAGGAGAACAGACTTCTCTTGTGGGTTTACAGGCACTGAAACTACTGGAGATATGTGGGTATGTGGAAGAGTAGAGATTTGCCTTGGTAGTTGTTGGCTACCAGATCAGTGATTATTAGGTCAGAACCACCTTGTAGGGGGATGTGTGTGTGTGTGTGTGTGTGTGTAGGTGGAAGGGATGGGTTGAACCTCATGGAGATGAAGTGGTGTCCCTCACGGCAGGACCTTGGAGCCCACACAGGGAAGCCCCAGAGCAGCTGCCAGTCACAAACAGCCTGGGAAAACCGTAACACCCCACAGCCCCTGGAGCTCCCGACCCAGCTTGGATTGGCAGGGACAGTGAGAACACGGCCCCTCACCCTGG
>JAWWEW010000001.1:61010911-61090169 GCA_035583185.1 Anabacerthia variegaticeps
TTCTTTCTTTCTTTCATTCGTTCTTTCTTTCTGTCTTTCTGTTTCTTTCTTTCTTTCTTTTTCTTTCTATCTCTCTCTCTTTCTCCCTCTCTCTTTCTCTTTCCTTTCATATTGCTACTTTACTATAGATAATAATAACTAAAATGGCTACATACTTGCTGTCCATCACAACCAAATTGCTTTAAACCAAACCCTACATAAATATATTTACAAATACTGATCATTCAACATCATTTCACTCTGTTCCATCCCAAGAGATCTATTGAAAATAACCTGGGTTACCCTCACCTTCAGGGACAGTCATAACACAAAGGTGGTGGCCTAAAATTCACTGTGCTCCCAGTTCCTTCCTTCATACTGTCGTTGCTCTATCCCTGGGGAGTCTTGTTCTATCTTGTTATAGGAACAACAGTGATACAACAAATCTCAGTGCCAGATTTACAGAAGAAATTTAGTTTATTTTAAAACAAAATTGACTTAATTCATTCACACTCAAACGCTCCTACCCATATACTCATACACACCAGGAACCTTGCATACAGACTATCTGTCCAGAATACCCCTTAGAGGCCTGGGATACAAAGGATGTCAGTGGTCAAGTCTTCCTCACACCTCATGGCTCTTAATTTGGCAGTCATATTGTTTTGGGTATGCTTTTGCATAGCTTCTAGTTGCTGACAGCATTTTTTTTCTCTATTCTGTATCAACTGTGTGAGTCACAAGGATTTATTCAATGTACTTTGTTTTTCAGTTTGGGTATCTGGAGTCTTGGTGATGTATAAATCTAGTGGACATCAGTGTATTGCACTCTGTTGGTGTTTGCTCTCCTTTTTTTCCACACTAGCTGCTAAATTCAATCTGTCAAAGATGATAACTTTGTTATTTCTGTTACAATTCTATACATTATTGAGTTGCTGTTGATATGACCTCATAGCACTAAGAGAAATGGAATAGATGGACATTCTTGGTTCAAGAAAATTCTCATGCCCTAAAGCAGGCTTCAAAGAACTGTGTGCAACAGAGGACCTCTTTCTTGCAGAGCCCAGAACTAGCCAGAAGGATATTCCACCATATCAGAAAAGCAAATATGAGGCACTTTTTGGTTTTGAGCTGTGACTTGGTCTTTATGAGATCATAAGGTAAGTCAGGCTGGAAGGGACCTCAGGATAATATCCATCCTATTGCTGAAAGCATGGTGAGTTACAAGGTTTGGACTACTCAGGACTTCACCTGACATAGACTTGAAAGTATCCAAGGGCAGAGATCACAGGGCCTCATCGGGCAAAATCTTTCAAGATTTGACTGTCTTTGTGGTGAGAAGGTTATTCCTAAACAAGGTAGACAGATATTGCTCATTGAGTTTTGTGGGAGCAAGTTTCAGATTTTCCTGATTAGAAGACGTGTGGCCTGATTCAAAACCACATGATTATATTAAGCAGCAGAGAGATTTGTGTGAGTGATGCAAATCACTGCTTTCATAGGGCATTCATGGGGCTCTGATAACATTGCAGTAAATTCTTGCTCTTAAGAAGAATTTCAGTCGTGTCAGTGTAGCTGTTTCAGGGTCATTTTAGGTCGGTAGCATGGATCATAATGTTAGGCTCATAAAAATAATCTGAATTAAATTTTACTAACTCAACATGGGAATGTTGGCTCTCTGTGTGTAAAAGAAGAGTTATTATGATTCAGGGAAAAGTAATAGAGTTAGCTTCTCAGCTCGTGCAGAGGTACATCTCTGGTCCACATGATGCTATGTCAAGTTATACTCTCAGAGGAATAGGTCTGCTTAAAATAAAGCCAAAATACCTGATGCTAATCCTAAAGGCAAACAAAGTCATGATCTGAAATGGGTTTCAAGGTGATAGGAAGGGTAAGAGGATCTACTTCATGGATATAGCTGCATTAAATGATGAATAAATTTACAAGTTATTGTATGTCAGTGCCAGGAGTAGTCATGCTAAGCAGACCCATTAACATTGGTAGAATATTTTATCTATCCTCTGGTAATTAGAGAACAGTGAGCTTGAGTGATTTGGATTCCATGAATTCAGAACATGCAAAAAAGCCAATAATATATGTGGTTGATGAGCTGCAAATTCATACAAACCTGTCACTGTATGTCAGGCAGTCCAGCCCCCGGGTCACTATTTCAAAGCTTTCTATTTTTTGAACATCCTTTGCAAAACTCTTTAACTGGGAGCATTATATAAAGAATAACATTGTTGCCTAAAATGAGAGAAAAAACCTTTTTGAGACAATATTAATATAGATAAAATAGAGAGCTGGTCTTTAATGAAAGTGTTTTCAGGTGTTACACAATATATAGGTGCACACCCAATATAGAGTTCTTACAAATTTATAACACTATTTAATTATCATATCTAATGGGGACATCCAACCTAAGAATCGTCAGCCCCTCGTACCTACCTGGGTCTACCCTTTTGAAGCTTCTCCAATGGTTTTGGGCCTTCTATCTTGCTTTGACTATGGGATATCTTCCAGGTGCATATGTTCCAAACAAGATGTCTTTGATAAAATCTCTTTCCTTGAAAAGAGCGTTAAACTGAATTCCAAGAATGTGGCACAAACCATGACAAAGGGGTTTAGAAACTGTTAACTGCTATCTTAAGTGTGAAAAACTATACAACTATATTAAAATCTGCAAATATATAAAAATCTTAAGGCATCATTAAAGGTAAATAAATTTAGTATCACCTTGACCTTGTTTGATTTTTTCAGGGTTGCCTATCTGACAGTTCTGCACCTGTGACATGAGTATGGGAAGGGATTCACCTATCTTTAGATATTGAGAGTGAAACATCTGTGCCTGAGGTAGTTAACAGTCAAACAATAAACATCTTCAGAAGGTGAATCATTCAAAGCTCAGTACTTTAGTTAGCTATCCCTAGGGTAGATGAATTTCCTTCTCCTGGTGCCTGCCTGCCTATTATTGTCTCTTAGAGCAGGCAGGATTTTACTTTATTCTAATCTGTAAAAAGACATCTATTTTGGATTAGGACAGATACTTTGTTTATCACTGCATTTTTTATTGTACTGCTTTTCATGTAACCATTTCTAGCTTTCCAAAGGTGATCTGCATTTCTTTACCTATATAAAAATGGTCTTGCCAAGAGATTCAGATTTGTTTCCATATGGAAATGGATAGATTCAACATAAGATAACCAGAATACTAAAGGGAATACTAAAATATAGAACTCCAAGAACAAAAAAGCTGAGTAAAAACTGTGTATGTAACAAATTATATGTAATGGTGTTAGGTACTTGAAGAAACTGCTTAAGCCCTCTGTATAGCTAAGACATGGACTCTGTATTACTACTGTTCTGCAAAAGAAACTGCAAGAATTGTTTAATTCTGCTGCTAAAAAATTACTACCCACAAGCAAAGGTGGTAAAGAGATATAAAGGACAGAAAACAAAGCAAACCTGAAATTCAGCTGAAGTGCAGCAGAAGTGATGTTCTTTACTGATACTTTCCATTCTCACCCTCTTGTGTTTGTTTTTTTTTAAAAAAAATACAAGGAATTCCAGTTTATGATTATTTTTGTGTGTTTTTTTTTTTTCTTTTTTTTTTTTTTTTTTTTTTTTTTTTACTGGAGGCCTCCTCCGTAGCTTTGTCATCTCACAGCTATAAGGTAGGAAAGCAAGAACTGAAGAATTCTAAATGAAAGTGAGTTGGAGAATTTATTCCCTAGTCAACAAGGAGGATTGGTCTGTGTCAGTTGAGTTTCAGTCTTGACTCAAAATGTCATTAACACTGACGTGCTGGAACTAATGCTGTGTCTATAAATCCTCACATACTGCAGTATTTTCTACAGCAAGAGGTGGACAATATGATTTTGCAGTCTACAGGGACTCCCCAGGGCTAAAATGAAGGCCTGACTCTCTTTCTTCTGTCCTGTTAGTTGCTTGGCCTATTGCCTGACCATCTGTAGAACTCTTTATTTATTCTACTATTTCATTTGCTTCTCTGAGGTGAGCTCTGAGGAGAAGGCAGCAAGGTGCTTTTAGCCTTGCTGCATAATGCCTTATGATCTGTCGTTCAGAGGGCAGCCTAATCTAGCAAGCTGAATAAAATCCTAGGTTTCTATTGACTCACAGGCTGTGTGGCAAATGAATAACCATGAAGGGAAGGGAAACTTCAGTGCCTTTAAGAGCCCCCTTGCACTCTGATAATAGCACAGAATGAAACAGTTGTGTCTCTTATAGCTGTGGTATTCTGATAACAGAGGAAAGAAAAAGTTTGCAGGTGAATGGAAGTGGTTTTATTCAATCTGGTAACAAAAAACAAAAGAAAAATCAAACTCTCAGACATAGAAGGTCTTCTAAAGTAAGCATATGCACTGGGGAGTTACATTTGAAAGAAAAACTCCTCCTTACCTTTCTCAAGGCCTTTGTCTTTTCAAAAGAATGAAATCTTTTCAGGTCAGTGAGAACTGTGGGCATCAGAAATGTGTTTTAAGTTGTATTTTAGGAGACGCCTCCTGATATGCTTTAGCTATCAATAAAATTTACATAAATTTGTTTCACATTTATGATTTTATCCTTCACACAAACAATAGTCCCTATTTAATTCTCTGTCCCTGCTATGCTCTAACAGTATCAAAAAGACTCATGGAATAAAGTGAATATTGTTCCTGACTCGTACTCTTTTCCTTTGTCTGTGTCTGCGTCCAGAACACTATTTTGACAACACAACTATGTTACCAAGAAGATATATAGGCAGTTAAATATAATACTTGACATTTACATGTCTCTTTTCTTTCTTGGATATCAAACTGTACTATAAAAAAGTTTAAATGCTCTCATCAATTCATAGAGGGAGAAAGAAAGAGACAGTAAGAGGCAGAGATGAGAATCTTTCTTATCTCCAGACAGGAGCTTGTCATTTTAGACCAATTATATTCTATAGTTTTAGTTTTATGGGGAAAAAAACTTATATATTTGAGGATTCAGCATGCAATGTGAGAAAGTGCATGTACTGATGTGTCTCATTAAGACTTTCTTCTTTGCAGAAATAGCCCATCAAAAGACTCCTATTGGATGTACAGTCTGCTTTGAGAGTTTTGGCTTACTATTATTCCTGACTAAATAAGATGTGAGGTTATTTTCATGTCTTGGCTTCTGACTAAATTGCTGACAGCAGTCAGAAAACTTTCAGAGGGGAAAAAATGAAACACTTTTGCTGAGAAACACGTAAGGGAAGTTTGTATCTCTTAGGCTAATTCTAAAACTTTTTAGCTGTAGATGAGAATACGTGTGAAGATGTGATTTATGGTTCGAGTAAGGAAAGATGCTAAAGATGAGTTAGGTCATCCTGTCCATTTGATCATCAAATAAGCTTAATTGGCAATTCTTTGATAGAGAACAAAATCATATTAAAATGATAAGAACAGAATTAACAGGGAAGAGAGAAGAAACAAAAAATGATAAAGAAGATGATTTTAGGAGACTAAAAAACAGAAAAAAATTGTGAATAAAAAATAGCTCATTGTGAAATAGTCACTCAGTTTAATTTCAGGAGCTTAAGTATCAAACAGGGCTGTAGAATTGTCAGAAACAGCAGTTCAACAAGCAGACAGGATCAGGAGCAGACAGTCAGGAGATTGTGTATCAAGCTTTTTCTTGATATGAAATCACATATTAATTTAACTATTGACATGAGTAGATCTACTGCAAGTCGCATAAGGGTTTCCAGTTATATGCATTGTTGTCTTCTGTTTTCATAGACCCACTTCTCTGCAGAGTGAGACTGATGCATGTCTCTTTCAGGTAGCATTATGAGTTTTATTGAAGAAATATGGAGTCAAATTTTTTTGTCCTGGTATTAATTACAGACCTGCCGGGGCACTGCTCAGAAATGTTTCCCCTTTGGGAAAAAAATCACAAAATCAAAACAACCCTGAAAATTACTTTTAAAATACTTTATGTATAAAGAAGAAAATATAGAATAGATGCCTGAAGTATTTTGATTTGCAAAACAAAGCTAAAGTGAAAATCACATGGGATTTTAATACAAACCCCACACACCTGAACTCTTGAGCATTAGAAAGGACAGGGAATAATTTTTTTTTTTTTTTTTTTTTTTTTTTTTTTAAATTACATGGTATTAAAGAGTCAGTTGGGTTTCAAGCAGTCTTAATGGGTGCAATTTTAACAGTTTATTGAAATTCTTGAACAGAATAATCTGGATTGTGTTTATTACTAGACAAAAGAAAGACTGTGTGGAACACTCTTCTTTTTTATTCCAACATTAATGATTAAGATCTTCCTAATTCTAGTGTGCTCAGAATAGCAAAAAGTGCAACATCAGACATGTTACAGACTATGGCTTTGTCTAGCAACTAGAAAAATTTAGTCCAGTGTTTGGAAAACAAGTTTACCCTTTCAAATGAATGTTGTGCATTCCTGTATAAAGGCTGTCTGACTGTAAATACTCCTCCTGGGCAGAGTGCCCCTGAGTCCCTATTAGAGCTCTGCCTTTCAAAGACAAAGCAAAGTAGTTTATATTGCTGTGTAAGCTGAAAATGCTAGTTGTTAGGTACATTATTTGACACTTCACTGTGTGAAGCTTTTACTAATTAAACAGCTTTGTTTTATGAAGTTTGTGCTTTCATAAAAAGTTTAGAAAACAGTGTTTAGACTTAATGCAAACAATCCAGGGTTAGAGACTAAATACTTAATTATTCATGAAGCTCTGGGCTTTCAGGGCCTTTTAGATCCATTTTGTTCCCTTCTTGATTACATGTGCCCATTTAAATTTTTTTTGCTACTTCTTTTCAGTTACAAACTTTACTAATTCTCAACACAAAAAATAGCAATCTCTGCACGATGTTTTTCTAATAATAGATGATGTTGGTGTTGTATGGTATGAGTTAAAATCAAGTAAATCATAAGTTCAAGTTTAGAAAATGCCTTAGAACGGAGGTGACTGAACCACTTTGATGGAATCTCCTGGTTAAAAAAAACCCAAAATATAAAGAGAACAGAAGGAAGACAAAGAAATGGAGGTCAGAGAAAAACAAAATGAAAAACAGCAGAAGAGATGATAGAAGAAACCAGAGATACATTTAATGCAAGTATCATAAAGAAAGCGGAGGCCAAAGAATTCAATCCAAAAAGTGGGAAAACTTGAAGTCACCTATGATATGCAGATATGCAACATTTCCATCTGTCTGTTAAGGCAGGACTATCACCCATAAACTTAGCTTTAGGCAAAGGTCTTCTTTGAACAGTGCTCTTCTGAGACACCCACTGCCTATGTAAATTCCAGTTTGCAAAATCATTCCTATAATTTGCACCTTTCCTATTGAGTTTCTAGCCAAAGTCCATTTTTGCAAGTCCAGTGATGCATATTGTAGCCCTTTCTTGGTGGGGAGGAAAGATTCAGAGCAGATATTTTTAACGAGTTCCTCAGTGTTCGTTCAGAGGTTCTCAGTCACATGTATAAGCCAGACTGTACTCTTCAACAACTATTATTTGTTTTTCCAGATTCAGTGAAGATTTCTGCATTGATCATTTGCCTCATGTTTTATCTTGCTTATTCAGTGTTTCCTACCTTACAAACATTCACATCTTCAGATCTTTAGATAGCAATGCTGTTCCCTCAAAAAACTTGTTACTGTGTTTGCAAATCAAAGAAGAGTGGTCTTTTGTGTATAAGGACACATACAAGGTATTTACTTATTTTTCTCCTACTGTGGCAAATGTAACATTGATGAATAGACATCAAGGAGTAATTCTTCTGTATGAAACTATTTCTTCTATCTATAATCCATTTTGTACAAGGCATTGTGTAATGCTAGTATAAACATGCTTTAAGTGCAATAATGTCTGCTTTGTATAAACAAAGACCAGTATTTTCCACAGATTTTGAATGCAGCTTTGACTTAGATAAAATGAAGTCAACACAGAAACTAATGCCAGTTCTTCATGTGACTCCTCATCTACATTTTAGTTTGAGTATAAACTAGGAAAAGAATTTCAGTCAAGTGAAATCTTACTTATGACACTAGTACTGGAGTCAGATATTGTATTCCCTGTCTCCTGTTGCTACTAGAAATTTACATCTTGAACCATGAAAGCTGAAGCACATGTTTCCTCTAGGGCTTCGAAGAAGAACTGAAAAGATAATGGAAATGTTTTCTTGAGAAGCTCACAAACTCAGTAGGCAGGTCATGTATTTTGAACATATACTTAACAACAGTAACACTCTTGCAGATGCTCTGGAGAGCAACACTTACCTCCCATGTCATTTGAAGTATGAGTTAGTCACTTTGTCAATTAGCTCAGCACAGCAAAGCTGTGTGAAGGGTCATTGTCATTCAGTTTCTTGGCACACTTACAGGGCATAATTTAATGGCTTGTGGTAGCCAAATGTGAAGTTCATTGCAGAGGCAGAGGGCCTTATAGATTTCCATTTTATCATTATTCTGTAGAATACGGTAGATAATTTCCAAAGAAAATATACCAGTACACCTGTAATGCTGCTGATAACTTGCCTTTCATCTGTGAAATCGCTTTTAGACTTGGTACCTGCCTTGAACATAAACACTGAAACTTTACTACACTGCTGGATTCACTTGAAAGATACCCTGGTGCTGTAGCTTGGAAGAGGTACTGTTGAATTTTAAAGGTTTTTTGAACTAATGCAATGATCACTGAGGACAGACATCAGAGACATGACATTTGCATAACAGCTTTTAGAAGTAGAAAGCAAATGTTGCAAAAATGTGGATAAAGAGAACTTAGTTACTTAGCACCAGCCTATCCTAAGTACCATTCAGTATTCAGTTGGCTCTTCTCTAGCATCTGTCCTAATAATACCTCCCCTGATTACAGTATTTTTAATAGAAATATGCTCAGCTAATATCTCCAAAGTAAGCAGATATCATTTCCACTTAACAAATTCATTTGAACAGAGGTAGGTGGCAAAACAAGAATTCAGATCTCTGCCCCCTGGGTTTGTGCTTAGTGCTTGAAATAAAAAGGGAGCTCTGTCATCTCGAGCCAGAAAACATGCTTGCAGATTTTATCCGCCATTTTTTATCCTACTTTAGAGTAATGCTTATCTCTAAAGAACCACATGACCTTAATTCAGAGCGACACTTACTGCAACCTTAAAAATATACTGCAATGCCTAATTGGTCAATGTAATTTACAAAGTGTGAGTACAGATTAAGGGGGGGGGAAAAAAGCGATCACGTAATGATTTTTACTAGCATATGGACATTACCATGTTTACATGTTCCAGTAACAGCTGAAAATTTTTTTGCATACTTGCTATCATATATATTGAAAAAAACAGATCTTAAAAGAGTAATTGCTATTTTTTATTTATCCCCATTTCTAATAGGGAAAAATATGTTTCTAAGTGATTTTTTTCTTCTTCCATTCATCTTAAGAAGCTGAGGTTCTGATTCTTTGTGCTTCTTGCAAGTCATGAGCTAAAAAATATCTGAGCTACACTACCTCCTTGTTTGTGTGTCCCCAAGTTGTCAGCAGAACTCCCTGAAGCATTCACTGATGCCTGAAATGGGGGTTGGGGAGAGAGAAGGCAGGGAAGCACAGAGAGCAGTATGATATTTATGTGAACCATATCCTTGTAGAGCAGACATCCTTCCAAAAAAATTATCTCTTTGCCCAGATAATTAGTCTGAGCTTGAAACAGCAGGAAAAAAATAGTACATGCCTAGTTCACATCAGGCTGTTCACTTTACTCATGCAATGATTTAGAGACATGAGACACTCACTTTGTCTTATCTGGTTACCTGAAAATTAACTCATTATAGTTTAAGGAGGGGGAGTAGTTCTGCAATTGCACAGATAGGGCTTACATCAGTGATGTTTCTGCTTGAACATGTAGGGATATGGATACCTAAATCCAATACCATTCTTAACCATTTGAACAGTGTACTCTCCTGAGATGACATTTCCCACCATGTACAGAAGCTGCAGTTTCCCTTTGAGAAACATTTTGAGCTAAGCTACAAATGACTCTGTCTTTTATTTTGGTCTACCCACAGTATGCTATTGGATTCCAAGAGGCACTAACTGGTGTGAACAAATGTTGTCTTACCTTAGAATCAGTTTTTTCACCTATCAAAGTGATTTTCTTTCAAATAAACAAAGAAAGCTGTTCTTTAATGGCCAGCTTATTTATTTGAGTTGGCAATATCATCTGACTTTAATATTTATTTTAGAGTCCTGTAGCAGGAATTCTAGGATTTACCAGTCCAGTATAGGTCAGGATCCTGTAAAAACAAACAAACAAAACTGAAACATATACAGACATCAAAACTATTAATTTGGAATACTCAGAAAAAATAAGGTCTTTCAAAGTCATGAAGATAGCTGAAATGTGAAGAGGCTGCAAACACAGCCAACTAAAAGCACTGGTTTTTTCTATTTGTCTCCTTTTGAAACACATTTCTATCAATATTTTATTGGAGTTTTCAGCTCTGGAGTCATCAGACTCACAGTAAAAGAATAAAAATTGTTAATGCTGTGGAACAGCATTTGTCTCTCCATAATGAAGATTTACCCATAGCCAAAACATGAATAAAATGCTCTAAATGGCAACTCCAGTAAGACAAGTCTTATGTGACAGTCACTGCATCAGAAGTCCTTATACTTCCTTTTGGCTTGGATGTTGCATAACTATTATACAGTCCAGCAGAGTGCAATCATCTCTGATGTAGCATTTTATATACATTACACAGGCATGAATTATTGCTAATGCAGCATGCTTTTCTTCTGCATCAGTGTTCTTCTGATTATTCTGAGGACTAGTGTTAGCATACCCTATGGTTTTTACAATAAAAGTCTTGTGAAGTTTGCATGGTATAAATGTAAATTGATAAAACGAAGAGGTTGCCACAGCATTTAAGAGTGAAATGATGAAATAAACTGGTATAAGTGGCAAAGGGAACTGTTGCTTTTAGCATTGGGAAAAACAAGTGTTTTTCTGAAACTGTCCAGAACAGAGGTTCTCTTTCTGTTGTCCTTGAATCATTATTGATATTAAGGACATTCACTCATCATATTCATCAATTCTCATTTTGTACTGTCGCTCATTATTTCTAAATAGTACTGAACTTCCCTCAAAGATGGCTAAATATATTCATCATTTTCATAATATCAGCTTACTCACATGGCCACAGGCAGGCTATCTCACTGTTTGTGACAGAAATCAGGCACATAATTGAAAATGAGAAGGAAGCTGTACTGCCAGATGTTCTCTGAAAGGTACTTCTCCTTAAGAGGATGATTAATCTTATCCAACCTTCCCCATATGTAAGGTAGGTGTCTAAGCCAGTTGTTTATGTTCTACTTATAAACAATGAGGAAAGATAAGAATCTCTTAATGCTTATCTTTCTTTGGCCTGTATCAGCTTCCAGACGTGCTTGTTGCTCTGCATTGTCTCCAAAGAGGTCTCAATATCTTGTTTACCCTAGACACTGATTTTTTAAGCAGTTACAGTTATATAAGACGAAGCTCATCATCAGACATTACAGAGTGTTGTGTCCTGAGTACAGTCCATTATGATGTGAATTCACTTTGCCAGTTGCTCAGCCTGGCCAAATAAAAGGCAGTTATGACAAACTACCAGAGCACCAAGATCAAGGGGATATTTTCAACACATCTCAGAAGTGTTTGAGGGTTCACATGAGAATACATAGATGCACTTTCTTATTCCTCTTTTTTTGACAGTGACAGTAATTTTTTTGACATATGACAGTTGAATTAGAAAGAATCTTTGCATTATTATTGCAGTCACAATTTGAGTTGATAATCTTAGTTTTCACATCCAATTTTTGCTTTTCTTGCTTATTTTATGTTCACCTTTCCTAAACTAATCTCATAAAATACGCTTGGCTATAATGTCATATGCGCAACAAAGCAAAAAAACTATTTTGGGGAATATCCATGAGAGAAACTGCCTTCTGGCTCATACCTATTTTGCTTTAATGACTCAGGTATCTCTGGTTTATCTGAAAATATGGACATATTAAAAATAAACATACTGATTAATTTCAAGTTCCTACTTCGAGCTAGGAGTGGTGATTGTACTCATTTGTGTGTCAGAGTCCCTTACACCTCTCAGTGTGGTTTATTTGCAGGTCTGGGTTCGCTGTTTGAATTTGCATCTCTAACTTAGTAGAGGTATTTAGAATTTCATTATCTATGTGCTTTGAAAACCTTGCTAAAATCCTTTATTACTAAAAGGAGTTCAAAGCAATAAAACTTTAAATACAAATCCCTTGAGCTATTATATAAGTGCCATGCATTGCACAAAATTTAAATTAAATAATAGCAATAGTAAAGAGAAGTTAGGCATGAAACAAAGAAATTTTATCTCCTAATTTAAATTTGTTTTCTTGTGCTTACATCTTCTTTGGAAAAAATAAGTTAATCTCCTTTGTCCTTTGACTTAATAGCTTTAACTTGACTGTCCATGTAAAATTCAGATTTATGTTCTGGGGTTTCAACATCTTTCAACATCATTTGGCACAAGTAACTCTGCTTTATTTCTGAATGTGTAACATTTAGAACATTTATAATAGTGTACTGGATGAATGCTTTACTAGCATGACACATAAATCAGAGGAGATTTTGGATTTCTGTATTTTGTATTTCTGTTGTGTCTTCTCTGTCTAACAGCTATAAATGTTCACAGAAGATTTGGATGGAAAATATTAAACAGGAAGAAAATATTTTCCTTTTGCTTGGCCTTCCCAGAAAGTTGCTTAATTTTTGTATATACTTCCACCTTGTGCATATATGTGCATGTCTATTGTTTATATATGCATTATATGCTATGCATACTCTTTTTATAACATAAACTATTTATGATATATATAAATATGTGTTACAGCGAGTTGCTCCTTAAATTAAATCCGGTTGAATCCTAGCTTTGTGAATGCCATGCACTTCTTTATCTGGTTAAGTTTCAAGTAATTTTCTACGCTTTCTATGATGGTGTTAAAGAAATGCTTGACGGGATTCATTTGCCTAGTTAGATTTTTAAATGTTACAAATCCGTGTGCAAATCACTGCCTACCCTCTTTATAGCCAATAGAGAGAAAATAGATTAAATTAACTAGCTTGTGGATGTGCATATTTTTATTAAATTTAAAACATTCTGGTGTGATTAGATGAATTGCTTCCCATGTAACTGGGTCATAGTCTCGGGGTGTTTTTGACCACATAGAACTCTGCTTCTGCCTCTTTACAAGATAATTCAGCCTTCTGCCTCAGGTGGGATGCTATTTGCAGGCAAATTTACAAGATAAGATTGATTAAAAGATGAATTGACACAACACCTCCCTATCTTCTTTTTCAAATCTTCCTTATCTGAAATGTTTATTTCCCTATTCCTTGAACAAATTTGTATCCAGACAAGATATCTGCAGAAGGACCATTTCTGCAATGAAAATGGAAAGACCAAATGCAGAGCTATTGAACTCGGGTTCAGGTCACAGATCTTTTATTGCTGGCAATTATCTCAACTGCCTTTTTAAATACATTTTTACTCTGTATAATATGCTTTTGCAGTATTGGTGAATACAGTAAATCTGTGCAACATAACAGCTTACCTTTATTCCATTTTACCCATAGAAATATTTTATAGTTTTAGAGTCATAATTGTGACTACCATCAATTGACATACCTGTTAGATAATGACATATTTCTTTAGTTCTATTTTATTTCTTTTTGTTTGTTTGTTTGTGGGTTTTTTGTTGTGGTTCTTTTTTTTTTTAATTTTATTTTTATTATTTTATTTTTCTGAGACATCCTTAGGTGAAATCAGAATTTGGTTGCAGAACATTGCTATTATCTAGAACAAGTTACTGCAAATTCTATTTTCTGTGAATAGGTAATTCTTTATCCCAGTGTATTTTAACTCTTACATTTCAGACTCTAATAATTTTATCTTTCATAATAAAATTGAATACTTCTGCTTTTCTGTTCAATTTTTATTTTTAATTTTCAGACTTAAAACTTAGGTGGTTCCTCCAAACCTCACACAGTCTTGCGTCTTGTTAACAGTACTTAAAATTCATGACACTTTCAGCCATGAAGGAGAAAGGAGGTGATATTTAGTAACAACTTGATTTCAGTAGTCATTCATAAAACCTTTTAGTTTTGATTGGAATGACAACATCAATTCTTATCCTTTACAGATCTTACTGTGCACTGAAAATGAACGATTTCAGTGAGTTCCTCCACACCTATGTGAAATTAGAAAGAAGAGATAATGACCTCATATCCAGATATGTAAGGGAGTGTGTACCAATTTTTGTTGAATTAACTTCACATGGGAGTTAACAATACAATGATAGGCATTTCACCTATTGTCTCACTAGCACATAGTCAAAATATTTAATTCTTAAACAGACTTACAGTCTCAGCATTGGCTACCAGTAGTATTATATGAATTTAGTCCATTTTTTTGACTTGTTATTAGCAGATAAATCATGGAATCATGGGCTTATAAAATGGTTTGGTTTGAAGAGGACCCTAGAGATCATCTAGTTCCAGTGCAGCTGCCGTGGCCAGGAACACCTTCTACTAGACCAGTTTGTTCAAAAAACTATGCAATTTGGCCTCAGACACTTCCAGGGATGGAACATCTACAACTTCTTTGGACAACTTGTTCCAGTGTCTCTCCACCCTCACAGTAAAAAATTTATTCCTAATATCTGGTATAAATCTGCCCTCCTTCAGTTTAAAGCCATCCACTTGACAAATCACTACATGCTTTTATAAGATTCCCTCTCCCACTCTCCTGTAGGCCCTCTTTAGGTGCTGGAAGCTGCTCTAAGGTCTCCTTGGAGCCTTCTCTTCTCAAGCTGAACAACCGCAGTTCTTTCAGCCTGTCTTCATAGAACAAGATGAATGCTTCTACAGTTGGATAATTTCTTTCTTCTAATGGATTGCTTCATTTCTGGGTTTATTCTACAGAGCTGTGAAGATAGTCTTTATATTGGGATCTATATCTATATATACATATATAAATATCTATGTATACAAAGGCTAATATGACTTTAGAAACATTACTGGGCAGGAATCATAGGTACTAGAAAGTACAAATGTTTTAGAAAAGCTGTTTTCCCAGCAGCAGACTGTTGGATAGCTGATAGTTTATTTCAGTAATGTTCCAAATATATGAAAGGGTGATGTATGACTAAGAGATCTAAACATACCTGACATTTGAGGTGCTGTTGGCTGCCAATTGTTAACAGATGCCTGCTTCTTAGTGTCCATTGCTATAACTGAATGTAACTGTAACTGAGTATACCTTTAAAGCTGTGCAAAGTATTTATGACACCTTTTAATACTGTATTCTATCTATCTTTTTAATAGTCTGTTGCTTAATCTAAAACAGCTATTATTTTTTCATTAATGTACTTTCTGCTAGGAAACTGAGATTATCATATCTATCTATCCTAAATAGACAGGAACTGAAGATTTTGTTTTGTTTTATTAGGACCTCATCTGAGTGGTATCCTAGGGAACCAGAAACAAACAGGTTTTATATAAACAAAATCTATAGTGTATGCATATGAATAGTCATCGACTTGTGATATTGTGAATCAAATTCAATAATCAGCTTCTTTATACTAGCCTTGAAATAAAAATCTACTTTAAATCTTATTTAACCATGCAGGCTAATAGGTCCTTACCTCATCAGAGCGGCACAGAGTAGTAGAGGGAGTTGACAAATTTGATCGTTGATCTTTATCATTTCTGAAAATTACAAGCTTACCATAATATTCAGGCTTAGCAAAAAATAGAACACAGAGCTTCCCTCAAAGCAAATGAGTAGTAGAGTACAAATATTCTTGGCTTCTTCCATTATTAACATACCATTTATTTTCCAAACTGTGGAACAGAAGGGAAGAATGGACAATGGCTGATGTGATATGTGCATAACAAAAGCTAAACTGAATTAACTTCAGTTTTTTAAACAGAGAATAGCCTTCTAAATCACTTTATTATCAGATTTAGCTCCATTCCTTAACCTAGATTTTGTTGCTAGGATAGGTACTCTCAGTGAGCTCATACCTTAACAAAGACAGTTTTTAAAAAGAGATGGAGAATTTCTTGTTTCTCAGCAGATATACCCAGCTTGTGGGGATTTTATTTCTACCCTGAATTTTCTGGAAAAATAATAATAAAAAGGAATATTTGCGCTGTGCACTGCATAAGAAATGCTCATACAGATGATAAATTGTATGTCCTGTCATGGTAGATTTACTGTGCATATTTGATTCATGTTCATATGAGATGCTCTGAAGCTTCCTTGTGGTGCATATACTGTGTAGATGAAATATTCTCCCTTTTGTCATTAAGTGAAAATGGCATGGATCAGGACACTCTCTTTACTCTCAAAGGCTTTCTGAGACACTGCAACCTTTGCTAGCCAAGGCAAAGAGAGAGTAAAAGAAAGCACTGGCAACATCAAGTAATGAACTAGAAGGATCATCAGTATCTTAATATTGATTATGACATCTTACTACTTCTTTTGTCTTATTTGCATTATATTTGCCATCAGAAAAATGGTAATCACAGGTTAAATATATGTTGGAAATATTAAGTATGTAAGCACTTGTGTCAGTGCTTTCTGAACATGCCACAGAGTGGTGTATATTCTCTGGGTTAGTTTGCTTGTTCACTTATCTTTCTGAAGTTATAGCACAAAAGGGCCATGAAGCTCTGTAACTGTCAAAAAAGCTTGCCTGACTGTACTTGAGAGCTTGTGGTGACAGTAACACTGTAATGCTTTAATATAGAGTGCATTGTAACAATCAGATAAATTAATTGTTGCTCTGGCAAAACTCTTGCTGTAATGTGATTCTATACCTTAAAACATTTATTATGAAATCTTTCCAGATCCTCTGATTCCCATTAGTTCTAAACACTTCCATAAAATATCTGATATGTTACTGGCAGAGTTGTCCCTACTTTTTTCCTCTCTTTTCACCTGTCAGACCCCTTGAGTTTTATGCCACCATTTAAACACTAACTAGACTTAAAGCTGCCAACAATTGTAAGAGAACTAGAGAGTCCAAGTAAAATATTTAAGGACAATTGGCTAAAATTTCTAGCAATAGGTATAATTATGGTCTCAATAGATCCTTTTACAGCAGAGAAGGTCAAACCCTAACCCTCCACAATTCCCACTTCGGGGGCATTTTCCTCCTTCTTTATCTTCTATTTCCAGAATGTCTTTTCTTCTTATTTTCATTTCTTTGCTGACTCCTCCTTGTGAGTTTCTTACTGTTACAATTTCAATATTTTCACCTATTCCAGCAGCTTAAGTAGAAAATACTGGGGTCAACCTGAGGTTGCAATGCTCTTTATTATATAGAAAGTTAAGAAACACGAACAAGACTGACCTTTTCAATGCTTGTTTCTACGCTTTCAAGAGCTATGAAAAGGGAGCTGTACAGACCAAGATGACACTTCCCTGCTTAGTAATCAGTATTTTATTGGTTCTTTGTGAAAAAAGCAAATGATTCATTGGCTGCCACTTCAAAATTCTGTAGATCCTTAGAATAGGGAACTACAGATGGAGAGGTTAAATAATTTTTTCTCCACAGTTCTAAAATCTTCAAAGATCATTGATGCAGTATTGATTATTATCTATTCTCTTTATAAAGTAATAATAGTAATAATGATTCAAAATTATACCAAAGCAAAAATTACTATACAGCACCCCCAAATTTTGGGGGAAGGAAGATTGGAAGAAGGAGACTTTAGAATCCTCATAACAAAATGAGGCTCTACTGTTGCCTTAATGACTTATCACCAAGACCTAAACTGTTCTTATTTGCCTGTCCTGATTCCGGACTGAATTTGGTTTCCAGCTTTGTAGGGAACCAGCTCAAACACAGTACAGTAGTGATACACTCCTTCTTTCAGGCTCCTTTAATTGTCCTCACAGAAAATATGATGCATTCACTGGAATCAAGAACCTCCAAATCCCTTCTGACACAGAAGGTGTGAAGGTCCAATTAGCAGGCTAGAGGTTCACTTCTACATTTCTCAAAAGATATTTATCTAATTCAGAAAGAGCAACATAAACAAGAAGGACTGAAAAAATCCTGCCTTGGTATCTCTCATTTAATTTAATGCTTGAGATTTTAATTTTCACACCCAAGCTTGAAAATACTTGGGGACTTCTGGAATGTCTACTTTTGTGTTTTAAAAATTGCTCTTTTCTTTTAATAGTATGTTGTGAGAGATCATGTTTATAGGTAATACAAAAGATTTTCGGCTCTCTCAAACAGGATTACAAAAGCCCCACTGATAACTTGGCATCTGGAGGAACCCACTATAGGTAGGGCTGTCAAATAAAAGGACAACAGCACTATGATCTCATATAAACAAAACACTTATTTCTTGTTTCAAAACAAAATAGTAAGAAGAAATGTTAAATTTATTTCTTGCTGGCCTAAACAAGATCAAAAAGAAGATTTTCCAGTTTTCCTGTAGAATAAAGCATCACTACTTTCTGTGATGATGGTCAAAGAGGTTCCTTAGGAAAAGCTCTGCCCAGCACTTTTCTGTGGCCATCTAAGAATCTCTTCTGGAAAAGCTTAAAAACTCTACTAATGCAACATGTGTACAAATTCTACTGATACAATTAATTCATTATATAAAGTTTTTTTGTCAAAGAGGGTTGAGCTGGAGATTAATTCAGTAAACTAGACATATTCAGATCATGCATTCAGAGGTGTTGATGAAAGTGGCTGCTACCATTGTGAGATGAATATCATCTTTCAGAAGCTGTGATAACCAAGGGAATTCCCCAATAACTTAAACAAATCAAATATATTCAGTCCTCATGGAGAGTAATTCTGACTGGGTTTCATCAGTAAAAGCAAAAGTTCCAGGGATATGTTTATTCATCTTTTCTCAGCACATAAGTGGAGGCTGTTGGAGTACAGTGTCCAGATTAGGGGTCACAGCACAAGGGAGATAGTGACTAACTAGGGACAGATCAATGGATGGCCACTAAGAGGACTGGAGTACTTGAAAGGCTTAGGGACTAAGGTGAATTTCATGGAGTTATGAAATTTTTAAGTAGATACAGAAGTACTTTAAAATCATTACATGCAATCAACTTTGGTAACACTTCAGAAAAACTGTTAGTAGAGCTATAACACATATAGGTGCTTTGAAGTATGTGGGTAGTATCTAAATAATTGTATGGAAAATGTATTCACTCATCTCTAACTTGAAAGCCATAATCCTGCGGCACATCAGGACAACGACATAACAGGATTATGACTTTGTCAAAATACTTCTCATGCAGAAGTATGTGAGGTTGCTAAACAGAGTTTCAGTGATATCTGGTGTTACATTTGCTGTCACCATATATCATTTAAATACTGAAGTCTGAACCAAAGGTTATGTTTATAAAATGAATGGTGTATTATGTTTTTTAATTTTTCATCTCAGAGCAGTGAAATTCCAGTAGTTGTCGACATTGTAAAAATGGTTTGTGATTCTGAAGTAAATTTTTTAGTTTCTTTACAAAAACTGCAACCCATCACTACTAGATACAGGTACAGAAAGGTTAAATCAGTAATTCTGAAGGTTGATTTTTATTTAGCTTTTAAATATTCAGCCAAAGATTATGATTTTCCTCTCTCTTCAATGAATTTTCTCTCTTTGTGAGAAATTTTTCTCTGTCTATGAGGAAAATTGTCTTAGAATCTCAGATAGTATAAATTGCCCTTGATTTATTAGTCTATAGTGATTTTTCCTACTATTTTTTTCTCAGTTGTGATGTTAAATGAAGAGGAACACATAATGCTAAACACTGATTCCTTAACAAATCAGGTAAATATTTTAACTGAAATTAGGCACAGCTTAAAATGTGTCCAGATTCAGTGTTTGTCAATGCAGCTGTCTTTTGAGATGCTCAGGTTTGAAACTTAAGCCAAAATTTGAGAGAAATGAAAATTTTGTTTCCAAAGAAAATAACCTGAATTGAAACAGCCAAACTCTACACCACTTCAAGACATTTTCATCCCCAATGACACAACTGCATTTTTAATTTAAAGACCATTGTTTGATTTTATTTTAATTATATTTGTGAAAGTTCTAAGACAGCAATGAGATTTAAAACACAAAAACTGAGAGTGTCCTCTAACAAGAAATGTTTCCTTACAACGTGAAGACTCCTTTTGAGAGGCTATTCAGTGCAGCCTCTTGGACTATGAGTATGGACATAGTCTATGGGTGGATTGATTTGCCATGCATGTTTAATATTCTCTATAACACCAAAATTTTGATGCATCCAGTTTAATTTTGGTTTTGCTTAAGATCATTATGGATCATTATTCCCTTCCTCTCTCTCTCTCTCTCTTTTTTTTTTTTTTTTTTTTTTTTTTTTTTTTTTTTTTTTAATAAGAAACATTCTGTCTCTCAACAACTCAGGCTGATTCTAGGTAAGAAAAGCAGAGTACTTTTCATAGATGCTCAGAATACTGTATGTAGAACAGTGAAGAAATCATGTCCTTTTTTCTACTCTCTAAATCTCTTCACTTTTATAGGCAGATGCAGAAGTTTCCTGGGTGTTTTTGTCTCCTAATTTCTGTCTAATGGCTTGACCTGCTTTCAGATGCATTGATAATCACAAAGATGAGATGATGCAGAAAATACAAACACAGTTGTTTCAAAGCAAACCCCAGTAGCAGACATTTTAAATATTCCTATTCCTCCTGTCCTTTGTTGTATATTGTGGAAATAATACTGTTATTATTTTCTATAAAAAGGGGGAAAAGATTGAGCTAATAACAGTCCTTTCCCAAAGATATCCTTATTCTTGCCTGGTAAACAGACTGGTGACCCAAGGAAAATAAAGTAAGACTATGAACATAGTTATAAGGAGTAGAAATATTGGAGATTAAGTGTAATTAAATGTCCAGCTGCCAACTAGATTTAATTCTATTCACTATCACTCTTTGGGCTCACAATCATGACCCTTCTCCAAGCTGCTTATTGAATATTTCTTCTGCCTCTTTACCCAGGATAGGTGGTCTATAACAGACTTACACTGTTGGCATTTACCTTAATTCTTTCACATAAACACTTAACCTTATCATCACCATCTTTAAATTTTAGACAATCAAAATACTCTCAAATGTATAGGCTGCCTCACTGCCTCTTTGTCCTTACCTTTCCCTTCTGAACATTTTATAGCCATTGCAGCACTCCAGTCGTGTGTCCACAGACTCCTCCAGAGTCATTCACCATGTTTCTGTGATGACAACCATGTCATAGTTTTCCTGCTGCACAACTGCTACCAGCTCCTCTTGTTTTTTTGCCCACACTATGTGCACCAGTGTGGATGCACTCACTTGGACTATTGATGCCACCACCTTTTGGTGGAGAAGCCCTATTTACTATGTGAGCATTGTCAGGTACTTCCATGGTTTCTAACTAATCTATAACCTATGCATCTTGGTTGCTACATGGCTCTCCATCTCCTACCTCCACTGAGATGGCAGACTAAAGGACCTTGCTAGCACACTGCCCCTCAAATTTGGGTGTACTGACTCCAGGCTTATCCATAGCGAGCCTGGTCTTATCCCTTTCCCCCTTCAGATCTAGTTGCAAGCTCTCTCACTGAGCCCTGCTAATTCCTGTACAGTGAGTCTTTTTTCCCTCTGAGTTTACCCTAGCTCTTGCCAGAAGACTTGTTGTCATGTAAACAGTCCCATCATAAAAAACCCTAAAATTCTGCTGATGGCATCACTTTTGGAGCCATGGAAGGATAAAAGAGAACACTGCTTATGCTATTGATCCCTTAACAAGTTATTGCAAAGCCTTGATATGTCTCTTGATTGCACACAGAATTCTTGTTACACCCTCATTGTTGTCTAACTGAAAAAGCAATAATAAACAATAACCCAAGGACCATATCTGGGTAGAAAAATTTCTTTTCATATCTTCAGCCTGGACCCTAGGGAAGCAAATGATTCCCCTAAGAAGTGGGTCTGTCTGCATATTAAACCTTCAGAAGAGAGTCTCTTTTCTTCCTTTTTAAAAGTGGTTTTGACACAGGGCATAGGTTGACTGAACCTCAGTGAGACCTCTTACCTGGATCAACCACTGCCCTTGTCACTGTTTGGCTCCACTTGTAGAGCCTTGTACCTACTCTGCCAGGGCACCTGGGTAGGTGGGGTAGTCACAGTAGAGGCTTGTCATTGGACAGGAACTTGTCACCACTGTCCCCTTCCCTTTAAGTCACTGTATTCAGCCAGGCAAAGAGAGAACAAGGAATCCTCCATATCATGCGTCTTGTCTGTCTGTCAGACCCGTCTCAGGGAAGGCAGGGTGCCATTGTAGTAGTCTCTCTCACTCTCCCAGATAATCCTCAACCTACTCACCTCCTGGGGATCTGTCACTAAGCAGAGGAGTTCCTCTGCCTTGGATGAGTCTATCTAGCACAGGTACTTAGGTGCAAATTCATCCCACTAAGTTCTGTGCAAACTATAAGTTGTTTGGATGCTGCTAAGTAGCAAAGGAAATGGAAATTCTAGGTTTCTTATCCATGTTAGTCAAGGTGTATTAAAGATTTATGATATACAGATATTTCAGGGAAAAAGATTCATCAAGTCATTTAGTACTATCAGAACATTACAAGTTTAACCAATGCTGTACTATTCATGCAAAATGTTCAAGGTATAAAATTTAAATGCATATATGAAATTTTATGTGATAACAATTGTAATTTCTCTTTAAGTTGCATATTCTGCTGCATTGTTTTATAATTATATAGTGGCATAAATTTATATTAGCCCTAGAATTTTTTTTGTTAAGTTCTTGCTGAGAGTTATTAAGAACTACTCAATATCAGACAAAGCTGATAAATGCAGAATGCAGTGGTTGTTTACTGTCATCAATCTTTTAATAAAGCTGTTTATTGCATTGAGGCTATTTATTTGATTAATATACTCCAGATCTTGGTGCAAATTTTGTTCCTAGGCAGTATGCTTAGTTTTCCTTTGCCATTTTCTTTTTAAAGTTTTCTTTGAACTTATGACATTTGTATATGAGTTGAGTGCACTACAAGATTATAATCTATTTTTGAGAGTGAGTAAATGCTCTCACTCACATTACATTATCCATTGACATAACAAAATAGTAAAATTACAAAAGTAAAAGCTAAAATAATAAGGAAAGGGCATAGCAACCTGGGAACTTGCACAGCTGCTCTAAAAAAAAGCTTCTACAAAAGTGGAGTACAGATTATTCCTTTTGTATCTTTCCCCCCCACCTCCCTGTCAATTTTTTTTTTGTGGCTGGGAGATAATGCCACTCATTTCTTTAGAAATCATTGCTAACCTGATTTAATGGTTTTGTGATGAGCACATTTATGTTACCATGCCTGGCATTGACATTAAAATCTTTTCTGTTTAGATTTTCACAAACTGAATTTCGTGTCTTCTCAGTCTCTGTAACTTTATTAAAAATGTGTAAAATAGGCCAGAACCTTTTAGTCTTTTATGGATGTTTGGAACTGGGAAATGAGATATGACCTGGATGATACAGAGTAGAATTCAATAGAGTTAACAGAGCTGAAATGTCTATTTGAAAGAAAATTAAAGAACTTTCATGCTACATATTATGCTCTGATAAATGATGAATCTTGACTTTATGTAAGTCAGCATAGATTCATGAATACCAAGAGAGATCTATGGAGCTTGGCTGTTAACTAAGAGCTGTCAATATTAGCAGCTTCAACTGTTTGTTTTCTTTGTCTTTCAGAGGGGGCGTTAGTTTCTGTGTGTGTGATTTTAAAAACAACAAAATCTGTTGTCTACATTTTATGATTGCATTACTATTTTAAAACAGATAATTGAGTCTGATCGGTTCATATTTTATTCCAGGCACAATGACTATAAACTGAATAATCGATGCTATGCATCACAAATCAAGTTTCTCTGGCTTTGTGTCATAAGCAGTCTAAACAGTTGCATAACAGTATCAAAGACGCTTAGATCCGTATTATACACAAACTATTCAGGTTCATGACCGACAGAAGAAGTCCTCTTTCTTATCTTGGATGTTTAAGACTCATATTGAGCTGATTTATCCACTTTTATTGCAGATTTACTGGTTGAAGTTTGCAGTTAGATGATGTCAGCTCTGATTTGGAAAAAATGGGATTCTAATATTTAGCTAGAAAATATGTTCTGATATTAAGCTGTGATTTTGGGTAAGGGATCTAAAACCAGCAAATAAAAGCTTATTTGAATTCTAATACTGTTATTCTTTTTTTCTTGTTTTAGCATTCATTTCCCTCTTATAAGTTTCTGTATTACTTTAGACACTTGCAATAACTATCATCATCTTTGAGCCCAGAAAATTGTCTGAAAAACACCAGTAAATCAAAATGGTGCCTTTAAAAAGAACTTTGTACAGGCATTAAAGGAAGAGAAAATAAGATATTTTCTTATTACCAGGTAAGCACTGATTGTGCTAAGATGAAGTCTCTTCTTATACAAGGTTTTTTGGTTGTCTAATATTCTAATACCATCTTGATCCAGATACCTCAGCTCTATTATAATTCTTATCTTTCTGGTCACTATACACAGGGCTATCTCACGATGACCTAGTTAATTTAAACCTAGAAGTTGGTTGATGGATATAAAGCTAGTGTTGGCCCACTATTTTTCATTTTTTGCTGTTTATAACAATTTTTTTCCCTATTGTTTCATGTGTCAGGATTAACTCTGACATTATTCTTACAATTATTTTAAACAACTGCACAATCTAACTGAAAACCCCAGGGTTAATTATGACTTAAATTGTTCTTTTTTCCAAAAGTGAGTTTACAAAATGTTTGACATGGCTGAAAAGCTAAATGTCAGCTAGACATGGCTTGTTCTTATTTTCTGTAGTTTTGTGTAGCACTCTCCATCCAATAGCAGCACTGCAGGTATATTTTTGTGCTGATTTTACTCTTCCAGTTCTCTTTCCCATCCTGCTGAAGGGGGAGTGAGAGAGTGGCTGCATTGAGCAGAGTTGACAGCTGGTGTTAAACCACAATTTTTAATTCACCTGCTGACTGACTGATGGTGATAATAATCTTTAAACCAAAAAACCTTGATTACATGTAGTCTCCAGTTCAGTAAAGGACTTTTTTTTGATAGCTTACCATAACTTTCTACCTCTTGCTCGAGGTGGGGGTTTGATTTCCAGCCTTTATCTTCTGTAACAAGTGCTTGTGCTACTATGAAATAACATATGCAACAGTTGCTGCACAAATGAAAGTGTAGCACTTAACTTCTCATATTTTAATGTCATGGACCAGCATGAGGTATTTTTTGTCTTTTGAAAAAAATGTAGGCTGTTGGTCTTTGATCCTACAAGCTCTCCCAAATGAGCTACTACAGCATTTTAAGGCCTTTAAGTGTAAGGAGGTTGTTACAGGATTATCATACAGATATGGATTTTCTGTGTTCTGAGGTTTATCTTTATTATTCCATATTGTGCAGCAAGGGAAAATGCCAGGGTAAGATCTAATCCAGTTAGGACTAAGTTGTGGGTGCCAGGACAGAAGAGTGACATGCCAATCTGTCAGAGATATATCAGCTTTAGTGAAACTGCCTGTCAGAAACATCTAGGTTAGCTTAAAAGCTTTATAAAATGCTAATTATTTTTAAATTTTTGCTAGAAACCAAAAATCATAACAATTTATCCACACAATTGCTTTAACTAGATGTACAAAAACTCTGTGGAGAGTATTTGAACATAAGAATAATTTTGGGACTGTAACTCTAGGAAGTATCCATTTTGTGATGCATTCTGTAGGGTTTTTTTTTACAGATTGATAGCTTATTTTATTTACTGTCTTCATTTCTTTTTCTCACTCTCTTGCTGGGTGCAATATTTAGGTATTAGAAAACAAAATCATGTAAGGTATTAAATGTATTTATTCCTGTCTCTTACATTAACAAGTCATGATAACTTGAGGAAAGGATAGGACAACCCATAAGAAACGTAATCTAATAAGATTTTATTAAAGCAACAATTACATTCAATTAGAAACTATTTTCTGTATCACTTCCTTTAAAACAAAACAAAACAAAAACAAAACCCTAAACAAGTTCTCTATCTACTCAGATAATCTGGATTCCCTGGTCTGACTCAATATTCATTCCATATGCCAGGAATTTGTGAAGAATTCTCTGCATAATCACTATCATGTTTTTTTTATTCATAACAAGACTGAAAGACTTGGTATAAAATTAATTTTAATGTGGTTCTTCAAAACAAGTAATATGTGACTAGTTGACATGTAACTTGCTACACCAACTGGAATTTTATATAATAAGACTGGTGAACAAGAACACAATACTTGTATTGACATTACATCAAGCTGTATCACATTCATACTAGGTATGTGCTGAATTAATCTGTTGTAGTTTTTGCACCAGCAAATAATGATTACTTCAAAGCCATTATGATTTCAGCCTTTTCTTGACATTAGTTGTAGTTTCAGTGACATGCTATTACCCTTGTCACAATTTGGTGTAAAACATCTCTCATTCAAACACCATTCATTACCCGTGGGCTAGACTTGCATTCAGTACATGTCACTGAAGGGGCAAGAGGTCAAATCTCAATGAATCAGCTGTCTTTTGTGAAAAAATAACCCATCTCAGAAGATAATTTACCTTTAAACAACTGTAAGATTTCTACTTTTCTAAAGTTAGATTTTATTTGGGCTGTAGACTGAAAGACCTGCTTACAAAACATGTTTACACTGTTTTATATTTCCTGGGTTGTCCCCAAGTACGAATTTGTGTATACTGATGACTTCATGACACTGTCTGAATGCAAAGTACTGTAGTCTCCACAGCACTGAAGTCCACAGCCTGATCTACATTATACTCTTTGTCTTCCACTGATGTTACAGTGTGAAATTTTGTTTGGGAAAATATAATATCTTGATTTTATAAATTGTCTCTTTGTGTACCGAATGAAATCAACTGGTTTTGATTTTTATCTTTGAAGCCACCTTGTATTAAAAAATGCTGTGGTTTTACATTCTGATTGTAATCCTGTCAATGTAATTTAAACAAGTGGCTCATACTGGAATTTTATACACCTAGTTAAGTAGTCCTCATGAAAAATATAGCTATGTCTAAACTGTGGATTATTTCCTAGCCTGAAAGGCTGATTTTATGGTGTGGCTGTGGCTGTGACTCAGATTCTTTCTCTGAAACCTCTGGGAGACAGTTCAAAAAAGAGTTTGTTGCTTTCACAGAACTTGAGTATGTGGCATAGTTTCTTGCTTGGTGGCTTGGTTTCACAATGGGGTGGAGTCCTCTACAATTTCTATATGGGGAGAGGCTCTGGCTGATTACGTTCAGTGGCAACTTTACATCTGGGTCCTCGATATGGTGCTTCAATCTCTATGTAGCCCCTCAGAGCTGTCAATCTTGTTGAGTTAGGAAGGCTTTTTGAGAACAGTTCTGCAGGGGCTCTTTTCTTCTTACTCACATAGGCTCACCTTCAGTGATCCCACCCAACCCTATGTGAAGGCATAGGTAATGAATAAAAAGAGAGGTAAGTTCCTGCCAACTCTATTCTCTCAGCCTGGCTCCAGCAGGCAGGAAAACACCTTGTTTTGTTGTGTTTCAAACCCTTGAATCAAGCCTGGTTTTTTGTTCACTCAGCAAGAGACAGCTACTGGAGCACTATACTGCAAAGTGTGTGGCCTTACCTCCTCTGGGCACATTTTAAGGGCAAAGAGACTGTTTTTCTAAGTTTTCTACAGAGATATTATGGCATTCTCCATAGAAAGTGCCATCCCTGTGCTTCTGAATCCTTGGCTGACATAGTCTTCTGCTGGCTTCCTAATGACCTGCACTCTACCTCAGCTTTGACCAAGAGGTGACTAAAGACATATATTTTGTTCAGAAACTCCTGCTGACTCTCAGCAGTCTTTTTGCAGATTACTCCTTTATATGACCATCTCTTCACCAGTTCATGAAGACAGAGGATAAGTGACTTGCCCAATGAATCTGAGAGCCAGACTCTTTCTTCATATGAACTGTGACAACAGTCACTTTTTAAAACTAACTATAAAATATCTATGTACCTTTTTCAGGTTTGAATCCTTAACACTTGACTTACAATGTATGATGACTTCTTTCAGACTCATTAGAATCAAAGTAATTTTGTGGAGAATTAGGACATTCACTTGACACAAACTACATCCTCACTTCCTGACTTTTGACTGCTCATGTGAAACTTAATTAAGACAAAAATCCAAGTTATTTTAAAAAAAATATTGTACCTCACCTAAAATCAAAAGTTTTCAACTTTGACTGCGGCTTTCAAGCATATGTAAATTACATTTATATAAAAGCAAATTGAATGAGTCACAGAGACTTGAAAATCAGGGTTCATGATGGAACCTGCCAGATTTTCTGCAATGTTTTTAATCAGATTTAGTTGTTGTCAGCTGTGTGATCTCTGAAGGTCTTACCTTTATGAGAGGCTTGTAGGTGGAAGTTTCACTGTTGTTGCTATTTTGGAGCTAGAAATAGTTGGATGTAATTAAGGATCTGCAGGTAAGGGAAGATTTTGTGTTCATTGAAAGGGACTTACCAGGGATTCATGTGGTGTGACATAATTTTGTTCATTAGGATAAGAAGGTTATGTTCTTTTGCTGTAATCATATCCACATAAAAAAAGCTAGATACTGACTGACTGTGGGATGTACATGGTCCTGTTGATGAGCAGTGGGTGTATTTGCTTCTGCACTGTTCTGTAATAACATTATATTTTCCCACCCCATAGAAGTGGAATGCATTTATTTAAAAACAAAAAACTGTGAAGATTTTTTTAATTTCTGATCAAAATATCATACACATTATACCTTCTTACATGTAAATACACATATAATATATACTTCTATCAAGCTAAAGACACAATTATAAGAAATACTGACTGAGCAATAACAGAAGCACATTTGTCTGTAAGAATAGAAGAAATGGTAATGTGAGTTAATATAGATTGATTTTTGGAAAAGAAACTACATTAGTTAAGTCAGACAGAGGGATTTGTCGAGAAATGATTGGTATAAGATTTTACAGGTCTGTAGAACTGACAGCCAAAAAAATCATATAGATTAGCCACTTAAGAAAAAAACCAACAGCCAAAGTGTTGGAAAGTCAGGAGCTTGCTTATGGCTTTTAGGTGACTGTCATATGACAAAAGATGACCAGAGTCACCACCCCTTTCTCCAGTGGAAGACAGGAGTAAAGGAAACATGTAGACATAGTAGAACCAAACATGCAGGCAGCTAGGCTGTGCCTGTGTATCCTTTTCCCTTGCCACCCAAGCAGACAGGTGCCTTAGGCACCTTTCTACTCTGATTAAGCCTTGAGTCATATCTCACTTCAGGGTACTGCATGCTGAGCATGCTGATTGTCGTTAGCTTACTTCAGAGGGTACCGACTCCTTTAGATCTTTTTCTGTGGTGTCTACATCTTTTGTATAGAGAGCCTAAGTAAATTCCACTGGAAGGGTGAATTGCCTATAAGCTATAGATATATAACTTATGATACTTTGATACATAACTTTTGGATAACTAAACTTCTACGAGAACTGTCCTACTTTTCATACTGACCTTGTTAGGAGTTTTTCCTGAAAATTTTGTTCTGTAACCCTGTAAATGTTCTCAGAATATAAAGTATTACTGCAATATGAGGTGCATCACAATTGATATGCCAGCAGAAAATCAGGGTTTAATGGTTGATGGCTCCTATTCCTAACTGATGCCTACTTATGTATTGGATCTCTCTGACCAGGTTTTGGTAGCAGGGGAACTACAGGAGTGGCTTCCATGAGAAGCTTCCAGAAGCTTCCCTCATGTCAGATAGAGTCAATGCTAGCTGGCTTCAGAAGGGATCCACTGCTAGACAAGTCTGAGCCAACTGGCAATGATAGCAATGCTTCTGTGATAACATCCTTCAGAAGGAAGAAAGTGTTATTTTGCAGATGAAAACTGGAACCAGGGAAGAGCAGAGTGAGAACATGTGAACAACTCTGCAGACACCAAGGTCAGTGGAGAAGGAGTGGGAAGAGTTGCTCCAAGCACTGGAGCTGAGGTTCCCCTGCAGTCCTTGGTGAAGAAGCTGTGCCCCTGCAGTCCATGGAGGACCACAGGAGTGTTGAGATCCACATGCAGCTCACAGAGGAGCCCGTGCCAGAGCAGGTGGATGCCCAAAGGAGGCTGTGACCCTCACACTGAAGCAGAGTCTTGGCAGGGACCTGCTGACCCGTGGGGAGAGGAGACCATGCTGGAATAGGTATTCCTTGTAGGACTTGTAGTCTTGTGGGGGACACACACTGGAGCAACCCGTCCCTGAAGTACTTCACCCTGTGGAAAAGTCACCCATGTTGCAGCAGTTTGTAGGGAAATGTTGCCTATGGGATGGACAGTTCATGAAGGACTGTCTCCTGTGGGAGGGACCTCACGAGGAGAAGGGGAAGGACTCCTCTTCCTGAGCAGCAGCAGAAACAACTGACCCTAGCCCTCATTCCCTGTCTCTCTGCATTGCTGGAGGGAGAAAAGAGGTAGAACTTGGAAGGAGGGAGAAGTGGGGGGAAGGTATTTTTAAGGTTTATTTTATTTCTCATTCTTCTGCTCTGATTCTGTTAGAAATGAATTTAATTAATATCCCCACTTTGAGTCTGTTTTGCCTGTGACAGTAATCAGTGAGTAATCTCTTCTAGTCCTTATCTAAACCAATGAGCTCTTTGTTATATTTTCTCTCTCCTGTCAAGTTGCAGAGGGAAGTGACAGAACAGCCTTAGTGAGTACCTGGCATCCAGCCAGGGTGCCAGGTCCAACCCACTACAACTGGTAAGACAGAAAAGAATTTCTGATCTGGGAAAAAATACAAGAATGACCATAGAAAAGAAAAGAGACTTTGAGGCAAGACAAAAGTCTAGATAAAACCATGGCTGATTTGTCTTGTGCTGGCAATAGTCTTACCATGTTAGGCAAGAAGTTCCATGTTAGGAAGTTAGTCAAGAAGACACCCAGAAGCCCACTCCAACTCAACATTTCACCTATTCAATATTTTTTTGCAGGGCTACATTTTTTTTTTCTTCCTGAAACATTAGAAAGACTACAAAAAAGTCTATTTATTTCTAGAAAAGTAAGTATGAAAGAACTGATAACTATACAAAATATTATATTGTAGGAAGAACAATTCTAGATCTGCGAGGAAAAATAAAAGGAGAATCTCAAAGACATTCCTGTTTAAGTAAGAGCAGAAAGGCATACCTCTGAAGAGGCCTTGGATACTGCACTAAATGGGGTCCTGAACTTCAGGCCAATCAGTAGAGGAGTTGTTAAAGTCTTTAGAGGTCATATTATTCCTGCAATAATATGTTCACAAAGGAAAAGGTATTAAGATAGAGGTTTATATATTCGAACAGCAACAGAGAGAAGGGGACTTCTGTAGACTCTGGCAAGAGTCCAGGTCTTGTATCTCAAGAAAACCAGGGTTATCTGTTTGCTCTCTTGCAAATAGCAGCTGTCTGAGGTTCGTTGGCCTTTGAAAAACCTGTATAGGAGTATTATAGAAGCTAACTAGATTAAATCACTATGTAACACTATTCTTTGGGAATACCAATTGCTGAACTGAAGTCCTCCATTCTCATAATGTCAAAAAAAAAAACCTGAAGAAAAAGCATGAGTATATCATGACATGTCTGAAATTTTCCTTTTGGGGTATTCTTGAATATAGTCTGAGTCTGAGCTAGTTCTCAGTCATGAGCCATGACATGTCCGAATTTGAACAAACTTGTGCTTGATTGACAGTATAAACTGAACTTACAAAGTGGCTGTAAGCCTAAAAGTACCACTTATCTGTAATCAAATTGCACTATCTCACCCTTAATGAGGTTGTGGCAGGAGAATGATATATACTTGTGTAAATGTATCAGGAAAAAATCAGTACCACTCTAAAGCAGGTCCATTAATAAATGAGATGGAGAATTAAATTACTATTGACTTTGAAATGGCTGAGATAAAGAAATTCTATGTCAAAGCTGCCTTTAACAAGAGAAATGAGAATAGGTCAATTAAGAGTGGTGGAAAACCCCCATATAACTGTGAAATCAGTGTGAGAGAACAGCTAAGAACATGACTGCTACTGCCCAATAAAATGAGACACTCTGTAGTGCACCTGCAGTACTCTTATCCTTTTCACTGGTTAGTTAATACTGGGACTGTATTATTAAAAAACTATCTTAAACTGTTAATTTTATCAAAAGAAATCACCACTGCCTAGGCATTGTTTCACTCCTGCTTTTTCTCTTTTCTTGCTCCCCTCCCTGTTTTGGCAGGAGTGTTTGCATTCTTATGTCTAACTGCATTTTTGTAGTTTTCCACTGGGACAAATAACTTCTATGGAGTAATCAGGCTTATTAGCTTGAGTGAAGATAATTCAACTCTATTATTTCCATTAAACAAGCTAATCCATCACCTTAGGTATGTCTTCATGGCACAGTATTCATTGTACTGTTTAGATGTACTCTACTTAGATTTTAAGCTGAAAATTTCTTAGTGTCACACGAGCTGGCACTGACTGCCATCTTTGCTCTTATCAGGTTTTCTTCTAGATGTTTTCTCCATATTATGCCTTTCATTCTCCCCTTTTCTATTCAGATCATTAAATCCTACCTGAGTGATTGTCGCAGTCACACTCTCCTGCCTTTTAGATACCACTTTGAATTCTCTCTTCTTTTTGAGGAATCTGGTACATTAGTAAGGCTCATTTGGAAATGAAATGTCTATCTTTTTATCATATTTTTCATGCTCATAAACAAATATAAAATGCATTGGGCTAATGTAATCTTGAAACAATCACCCTGACAGGTGTGAATTATCTCTCTTTATTGAGAGTGTCCCGTTTTAATATCAAGGTAATTAATGATTTTAAGGGCCAGTAATTTAGCAGAAGCATTTGAATGACAAGTTTTTTTATGATGATTGATTTTTGATGCTGAAAGGCTGAACTATTATTTATGCCAATGTGAATGTTTTCAAACTGCTTTTCTGGTAACTGTATTAGTTCTGGTTTTTTGATGTAAACAAAATAAGTTGAATGATGAAAACCAGAAATGTTAAGGCCAACAGAGACAATTATACTTTTCTACAGAAGAACTAGAAATGGAATAAATATGGTTACTGTATTTATCAATATCTTGAACTCGAGGTTTTTAGTTTACAAGGATCTTTTACATTATGCTAATTCTATCAAGAGATGTTCCAATGAAATAAATCAGAAGCAAAGAATGATCTTTCATAGAAGAAGATTTAAAAGAAAAAAATCAGAGAAACAAAAATTAAAAAAGACCCAAAACCCAAGGGAGACCTCATTTTTCCACCTCACAGATAATTTATTTTGTTTCTAAGACACTTTATAAGCCATATTCATTAGCCATTTGTCATCTGGTGTTCCTGTTCCATTTCATCTCCCCCACAAGCACTGTTTTATTATACCAAGAAATTGTTGTGGGTTAGGGAGGGAAAATCAGAAGATAAGAGACTGCAAACATTGTCTTTCTGCTTGCAGATATGGGGAGAGAATGCCAGATGGTGAAGGAGCCTTACCTTGGAAATTCAGTTGGATAAAAGGACAAACATGGTATCAAATATTGAGAATTATCTGGAACAGTAACAGGAAAAGAAATGGTTTTCCAGCTGCTTTAGAAACAATAGTGTGATTTTCTGCATATGAAATTCAGTAACTTTCTTGTGAATTCAAAGCTCTTGTGCACTGCATACTTTGTTGAATATTCAGGCAACCTATAAAAATTTCTTGAATATCTCAAATCAAGAATAACACCTAGAGATGTCATTAATAAAACATCTTGCATCTGATGTCAGACCTAATGAAATCTAATGAATAATAGAGAATGATCAGTAAAAGGTCAGACAAAAACTTGGAAAATGTTAAGCACATTATTTTGGCTTCTCATTTACATTATAAGGGTTCTGTGAATTTACATTCTTCTTTAAAATTACTTTACATTAAAGTGATTGTTAAAGGTAGCCTCCATATAAAGGAAAAAATGGCATGTACTCTGTAACTTAATGTTGAAAATATTGTTGATATAACGATGCCAGTGAAGGAAGTCTAAGTAAAATGATAATCATATCCTTACTGGATCTGAGAGAAATCTAAGAAACATGCAACTTTCTAAAATTGAATATCCTGAATTTGACAGAAACACTGTGATATTCTCCTTGAAGAAGTGAAGATTGGTAAAATATTCCTAGGAAAAATCTTTAAATACCAGATCTATGGTCAGCACTGGAAATCGTAAACAATATCTGACTGTTCAGTCAATTCACCTTGTCAGAAAAATCATGTATCATATGCTTCATCTGAATCATATTATAGCATGTTTGGAGGAAATCTATTAATAATCATGTAGCTATGTAAATGTTCTAGTCACTGAAGCAAGAGTAAATAATGTCAAAACACAGTGGAAGTACTTCTTGCACTCTTGCAAGAAGTATATTTACCATATAACTCCCATTCTGAAGGAAGATTGCTATGCACAGCAAAAAAACTATGAAGTTTCCTTGCAACACATATTAAAAATATTTTTCACAATACTTAATTTCATGTATGTTGTTGAAAATCCATCTTTTTGTTTCTTTAACAGCTTTGATAGCAAGAACAACAGAAAAAAAGTTTTGTCACAGTTTTCAAAATATCAGACAAAAATAATTTTAGTTTTATGTTTATTTAGACTTGAAAGACAAGAGAGTGATAAGAATATACTTACTTATGCAAATCAAATGTACTCATCTGCATTCATATTTATGAAGTGCATTACTAAAACCACATTACCTTTCTGTAAAATTATCTGATTTCTATTAAGGATCTTTACTATTGTTTCACACACGCAGAACTTTATACTAAACGCTCATCCTCACTGGTGTCTCTTTGGAGATTCAATGCAGTAAAGGTATACTAACATTGCTAATGCTTTCTTTGAAATGTCAGAAGAAGTTCATGTAAAGTCATTTATTTATGTTGGTATCTATCAAGCCATCAATCCACCAAAAAAAAATTTCTTGATGTATTGTTTACATATTATGCAACTACTGAAGTGAAAAATATGTTTTGTTTTGTTTTTTTTTCTAATTTTATTTTCTCTCAGACAAAAAATTTCAGCTTCAGAATGTGACTGATGCTACACACTGAGCGATTAAAAAGGTAAAAAAACTTTGAAGCACCATGATGTAATTGTACAGGTAAATAATTTTTGAAATGACAGAAACTAATACATATTTGGTCTGTTTCCACTAGCCATCTCCAAATGAAATTTGCCTTAAAGGAAACTAATGCATACTCATTTTTTCATCTAACGTGTTTGTTGTCACAATACCACATGCAGTACAATACCAATATATCACAATACTACAATCCATTGCTGAATTAATACTGTCACTTTGTTATTTTGCACACTTATTTTAAGAGTCCTAGTCTTTTCCATACAGTTTCACTTCAATTCTTGGTCATTCACACTATGTACCACAGCAAGGCTGGTTTTTGAAGTTCATCCAATAGTGATTTAGAACTGACTTTAGAAAGACTGTAATTGATTGCAATCATAAAGTGCAGCTGTGTACAGGGGGAAAAAACCAAACAACAAACAAAAAAACCCATTCACTTGCAAAAAAAAAAAAAGTGATTTAAGATTTAATTGAGAGTTGGAGCAATTCTAATTACATTAAAATTTCTCCACCTGTTTTTCTATTGGAAAACAAGATAAAATTGATTGTAATTGAAATTAATTTATATTGTGATTCAGACTATTCTATTTTATATTTTATATATTCAAGAAAAATCAATTTTAAGTATTATACAGAGCAGGATAGAGTTTACAGCTTGAGACACTTACATATAGTTGTCCACATGCAAATATTTTTTAATCAGCTGAACCAAACAGGCTGGTTCCATGCATATTTCAACTGTATTGCTGAGTACTGTAAGTAGAACAAGGTGGCTGAAGCTCAATCATGTCCAGTTCAATTAATGTGTCCTAGGCTCAACTGTCCAGCCACCAGGCATCTGTTTTAGGGTGAGATTAATGGCTCTACAGGAACTATATTTAGATCCCTAAACACATATGTCTTACCTTTATGGTCTGAATTCTATCAAAATTGAAGGGTGAAAATGTCTGTAATAAAAATGGCTGAAAGATTACTTGTATTTTGAGACTGGGAAATTGATTCTAGATCTCTATATCCTGCCACAGTAGCTTAGAATGGAGGTTTGTGGGTATTAGAATTATTTTAAAAATTAACTAAAAAATATGATGCTAGCTTCTTTGAAAATTATTTCTATCCCATTTGCATTGTTCCTGTACATTTGTGTACAGAATTACTTGTAATTTCTGAGACTGCAAAATAAAGCCAAGATCCCTCTTTGTTTGACATGTATTTGGCTATATCTGAAAACTAACTCTAAATGGATACATATTAAGTCTCTCTGACTCCTTTCAGCCTAGTCATTATGTTTCCCAAGCTCTTGCAGGTACAATTAGTCTAGCTCACCACAGCCAAATCGTAGGTCTCCCTGTAATTCTCTATGTAAGGCGCAAAGCTGAAGGAAGCATAAAATGGTATACATAGTTTCTTATTGCATACCCACAAATATAATATTTTCCGTATTTCCTCAACTATCCCTTACCTACATTTGGTCAGAGTTTATGGTTTTGTCCTGTTTGTATTTAAGTCCCCAGGCAGTTTTGGACATGCATCTATACTGCTAAATTGATGTCCAAAGGACAGGCTCTGACACAGGACCTTGTTTTGGCCTGCATGCCTAGGTGGTAGCCCACTCCACAGATCAGTTTGGTCTGTTTCCACTAGCCATCTCCAAATGAAATTTGCCTCAAAGGAAACTAGCCCTAAGCAGTGTAGATGTGTGCCAGCTGGTGTTGGAGTTAATGGCTCTCTTTCACTTAATGGTATAGCATATAACCACAGCGACTCTAAACTTTTTTTTAAAATACTCTCTTTTCTCCAGGACAGTGTTTCTAAGCTTTGCTACAGTTCAAAGCAGGAATTCCTTTCTTCACAATACAGTCGAGTAACATTTTTTTTACGAGATTGAGCCTGGTACACAATCTACCATCTACCACATCATGGAACAGAATGCGGTTCACAGATACCAGCTCTGACAAGAACTGGAAAGTCACGGCACAGTGATATGAAGACTGTCTTCTGATGTTTGAGTACAGTGTAAATTTACCTGTATGAATATTGGACCCAAGACAGTACACATGTGCCCAGTTGAGGTGTGTTTACTCTGTGTTACCTGAATTGTGCTGGGTATGCTCTTCAGTAATGTGGCCACAGCCTCATTTTGCAATCTCTATGTAACTACAGCACAGGGCTGTATTAATGGCAGAGTTTTGTTCCATAGTCCAAATCCCTCCAAGCAAATATATATTCTCTTGGGTTTGGAGGTAAGGTATATGGAGTCAGTTTAGATTTAATTTCAACTGCTGAAGTCCATGTGGCTTAAAAGAATATGCATAAAAAAATTGCCTTTGATGGAGAAAGAAACTCTTATAATTACTATTTTGTCTAAGGCACTGAACAGCAACCATAAGCTTCTGTGTCATTGTGCCACTTGAAATAGCCACCCTGAAACCTGATCGAGGAAAGATTGCATCTTTCCCTGTGAATTATTTGAACCTGTTTACTTTAGAAATTTTTTTTTTAAAAATACTATTTTATATATTTAAAAATGCTGCAGGCCCATATTTAATTTATTTTTTTGTTTGGAATGCAAGACAATTAACCCTGGAATCAATCTATTTTGGAGAAAATGTTTTCAGCTGCAGCTGCAGGCAGGTTTTTCTGTTTCAGATACTATAGCCGTAGTTAATTATCCAGTCAACAATAATTCTATTTCATCTGAGGAAAAAAACCACCCTGGTTTTAATTTCCAGGCTTTAAGTCTGCAGATACTGGAACTTAATCGGTGTTTGTCTAATGAGAAATTAAGCACTATCCGTAGAAAACAGATTTCACTCCCATCTTCTAGGGCTAAAATTAAAGTTTAAATTTGCCATCAGAAAAAAAACAAGTTGTATTTTTGGTAGCTACAAGGAAAGTGATATGAGGTTAAGCTGGGAGAGATCATGCATTACAAAAGATATCACATGTGGAAACACCTAGAGAGATTTCAGTTGGAAAAGCAGACAAAATAGAACATCAGTCTGTTTCATCACCAGTGCATTACAGTTAAAATGGAAGTGAAACAGTAAAATTACTTTATTTTATTTTTTTCTTAAAGGAAATTCACTATCCATTGTGAAATATCTAGCAATCCTGGATCTCTGACACAAGAATTGAAGCTCTTAGACAACAGGAATAAAATAAAACTAACAGTATAGGAAGTGCATTGAAAGGAAGCTTCTGCTTTCTAATTTTTGCACGTGATCTGCCTGATATCATTTTCTTCAAAGTCCTTACTTGAGAGGGAAAAAGGTACAACAGTACTGCAGGATTATTATACAGATAGTAAATATCTGGAAAGGAAGGATCCATAACATGAAAGCAGAATACTTTTTTCATACTCTAGTTTTCTTTTTTTGTTGGGATAAACCCCAGTGCTTTGCTTCCTGTCCCTCAAACTGCTCTCTAAGCTGGGTCTAAGCTGACCTTCAGGCAAATGCATCTGGTGTGTGTTGTGATCTCTCTTGAGGAACTCATCCGGTTTGGAGCTGAAGTTCATATGACCTATGTATCCAGGTTTCTGTATGTGGAAACCAGGGCTTGTAGGAAAAGTGGATATATGACAGGGAAACCAGCCTATTTCTGATTAAGTGTTAGGTTATGGGGCAGGTATGCACGTGAACTCGTAGTTTCACTGTGTGTTCATGCACATTGACGATGGTTTTTAATTTGGTTGGTTCCTGCCTGTTGGAGGAATGTGTAAGTAAACAGTGACTGTTCACAGCTAGGAGTGAATATACAGAGGGTGAGGAGTTCCTGCCATCTCAGTGTTTAGTTCTTGGCAGTTTGAGGAAGCTGAAGCCATCCCAAGACCTGTGGTGTTCTTGCCCACTGTAGTCAAACCATTACTGTATTGCATCTGGAATGTGATAGCCTTTTACTGCAGTTACATTTTTATGTTTGCCCCACTGTAAGAGGGCTGCTATTGGTTTGTCTTTTCCTCAGGACAGGAGGGAGTGGGACTTTTAAGCCCCTGCTCAAAAGATCCATACACATCTCTAACAGACACATTGACTTTTCACTATTTTCAGATCACCTGTGTTATTCAGTGTGACTTTCACTACCAAACACAATTGATGTAATTTCTTCTCTTTATCCCAAGTTGCAAATCAATGTTACATGCATTTTGTGGTTTGTGCCTCTTAAAAGTGTAAAGATCCTAATTTCTCCCTGCACTACTAAGAAGAGTAATTTGTTAAGAAACATTTAAAATCTGTCCTCCTAAATCTGTCTTGGTTTCTTGTGAAATGGCCAATCACTTAAATGAAACTTCCCAACTACAGGACCAGCTTCAACAATGTTGTGCAATAATAACTTTTTCTATGTATTTCACTGCTTCATGGAAGGGGACTGGGACTTTTTATTAAGGAGGTGATATAACCAGTAGGTCAGTAACTGAAATTTATGATCTTAACCTATATTTAATTCATAGAAATTGAGTCATCTAGGTTCTAGGGACTGACTTTTTGTAGGGTAAACTTAAAAAAAAGGGCAATAATTGTTACTTTTTATCTGTATTAATTCTGAGTGTAATAAAATCATGTGCTTTTAAAACGGAGCACATAAGAGCCGGGTGAGCACAGATCACATACTTATGTCCAAAAATTGAAAAAACCAAAAAGAGTTAGCCAAGGTAAAAAATTAGATTTTTTTTTTAATACTAGAAAAGTGTGTGCCACTGAGTACTTGCTCTGGTTGAGGTAATCAGGTTAGAATGGCAGAGGCTATGTTTGCTTGCATACCTGATGTCACAAAACATGTTCTTATTATTTCAGTCATTTGTATGCATCAGTGTTAATTATAATTGCTCCATTTAATATATTACTTTGGTTGTTTTATGCACTATTTGGATTAGTAAATTTCAAAAGGAATGTACAGATAGAAATAATAGTCTATAATCTGGATTAGTACTGAATTTTTTGAATAAAATTAAATAATCTATCTGGTTTAAAGAAAAAAATTACAGATATATGCTAGCTGTTTTTTAAAGTGTATGTATATTCAAAATATACATACCTGCTGCGCATATGCTGATATATAAAGTAAAGGAATTATATGTCCTACTTTTTTAAGCACAGCAGCTATTGACAAAATGGATAGTAATAGCTCCAAGTACAAAATTAGTTAAAGTTTACCGTATCAATGATCTGTGGATTAAAGACTCCCCAGGTGCATATTCATAAAATACAGCAAATTACTTCAGTGGACTCAGACTAAGCTGTCAAGGCAATGAACTGTAGATTAAAGATCACTTGGAATACTTAGAATTGCAGTGAAGCAAACAGAACAGGTTTTCTATTGCCAAAATCGTCTCAATTACAGGTTTTTATTTTCTGTTTATCCAAAAAAAATATAGCAAAATAAATTGAAAGGTAGTGTAAAGGCTCTCTCAGCTTGGATGAAGGTATTGAGGCAATATGAAAGGTTTAAGTCAGGTCAAAATCACATTTAATGCAGTTACTACATGTATAAAAATACTGGAGAGAAGGAGAAAACAGTTCAGGTGTGTTGGGATTCCTCTGAGTCTGTTAACAAAGAGTAAGGGTTTCAGACCAGTGGGAGAAAAGAATTACTTACAAAGCCTGTTTAGTTAGCATTAGGAGAAAGAGTTCTCTCTACCCATGAAAGGCTTTGGTTCTCATTTTTATAATGCAAATCTCCCAAGCACTGCCACAGCTTGAAGACAGAGCAGAAATGGAGGCCAAGGACAGCAGAAGCCTGAGAAAGAGCCATGGATAGACAGAGCCTCTGCAGTACATGAGGAAGAATAGACAGCAGTCAAGAGGGTAGATCATATTTTCATTCAGTAAAGAAGGAAAAGAAATTTACATGTACTGAAAGAATGAATGATATTGTATAACAATGAACAGGATAATAATGACTGTTATGTTGACAATATAACTGATTTAATCTATGTCAAAATGCAGAGGATTTCCTCTGGTAAACTAGCTATTTTATGTGAAAGTGTCACAAAAGAAGCTAAAGGTCCTTCATTTACCACCAGGTTATGCATCCTAAACTGAATCTGAACAACCATAACATTTTTTGGTTGTTCGTTTACTAGTAAATATAGTAACAATGTATATGAAAGCTATTATGTTTCTGAAAACAGTATAATAAAAAGCTCCCAAACCTTTGTATCTTGTATCTTTGCTGCCTGTTTACCATTTATTCTGTGGATCCATATACCAAACACTTACACTTCTCACAGAAAAACAGAAAACAAAAACCCTAGAGTATTAAAAGTTCAGATACAGAATTTTTAGATTTAAGGCAACAAGTCACACAGGACTAGGTTAGGCAATAGTAATTTATCTTAAAATTTGTCACACTGAAATCCCTGAGTCTGTGTGTTACTGCAAGCAGATATTTAAATCCCATTGAAGTTAGAGATGTTACACTCATCTGTGTTTGTAGGATGCAAGACCTTGCATTCAATGCAGTGTGATGGAGCATGTCCAATGGAAAATCTATTTTGATAGTCATAGAGAAGTAGAATAAATAGTATGTCTAAAAGAGTATTTTCTGAGGGAAAATAACAGAAATTCATTGAGCACTGGCTGTTTTCCTGAGTACAGTAAACATCATTAATTCAGCGAAAGAGCAGTGCATTGGCAATGAAAGTATTATCTCTTATAGTACTTTAGACACAGCAGAATGATAGAATTTCCAGGGACTTCTTATAAAAATGGAAGTGAGCTTGAATTTTTTAATTTTTTAGAAACAATTTGATGCTGTAGGAGAAAAAAAAAAAAAAAAAAAAGAAAAAAAATAATCCAAAGCCATGATTTGTTTTTGCTTTGGGCTAATTAAGGAAAATGAGGGTATAAGTTTTGTAATTTGTGAATATTGGCATGCATGGTCAATCAAGGGAGAAGAAAGCTGAGAGTTTGTAAAACACAGACCATCTGTCTTCTTTGCAGAGATAATTAAGTATAGTACAACCTGTGGGAAAATGACAAAAGTATAGATATTGAGTATGGGAATATTAAAGAATTTGATTTACAAATTAGTACACAAGTAACAATTATTTTTCATACACCATTCAGATCATATTTTTTTCCCTTGAAAACTATTGTCAAAGATATATTATTGAATGGAAAATTAGAGAAAATGTTATTTTTGATTATGCCTACAATTGAAGTCCTATGAATATCTCCTGTTTTTTAAAATAAAACATTAAAAGATTTCTCATAGTTTAGTAAGATAACTAAAAAAAGGATTTTTTTATATTAACCCTCAAAATTGCCTGATGTTGAAACACCCTTTCAGAATAGAGAGAATGTGATGAAGCACGCACATACACACACACACACACATATATATATATATTTATCTGATTAAGTTCGACTAACGCCCAGTCACCCTAAAAAACACTAAAAGTTATCCCAAACAAATTATTTGAAGAATTTTTAAGTTGATGTGTAATAACCCTGTGAAGCCATGCTGCTTCTGGGGTATTGGCTACTTCAGCCCAGAGTGCTTCACAAGTCAAATTTATTTGATCATATTTGCCTGTGTAGGATGTTTGAAGGGCAAGTGAAGGTGCTTCTTTGTAGTGAAAACTCAGGTGCCCTGCAAAACTCTTCATTCTAAAAAACATCAAGGGCTTCCTGTGAGAGCCTGTAAGAACATTATCACTACTCTGTGGAAGTTCTGCAAAGTTCTGTACATGAGTTTGGTACTGGTTTTACTGAGATTATTCCTGCCAGTCAACTTTTAACCCCCTAAGTTTTTTAGAAGTTACTGTCACAAACGTATATGTAGACCAGTCAAAAGTCCCAGGTAAACCCTGAGATGATCATTATGCAGTCCTATTGAAGGAGAATGCATGAAAGACAGGCAGAACAGTAACAAACACAAAATTTTGGTAGTAGAGAAACTAACTACACTAAATGTGCTTAAGTCTTTGACAAATAAGTGATCATGACAATGCATAAAGTGTAAGGAAAATGCAATTAAATTTGAAGTGGAAAAGTTCAGTATATGCTTAGTCAGTATTTACAGTCCATTTTTTTCTTCAGTGTCTCAGGAGTATACCCTGAAAACATTTGATTTGCTACTTAAACTTTAAAATCACAAACAGAAAGCATTACAAGGTGATTTGTGTGATTGTACTTCATTAGTCATTGATGAAATTTCTTGTGCTACTCATTGTTTTTTTAGGCAATGATTAATGTCTTGCATTTTTCTGTAGAGCTCTGATGGCTTTGTCATCTTGTTTTTATATCCATTGCATGCTTATTTATTTATTTTGATTACTTCCTGAATACTATGCAAGTCTTAGATTACATTAGATAAAATAATAGGTCATAAACATATTGCAGTAGAAACTTTTTTATGTCTTGTATTTTTCTCTGTATCATTTATTAGAATACAGACAAATCTTTGGGGTTTGTAATCAGTCTCATTTATAAAGAATGGTTAGTTGTGATTGCAAATAAATTATTCCTTCCTTCCAGAGGAAGTGAGATCCCACAACCCCACTAAATACGTAATTTGAAAACTCTGAAAAAAACTTAAACTCAGCTGTCTCTGGCTTTTAGGAGCAAAGTTTATGCAATCAAAACAGATAAGTAGTTTACTGGTAGTCTCTTGAAAATAACGCAATCAACCCTTCCTCTGGGGTGTATGGAGACATACAGAATTAACTTTGTAACTGTCTTTCATATTGATGCCAGCTATTGCAGCTCTGTATCAAAAGCAGTCAATATACAGAATGGCAGTAAATTTAGTCTCTTTTCTGCAGTGCTAGAAATCACTAACTTAACACATACATGACAATGGTATGCATTTATTGTGATCACTCATCTTGTACTGCTGTATGTGTCTGAGCTGTACTTTATTTCTGTAAATTAATAGACCCATTATGAATAGATTCTTGGCAGTTAAAAAAAATACATGTGACTATTTAATATCTTAACACAAGAACTGGCACTTCTGAGGAGAATAGCAATTCTTCTAGAAAACTATCCTGGCTCTGAATGTAGCATCACCTAGCTGATTCAGATGGAGATGCAAAATCATGCATTCTGACAACTGTAGAACATTTTTTCTGCAATGAAAGGTGCTTTGGTATCTAATTAGATATTGATATCCAGCCTATGGGATTAAATATACGAATATGCAGTTTTGAGATAGAAATCAAGTTGTTATGCTTTTGTGGGCTCTGCCACTACTCCACTCAAATCATGTTTAATTTATAGGGCAGTTCTCATCCATTTTAGACATCTTCCATTTGGGAAGTACCTGAACAGTGACACAGTGCAATTCTTTTTCAGAAGTCTTTACAGAAAAATAAATTTGCAGTCCTCTTCAGTATATCTTACTGAAGGTTTATAAAAGAAGATTGTTGCATGGGGAGGAAATCACTAGCTCCCATGGAGCATATTACCTGGAGAGTTAATCACCCATCATGCTAAAGCACACTCAGGTCAAATCATCTTTATCTTTTAAAATAAGATTTATCATCACTGATGTCTTAAAGTTTTGTCTGTTCTCCTGAGTAGTCTTTTATTGACTCAGACAATCTTTTGTACCTTCTCAGCATGAAATTATGATAAAAGCTTGAGTTTTACAGATATCTAAAATGTCCTTGAAATAAAAAGGGAAAATGACCTAGGTTGCATTTCAAAAGTATATGCATATCACTCATCATAGAAAAATGAATTGACTTTGTATTCATTAGATGATCTGTGAAACAATCTTCAATTAAATGGACAATAGATTTCTAGTTCCTACAAAGATACAACTTTCATATAAGCAATCTTACATGTGTTATTTAGTTCCTTTTTTTCCACATGTTAAAATTGTGTTTAGCATTCACTCCTCACCACAGTTTTTGTTAAGATAGAGAACAGAAATAGAATAGAAAAGCTGCCAAAAGAGAGCTTTCATGAGACCTTTCAGAATGGTAATACCGTGTTATATCTGTTTTGACATTCTCAGAAGCAATGCAAGATTTATTTGGCCAGATAGTATAATATAATCCCATAGATGTAATACTTTCTTTTATACCTTTAGGACATGACCTAATGAACATTCCCCATGCACATATGGGGAAGAAGGATGGCAGGACTTAAGGTTTTATTTGCCTCAAAATTATTGAGTTCAAAAAAGATTATCTAAACTTCTATTAAGGCTTTACATGTACTATAATGATAATTTGAATTATAGAAATGCCAGTGGTCTCAGACCTTTTGTTTAGACATTATGTGAAATATAAGAGACTTTTACCTCCAAAAATTGGAGCAGTAAGGAGACATTAATGGGTGCTATGGCCAGATACTGGATTAAAAAAACCCAAACAAACAAAAAGAAGCAACAACAAAAAAAAACCCCAAAAAAACAGGAAAAGAAACATTGTCTGAAAACAAATACAGATTGAAGGCAAATTTTCAGTCAAATTTGAAATTGCTGCCTCACAGTAGAGAAAGACAAAAATGATTTCTCGGAAGGGTACATAAAACTACTGAGTATTCAAAGGTATGCTGGTTTTGGCTAGGATAGTGCTAATTTTCTTCATGATAGCCGATATGGGGCTATGGTTTGGATTTATGCTGAAAATAATATCGATAGTACAAGAATGTTTTTTTTAATTGATGAGCAGTTCTTACAAAGAGTCAAGGCCTTTTCTGCCTCTCACTCCATTGCAAGAAGGCTGGAGGCGACAAGCTGGGACAGCTGACCCCAGCTGACCACAAGGATATCCAATAGCACTGGCATCATGCTCCGCTTATAAAACTCGGGGAAGAAGGAGGAAATGGGGGTCATTGAGAGTGATGGTGTTTGCCTTTCCAAATCACCATTCTTCATGATTGAGCCTTGTTTTCCTGGAGATGGCTGAGCACCTGCCTGCCAGTGGGAAGTGGGGAATGAATTCTTTGCTTTCTCTGCATTTGCTTTAAACTTTCTTTATCTCAAACCACAAGTTTTCTCTCTCTCTCTTTTTTTTTTTTTTTTTCCTTTTACCCTGCTGATTCTCTAACTCATCCCCAAGCTGGTTGAGTGAGCAAGCAGCTCAGTGAAAGGATAGAACTGAAAGTGAAGTATGTTTGTTTTGCAAAAGTGAGACTGGAGCTGCTGGGGTTTTTTTAGGAGACAAGTAGAAGGTTTAGTGGAAAAAAAATACAGGAAAATTCAGCGAGTATGGCTTTTGCACAAGAAATGTGACCCAAATTTAAGAAGTTCCCTCCAGGATATTTCAGACTGAAACTGAAATATGGCTGAGAATGTATCCCTTGCTTCTTCATAAAAAGATGCTATGGAAACTTTTCCCGCCCCTGAAGTTTGCTGAGCTTCTTTCCCAAGATGCTCCCTGTCGCTCTGTTAGTGGGGGAGGAAGAGACCCCCCAAGTCCTGGGAGCTCATTCATTCCCCCTATTGCTAGGCCAAAATGAAAAGTGAACATTAATGATAATTATATTCACAACATGTCTCTGAACTTATTAGCAGCACTTTATCTAATAAACATTTCCCTGTTTCTTCATTCTGTAGCTGCCGTAAAATCATTCTCACCTTAGCACAAACAATGAGATTGTCTAGTGAAACAGGAACTGTTTCCATTAGAAAATATCAATCTCATATTTCTTGTAATGCTCCCTTCTCAGCTGGTAGCCATAATTATCCCTTGATTTTCTTCTCCAATATAGTATTTGCTCAAGACCTTGTGCTGAAACAGTGACTGAAAATAAACCTCTCACCTTAATAATATGCTTTTACTCAGTTATTGTAACAGTCAAGGACATTATCTGCACAGTGTGTGGATTTCGTTTTGGAGATTAAAGTGTTTTGTTTTTGCCTGACAAATTGCAAACTTTATTTTTACTGCAAGGACAATCATTGCTTTCCTACAGTAGTTTAGCCTGAACCTCAACTAAAATTCATAAGGGGTTTTGATCTAGGGTTAACAGTAGTATTACTGGCTTAAAATGTGTACAAAATATAGTTGCTCTGACAATAAGTTAACTCCCATGGAGGAGAATTGTTTTGTCACCTTAGCAATAAAGTCATTTGGAAAGGATCAAAGAACAGCTTGTAGGGCTGATCAGGGATTCACCAGGCAGAGAGTTAGAAAGTTATAAAAAAGAAAGCAAGTAAGTTGTTTGATCTGCTTGAATCTTCTTCAGCAGCTAAGGATGAAGGAAAGATCTGTGTGCCAGGGGCATAATACAGTAGGGAAGGTCAGAGCCTAAGTAGGTTCTAAAGGGGTTACAGGGAAGGGTTGAGCGAGAATAAAATACCTAATGCTTTGAAAGTATGCCAACAAGTATGTATTGTTTTTAAAAAAAATTCCTTTGTATTTTATTTTGCTTTATTCTTTAAATAAAAACAATAATATGCTTAGAAGCTCAGCGACTATCTGTGTGTATATATATATATATATATATATATATAAAATTATGAAATGTATATCTTCTTATTTCCACCTCAGGCATTCTGAAGAGTTAACCTCCAAACTACTGTCAAAGGTATTCACTTCTGGGGCAGATATTAGACAAAGAATTTTGAAGTTATGTGGTGACACCAGAATAAAAGAGTGCATTGGACTTTGGAAACAATCTTTAAAATAAAAAAAAAGCCCAATATTTTCAAGTGTATTCTCAAATGGCAAAAGAAAAGCCAAGGAGAAAAGAAAAGAACAAAATATAAAGCATTATTAATAATTTTCCTTCTATGTCCCAAACAAAGAATCTTTTTCTTCATTTTGGATTCCTGATATTGTATTTTTCTCTCCAGAAAATAAAAATAACTGCATCAAGTTTTTGTAGCTGTGGAGGTGTTTTAATTGTCTAAAAAAGGAAAATGTAATTTTTCTTCCTCTTTCTAACATCATGCCCTCATTCAGTTACTTTTAATAAGCTCTAGATTATAATACAAAAATCTTGTGTCACTTGAATCAAGTGTGTCCAAACCTTGAATGATTGCATCAGACTCCTTGCTTTTCCTTCTGCTCTATCCCCCAATGTTTTTATGCACATCCAAACCAATTTCCTTTTGATGAAATGCGATTCAGCAATATGACATATTAATAACTCAATCACTAATGCTGAGTCAACAGCAGCTGATTTCCTTCCATGCTAATACTGATTCTCTAGCTAATACCTTAAAATCATTTTTTGGGGATGAGAGAGCCAAAATGCTATTTTCTATTAGCTACATTTTTGCTGCTTTTTGGTCTGCATAAGTAGGCATGTCTTCAGTTGATTTAAGAAAAAACTCAACAATCAAGGTAAAAAATCAAAGAAATTCTTTATTGTGAGGGTGATGAGACACTGGAACAAGGTGCCCAGAAAAGTTGTGGATGCCCCAATCCTGGAAGTGTTTGAGGCCAGGTTGAATGGGGTTCTGATCACCCTGGTCTAGTGGAAGGTGTTGGGTAGGTGAACTTTAAGGTTCCTTCCAACCAAAGCTATTTTATGATTCTATGATGATATATAACTCAGAGGCAGCGATGTCCAAAACAAGCCAAACCACATCCAAAATGCAGCAGAAAGCTTTGAGTAGCAAGAGATCATATTTTTAAAGATTTTTTTTTCAAGTTTCCTTCGGCTTGTTTTGCACAGTTAAAAATTTCAGCATCAATCCTAACTCTGTGCATGTTTCAGCTTTCTCAAATGACTTTCCATTAGATATATGCTAACTGATCGAGCTAATAGTAAGACAAATTTAAGGAATTAGTAGGAATTTCTGCAACACTCTTCCGGAACTTCATCTTGAAAGACACAAGATAAGTGCCCTGTATTCCTTCTGATTTGAATTGTTTAGCTTACTTTGAGCACTTCAATTTGAATATACAAGGTTCAGATACGATGGTACATTTCCTTTGAGAAGAGCTTGGGACACAGAGTTCTTTGTATACAGCCATGGCATCTGCATTATTTATATGAAGCATGATCAACACAAGATATTACAGTCTGAGGCATGAATCTGCACCTTCAAGAGATAGTAGAACTATATGGGTCACAGATGAAGTGCTATTGTACACAAAATTTATTTTGTGATTTTGCAGATCTTCACACTTTATTAATTTCTCTCTTTTATTTTTTTCTGTGTTTTTATTTTCATATGAAGCAATGTTTTTGTTGTTTGATTTTTTTCCTCGATAATTCTGTTTTTATAATTAGAAATACCAAATATGTTTTAATATAGAAAAGCATAAAACCACAAGTATAAATTACACACAAGCCTTAAGATCCTTTTTGGTATTCCTAATGTTGTTGTATCATCCAGATTACAGGGTGATTAATTCATCTTAATAGACAGATATGATTTTTCAAAACCAAGTTACTTAGTACATTGCCTGCATTAGTACATTTAACTGCAGTTAATTTTCTTCCATTAATGACAACTACAGAAGCAAATTTTAACTCATGCCAGAATCCTAGATTTGAAACACAAATTCTGTAATGCCCTGAGCAATATCTGGAAGACCCATGGCACTATGCATGAGATATTGCGTAAGGGACACCAGGGGGAGAGCAAAGGATTATGACCTGTGAACTGTAGGATCGAATATTGGTCTTTGTCCACCTTATTCCTTTTCAATCAGTTGATTAAATAAATCACTCAGAAGAGCTTCGATGCTGATCCATATTTAATCCTATTGACAAGTTTGTGTTGGGGATTCTTTCTTCATTCTACAGTAATGACTCTTTTTTTTTTTTTTTTTTTTTTTGCGCATAGAGAGGTCCTCTTTGTCTAAAAGGGTTCCTAAACTTCAGGCAGTGCTGAGCAACAGTCACTCTATTTTAGTTTTGTGTATCTACATAAAATACGTGCAGTGTATATATAGGTATTTATGCAGGATATGTATAAGTATATGTATGTTCACAGACTTCCTGATGAAGTCAGTGTTAGGAGTCCAGTGGACTTCATGGGATACACAGTATGCACACACACTGTCAGAAGGAGTTTGTGTTGTGAAATACAAAAATTAAGAGTGTTGATCTGTATGCATATCTGTCTTTACTTTGTGAACAGTTGTACCTATATTCTATTTCATATACCTGTCACAGGCAGTACATTGAAACCGAGTATGAGACCTATTGACACTAAAGCACCTATTTAGTAAGTAATCATGATGTCTGCATGTATTCAGTGACCTAGCAATCATAATTACCACAAAAGCATACAGAATACAAATGTATCTTCCTTAAGAATTTGCAGTCTCACACAGACATGGGAGAAAAGCTGGAAATTCTGCCAGAGTTTCATTTATAAGATTATAGCATTTGAAAACAAAAGAGAAATATTTTCTTTAAATCGTAAATAGTTTTTTTATTTAGTCTTCCTTTAAAAGATGCGAACAAGCAAAAAGGAGGTAAAAAAAATAGAAAAAATGCTTTTCTTATATCACACTTAAAGAATGTAGTGACATGTCTCAAAACACTGTCAAAGAAGGAAATTCCCATAAAATAAACTACTACACAGGAACTAGTGGTAAGAACAGCGGACAATAACAGGAACCAGACCTGGTAAGGCAGATCTGGGTAATCTACTGGGGCAAAGATTCCCACCATGAAAAACTGTGAGAAAGCAAAGCATGTATTTCAGACCTAAACAAAGGCAAAGGTTTGAAATTGGCACTTCTGATAAAATTCCACTTTGTAAACGGCAAGAAACAAGTGCTTACACCCATGCAATGTCCCGTGAATACCTGAGACTTGGGCTATATAAAAGTGGTGCCCCAGAAGCATGACCTGGTGACTCTCACCACTGAGATCAGAAGAAGAAGGAGCAGCAGGACACCACTGGAATCCACATGGTGATGATCTTTGCTTAATGTGTCTCTCCCACCCTCCCTGCCTCCCTTCCTGCCTCCCTGCCTCCCTCCCCTCCCTCTCTCCCTCTCTCCCTTTGTCGTCCTATTTCTCTCTCTCTACCGCATATTTACTGTCGAATAAAGTCCATACTATTGGCTTTGGCATATGGTCTCATTTTCACCTTAATTCCAGCAGATGCATCTCCTAATAAGTGGATACTAACAGTCACCAACATATATTTGTCTCACATCAGGAAAAATTTCAGAATCTTTTTTTCGGATTTTTTTTTTTTTTTTTTTCGGGTTGGTTTGGTTTGGTTTTGTTGTTGTTTTTTTTTCTTTTGTTTGTTTTTTTTTGGTTTTTTTTGTTCTGTTTTTTTTTGTTCTGTTTTGTGTTTTTTTTTTTTTTTAATTGCACCAAAATGTAGCAAGGTTTTCAAATCTTTTTAAAGACAGAAAGAAGCAGTTCCCTGTGATTCAAGTATCTTTAAATAGAGCACATATTAATTTGTTTTAAAACTTGTTTCTCTCATTTCTTTTTTAAATTTATGTTTTTAGTGAATGCTTTGTTATTATCTAAAAGTACAGAATTTGTAATCACTAACTGTGTTGATGGCTACTGTTTAAGGTAAATATCATAGTACATATATAATTCATTATAGATTCTTGGACCTCAGTGATTAGCAGGAGTTGGAGGTTAGCTTATTTGTTTATGTATACAAAACCACAAACGGTTTGCCTATATCCACTGTGTAAACTACCTCATATCATTTGCCCTGGTGGAGATTTATCCAACCAATGGAATAATAGCCTGAACTTGGTGATTAATTCAAAGCAGAAACAAAAAAACAACCAAACAACAAACAAAATAATTTGGCTCCTGAAATGCCTAAAACTACAGGGCAGAAGTTACACTCACTATCACTTCCAAGCCTTCTGCATATAGTGAGTAAAATAAAACAGTATTTTTTTTCTATGAAGATGAGTGTATTATCAGACAGTCTTGCTGAAATTCGTGATTTAATTTTCAGGGAGGTACCTTCAAGCTCTCCCATGAGAGGCCTCACTTTTCAATATAACAGATCTTTATTGTGTGGTTATATGAAGTGAGCAACACTAAGAAGCATGTGCCCTTTGATCAAGCCACAAACCCATTTCATATTGCCATGATTAGTCAATATCTCAGTAAAACATTGAAGGAAAGACTGAGTAGCAAATGGGATTTTCCAGAAAAAAGGTACGAAAATAATCTGAAGTATATTACTCCAAAACCTATTTCTGAAAACAGAAAAAAAAAAACCTAAAAAAAGTTTCATATGACCTTTTCTTTGTACCTATACAGTTTTGCACACGCAGGTATGTGCACACAAACACATAGACGTAATAATTTCTATTATTTTCTCACTAAGGCTTATAAATTACATTTGTTTGCACCTAAGGGACACACCTGAGTGTTTATTGAAGACAGTTTTTGATTTTCCTTCCTTTGAGGAAGATAACGAAGAGATATTGATATATAAAAATGGCATTTTCCTTGTTATCCAGTGCTTTTCCACTTTTTTCTGTAATCAATTTGTATTATATTTATACAAGTACATAGCAATTGTTGAGTTGGGTTCATCTAGCCTTAATCCTGCATCTGACAATGACAATGACTGATATTTTGCGGGGATCACAAGAATAAGGCAATTTTATAGATTCTGGCAGTCTGATGTTCTGAGAATTGCTCAGATGAAGATTTTACCAGTTTCCTTCCTTCAGAAATATTCTAATCACTTTAAAATCTCATCTAAACTTAACATTATATCATATCATTCATGTAAGAAGCTTGATGTTGGTTTAAAACTTCTGTCTGAAATTTCAGCAGCATGCCCCTTGGTCTGTGGAAATTGGTAAATATTCAGTAAATAATAGCTTATTCTTCACTTTTGCTGTATCATCTGTGAAAGTGTGTATCTTCAGGGTATTTGAACCTCTCTAACATTTCTTTGTACAGAAGCCATTTAATTACTTTCATTTTTCTTATTGCACTTTTCAATACCTTTTCCTAGACTAATCTACCTTGCTTGAGATGGGGCAGCGCCAGGAGAGCACATCTTATTCATGAAACGAGAGCATACTGGATCAATACATGGACATAATGCTGTTTTGTTTCTGTTTTCTGTTCTGTCAGCCCTTTTGTCAATGGTAAGCATTAAGATGATGTTTTCACCAAAAAATCCTCAGTAGGCTCAAGTGGGATTTATTAACTTAAAACCCTTTGTGTCTTTGTAATTAGTTATTTAACACATTCAAGGTCCACATTATTATGGGAGGATCCTGGACACTGATTAACTCTCATAGACCTTTGGTCATTTGCCTTTGGAAGGGCTTTGTTTCCCAAGAAGTCATAACATTTGGAGCAGACAGGGGCGCTAGTATGCCTTGTGGTTTTCCTCATGCCCACCATTACTGAGTCACACATTTGCAATTTAACTCCATGGAGATTTCACCTTGGCCCTCAGTGAGGTTTCAGCTGAGCGTGCTTCAACTTAATACAAATTGGAGAACATTAATAGGCTAAATCTGTAAGCCTGACAAAATAAAATCTTTTTTGCTTGTTTGTGTTGTACAGGCTACAAATTGGACTTCCCAGATGGGTAGCAGAAAGACAGAACACCCAGTTTTCATTACACAGGCTGGCGCTGTTGGCAACAGTGGAGTTGGCACTGTGAAAGGAAGGTGAAAGGGCAATTTCATTTGGATAAATGTAGCTCAGAACTGTAGAAGGGATGTATGTGTTGTACTTGTGTGCTCAAAATTATTTTTATGCTGGTCTGAGAAAAAAAACTGAAGTGGAAAGCCTTGAAAAAAGAGAGGTGCTACACCATCCTTTAGAAAATGATTGAGCAGGCTGAGTCAGGGAGCATCTGAGAATTTTCAGGATGATGGCAGGCAAGTGAGCAAAACCACAGAGCCGCGACATTGTGCCTGATGTGGAGAAACAGTACAATTCAGTTCCCTGAATGTAGGTGTGCAGTGCTCCCTTAGATCTAAAGCATTCCCACCCATTTGCCATCTGCCATCTGCCATTCCAGAAAAGTGTGGGTTTCCAGTAGTTCTTGTGTACCATCACAATGAAAATAGTTCAGGTGGCTTGGTACATTAGAGATGACCCAATGGCACTGGACACCCATATTTAGACAGCTAACATGAATCCAGAGGACTGGACTCAATTTGTCATTTTAGACAGCTAAATTTAGATAACTACCTGTCAAGATGGTGTTATCTAAACTGCAGTTTTAATGGACATACAAGGCACTAGCCCCGTTAATTGTGTAGATACATCCTAAGGCGATGCAGTACTTCTGATAGGATTCATGATGATTCATGATGATTCTGAGTCTGTGCATAGGCTTGATGAAGTGCATGAACAAAACCTTTAGTCCCAGAAGATTATTATAGGCAGTATAAATCTGCTCAATATTAAATCCATAAGAGATGAATTGTCAGCATCCAAATCTGCTGCCTTGTAGTTTTCCTACTATTTATGAATTATTACTGCTGAAAATTATTAAACAGCATTTGTACATTTCAGACAGATTTTTTCGTAAACAGCTAAATATTTACTAAATGGTGAGAGAAAGCCCCTATTTTCTTACCTTTACTGGTGGGAAGGAATATTTGTGATTGAAAACATGCACGTGAAGCTGCTACAATCCAACCGTCCTTTCTCAGTGTGTTTTTCAGGGATTAATTAAGGTGTGTCAATATTTCTCGAAGCTCATTGCTGAGATGTTTGATTTATTTCTGTGGTATTATAGTACTGTCTTCTGAAGTATGCAAGGAAGTGGGTAAGTGACTTTATTCTCACTTGCTTTCACACTTCAATCAAACTTCGCAAAATCTAAGAAACCAGAACAGAGCTTTCAATCCTGCTTTGGGTAGTCCCTGGAATATGACTGGTAAAAAAAATGCTGATTCTGTACTGTTTGGTGGTTGTTTTTTCCCCCCTCCTTTGCTGGGAATGTAAAAAAAATGGTTTGGGTTTTTCTGCTTTAGTGAGTTAATTTCAAAGCTAGACATAGATCTTGCAGGAGATGCTATTTTTACTATGTACGTATATTTTGAAGTCACACTGATGTTTGTATTAAGAAAAATAGGTAAGAGTTCAGGCATGAAACTTTTGATGCTGTACTCTTTTTTTCATTTTAGTCATCACATTTAGGATACTATCATTAAACTGCTTATTACTCATATTCTTAAAATTGTGTATCATATAAATCTATGTAATAAAGATCAAATTGCTGATGCAAGTAAACTTTCTTGATTTGAAAAAAGTATTCTAGATATTTTGAATTGATTAAGATGAGACAAACACCAGTCACACTAGGGATGTTATTAATCAGGATAAATGTTTCTAACATGGATCAAAATCTTATTAACTTTATTTATTTACATAGCCACATTTCAGAATTTTGAGGGTTTAATTTTTGCATCTTCCCCAAACAATGTCAACTTTCATCTGTCCAATGAACAGCAAGCTGAAAGCTAAGTAAGAGGACTGGGATTAAAGATATGTCCATCACCGTATAAGTTTGTTTTAAATCTGAAGTTTTATTTAATTAATAACACAGTTTTTAAAATGTTATTCATATTTACAGAGCAGTGCCTGACATGAAAACACTAAATAGCATTTCTTGAAGTATTGCACTAAGAAGACACTCAACTGTGCAGAGAATAGTTTTTCCTTCCCCGCCCCGTTGGATTTCATTAACACACAATGGCTTAATTTTAAGTAGGGGATTTATTTTCACTTAGTTGGGGATTATTTGCTAAAACATGCACAGGACATTCAAGTTTTGAATGTACATAGCCTATATGGCAGTAAATAATTTAACAACTCATTTACTTTCAGATCCATCCACACACCTAATATTGCCTTTTTGCTCGTGTATGCAGTCAGCTTTGCTATAAACTCTCATATATCCTTTTGTGCTAAGGAATAAATTGTTTTCTGAAGACACCATCTTTTGGTTTTGATTCCTACAAATGTTAGCTCTGAGTAAAGAGAGAGAAGAAAAAGGGATAGATGGAAAAAATACTGCAGAAAAGACAGATCCCAATGAACACAGAATAAATTAGGAAAGAAATTTTCTTGGTGACTGTGCTAGTTTGCATTTGATAGCTCTCTAAATGACATACATATACATATGTATGTATACACATCAGTAACAAACTCTAATTAACACTTGTACAATTCAGCCTTTCTCTTCTGAAGCATGGAACAAATATAATTTTGCACAATTTGCAGTGATTTTCTAATTTTTTTTATTGGCTAAATTGATATTTAGTGATTTTTTCCCCAACAAATTTGACTGTCAATTCTCATTAGCCCTATTGCTGCCATTCTACAAAACAATAATAAAATGTCATGAAGATGGAAGCTTTGGTAGTTTCCTCACTTTAGCTTGCAAGGTATTTTTTCTTTTTGTTCCTTGACTTCTATGAAATTTTGTGCACTTTGTAGTTTTTCAAACTCGAAAGGTTAAATGCCTTTATGTCTTGTGGTGCTCTCTCCGCCTCCTCAACAATGTGGGGAGAGAAAATAAGATGAAAATCTCACAGATCAGACTAAAGACCTGGGCACCCCTCACCAACTACCTTCATGGGCAAAACAGATTTGATTTGGGAAAAATGAACTAACTTTAGTGTTAACTAAAATAGATTTGGATGTTACATGTACAAAAATCCATGGAAACCATTTAAATCAATAAATAGTAGATGAAAATAACAACTGCAAATGTCAATTAAGCACTGTTATTTGAAGGTTTTGCTCTATCAACTCAAAAGAAAGCTATTTTGAAGAGTATTTTCAATGGTATTTAAGAAGAAAATTAAATAACAACTTAGATACTGCATAGCACTTTTAAGAACAAAATATAGCATTTGATTTCCCCTAAAAGCATCCATTATATATAAGAAATCTGTATAGGCAAAATTGAAGATAAGTAGTCTATGTTTTTAAAAGAAGCTAGCATTGCCTTTTTGTCTGTATTCTCCTCTTGTCCACTTGACAAAAAGCTTTGAGAAGTATTTTTGGAAACTCCTGTGGCTACTTCTATTTTTAGCTTACTAAGATGAAAATTCATTTTTTAATTCATCACATTCTTTGAAAAATATCTGTTACGTCTTGTTAACTTCAAAGGTGGCAGGACCAGATTTTCATTGAAATGATGAGGAAGGACTAATCAGGTCTTCCGAAATACTTGCAGTCCCCTGGCTATTGAAAGTTTTGCATTGTTTACAGGCAGGTAAAAAACTAACCAAAGCCAAAACATATTAATGCAAATACATCCATTTATTTAAATGACTTTAAGGAAGTTTTCACTGATTTTTTTTTTTTCCTGATTGTGAACACTCACATAAATTAAATACTGAGGACAATTTTTATTCTCCACAACGTGACTTCTCTTAAACATTATTGCAATCTGGTGGAAAGACAACCAATAGTCTGAAGCTTAATATGTATTTTCTTTTTACTTGACAGTTGCTCATTTAATACGAATATTTAACAAAACCTTTCAGCAGCACTTCTAGACCAAGACTAGAAAGAAGCAATTCCTAGGACAACTGAACTTTAAGTTATATATATATATCAGACAATAATACATCTTCAGGACATAGGTTATTTTGAAGTGTTTTCTGCTAAATTATGCTATTATGTGGAAGAATATTTTTTTTTCTTTTATATTTAGGACAGTTATAGATTTAGGTTCATAACTACTCCCATATCCTAAATTGGATTTTTCAAATGTAGAAGCTATGGATGCATTAAACTTTAGGGATTCCTCTGCAGAAACAGTCAAATGTCCAGTCTGGATAATGCCTCATTTTGTAGTGTTCAAAATGGGCAGAATATGATGACCTGAACACTGGAAACTGAATTGTTCTGAGGAGTTAAGAATGAAAAGGCTCAACAACAATTTAAGCATGTTATGTAGAGCATCTGGGATATGGGAATTTCAGTTATTTAATTTCAGCTATCACTGGGTAAATCAGGTTATAGAGGATACATGAGCCTGGAAGACTGAGATAAGTCTTTGTGTTTAACCTTTGCTGTCTGAAAATTTTGTGTCTTGGGTAGAAGTGTAGCTGAATACTAATTGTTCCATGTTGCCTTTAAAGGCAGACTGGCTGATATTTTTGCTTTGATTTGAATGTAACCTACCTATATTATGAGACTGGCAATCCACCTATTCTCAGTTGCATTCATGTATACTGCAGGACATACATGAATAGTTCTTTTTCTCAAATGTGCACTACTGTTTTCAGCGGAGAACCCAAACTTCAAAAATTGGCATCTTGCCAGAAATTTAAAATTCTGGACACTATTTGCATATAGTCAAGCAGATGGCAGGTGTCCTCATTGTTAATTTAGAAGGCCACAGCTCCTGGCTTAAAATATTCCATCTTCATGTTTGCACTTTGAAAAACCTCCCCATTTGTTTTCAGTTAAAAGTCTATCTGTTTTGATAATATATCAAATAATGTAGGTCTAGATATAGTTCATAAAATATAAGTACACATATGCAAAACCTTACATATATATCATGATATATTGTGCCATTTGTATTTACATTTTTGTGCATTTTAATGTATGCATCTATCTATCTATCTATCTAGAATACATATGTTAATAAACAAATGAAAAATACTATTTTTTCAAGAGATAAGAATAATATACATGGCCACATTCAAAATTTGCAGTTTTCTTCTAAACTTAAATGACTGAACCAGGTCTTCATTTTAGTTACAAATTAGTTTCTTATTTTGTACTGCTGCAAATGGATTTTGAGCGGAAATGGATTTCATCTGTAAAGAACGCTTCGTAATTCACACTTCAGTGTGGACTAAACTTCTAAACTTTGCCTGTTGACTACACTAATGAGACCACTAGAGCAAAATAGTAGCTCTTATAGAAAAGACTATCTTCTGTAAAATATAATATTTTGGAAAGGCATGATGAAATCTATAATGCATCTAGCTGATTGTGTATTAAGACATTTGAGATCAAAATATGCTCCTGATTGCTGCTAGAGTTATCTTAAATACTTCATTTTAAATCCTAAAGAATAAAGTTGATTGTTTTTTAACCTCATTAATAGCATACATCACTGAAAGTATAAATATTAATAAAAAATGGATTTATTCCTTTACTTCTTTTCTCTTTCTGTATTCAGTTTCTAAATTTTAATGCAGTACAGTAGTCCATTACATAAAATACATGCTAAATATCATTAACAAACTCTGTCAGTGCATACTTCCAGCAGTAACACATCAAGACTATGACCTTAAACACCTTTTCTTTCTCATCAGATTCATAGGAGAAGGTGAGTTTTCCTGCTTTGAATGTTGCTTTAATATTGAAGAACCTACATTTATGTAGGTTTTTGCACACTTGCACCATGCAGAGCCTTGTACTGAGATTATAAAGCAAGATTACTGAAGCTCATGATAAAATCAATGTTATTGTTTATTGATAATCATGTAATAGTTCTGCGATGACTTCTCTTTTCTGAAGCACAGACCAAAAAAATGTGAAAGACAAGCAATATTAAACACCAAAACACACTGGGCTGTACAGGCACAAAGCCTGAACTTGTACGTCACCCATGTAATATCGATAAAATAACGCAGGGGAAAGACAGAGTAAAATTTTACCTTTTGGGAGTTTTTCACTGAATAGTTAGAGGACTAATATCCACAGTTTGCCATTTTAGACAATCTAATTTTTTGTATTTAGTTTGCAGCTATTCTGGCTACAGGATCTACCTGATCCCAAGGTAGCAAGGCATCCCAAGGAGCAAGAAATCCCATCACATTATCAATTGTGACGCAATGTATACCAACGACCTGGATTAAAAACAGGTAAAGAAAGGCAGGCAAGTAACAGAAGACAGTTAGAGATAAACCCAGTAAAATCTGGTGGAAATTTATTTAAGTCATACCACAGTTGTATATCTTAAATTCAATGAAGTCAGTAGAGATTTGTCACTTTACCTAAAATGACGTTCTGTTCCAGTATCAAGTCTCTGTTCTTGCCTAGCAATAAAATTACAGTAAAATGAGCTGCAGATTGAAGATTTAGAGCACACTTGTAAAATTTTCTGACAAGAAATATGACAATATAAATCAGGAAATAAATGAAAATTCTGGAGAACAGCTGTTATGAGATTTCAAGATCACTACATGTTCCATATCTCCCTTTCATCTTTAAGTCCAAAAAGTGCTATATATTATAATTTACTTGAACTTTCTGAATATAAAACAAGTCTTGGAATTTTTCTGAGTGGTTTCATATCAATTTTTGCACGTATATTTTATTTGAACCCTAGTGGCTCACCCACAATTAATAAGAGGATTTTGCACATTCCCAGTATATGTACTGAAAGTACTTCTATCAGGAGCTGACACTTTTATTTGCTATAATTTTTAGTTACAGCTTGATTCTATGTGAGTTTTTTGGTGTTATGGGGTTTTTTTTGAAGTGCTTTAATGTTGTTTGCAAGATACTATCTTTGAAGGACATTGTATGTTTATATTTCATTAGTCCTCCCTAAGCACACAAGCCAGTAGGATAAACACAAGAATGAAAATCCCCAAACACCTTTCATTTCTACAGTACATGAATCTCCATAAACAAAAATCAGTCAAGTAATGAATTTTATGGCTTTATTCCTTTCAGCTAAGCAATTGAAGAAATAGCCATGAACTCTGAAATGATGAAAAAAAAAAAAAGTCTTGATGTAATAAGCCAGACAGCATACTAATAAAATTCTAAAAACAATCATTCAGTCAATAAAAACATAACAACATTTTGCAACCAAATTCACAAAATCATGGAAATTAAACCTTTTTTTTTCAGCACATGATAAAAAGTTACCAAGGTTCAATATGATAGGGATTTCAACATTTTACAAATACCTTACTCTTTATTTTTATTATATCCAATGGTAATATATTTAAAAAGTTCTGCACCAATAAATAGGAGGCTATAATTATTCTCTTTTTTTTTTTTTTTTTCCACTTTCCTTACAATTTTTCACACTCAGTAACTTTTCCCAATTAACCTTCCTTTATTGGGAGAGGGAGTCCCTTTAGGTGTTGCATGTGATCCAGTCATCCTCAACCTTTCAAAAGGTAATAGAAAAATATATGCACCCCCAAAACCTAGAAATTAGTTTCTGAGACTTCTACTTGAGGAACAGAGGAATCCTCTTTTATAGGTGCCTTCTTCATCCACCAACTACAGATACCTGTAAGGGTTTGTGGAAGGAGAATGCTCTTTGAATGGTGTCTGATCAAAGAAGCCATAAACAAGATCATACAGAGACAAACATGGGAGAAGAGAAGATATTGGAAGATAAGGAAAGGAAGGGAAGGAAACACAATCCTAAAACATGATCAATGAGCACTAACAAAGACATGATCAATGAGCACTAACTTCACTGATATCACAGTATCTGTGAGTAATGTTTCCTGTAATCTTTGGCTGTCTAGGGGAATCTGTCCTATCGTAGCTAGAAATGGCCTGGTCTCAGTTATTTATCCTTTTGTCAGCTTTCAACCTCAGTACAGCAGTATAGTATATGTCACCATGAAATTCTTAACATTTAAGAAACACTATAGTAAACCTCCTTAACAACAATGGCTATTCTATCAGACAAGTCTTCTCATCCTCTCCCTCTCTGTTTAGTAACATAGCAAATCCAAATCTCTTTCCTTAACAGGAGGCTTCCTAGGAGTTCAAAGCCGTGGACAGAAGAAACTAGAGGATTAAGAAATGCTCTGCTCAAAAGAGTCATTGCAGTTATGATTTTCTAATGCAATGTAGTTTCCCTTGTCTGTCCTGAGGGTAAACTGAGCATCCACCTCAGGATGATGAGCAGCATTCCGAGAGCTGAACTAGCTCAGCTGGGATTGTGTTAGACTGGAGATCTAAAGGTCCCTGGTTTGTTCCTGGGTTTTGACAGAAAAGTTTGACACCTCATCTGTAGAGGTGTTCAAGGCCAGGTCGGACAGGACTTTGAGAAACCTGTTCTAGTGGAAGGTGTCCCTGTCCATGGCAGAAAGTTTGAACTGAATGGTATTTAAGGTTCCTTTCAACCCAAAACATTCTGTGATGGTGAGAGCAAGGTATGGTTTACAAGACTTAAGGGCTCTAAAACCAAAACCAGTCCTTCACTGCAGACAATTCTTCAGTGTAAGAAGAGTATAAGAGAACAAATACATCGGAGTTGTTTGTCACCTAACTAGACATTTCTCAGAAACTAGGGTGGTAAGCACTGCACAGCAGTCTACACTGAAGAGATTTTTAATAGACTTTTATTACGACTATAACCCGTGCTGTAGGATCATAATCTCTCTGTTGTTCCGAGTCTGGCTTTTCCCGAGGACAAAAGTTTGTTGAGTTTGGCGTTTGTTGTTTATTTTTTTGTTGGTTGGTTTTTTTTGTCTGTTTTTTGATTGTGGGGTTTTTTTTTTGTGTGTGTGGTTTTTGTTTTTTTTCTGGAGTGGGGCTTTGTTTTGTTTGCTTAGTTTTTGTTTTGGTCTTTCCTGGAAAAAGGCTGAAGAACAAGCTTTAAGATTGTTATGCAAATGAATAAATTCAAATTCTAACAATTTAGCAAAATTCATTTACAGCTGTATTAAATTAATTCTGTGGGAAAATTAACTGCAATAATGAAAACTGAAAGTCTTTAAATGGCATTGTTGTTGCATACCAGAAGGTATTTGACTTGACAGAAGTGACTAATAAAACCATTAACATGAACTGATTTTTGCAAGATTTCTTCAGTAAGTAATGCTTAAATTTCCTTACAATCAATCAATCTTGTTACAATCATCCTAGCTTAAAAAGAAGAGATAGCAGTCTCTGAAAATAGAAAATATATCTCATAACCTCCTGCAAAAGAATTGCATAGACTCCTTTACTACAAAAAGTAAGAGTAAAAGGGCTTGCTTGTCTATATTCCTGTTTGTCAACCTACATATGTCATTATAGATGACATTGATTTATTATGTACTAGCTGCAGTGGACTTAACTGTTTAAATCTAAAACTAAACCAAACCCCAGAAAATTAATGCATACAGAATCTTAGATGTAGTGTCATTTTTTGTGACTCTTCATAAATCTGAGCTTTTCTCATTACATTCCACTAATTAGTGACTCACTTGGTTTTTCTTTTGTTTGGTTGTTTTGTTGTTTTTTTTCTTTTCTTCCCACCCTCCTTCCCCAACCTCCCTTAAATCTTGAAGGATAAGCTGAATCTGTGTCAAGATGAATTTTAGATAAGATGTAGGTCCTTGAAAAATTTGATGACTAGTGTTTTTATATCAATTTGATAACAAGAGATCTCTTCAAGGAAAAAGAGACAGAGAAAGGAGAGGAAAATCTAGAAGTATGTTATTAAAGCTTTTGATGGAGCATAGTCACTTCCATGAAGAAACTAGCATAAATGGCTGTAGATCAGGATGAATTCATACCTGCAGCAACATTGATAATGGTCTGAGATGAAAATGAAGACGAATGTTTGAGCTGAAATGTTGTTTTTGAATAAGTTGCAGATGCTTGTTACAACATACTCCTAAAACTCTTGATACTTGAGCCAATTGTTTAGCATCAAAGGTCCTTGTCACATAAATTATGTCTTGTCATACAACTATATTATGTCAGTGAAAGGTGCAGTGTATGGTGTGATTCCCATTATCTGAAAGCTAACAAAATTACCACACAGAGGAGATATGTATGCTACATTTAAAGACGGCCTCAGGCCTGCCTGAACTGATATTAAAGAGGAATAAATCCCATTCCTTAATTTCTCTAACCCATTCCTCAACTTTTCTGGTTTTGCCAGCTGCCTAGACTTAATTGCCTTTAGGCACAGCAAAAACAAAACAGCTGCATGGAAAAGCTGAATAGTGGAACAATCTAAGAGCCGTGTTTGTGTTGACTGTGGTTTTCTTATAGTGTAATCCTGTAACATCAGGCTGGTCATGACTCAAGTAGCAGAAGTCACAGTTTCCTGAACATACTGATTTCTTTTTTCAGCACTGCCCTCTCTTCCATATTTTTAATGGCAGGAGGGAACTGAACTGTTCTTTCTGAAGTACCAAAACTGCTTTTCATATGTTCTGCTAAGGAGTTCCAATCTGGGTCTGTGCCAAAGGAAAGGAGGCATTATAGACAAAGGTTTGAATTCATTCCCCTAAATGTGGGTGCAGCTGAGTCTGGGTAGCTCTTATATAAGATAACTTTTAAAAGCAGTGAAATATACAAGAACCCTTACCTTATAGCTTCTTCTTCCTTCTGACCTCTTTTGGGTGCACAATGATGCTGTGAAGTCTCTGTCTGTTCCTCTCTTACAAGGACAGGCTGAGAATGGAGATTGTTCAGCCTGAAAAAGAGAAGGCTCCAGGGCAACCTTACTGTGTCCTTCAGATACTTAAAGGGGGCTTATAAGAAAGATGGAGAGAAAACTTTGGGTATATAGTGACAGGACAAGAGGTAGTGGCTTGAAAATAAAATAAGGTAGATTCAGACTAAAAAAGAAATGTTTTAAGGTGAGGTAGTGAAACATAGGAATAGGTTTCCCAGAAACATGATAGATGCCCCATCCCTGGAAACATTCAAGGTCAGGTTGGGTGGGGATCTTAGCAATCTGATGTAGTGGAAGGAGTCCTTGCCCATTTCAGAAAGATTGAACTATATGGCTTTTAAAGGTCCCTTCCAAACCAAACCATTCTATGGCTTGTTCTCAACCTTGCTCCTTTTCAGAGCCCTACTATGTGGATGGATAGTTGCATCTGATAAACAAAACACTTGTGTATTTCCATCATTGTGTTGTCATCACTGCAATGTAGAGTGCCAGATTCTTGTTTTCATTTCACCTGTATTTCTCTTCGTATAATTTGTGATGGTAACTTCTGCCTTGCAAATGGTACAATATTAATTTAGTACTTTGAAATAGTTTGTACCATAAATGCTACACTTTTCTGGTTATTAATTTATAATTAATATACTTAATTTTTATTAATTGACATAATCTAGGAAATTTGTTTTGATTAAACACTTCATTGAGCAACATGCAATCCTTTGGCAACAGCTGACTGTGTCACTATTGGGTAGCATTTACACTAATCTTATCTCAATTAAGCAATAATCATTACCATTAGATTAAATTGGTATCCTGTGTATATCTCAAGTATAGTGTCCCTCTCTGTCTGAGTGTATTCACACTTAGTGGAATATATTTTACTATGAAAAATAATCAGGAAGAAATCTGACTTTATTTCTACCATGAGAAGAAGCAAAACATTTTTTCTGGGCCAGGTAATAATGAAGAAACAACCAAGAAATATCATCCATAAAGATCTTCCAAAAAATAAGTCCTGTCCCTCAGAGCTGTAAGGAAACATCTCTTTTCCTCTCAAGCAAAAAGTTCCTGCTATTATCACAGTAAAAGTCTGTGTATTCTTTTGCATAGGAAAGAACAACCCCAGAGGGAAAAAAATGTTTGACACACAGTCTCTGTGCTGGGGTGCTGCAGGATTTCACTCCAACATACCAGTGATCTGTACTGTAAAATCTGTCAGCCCAAAGTCTACAGCAAGTCTCTTGTCCACTTTGGTCAGCATGTGCTGGACTTGTGGCAGAAACACCTCCTTAACTGAGCCATGATGTCTATAATCCCTTTTCTTCTCTGTATATCAGAGTGATTTGCTGTGTGCTACTGAAATTTCTTAATGGAATACATTTTGAAATTCCTTTTCCAGGTAAACGAACATCCTCACTCAGGAGGTACTAGTGGGATAGTTCTTCTGTTCTTTTCATGGCCCACAGTGGCTTGAGTTCCTTTCTGCTCATGGCCAAGGCTGTGGTATAAGGCCTTGAGAGACTCCTTGCACACATTCTGCTTTAGTTTGGCAATTTAGGTGCTCTGCTGGCAAGTAGAAAACAAGATCTGAGCTCAGGGTTGGAACTAGATTATCTTTAAGGTCCCTTCCAACCCAAGCCATTCTATGATTCTTTACAGGCAGCACAAAAGACTAAGCTTGGATTCCCTACTTCTTGTGAGAACACACTGATCACAAGGATCCATCACCTCAGCCCTATGCTGTGGGCAGACCTGGAAAAGGCAAAGTGAAGGAGTGTCCTGTGGAAGAAAGAATGGTACCTTCTCAGCCCTTATCAAATGGAGGTCACACAGACTGTGGCCATGGTAAGCAAGAACCAAGGTTTTACACTAGGCTTCCTCCTCAGTGTTTCATTTAAGGAAGTTCTCATTTAAAATCACATGGAGTTCATTGAGTTTGGGTCAGCCTTCTCACAATGTCCTAGTATATTTTGGCTTCTACTGAGACCTTAACTCTTTTCTGGTACTGGTTACAGAGCCTGGACTCCCACATTTTTCTCAAGAGGACAGTGTCTCAAAAGTCACCTAAGAAATTGTGTACAATTTTATGTAAAGAATTCCTCCTTTAGATTTAACCTTTCATCTTAAATGTACAGAGAAACAAACCCCAAACCCAATATAAAACGATAAGATTTATGTTATATTTGATCAGATGAATTCTAGTAATTTATGTGTCACAGGGAATGGCTAGTTTTCTTATTGATTTTAATTTAAAATTAAAAGAACATACTTTAATAATGAAGTACTTTTGTCTTTTGCTTTTTGCATTTTCCTTTTCCTTTCTTATTTTCCTTTTATGTTTTATATACTGAAGAAGAATGATATGCAACTAAAAGTAATCCTAGAAGTCAATAAGGTAGTTTAGATAACAGCTTTTGGATAATTTGGGGGAATATTGATTATAGTTTGTGATATTTGGTGTACTGCCTCTTCTGGGTAGAAAGAAATTTTAAGAGACAAATTTAAATAATCAAGGTTGGCAAGTGTTACTGAATTACTTGCGTCTGCCAGCTAATTTTGAAAGATAAAGCCTTATATTATTATCAGGATTCACCATATGTTAACAATATTCAGGTATGGTTTGCAGCCTTGTAGGTTTCAAAAATACTACTATACTACTATAAATAGTATGCACTACTATAAACATGTGACTTATTTGCTAATGCGATTAAATCATAGAGCACAATAATTCAAATCCCACATCACCACACCCTCTGAAAATGCAGCAAAGGGGCTCAATAAACCCGGTAGGCTTTTCTGGCACAGACATTTTTACCTGAATTTATTATAAGGTTAGTTCAGGTTTTCTTTTTGTGCTGTTGTTTTGCTTTAATGGAAACTGGGTGTTATAAATAATTATTTTGAAGCAAGAATTAAGCTGTAAGCATAATTTCAATTCCTTTTCATGGATTCACTGCAGCTGCTTGTTCTATATGGGCAGCCTTTCCTTTAATTTATAATCAATTACACCATTTAATGTATTTTCACTGTTTCTCACTTGAGCTTGAAGAAGTGTTTGATAACACATTTGTAGGAGAACTTTTGTTTTGGTAATTGACAATTTTTTTTTTTTCAGATTTCCAGATTTATCTCACTGCCATAATGACTGTCTTTTATGAGCAACTCTTTTGACAGCTCCCCAACTCTGTTTCACAGGTGACTGCTACAACAGCCTAACATACAGTTTTGGCAATGTTCTTGAGTCAAATGGATTCTAGTTTCTGTGGCGCTTGAACTTAATCAAAGATGATGTCTCAGAAGAACACAACACAGAAAGAAGAGAAAACCTCTACTTTCACAGAATCTCATTTCATTGTGATAATTTTTCTTTGGTCAAATATTTATCAATACATGAATGAGTAACACATGGAAATAGAATTAGAATAGAAGCTACTTTCTCTAGCAATGGAAAGGCTTCATCTTTCTCAAAGCACACCTTTCATACATTGAAAGATTCCTCTGGGATAAGGCCCTGGAATGAAGAGGAAACTGAAGAAAGCTAGTTAATATCCAAAAATCACCTTCTCCAAGGTAGAATTCATTCCAAATGTATAAGACATCAGGCAAAAGTGGCTCCTGTCCAAACTCAAACACAAAATAGAAACATACAGGTGATGGGAGCAAGGGTGGGTAACCTCGGAGAAATGCAGAAACATTGTCCATTCATCCAGGGTTGAAGTTAGGAAAGCTGAAGACCAAATGGAAGGGCCTCTGTCCAGAGATGTCAAAGGCAATAAGAAAGACTTCTGTAAGTACATGGGTGACAAAAAAAAAAAAAAAAAAAAATCTAGGAAAATCTGGATCCATTGTTCCATGAGATGGGGGACTTGATTATACAGGACATGGAAAAAGTTGACGTACTGAATGCTGTCTTTGCCACAGTTTTTACTAACTAGACTGGCCTCCAGGAATCTGAGGTCCCAGAGACCAGGGGGAAAGGCTAGGATAAAGAGGACATATTTTTGGTGGAAGAGAATCAAGTCCAGGCCAGGGAACACATAAACTAATTGGACACCCATAAATTCATGGGCCCCATTGGAATAAGCCCACAAGTGTCCAGAAAGCTGGGAGAAGTCATTGTGATGTCAGCTTGATGGATCCTGTCAACTAGCAGAAGTTCCCAATGATTGAAGGAAAGCAAACATTACTCCTGTCTTCAAAAAGAGCAAGAAAGGGGGACTGAAGGAATTACAGGCTAGTCACCTTGATCCCTAGGAAGGTGATTGAGCAGCTAATTCTGGAAATTATTTCCAGGCTCATCAAAACCAAGAAAAAGACCAGAATAATTCAGTATGACTTTACCAAGGAGAAATCATGCTTAATCAGCTTGATAAATTTCTACAAAGAAATTATTGTCCTAGTAGACAAGGGGAGAGATATTGTCTAACTAGGCTTCAAGAAAGGCTTTGACACTGATGAGATCCTCAGACAGCCTATGTGTAGCTTTTCATGTTATTCTGTTTTTCATTTCAGGAGAGGCAATTTGAGCAAATACCACATTAGTTGTGTTTTTGCATGAAAAGGTGAATTAAACACAAATACATACAGTGTGTTCTCAGCTATGTACAGAGATAACTGTTACAGACATTTTACATCGTTTTTCTTCAGACTGTACAAGCTGCAGAGACCTTGAGAGAGGCTTAATGTGAGCTACCTACTGCAATAGCTCAGATGGACCTCAAGTAAAATTTTCAGTTTTCTATCTTAGAAATTAATCATGGTTGTTTAAGCAACTAGTTCAAGAAGAAAACATGCAGCTGGACTGTGACTGAAAGCTGAAAAGCTATGTTTATTTCAGAAAGAAATGTGAATAATTTTCAGATCTACTTTGGTGCTTAGGAGAAGAATTTTAATTAGGAAAGTAGGGTGCAACTTGTTATCCTCTGAAGATCTTAGTTCTCTTCCTTTGCTATAAAGGACTCTTATGTTGATCATCCTCAGACATGAACTGAATTCCTAGAGGAGTTAGATTAAATAAATCTTATGAGTATATCCAAAAGAGCTGACTAGATTTTGTGCTCTCCTCTGCTTCCTGAAACTGCTGTAATTTTACTGTGATGCTGAGGTCTTTTTGTAGCACTTTGTGTTGAAGCAATGGGCACACAGTTACTCTCCAAAGCTCTATTGCTAATTCTCCACAGTTACCAGTATGAAAAGGATGTAATAACTTTCCATACATTTCCTTACATTTCTACATAGCTATACATTATTCTACTTTTGCTAAATATGAAATCTTGATTGAAAAACTAACATGTATATTTTTTTTTTGTTTCAAGGTATGCTGAAGGCTTTTTTATTACCATTTCCAGGGAAATAAAAAAAAATTGCCAACAAGCAGATAAAAATATGAAAGCTAAAATTGTAGAGACAGAAGGTCCTCTAAACAGCTTTGGTTTGAATGGAAGCTGAATGGTATTAATTGGTGCCTCTTATGTTTCTCTCCATGTGCTATTACAAAGAAGGCATGCAGGAGGTCTACTCTCTTACTTGAAGGTTAGCTCTTAGAATTACATCACTGTAGTTGAATGGTTTTTTTCTACTGCAGTTAGGGTTATTAGTATAACAACAGAAAGGGGGAAAACCTTTTTTTAAATAAATGTTTAAAATAAATGTAGAAAAAAACTGTGAAACTTGATAAACTTGTTAAGAAAGCTAAGAATTTTATTTCTTCTTACACCATAAAAAGGGCTTTCCTGGAATAAACAAATAATTTTATCATAAAAGTTTTTCACTTTCTTTGCTTCATTAGAGTCTATATGCAACCCTAGTTTAGCTTTAAAGCTTTATTCTGAAGTTTTAGGGAAAACAAATCCTTGGATGATGATCCTTTTGAAAATAAGAATACTTTACATCTTATGATTTTAAACCAATAAAAACATGTTAACAGTGTGGTTTTAAACTGAAATAAAAAGGTAGGATGTCTTGGTTTGAGACAATATGGAGGAGCAGAGAACTCAGACAGAAGTTTTCTCCCTCATACTTAATACTCCTGGTTTCTCCAATACGGAGAGAGAGAGAGAGAGACCAAATATACTGAAATGTAAGTGAATAAATAACTTTTACCAGGAAGAATGACAATAACAATGCTGATTAAAATAGGTTAAACCAACCAATGAGGAGAAAATTCCCAAGCCCTGGCCACTGGAAAAAATGAAGGTAGGGGCAGGCCTCATCCACCTGGAAAAAACACAAGAGGCCCTAAGACAGAGACAAGCTGGCCACCCTTGCATGTGGTTCACTTCCTGCACACCCAGAAAATCCTGCAGGAATGGTTGGAGAGTCAGTGCTGGCAGAAAATGTCAGACAGCTGGGATTTGATACTGGCAGATAGTTGTGTGGGGCTGGAGTGAGGCTGCTGTGTTGATACAGGCAGTCAGAACAAGGCTGTGGATCCACCAGGTGACTGGAAGGACCCACAAGACACCCACTGGATCCAACAACAAGACTTGGTTGTTGCAATTTCGATGTTTGTTGGCCTAAGTGGTGGCTGTAGTCTTGTTGAAGTGGTGGTCACAGTCTGGATCCATCGAGGTGGTGGTAAAAACCCTAGGTGGTTGGAGAAGTCCCAAAACTCAGAGTTATATATCCTGAGGTTCAGATGGGAATGCCTGCGGTATTTCCCCTGGGCCAGGCTGTTTTACACTGGGTGATGTAATAGTGTGAGTCATGGGATACTTCAGAAGTCTTTGACACCTTTGAGGATGTTGCAGCTGTCTCTTATGTCAGTGCAGGTGAGTCCATTATGGCCCATTATGGCTCATCAAACAAGAGATTAATACTTTCAGGCTGGGTTTGAATGTTTTGGCTGAGTTCTCTGTGGAAAGAAAAAGAAACACTACCCCACCTCTCAGGATTTGCCACTTTCCTTACCTTGTAGCCTGAGGTATGGGAAGTTCACACCTTGAGCACCTGGCCTGGGTGGCCACTCTGCACAATTTTAGCAAAGCACACTGCTGATTGAGCCATGGACACCAACAGCCTAGTCTCTTACAGCACTTGCTATTTGAGTCATTAATCACTAGCAGTTCAGTCTCTTTAAAGAAGGCAAAACACCAAAAGAAGGAGAAAAGAAAAAGTAGATACCAGAATTTTTGTGTAACCCAGGACACAGGGAAAACAGCTCATACATCTTCTGTTCAAAGATGCGAACAAAGAGCAGTGGGATTTTCAGATCTATGGAAATGTCTAAAGAAATGAAAAGCATTTTTTGCAGTTATTTTTCTGCAACGTTAGTCCCTAAACACCTCCTATTCTATCCCCATACACTCAGTTTAAGGAAGGTGAGCTTGAGGACAGGAGAAACATGCCTAAGGTTATAGTAAGTTGATGATGCATCACAGTCACAGCAAGTTGCCTTCTTAAATGGGTCTATTTCTCAGCTAAAACTGGGTAAACAGGAAAAATTATTTTCTCCTTGTCAGTATCTCACAGCAAGGCCAAAAGAAGAAAGAAAAAAGCATTATGTCTGTAACTAAAGTAACATCTTGAAGTATATTGAATCCTACCATACACAAACACACTTGGAATATATTGTAGACATTTATTTATGTAAAGGCTAATGCATTTATTTAAAAGTGAACAACACTTGTTCTGGATTTGGTGAAGGTTAACCCTTCTGTCCAATAATTGGTTTTATATTTTTCATATTGCTTCATTTATTTCTGGACTTTCAGCAGTTATACTCTGCTTTATTTAATCAAAACAATAGAGCAGTCTGGAGCTTTTTCTTGAGTAAGATTTGCATCTGGACTCAGAAACATTCTACAAAACCCCCATTAAACATAACATTTTGTTAGACACAAAAAATACTGTTCTAAATAAAATTGAAATCAACTGATTATTTTCATGTTAATTCAGTGTCCTTTTCTGTACATAAATTCTACATAAAACCCTGTCTCTGATCGAGTTGTGTAGAATTTGATGTAAAACTTTGAAAAAATCTGATTGTGAGTTTACAGAACTTGACTGACCCAAGGGTTTGGGATGCAAAAACTGGGAATGAAAGGAGTAGGAAGGAAAGAAGTTCTGAGCTCTCATAGTGTGACTCTGATCTTACGTAACACATGCACTTACGCATCACCTTTCCCCCCTTTCCTTTATAATAGACACTGTCTTTTGTTTTAGGATTTTCCTCCGCCTACTCCCACTGTATGTTTGTAATAGAAAATATATGATGTTTGGAAACAAAATACTTCGTTCCCTGCAGCTACTAACAATTTACTTTTCTCAGAGTCAGAGTACAAACATTCTACATCTGTTTTCCTTCACCTCAGATCATCCTGACAGTTCTTTACTCTGCTGGAAGAACATTTTGAAGACAGGTAAAAGAAAACATATCAAGATATTCTTGTTAATATATCTCAGTTCTGAGCGGATCTGGTTGATATTATTGTGTAGTTTGAGCACCAGTCTTTTAAAGCCTGATTGTTTGTCTCACAGCACTGAAAGCTATAGACTGAAGGTAAAGGACAGTATTTTGCTCACACAAACATACAACCTCCCTGTCTATATTTGAAAAATGTCCATGAATATGTACTTCCAATTAAATACTTCAAACATATTTGTGTACTTTTTCTCATTTAAGGTTCATTTCTCATATATTAGAACAAAAGCTAATAAATGCAAATGCATTGATCTATTATTAATCTATCCACAGATTAACTTCAGTGCCTTCTTATAGCTTCTGTAAGATCATTTTTACCAAATAAACAATCAATTAATAAAATTTATTTTTATGTCTGAAAACCTTTTCGTGTGAATAGCTGAGGATTGTTCCAAGTCTTCAAGGTCTAGTACAACACAAAAGAAGAGAAGTTATTTAAATCCTTTCAGAATTTGCTGATTGAGTGGGAAAAAAACTCCAACTAAAACAACAACCCTAAATCTATTTAAAAGTCTGCAATACAAAATTAAGAAATAAAATGGTTGGTGCATGTATTTGAAAGTTGCTTGTGTGAGTATAGTTTTAAAAAAAGTTCCATCAGCATATTTTTCTTATTTATTTCATACGAAGGATTAGAAAGCATAAAGTAGTTGCATCATTTGAAAATCATTCAGATCCTTAGAAAAGTCATGAATCATACAATTTAATTTACAAAGTCTGCAAATACTGTCATTCTTTTACTTTGTGTCAGATAATCCTATCCTCTGATACACGATTTTGCTTACAGTACATTTTGATTAAATAATTGAGAACAAGCAAAGAAATTTAACAAACAGAGCAGATCCTTTTACTTTCCTAATATAATTACCTTTTACATTTAGCCCTAGCTCAGTTTTAGCTGAAGATCAGATAATCAGAGAAGGAAAATTTAAAAATTTTTGAAACTTTTAAAATGAAAGGAGAAGGAAGAAATAGTGGTAGACTATCTCATCATCAATTCCCAGTATATTCTTGCATAGAAGTTGTGTACATTAATGTAATAACCATATCTTACAATTTGATACATTTCTAGATACCTTGGAAACCAGATAAGATTCTCTTCATATGCCAGATTTTATTACATTGAACTAATTTGGATTCAATCACCTTTAACTCATACGTATTTAATGTCATGATAGCTATTTCAGCACTGTTTTCCAAGGCATCTTGTTAGATGCTTCAAGAACCTGAAACAATATATTAAAACAAATTTATTAAAGAAAATAATTACACTTAGGGAATTTCTCTAAATTGTCATAGAGAAAACTATATAGCTTGGTCTGTAGGTCTGGAAAAATGTCTAACAATGAGGTTGATTACCAAATCAAAAAGTAATTAGTAAAGCACATTTTTGATTTATATCAGTTATAAAATACTTTCTTTATATTCATTTAGCTTCTGTAGAACCCCATTTATTAATGAAGGATATACTGCATTACTACCAGGTCTCCTATCCAAAGGATTTATTTGGTGTGACTACTTGTGCCAACACAGTGAACGAACAAGGAGACAGCATTCAAAGGGATGGAAAAAAGATCTCAGTAATACTTTGAATCCTGTTTGTGTTGCTAGAAACACTACTAGCAATATTCAGGGATCTGATTTCTTGAGTAAATATCATTAAAGAAATTTTAAAAATTCTAAATAAATTAATTTTTCAAGGCACTCCATGAGGTTTTTGCTATAGTAACCTTAATTTTCCAGCTTCCAATTCTACCTATGAATTGCTGTCTTCTCAATTTCAATGAGTAATTTCTCCTGTGGCAACATGTCATCTGCTTCACTGAAATCCAGACATGTTTCATCTACTACATTTCCCTACTGTGAAAAATAAGTGTCAAAGAAAGATATATAGCTCACATGATCTATCCCTAGTACCATCTACCCCATTTAGCATTTACAGAGAATCACAGGATCACAGAAAATGCTGATTTGGAAGGGACCCACAAGGATCATTGCGTCCAAATCAGCTGTGCACAGGGCCATCCCCAAGAGTCACACCATGTGCCGGAGAGTATCATCCAAAAACTTCTTGAGCTTTTCCTTAATGTCTCTGATTATTCTTTCCCTCCAAATACCTTTGCATATCTTTAAGGCCTGCTTTGTTACTGTCCAGTAACTGTCCAGAATTTTATCAACTGTGCATGCTGTTCTTTGATTGCCTAGAAGTATATGTAACTTGATGCATTTATTGAAAAATATTACCATTACAACTGCAATTTCATTTGCAGATTTTTTTTCAGGAAACAATGTTTCATCCCTGACTGCATTAAGTTGCTTGATTTTCCTGTCGCTTCAGATATGCATCTTTTAATTTTCTGCTCTCATCTTCTCTTTGACACTAAATTCAATATTGTTGTCCATATTGAAAACTAAAGTTTTCCTTTGATTTTTAGAACATTCCACAAATAATTTAAATCTATATTGTATGCCTCGAAGTATAAATGTGCTTTTCGTTCCTTTTGTTATTCTATTTCCTGAGCAGAAGGTTGAAAGTTATTCCTAAAATATGCTCTGTATTTTTTTGCAAAAACTAGAAGTGAAACAGGAATAACTTTGAGAATGATTCAGTACATAATGAGAAACACATATGCAAAATTTGAAGTCAATTTAAAAATAAGAAAAACTGTAAAATGTAAGGATTATTATGATAGTGTTGATTTCATGTTTTGTTTTTTATTTGCTAGATAAAGATTAAAAAAGGAATCACGAACTGCACATGCTGAATTTTTTTTATATATTTTTGTTAATGACTGTCTTCATCCATTATCAGTTTATTTCAGAACAAGTCACAATAATGTGATTAATCTTCATTAGTGAGTAATTTCATAATTTAAAAAAAAAAATCTAATTTTTTAACTGTTTGGAAAAGTGGAATGACTTTCTATGTAGAGGCATCAGCTGCTATGAACAGCCAGTCACATTGGCCTTATCTATTCTGATAACTCAAGAAATGTTTGCAAACAGTTGAGGATTCATAGCTTTTTATAATTGTAGAATAACTGAAGTAGGAGATGCCTCTTGAGATCATCTAGTCCTAACCCCTCCTCAGTGCAAGATCAGCCAGAGTGAGCTCCTCAGTGCCATGCCCAATTGGATATTTAACATCTCCACAGAAAGAGACTCCAAAACTTCCCATGGCATTCTGTTCCAATGTTTGACCACTGTAAGGGAAAAAACTTTTTTCTTACATTCAAGTGCGATTACCTGTATTTTAATTTGTATCCATTTCCTCTTCTCCTGTCACTCCATACCTTGAAGATCAGCCTCCATCTTTATTCCCTGCCTCCATCAGGTGTTTGTTTATACACTTCTATAAGATCCCCTTGAGTCTTTTGTTTTCTAAACTGAACAATCTTAGCTTCTTCAGCCTCTTTTCTATGTCAGATACTCCAGGCCACCCTAGCATTTTTGTGGCCCACTTTTGTTTCCCTGTCTAGTTGACAAGGTGGTGTTAGTTCAAAAGTTGGACTCAGTTATCTCAGAGGTCTTTTCCAACCTAGACGATTATGTGATTCTATAGTTCTGTGGTCTCACTGCTGTTCCACACTCACAAGTTCCTGTAAAATTCCAGCACAGACCCTATGCCTGCCTGATCCAAACCCAGGACCTCATACTCAAACAGCTGGTCTAGCTTGGAGTTTGGCAGCAAATCTGCATGCACGTCTGGTCTCAGGAAGGTACAAAAAAATCCCACTCTGCAACTGGGACCCAGGACACAGGCTGCGATCCGCTGTCCTCTTCCAGCCTCTGGCACTGAGACCCTCAGTTGTCTTACTCATACCCATCTCTCTTTTTTCTGGTTTCCAGGACACGCACCACTTCTGACACAGTGACTGGAGGTTAAAGACTCCACTGGTTTCAGTAGCTGATGCTGAGAATTCACTGACTCCAGTAACTGACTCCAGAGGCCAGAGGTGCTCACTCCCCTGCTCTGAGGTCAGAAGTTGGCATTCAGTCCTCTCATACCCATATCCTCCCCTAGCAGCTGAAGCTGAGTTCTTGTAGCACTGACATACTACAATGTGTGGGATGAGGAGTAAGATTATACTGAGAGATTGTTAAGAAAGGAGTTAGTGAAACAGAACAGACTGGGTTGACCGAGCATAAGACTCGTTTTACACTCAACCAGCCCCTTTCATACCACTTTCTATCTCCCTTTTGTTACTCTCTGATTCTCTTTTCCCTATACATTGAGGTATGTGTCTATAAAACTATTGATGACCACAGCCCACACAGTCTGGGTCTCCCCTGGTTTACAGCCTCATTATTTGCAAAATACAGGTTGATCTTCCTGGTAGTGGTGCCTGTAATTTCTGGATAGCCCATCAATGAGAGTCTTGTCATTGTTTCTATCTGTGTTTTGTCACATCAGTGTTAGGTATATTTTGTTTTCACTTTCTATATTTTGCCTTATTTTCTCAACTGACAAGATCCCCAACCACATAACTTCACTGGAATAAACATTCTTGCACTCCCACATGCCCTCATCAATTACTGCAGCTGACTAAGTTTAGTTCTTATCACCGCCTCCCCTATCATTTGTCAGTTAGGTTTCTGTCCCTGTATGCTGTTGCTTATGGCTTCTTCCATTTCTTATTATCCTTGTTTTTACAGTGAAAAAGATTCTTGACTAGATACCTTTAAAGGAGCAAACACTTTCCCTTAGCATAATCTTTCATAATGGACTTTTTCATGTCTGGTTTTTCAAACATTCCCTCATCTGATATTCCTCCATCAAGGAATTTTCTAGTGGTCACAAGGGCCTGAGATTCATGAAGGCTGGTCAGTACCACTAAAGGCTGATGCAAGGATGGCAATGACTATTTCACCTATTTCCCTATCTTTTGCCGCTCTACCTCCTAACCTACTCATTAGAGGATCTGCATTTTCCCTCTCTTCCTTTTGCTGTTGATATAACAGTAGATGCCTTTTTTGTTGCCCCTCACATCCCCTGCCAGAGTCAAGTCTAGGTGAGTTTTGCCTTTCCTGTCTGTGATCCTACATGCTTCCAAAGTGTTACTACATTCTTTTAAGGTCCGTGCTTTCCCCTCTTGTATGTTTCATTTCTACATTAGAGTTTTGCCAGGATCATCTTGTGTACTCTAATTTTAGTTCCTGCTCTCTGGCATGAACCATTCTTGACCTTGAAGGAGCTGAGTTTTGATCCTTCTAGGACCCAGGTGTGGGATGATGGATAAAGTTAAATCTAGAAGAGATTCAGAATTCTAGGGTGAAGAGCAGCTGAGGTCAACATGCTCCCCAATACAATGATAAACATCTGCTCAAGGGAAAAAAACTGAGTGTGGAATGAAGTGGAGACTAAGTGGCCACCCTTCATTCTAATGCCAGCATAACAGAGAGCATTGTGGTACCAAGACCACACAGTACTTTTCTGATAAGGAAGACTCAAGTTGTTCTGCTGCTGAAGCCAACAACCATGTTGGAGCCCTTCCTCAAGCGCCAGGCCATGACAATCACCTCCATTTCATTAGGTACACAATAAGAAATAAAAAGTATTCATGACTACAGACACAAACTCCACCCAAACATAAAGAAAATAGTATAAAAGTAAGTTTGTGATAGGGTGAAAGTGGGAGAAGACCTCCACCAAAACTGCTGGGGTCAGTTGAAGAGCTGAGTCCATCTTCTCTTTGCCCCAACAGGGACACCTTCAGTGGAGAAATACACTCTGTGCACATTAAATGTTGCTTTTAGGACTAGAGTTTTTGCCTGTGCTTACCCCACAGCATATTAGTAGATAATTTTGTATCAGAGTTTATGCTTGCTTAATATATGTATCAATGGAAATACATATATACATTAAAACATATTTCTATGTTAGAAACTATCACCGAAAACCTTCAAACCTTATTGATCTGTCACAATTTGTATTAATAAAAAGTGTTATTCTGGGAACTGTTAAAGTGAGTCCCTGCAATTGCTGGTGCAAAACATCTTGGAAGGATCCGCTGAGGGATCTTTGCTCTGTTGAGTCTCCCCAGCCTGCCCTCCAACCTGTGAATGTGTTGGTGAAGGGTCTCATTACAAGACACTGACAGACTGTTGGACATGAGGGTCTCAGTTTTTCTGGGGCTACAGACAGGCAAAAATCTAAAGTCCCACCTATCATGTGACACCAGGTCTCAATAACTTACTCTGGAAACCAGCAGATTGGTTCTCTACCAAACTGTCTTAGTTTGAGAGAGAAACTAAGATGTAAATGTTGGCTAGGAAATAAAATAATCCCTCTCCTTAAATTTAG
>JAWWEW010000001.1:61090269-61120440 GCA_035583185.1 Anabacerthia variegaticeps
TTAACCACTGTAGTTATGCTAATGCATTGCCTCCAAGCTTTTGGAAGGAATTCAAAAGGTTTGAAACTATAACACAAACATTTCCTCAGCACCTGTGATGGGTTGACATATGCCACAGAGCTTAGTCAACAGGCAGTTTTCATGCCACCATCCTGTCTGGTGGGTTAAAATGTGTGTAGCAGGTTGTAGAACATTTCATACTGCTTGGTCCCTGTGACACAGAACAATCCCAGGCACATTCAGCTTACTGGAATTGGCATAGCAATTGCATTTGAATCTTCTTTTCATTTTTCTGGATTATTTGTTGCCTTCAACCTTAGATTTTTGCACTGCTCCTCACCTTTCTGTTAATTCTTAGAAATCCTTCACTAGTTCATTTGATAGATTTCATAAACAGAAGATGCACTTCTATCTGGAGACATGGACTGTGACTATACTGTTATCTAAAGAAATTATGAGGTGATTATGTTAGTTCTTCTCTAAGGGCACCTGGTGGAGACTGATCTCTGTGGTGCCTAGGGCTGACTACTAAGCACAGCAGCTGCATCCACACTACATTGTACTCAACCCTCTGGGCCCTATGCTATAACTTCTTGGCCTTATCATATGGTTTCCAGTTTCTCTGCTTTTTCAGCTGAATGTGTTTGAAACAACTTGGTGGTTGAATTTCAGCCAGCTAGAGGAGTGTTTTTACAGCATGACAAACCCCAAAAGTTTCATGAGAGAAAACCCACAATCCTTGGAGGTGAAAAGCTCCAGGTGGTAACGGACTGTTTGGAGTGAAAGTAGCCAAATTGTGCAGATCAGTTCTGGGTTTTGGGGTGGTGACCAAAATAATGCTTCAGACCTGTGTTCAGGCACTGTCCTAGAGAGTGCTAACTGGAGCAGCCTAAACCAATATGGCAAGTGGACTGCCAGGGGCTCAGTTTGTGAACTTGCTTCATACTTTCTTTTTCTCATTAATTTCAACATACTCACAGGATTCCAGATGAATGCATGGAGATTATTTGCCATCTGGATTCAGCTTGCTCAATACTATGCTGAAGTCTTCTTCCTGAGCATGAAGTCTAGCCCTGACAGTGGAAAGAAGATGACTGAAAAACATAAGATGACGCTTTAAATGAGATAAATTTGGTAATGAGTCTTTGACGTCAGAAACATAGAAATAGGACAGAAACATCTATTCTCTAGTTTCCAACCAAGACTAGCTAAGAGGGTAACTAGCTCCTAAATGGTAGTAGCTAAAATAATAGATTCAGAACCCACAAGTCAGAGAATACTATATAAGATGAAGAATTTTAGTGTGTTTAATCTGAGGAGGGGGTTAAAATACTTTTCTTCCTGAACAGAGCAGCATTGCAAATTAACTCCCTCAGGAGTCACATTTACCCAGATTTTTTTTCCTCTTTTGTATGATTTGCTTTTATTTTTACACACATCTGCTTTACCTCTGTCTCTGTTTTACGGGGCCATCTCAGTTCTATGCTGTCCCTTATTCTTAGTGAAATAAGAGCTTACATATGAAGAGCTGTGCTCCATTGAGGGTAATACTGAATTTGCTAAAATGGCTCTTACAAATGCTTCTGGAGACAGCACTAGAATCCAGATAGCCAACTTTTATATAATCATGACTTAATCATGGAATAAACAGGCTCTTTATGGCTTTTGCCTTTCCTAAATGTGTTTATATTACTCTACCTGTTGCTGTCTGTGCATTCAAGAAATTATTAATTCCCTGAGACAATCATATCCATAATAATATATTCTATCCACTCTTCCATCTCTTCCCTTCACTTCCTGCATTCCTTCTATATTATCCATTCCCTTTTTTTATTTAATGGGAAAGCATTTTGCCATCTATTTGGGTAAATATTTGTTTCATGGAAGTGACCTATATATACCTGATGAAAGGTTAATATCATATCCTATATTTTACAAAGAAACTATATTTTTCTATGTATTCTATGTATAGGAAATATATCATATATATTCTAATACTTCTATATTTTCACTCATTACCCAAGTTTCAAAAATAGCAGCATTATTAAGATGCAGGTTCCCAATATATTGTGTTACAGTGGTTTCAAAGAGATGAAAATCTCTTCACTGAAAGCAACCTAAAAAACAGATTTCTGGAGCAATATTTTTACAAGATAGCTTATGAAAAAATTGGAGAGCTATTTTTGTGATTTAAATGGGTTTATAAATAAAGCCACCTATCTTTTTAGCTCTGTATCCTCTCCCCACTGAGAAGCCTGAGGCAAAAACAGCTTAAAAATTCCTCTCTATGTCTCATCTGTTTCATGTTAAATGACTTCATGCTCTGCACTTTAAGATGCAGGTTCCTTTTCCTGATAATAGCTCTTAAAAGACTTCTAATTAATGTTGCCTGGTATGGGCAAATGCACACAGACTACCATCCTTGCTCATATTCAGAATACATGCCACAAAACAAGCCAAATGAAAACTTAGGGGAAACAAGCACTGTATGTAAGAGTTGCTGAGAAAAGGATGACTTTCATTCTTTAAAGTCACTCACATAAATGTCATCTCTAAACTGCCATTAAAATTTATTTCATATAGATTTACATGTGGATCAGAAAAAAAAACCCAGGAAACTTACTTTATTGTATTCTGAGAATTTTATCTATTCATCCATGTTATGTGGAGTTATGCCTTGGAATAGATGATTCTTTATAATTATTTCTTGATAATGATTTTGAGTGACTAAATCACCAGTCACAGTTTAGCCATTTTTAAAATACATTGATACTGCTTTTTAATCTTGGAAAATTATCTCCATGGAACTAGTGAATAGTAAATTAATGACAAGAATGACAGTGAGAGAATGTTAAGCCTGTCTATCTGAGCACTGTATAAGTAGGGAGTGACAATTTCAAGGTTTAGTGTATAACCCTAGCGCATAACAAGTGTTAATAATCTTTAACAATCTTTACTTTATAAATCAAAGTAATGTCTTAGAACAGCATCTGTGGATTTTCTGGTACTGGGGTCCTGGATAACCATGATTAATTATTCCCCCTCAGTCTTCTGTTATTAAACTGAAGCTCATGTAAGGATAAGTGTCTTGTAAATTGGACAATGTTCTTTTTTTGTCTGTGGTACATATTTTCCAGGAAAGCCCTTGTACATGTACAAAAGTTTCCTTGACTTCAGTAACAATTAAGATGTGTTTCAGACTAATCACTTGCTGCAATGTTTTGTGGAATGGGGTTTTAATCAGCAACTCTAACATAAATTTCCTTTCTAGAAGTATAGATTTCTTTCAATTTAATTGAGAGGGTGAGCCAGTTAAGTAAGCTAATTTAGTGGCATATGTCTGAGCGATGCTAGTTTTATTAGGTGTCTTTTATAAGTGATATCCGTTAACTACAAAACCAATAGCCTGATTCTGAAAACATTTGTTATAGATACAAAACACTTACTCCAATGTTCCCCCTCACATATAATTCACTAGAGTAAATGCAAGAATTTGTATATTCAGGTCTTTATTTAGCCCATTGTTGGTGGCACCTGGTCACTATTGTTCTACACAGTATACTTAATCTGCAGTGCATTATTTAGTTACAATTTATGGTATGTTTTTAATACCATAATTTCTAAGAAGAGTTCCCTGAACTCTCTGCAAAAGAAGTGACAATTCTTTGAGCTGTAGAAGATGATGATAATATCTAACAGTTATTTACAAACAATAAATACACATAATTGTGAGCTTCAGCTGCAGTATAATCTATCTTAACATGTCTTTGATGCAGATATATAGGTATTTATCCCTAACAAGTTTAATCTCTTGTAGGACCTCTAATGCTGGGCAATTGTACTGGGAAGGCAGGCACCATTCACACAGTATCTTCAACAAGGTGTTTCTACTTCCTGTTCAGTAATAGAGAATTATCTCTACATTTTGATGCCTACACAAAGGGCACATTTAAATTTTCTATTTCCAAAACTGGTAGGAAATAGTTTTCCCTTGAACTGTTATACTCTCTGGCTATATGTACATCTTACACCATAGATAGGTTACTTTCAGCAGCACTTTAGAGATTTACTTTGTTTTAGCTGAGGAGAATAGACCTAGAATGAGGGTATTGCATGCATTTTAAAAATGGTATACTACTGTTAAATCAGAGTAAGTTTCTGATAGTTTCCTAAGGAATTCCATGAAAGATCTATTGATTCCAAATTTCAGAATCCTGTTTTAAATTCTTTCAGTGACAAGGTTTACAAATTATGTGAAATTATCCTTCACTTCCCCACCCCCCCCATTTTGTTTTTCTTTTAAAGTGGAAGAGTATTTCTTTTTATATGACTACTAATAAATGTAATTATGGGGGTTATGACTTTTTCCAAAGAGAAGGCACAGATCGATTGCAACTCTACTGAAAGCAGGAATTATTGTTTGAAATGATATGTCATATATTATATTTGGGGTCAGACAAGATATGCACGTCTTTCTTGAACTCTACATTTATGAAGCTTGAGGAAAAAGATCAGCAAATTGTCCCTGCTCAAAGTTGCACTATATGTATCTGCCCAATGGATATAAAATTTCAGAAAGCTGCAACTCCTGAGCCAAGAATTCAGGATGAAAATACAGCACACAATTCTAATCACAGAAAATACCGTGTCTTAAATAATAATTAAATATACTTTGACTGTTTCTTTTTATTTTAAAATAAAAATATTTCAATATTATGAAAACTACATTTTTCACAAGAAGCCAGTTAAACAGGTAAATACAATAAATAAATAACTTTAAACGGTTCTTTGTATTCAGGTTGCTTCTTGATGTTATCAGGAAATGGAAGAGAGCAAAATTTCTGCAGTCAGCTTCTTCGAAGCCCTTTCATACAACTGGGAATGCGCCCCGCCTGACTTTGATGTCCTGTGTTCCTCTTTTGCTTCATCATGTAATTCTTTTCCATTTATTTTTTTTCTGCTGTTGATATCTATCTTGACATACTAGCTGTTTGTTTGAGATTAGACATGGGAACTGCATTGATTATAGTTAAAATTTCCACTCCAAACCTTGTTTTCCTTAACTTGTTCTTTTTCTCTTTTTTTTCAGTCCCAGGTGCTTTACTCAGTGATTCTTATTACAATTAACATCCATGATGATTCTATTTATTATTGACTTCAATGAAAGGGTCATTGGGCCATTAACACTGAAGACCTTTTTTGGCTCATTAACCAAAATGAACACAGAAGATGTTATGAAACTCTATAATTTCTACTAGGCTAATCTCTATAAAAATGAGCTTTTAATAAAAAATAGTCTTTGCAGTTAGTAAGTCAAAGAAACCCACAAATCTCCTTAGTCCTTGAAAGATAATTGTACTTAACTATGTATAACTTTCTTAGTTTCAATAAGACCCTTGTAGGTACTTTGTTTTGCACTGGAATTTGTGAATTGTTCTTGAGAAGAAAAACAAAATACAGACCTTGGTATAAACATTTAATTTTGGCAGAAGAATGTGATTAGATCTAAACCTAGTTTTTTTGTCAGCCAAGACACTTATTGTTTTCTGTCACTGTGTTTGGATCATGCTAAGACAAATTGAACTGATGAGCAAATGCTGCTTAAATAGTTTGGCTAGCAAAGGGAACAGGTGCTGCTTTTGATTTATGATATATCTTTAGTCTACATGGCTATAAAACTGCTCTTCATATTACTTCTTAGGATGGCATGATTAAAGGTGTTTTTTTGTTGTTTTTGTTTTCTTTTCTTTGGTTGGTTGGTTGGTTGTTTTTTTTTTAATAAACCCAAGACAATTTTGTGTTATAAGTTAGAGCCAAAATGCCCAAACATTTACTCATTTGCTTACTTCCAAACTCTGATTGCTCTTTTAATGAGAAAATTTAAAAAAAAAATAGTCTCCTCTTGTGAAACTGTGTGAAAAACTGTACTCCTCATTATTGTTAAGAAAAATCTAGTCTAATCAGGTTTTACTCTAAGCTTATCATCTTGGACTTGAGCACTTGCAGCATTCAAAGTTATGAAAAGACAGTGAAAGAGAAAAAAAAGATACAAGGATATGAACTACAGGGGCTCAGAGGCACAAAAAATTAGTTTGAAGTTCAGAAAAGCATCCTATTGTTTAGACTTATTAAACTGAGGAATTAGTTCCTCAGGAACAATAACAAAGGTTCAAATACTTGAAAATGGAATAGAAGGTCATGGAAATTAGGATTTGAAGGGTATTTCAATGCTTTGCAAAGCATGCATGCTGCAATTAAATGTGTTTCTTATCTACATATTTATAATTGCCTTGTTTTGTTAAAGTGGAGGTATTCTAAAATTAGTGTGGTTGTTACGGTTTTATTGTATCAACTGAACTAATGATTTTTTTTTCCTATTTATATGAACAATTCATACCCCACACATCTCATTTTTAAATGCTGCAAATCAATTTGACAACATTAGTAACAAACATGACTGTGAGTGCAGTGCAACATGAGACCAGATTTCCAATAGAAGCTGAAGAATCTCAATCTCTGCACTTTTTTAGGATTTATATAAACAAATTAAGCTTTGTCCTAGTGTTGGTGATAGTCCTGTTTCAAGTACAGGGATGAACTATAGAGGTCTTTTCCAAGTAACAGTTACATGATTCCATGAACTTGCATGTGTTTAAATTTCCATGGTCCTTATAAAAGTTTTTCTAAATCGATGTCAGATTAAATTAGCTGTTCCCTTCTGATTTTCTGGGAGGGTGAAGAAAGCAATGACTTCCTTTGTCATCCAATTTGAGATGTGTGAGATAAAATCTGAAGTTTATGAAGCTTTCTGCAAGAGAATGGAGAATGAAATGGTTCAGAACACCCTGGTCAGGCTTTGGTTTTTATTGTCGTGTATGAAATCAATATCTTGCTCTCTCTATAGGTGGTCAATGAAGCCAGAACTGCTAATTTAGACACCTTGAATAGGCTATATCCCACTGAATGTAGATAACCATATCTGGTCTAGTCATCCTGAGCTCTCTTTGTAATCAATGGGGAAACAAAGTAATTTTAAGGATGCATTTTATCTTTTCTTATTTCACTGATGAGAACAGAGTAGGATGACTAGCTCAGACATAAACATCTAGAGGAAAGGGACACAATGCTGACTCTATTGAAACTCTCTGAAGTCAAAGTTAGATGAGGTGTATCAGAACAATCTGGCTAAATTATTACAGTAGACAGTGTGAACAAATGCCATAGTTTTGATTACTGAATTCTTTTCATAAAGTTAGACACAGAACTCTGAAGATATACATTCATGTGAAGAGAAAAAAAAAATAGATGGCACAGGGGCCTGCAGCTCTTCATTTATGATGAACATATATTTGTTGATCTAAGCTTACATTTGCATTTTACAGCCTTGGTTGTCACTATGTAGATAGAAAGAAAGTGTGGGCAATATAAGGTTCTTTTCATTGCAAATTCTGCATTATGATCACACCATAATCTGATAAATGTTCGTTGAGAACTTAATCTCTAACAGATCTATGCCCTAGAACACACTAAGTAGAGAAACATATGGCAAGAGACAGAGACGGATCATCTTGGCATAATCTGTAGCCTGTAGTAGTTTGAGCTATGCTCAACTGTAGTTTAAGCACACATTTGTAGACTTATTTTTTTGTGGACTGCTTAGACTTACTCTCTAAAATAGAAATAATACCACAAAATGAAGCAATAATCAGCTATTGAAAGGTCCAACCATAAAATCAGAGGTATGGCATTATCCTGTTATTTTATGCTTTTAAGAGATCCCATTTGCTTCAGTAGCTAAAATAGTATACAGAAAATGGCAGTCTAATTGCACATTAAATGCAGTAGTGCAACATTTCAGAAAGTGACACAAACAGGTGTGAACTCTTGAATATAAAAAAGAAAGTCTTAAAAATGCGAGGTAGTAGGAAGTGCATGGCTGAAAAATGTGGTTATTTCACAGTTCTGCAACGTGATTCTAAAAAAGCAAGTACATTAATTGTACTGTGTTGTCTAGGGCCTAAAACAGGCAAAGAGACTAGGAGAAAGAACTAGTTAATATGCTCAGCTGCAAAGCCTTCAGTCAACATAGTCCTATAGACATGACAGGAGTAAAGTAGTCAGGAAAATATTTTGAGTTACAGTATCTAGATTTCAAAAATAATTTTGATCTTTCTATGCCAAAATATTCTCATATGCTTTGAGAAATGATGAAATATGAGTGATCAAATGCAATAAAATATAGCCTCCTCCAGAGTGAAAATAGGATCATCCTGTTACGATAGTAAATTTTCACTTTCTCATTTATTTCTTTCTTTTAAAGACTTTTTAAATCTCCATGAATGGTGATAACAGCTGAACCAAAGTGCAGGTAGCCTTGAGAAAGAAAAATTCAGCAATAGGAAAACAGAAAGGAACATTGATGTCAGAATCCAGGCAACAGGCAGAAGATCATTCGTAGATAGGCAGCCAGCTTTTAAACATTTAAACTCTTTACATCACTGCATGGTTTCTGTACACTGCCAGTCTGTTCTGCTCCAAGGAAAACTGAGTAGATTTAAAAGCAAACAAAGTAAAGATATTCTTGACAAGTTCTCTTACTTATTCTAAGTAGCACTTTCCTCTCAAAATTCCTTGGAAATCTATTGCTATTTAACTTACAGAAGCTAGAACACAGGTATTTAATTTTTTTTCATTTATGCATGCATGTTATCTGTACCTTTAACAGGAACATTTTCCTTCTCTTTGTCAATGGAGAACAGCAAATACATAATGTGTTTCCAGGCCAAGTTCAGAATGTGCAAAAGCCAAATACTTCCAGTTAGTCAGATTATTAGAGTTGGAATAGAAATCCAGTTTTCACTTGGCTTGGATATTTAATTTGTTGTATTTTCACTCCTAAATTTAACCCCTAATGATTTTCTTTATCTTTAAAATCTGAAGTTATCCTCAGCTGAATATTATCTGCTTTATAATCAGAAATAATCGGCTCTTCAGCTGGAGGCAATATGCACTCTATTCAGCAAATCTGTTGTAGATTCACAGTTCCACACAAAGAAGCTATTCTCTTACTTATGCATACTATCTCCTCTCCAAACTTTACATTTCTTATTCAGGCAAAAAAAAAAAAATTTGTATCAATCTTATTGTTAACTTGAGTGAATATAAAGGATTAGGACCTCCAAGTAGAGTCATGGAAAAAAAGAAAGAACTACTATGTAAGATTTTATTCAAATGATTGTGACCATTTTCCAATTGAAAGTAATTCTTACACAGTTTATACATACCTTCCTTGGGCTTCCAAGGAATTATAGGACCCTCATGGAATCAGAGGGCCCAAGTTATGCCTTCTGCTGTGAGCAGATCTTCATCGTTCTGCACTGCCACCTTGGATCTCACACAAAATTAATAACCATGGACAAACACTTTCTCCAGATAATAAACACCAAGAAATTCCTCTTGAAAATCAGTTAAATGTTCAGGAGGAGATGGTAGGTAATTTTTTTTTCATGAAGATGTAGCAGACTTCCCAGAAAAGTAGTCCTTTTCCCTACAGACTCTTAAAAACTATACTCTTCTCATGTTCCATGCAGAAGGATTTTATCATGCTACTGGAGATAGTAGTTAATGCAAATGAAATGGGATGTGTTGCTGAGCACATGAACTCTCTTGCTGCACATGTTAAACAATAAGGCTGTAAGTAGGCTTGTGACAGAATAAATTTTGCCGGCTGTGGCTTCTAGAGATGGATAAAATAATTTGCAATGACACAACACAGAGAATCATGCACTAAAGCAGCTACCCTTGTGTCTCCCTGGAAAGGATCTAAGATTTTTGTGAGAGCTCAAAACAGTAGATTTTTCTGATTCCTACTCTTTGAATCTAGGAGCCAAGATTACTCCAGGGGACACAAAGATTATGTTAGTATGAAAATCTAATGAAGACCCTGAGTAACTTCATCCCTAATTTTGCTAACGATTAGAGTTGCTGTGAGATCCCATCCCCCTCACTGCAATTTCCTTCCTTAACATAATTTCTCGTCTAACTAAATACATGTCTGAGTTAACTTGATGTCCTTCCCCGAGTAATGAATTCCTGAGGGAATATAGTATTCCTTTAAATGAGTATCATGGATATTGGAGATATTTGTTTTTGCAATCTTTTCTTTGCCATTAATTATTTCCTTGTGTGATTATAATATAGCTTCTGCTTGAGAAAGACGAGATGTCAATAGCTGAATATTAGGTTAAATTTCAGCACAATTGAATTACATGAGTTTGACAAGTAATGCTGCTTGTTTAGTGCTAAATAATCAATTCAAATTACTCTAATGTGCTTTCCTTAGTTAAATCCCCTGTTGCCACTCAAATTGCTATCACCATTGCATCTTTCATATGATTGCCCTGGGGAATTCTAGTGGTGGCAATATGTCACCTAACTAGAATCTGTAGTTCTACCTATCCTATTGTTTGAATTACTGAACAGCAGACATCACAGATTGTAAAATAATGCGATAGTATGAATTATTAACATGTTTTTAAAAGGAAACTATTACTTAATGAATTTTATATAGTTTATAATGTCTTATTTCTGAATGAAGAGTAAATATCAGAATTCTTGGGCTCTGTTGACAGACTTACTGGATAATCACTGAGAGTGTTACACTTTTTATAATATCAATGTATCATGGCTAATATTTATGATACCTTGCTGATTCAAGGCATCAGCCTTTTTAGCCATCAGTGTGCCTGCAGCAAGCGGGGGTAGAGCCCTTCCCAAATCTTTGCTTGAAAAGTCTAGCATCATGATGATGATACCTTAGTAAAATATTCACACTACAAACAGAAACCATATAGAATACGCCTGAGTTTAACTAAGAAACTATGATCTGAGATGATTTTTTTCAAGGCAACTAAGAAAATAAGCTGTGAATGCAGTCTCCCAAATACTGCATTTGTTATACCCTTATACCTTTTCGGAAATTCTGTCCTCAGAAAACTTTTGACAAAACATTGGATATTTGCCTGGTCCTGGTACTTGCTGGATCAGCTAAAAAAAACCCCAAAACCCAATTAAAAACAACCCCACACCCAAACTCAGAGAAAGCAAGCAGCAGAGATAATTAATTATGGATGGCTTGTGTTGGAAGGAACCTTAAAGATCCAATCCCTCTGCCATGGTCAGGATTTGATGTAATTGACTACAGCATGCTTTTGAATCATATGCAATTAGTTTCCACATTTTGATTCAATATCAGGTGAAGCTTGGTCATAAAATTATCTAAGTTTTTACTTAATATTTGAATTAGTATTATATACATTTTCATTTTCCCTAGATTTACCAAAACTACCACATCATTTAATTTCTAGGATAAAATATTTCTGAATAAATAAATACATGAATAGATAAGAAAGAGGCAACTCTCCATACATATGCAAAGAAATATCCTTTTATGTAACAGGAATTTGTTATGTTAGAATCTGCTTTTATAAGAGTCTTTGAACAAATATGATTGGATGGGGTTGTGACTAAAACACTGGATTAAGAGATCGGTATTCAACTTCTGGCTGTGTAACACATTATCTGTGACCACAGATATGTCACCTAGCCTCTCTTCCATATCTCATTTCTCTGCCTTTTTTTTCTTTCTTTGGAATTATTCTATGAATCCATTTTTCTTACAAGTAATGCCTGGGACAATATTCACAAGATTTTCTTGCCAAACATGTGCCACCAAAGCAATTAATCAAATGAAGCAGATAAAGGTATTTGACCTCATTATTCACAAAACTTTTTATATATACACTTACATGCAAATGCAATTGACTTTTGTAAAAGTGCTGGAGAAAATTAAAGTCTGCTGTACAGAGCCAAGAAATTTTCTTCCAGAAGTTTATTTAAGACATTTCTAATTCTTCAGTAAGAGAATAATCTGTGTATTTTCTATTTAGGAATCAATTTCATAACTGGAATATTAAAGAACAGAAGCAAAATAAATTTTATATTATCTAAAATTTCTTGGACTGATCATTTCTAGCTCTCATCTTAAAGATTTTCTATCCTTTCCTCAAAAATTTCTTGAGTCAACCAACTCAAAGAAATAGTTACAAACTGTGTCAATCTAGCACTGCAAATATGTATTTTGGATAGATAATACATTGTGAAAATTGACATAGTTTCACAATCATTATATGAGATACATTTTCAGAGGATCATGGCCCTTCACCTTTGAAAAATAACTATATTAAAAGTCTAGGATAACCATTAAAAATAATTGTGTAGGTTGGAATGGCCCAGATATATATCTGCTTTCTTCAATATTTTAATGATTTTTATCACCAGTCTTTCTTTTAAAATCCTTTTTAATTCTCTTGGCCAAACAGACTGCTGAAATCTTGTAGCTAGAAAGAGCAGAGAATATATTTTCTTAACTCATGAAATGCCACAATGGGAGCATGAACTTCCTTTTTGCCGATTAAAAAACAGATTTGTTCTACTATTTCTACAGTCTTTGCAGGCCAAAGTAGCACATGTTTTATATGACGCTAAGAAGTTATTTTTAATCTAATTAAAATATAAATATGTTCCAAATGCAATAGGTGTTATTAGGAATTCTGGTGTAATGATACTAATAGTCGTAGTTTAAATTAACCAGTTAATCCAGAAATAATAAAAATCATTATTAATATAATTAACATTGTTATACTAGAAGTTTTGTATAACATCATTTCTGTGGGGTTCTCCTTGCATAAACAGTGCTCTTCTGAGGCTGTTATTGTGAATTGTAAGCATCCTAATTCCTTCACCAGGTTACAGATCCTGGTTTGGGAATCCAGATGTTGGTAGTGGAGGTTTCTTCCTCACTGTTGTGAGCTCCTTCGATGCATTGAGAACATCTCGTTCTCTTTTCATTATTCTGTAATTTCATGCTACATCCACATTTACTATATATGGTATGGTTTACATGACCTAAGTACCTCTTCCCTGCTCTCTTTGTTAACCCTTGAAATGAATTCTATTCACCTTACAAGCTTTCACTCCTTTAATGTTCATTAACTGACAGCTGCTCACCTGTTGTTAGACCTGAGGCTCTTGATGTTGTCCTGTGCACATACTTCCAAGGCTTCTGATACCATCTTATGCTTTTACTCCTCTACATCCCAGCAGTGTTTTAGGATAATAGATTCTGTACAAAATACCTTTTATCAATATGTGTTATGTAACACAAATTAATCAATGTTTTTTTAACACTGGATATTGCATCTACTATACAAAATTGTTCAAAGTTAAGCATAACTGAAACAAAAAAGGTGATATTCCCCTGACTACTAGACAATGGGTGTTACAGCTAAACAAACTCAAATAATGTGCTGGAAACCTCCTAAAAGAGCCCAGACAAAAAAACCATGAAAATATTCATTCATGAATACTTTTAGAGTGAGTACATCCTGTGGCCTGTTAAAGCAATGGCAATATCATATTTACAAACCTACAAGAGGCCAGTCCTCTCTGTGACAACAGCCTTAAAAGCTCATAGAAATAAATCCGATCAAGAGGAGTGCTGACAGCTGGAGTTCCATACCTCCTGCCAGTGATAAGGTAATGGGAGTGACAGCTGAGCAGAAGTGAACTTGAGTGGATGGTCAATTTTCCTAAAGATTCTCTACAAAAATACTATATCAAAAAAAGGTAATCTGAATGCAGACAGGTCTGAAGAAATAGTTTTATCCTATGAATTGCAGCTTTGACACCTGTTGCATATAGGTTTTAATACAACATCTAAGAAAATTACTGTCCTCCTAGGCATCTCCCCTCTTCAGATCCTTGCTCTTGAAGAGGGTTATAAACAAAAAGAACTCAGATCACGGAGGTAAACTTATATCTGCCATGGCCTACCTATTAAGTCATCAATTATCAACGTGTTTTTGGTAGAATTTTTTGCATTTTTCCTTTGAGACTATGTCAAAACTCCTCCTTGATCAACTGCAATAGTTAAGTGCCAGAAAATACTCGATGAATGTATGGCAACCTTGGATTCTTTGGAAATTTTAGTTTATATTTCTTTAGAACAAGAAGAGGCAAACTAATTCTACCCCGAAAGAAGAAAATGGGAAGCTGCTGTTAAAGCAAACCACCAATACAACTATGTTATTAACACAAGTGGTGTTTAGGCTCCTGTGAATACTTCCTCATTTCTTTTACGCATTGAATGGTTCTGACTTCTTATTTAATACTGCACAGACATTTGTCAGGCCTATGAAACCTTAAGATCCTGATCTCTACACACATATCTTAAATTCCATGAAAAAATTTTAAAGTAGGTCACAGAGACTTTCATATAGTTTACAAACATATCAGTTTATGAAGCTGATGAAGGATGTTGTCAATTCCATTAAATTTCACTGAACACAGCTATGATTATGGGTGTCAACAAATATTTTTGTGCATGTGTTTTGTGACGATTTGGCAGGTTCTCCACCAAAGTATGGTCCTATTTTTCTGATTTGTCTCATATTCCAAGGCTGTGACAAATGAAAACAAAATGATACAAAGGAAATAACATTAATTATGTTGAGGAAATCCACTCAGAGTGGATATTTTTTTACAATCAAGTTTCACCAGTATCAAGCCTCTGTGCTTGTTCCACAGCATGGCTGAACAGCTAGGTAGGTCATTTGTCACAGAACATAAAAGAATTTAGTCTTTTTGAAGCTGGGAATCCAAGCCTACAAGACCATCAGTAATTCATACTATAATTCCATCTTTGCATAATCAGGGAGATTAGCTGCCAGCAGCCTGTTTATGTGAAAGAGCATAGGAAAATCTTGGAGTTAGTTTTCCTTGTAAGCCTATAAATTTTTATGAGGTTTATGTGTTTCAGTCAGCAAAACATATTTTGAGGAGGAGTAAGTATTTTTTTAAGCTAAATTTATTTAACTTTTTAGTGACATGTGGATACTGGTTTGGAATTTTTTTATGAAAACTAGCCAAAAGCAAATTGTGCCTTTTTTTAATGATTGGTAGACAAGGTAAAAATATTGAATTTGGGACTGTTTTAATGCAGATGACCACTAAATGAATTTGAATTGCAGTGCTTGAATCAGCTCAGCTGAAAAACTGAATATTTGCAGGACCTGACTGAAAAACAGATGTTCTAGCACAATGGATATAGTTTCCATAAGCAAATTACAGCCAAACACTATGTGAAATTACATGTAGCTACTGTGAAGCCATACAAGGTGAAATAGACTTGTGATATTTTTAATTGGAAAAACCAAGGAAAGGTTCAAAGGGTTATGTTATGGTTCCAATATATCTTTGCAATGGGAGGTTAAATAGCATGACATTGAAAATGTTTAGGAGGGGAAAAAAGTACTTGAAATCTGGGAGACCTAGCATAGTAGAATATCATCTAATATGGAATACATTTGGCAAAGTCTAGTCAAAATGACAAAGTGAAACATCAGATAGCTTTTGCATTATATTAGAATTTTAAATAATTAAAGAAATCCTTTATAATAACTTATTCTCATATATATATTCTTCATGTTTTGGAATATTTGCTAGACCTTACACATATTTTTTATAATACATGTATTTATGAAGTTCATTGCATCATCTTTTGTATTTTTCAGTCAGTGAGGTTGTTTCATCTGATATAAGAAAAAAATATGTGAACAACTGAAAAAGGTAGGCCTCTTCTCCCTGAAGAAGAGTTTGTTATTAAGGAATGTCTCATTGAAATGTAGGATGCAAACCTCAGTGATTTTAATGGTGTAGGTGCATCTCAAGATATGTATTACCAAGCAAATTTTTTCCCTAAATACCAATCATTTATACTACTGAAAATCCTCTGTAGAAGTTTCTGTAGTGAGAAAAACCAGTCTGAGTGTTGTCTAGGGAGAGAAATAAAAACATAATTTAAAATCATAAGAATTCACTATATAAATTACCAATATAAAATAGAGAAGGAAACCTCTTGGCATCTTTCAAAAATTCAAGTTCATGTTAGAACAGTAGTTTTTAATGTTTTTTCCCTTCCTGAATTTATACATGCATAGTATGCCTTCTTTCCATAATAGACCATAGTAAGTGTTACCCAACTGTCATACATTGATTTCTTAACAAGTTCTAGACGTAGTAAGCTGTCTTGTGTTACTGTTAGGATCCTGCTTATGGGGAAAAAAAAACAAAACAAAACAAAAAAAAACTGAAAAAAACTTGACTCATACTTAAAGCTAAAAATCTTATAGTTCATGAAAGTGAAATCTTAAGAGTCCAACAAAAACTTTTAGTTCAAAAAATTGTTATAGAATGATAATTAATAATACAATAGAGAAAACATTTAAGTAATCTAGTTAATACAGTTATATAAAGTCAGTAACTGGAATCCTTCACTAGGTGGACTTTAGATACAACTCTGCATGTCTCAGGTTTCTGGAAGTGCCAGATGTCTCTCCATGAAGCTGGGGCTGACAGTAATGCCTTCTGCAGAAGGTGTGCTGCTGTCAATGAGCTCTGTCTGAGGGTCAAGATGTTACGCAAGGAAGTAAACAGGCTGAGCAACATTTGTGAGAATGAGTGAGAGATTGACAAGTTATTCTCAAAGATGTTACTTGGATAAGTCTCAGGAGTCTCAAACCTCCTGTTGCGCTGGACATGCAGGTGAGTTCTGTGCAATGCCAATCAGTAATTCAAAGTCTGTTGAATACAAAGGCTGAAAGGTGGTCATTGCCCATACAAAGAGGAAGGCTCCGGCTCCACCTGAAGACTTTCAGTTGATGAATAAGTTTGGTAACCTCCAAACTGAAAAGGGGCTGGGCATGGATTCAAGTGAAGCAATAGAGCCGACATACCCTGGGCAACACAGCAACACCTGGAAGAAGCTGTGTCTTTTTTGTGGGTGACTCCTTGTTGCAGGGGACAGAGGCTCCCATCTGCCAACCTGACGGCTGGTTGAGAGAGGTTTGTGGTCTGCTGGGGGCTTTAATCACAGATGGAAAGACTATCAGGGCTTGTTCACGCATCCTACTATTAGTCCTTGCTGTTCTTTCATATGGGCACTAATACCCAGGCCAAGTTGGGAACTACCAAATATCCTATCAAACAGGATTTCAGATTTCTGGGAACTGTGGTCAGTGGTCTGGGCGCCCAGGTAATTTTCTCTTCCATCCTGCCAGTTAAAGTAAATGATGAGAGGAGGAGGAGGAGATAGATTCATCAAGTAGACAACTGGCTCTGCCTTTCAGATTGGTAACAAGGTGTTGGTTTCTATAACCATGGGACCTTGTTTGAAGGTCAGTGACTGATTGGGAGACAGAGGAACCACCTCAATAAATGAGGCACAAGTGTCTTGGCCAATAGACTGGTCGATTTGGTAAGAAGAACTTTAAACTTGGAAAGATGGGGGATGAAAGTTATTGACACCACCCAAGCATCTAAACAGTTCTCAAGCAAGGATGGTTCCAGGAAGTGTTTTGGGGCACAGGAAGTGGGCTTGGATTATCATCACAGTTACAGAGACATGATGAGATAGCTTGTGTTACTGGAGTGCTGTTGTGAATAGTACATACTTTTTAGGGGAAAACAGGCCAGTAAAGCAAAGTGGTAGAGTCATCATTTCTATAAGAGAACACTTTTGAATGTATTAAGATCTGTCCCAGGGAGCATGATGGACCTTCCAATCTTACTCAGTCTATTCTGTGATTCTGTGAGTGAGTGTTAATCTGAATTGTTTCTTTTTCTTCATTGTAGGATCCAATTGGGGTCCTTCTCATGTTTTTTTACATGTTTTTCTTCATTAGCCTGCAGCAAAATAGTTTCTTCAAATGTACAATACATGGTGCCTTTTAGGTATCTTAGCTACTGCTGTCCTCTTTCTTACCCATAGGTTTGTCCAGCTCCAGGTCTACACTACTAAAAGTGACTGTGCATGAGTTGTGTATAGCTGTTGGGTCTCCAGTGCCACTCTGTGGCTGTGACACATCCCTCATCATTCTGTGTCTGCATTTCCCTGCTTTGCATCCTGTGTCCTCACTTCTCAAGGCCTTTGTTATCATACCAGATTGCAATTTCTCTACACTGTAACACTACAGTACAGTCATAAATATTTCATTCTCTATAGAAAAACTGCTTGTAATGGCTACCTATATTAAACTATGCTTGTATTACACAGAGATAAACACACACACAAAAAAAATATCCACCAGTTCAGCTGGAAAAACCTCTCACACAGCTAAACTAAGTAAAACAGCTGTAGGCAGGTCAAGGTAACTTCAGGCAGAACAAGTCTGACAAACCTCAGTTCTGGGCATGTACAAAAGTGGTATAAAGCACACGACCTGTTAATAGTGATGACAATACAATATTACAGGTCTACATGATTACACCTCTTTACTATTGAACTTTAGGATGTTTAGTAATTTCAAGGATGAAGGCAAACATTCAAACAGAGGTAGAATGCTGTGATTCAGAAATCTCAATATTGTTGCATTGACTGCTTTCATGTGTAGCTGTGTGTACATATGTGTGTGTGTGTGTGTGTGTGTTCATGTGTTATTTTTTCCCACTATGTACTACCTGCCAAGAACACTTTGAGGATTTTGATTGTGTGATTCAGGTCAAGGATAAAGTAGTTGTGTTTCTGCCTGAGTGGAAAGCTTCTTTAGACATACTCTTTCTCCTAAGGAAAAAAAAATAAAAATATTAAGAACATTTTTTTCACTGTATAGCTTCTTCTATTTTTTTTTTAACTTGAGGCATGGTCCAAAAACTGTCTACCATATTTTTTGTAGTATGTATTTTTATTTAGCCAGCATATATACTCGAATTTTAGACTGGTTTTCATCTGTGTACTGAACAAGATAAGATACTGATATGTTGGTTTGAAACTTGGAATAATTTTTGTTTGCAAAACCCTTGACATTAATATGATTAAATTCGTCTTGGCATTGCTGTGTTCTTTATATGTAATTTTCAATAGTCAGATATATTAAATTTATTTGAACTTCCTTGTCTAAATCTTAGTAAGTCATGACATCAGAACAAGACCTTTGCAATATAGTAGAACATATGTGGTGAAATTATGAAAGCTCAGCTATGTTTTCAGATGCATTTATAATAATTGCTTTTGACTAGAGATTATAGGTCTCAGTGGGTTGTTCTTCTGAAGCATTTCTAGGCATGATAGACACGCTGCAAAATCCACTTGAAACAGTGTTTATGAGCATCCCTAAAGGTATTTTGAAAAGGCTCAGTTTTTTTGAACAGATGGTATAATTTGTTTCCTGCTGCTTTTAAGGGTTGTCTTCCTTATCCTGAGGTATTCTAGCTTACTCTCATACAAATCCTATTTGTCCATTGCAACAATTTTTGTTTCTTTATTTTAATTCTCCTCTGACTTATCTTTCACTTTTATTGTGTGGTAATTTTTTCAGGGTATTATCAGCCTAATAAGCCTGATGTAGCCATAACATACATCTTCCTGAATAGTTGTAATAAGCTCCTCCCTCACTTTTATTGCTCTGAAGTAACACATTAAAAATTTCTTCTCTGAAATTATAAAAGGAATTGCTAATATACTGTAATGATGAATATGTTATACCATATTCCCAGAGATTTTCTTTGCAAAGATTATGTGAAATCAACCTATAGAAAAGACTAACTTAAAAATGTAGTTTAATGTAGCAATTTTTATTCCTAGAAGGCATGGCTTTTGTGCTCTGGAAAGCTGTCTACTGCCATCACTAATAAATAGAACCTGTGGGATGATGGATAGGGTTAAATCTAGAAGAGATTCAGAATTCTAGGGTAAAAAGCAGTTGCAGCTCCCTGGACAGACTGAGGTTGACATGCTCCCCAGTACAAGGATAAACATCTACTCAGAGGAACAAAATTCAGTGCGGAATGAGGTGCGACTATGTGGTTCACCTCCATCCAAATCCCAGCAGAATGAGGGAATACTGTGGTACTGAGATGGTACAGTACCTGTCTGATGAGGGAAAATCAAGGTGTTCTGCAGCTGAAGCCAACAACCATGCAGAACACTCTCCTCAGGTGCCAAGCCACCACCTCCCTTCTCCCATTAGGTGCACCAATCAGAAACCAAAGCTTTTATGACTAGAGTCACTCAAAAGACCCAAACATAAAGAAAATAGTATAAAAGTAAGTTTGGAATAGGGGGACAGTGGAAAAAGACCTCCACTGAAACTGCTGGTGTCAGCTGATGGGCTGAGTCCATCTTCCTGCCCCCCCAGGGGAAACTTGTGTGAGAAATAAACTCTATGCACTTTAAATGCTGCTTACTTTTTTTTTCTTTTGTGCTAACCTTATAGCATATTAATAAATTGCTTTGTATCAGAACTTGTGCTTGCTTAATATATGGATCAGTGGATTGCTTTAAAACACATTTTTGCAGTTAGAAACTATCACTGACGAACTTTGAACCTTATTAATCTGTCACAATTTGTATTAATAAAAAGTGTTATTCTGTGAAGTGTTAAAGTGAGTCCTTGTAGTTGTTGGCAGCAGAAAACACCTTTTCAGGACCCAGCGAGGGGTCTTTGCTCTGTTGAATCCTCCCTAACAAGGGTGGTGAAGGTGCCCTCCAACCTGTGAATCTGTTGGAGAAGGGTCTCATTATAAGATGCTGACAGACTGTAGGACACCAGGGTCTCAACTTTCATGGGGCTACCAACAGGCAAAAATCTAAACTCTTACTTTTCACGTGACAGAACCTTTTCCCTTAAAACTGCACAATGTTGAGGTACAGACAGCAATTCTTGAAATCCTTGCTTTCCCAGCCATGGTAACTTTCAAAACAGGAGAATGAAAGTTGGAGAGAACCATGGTGCCTGTTTTATATCTGGCTATTATTCTCTGCCGGAGAGCATTGTAACAAATCAGGGCCACCATTTGTTAAACATCCATATTGTCCCATGTTCACATCAATTGTGGCTGTCAGAGGAGGATGTTTATGGACACCCATGAAATGAATGAATTTTGTTATGCCAATGCCTTTATCTTTTTCTTGATCACAAAGACTGAAGCACTACTTCTGAAACTGAGGAAGCAAGTTCAGAAGCAGCACTGCAAAATTTATTTCAACTGTTTTATGATGCTTACTTCCAGCTGGTATACCTATACTTAAGGATATTTAAGTTTGTGACATGTGTTGCAAGATGTGGACTTTTCATGGTATCTTTATTTTCTTTGTCTTCTAGATCCCTGTCAGAGAAGTCACACAATGGAAACATAAGTTCGTTGACTGTGTGTGAGTTTGGGAATACTTGCTACAGGCTAAGGGTGTCTGTCTAATTAAACATATCTATATACATCGATATAAGCAGCTGTCTACTAAATGTTCCAACACTGCACTTCCCCATCATGAACCAGCTCCAACTCAAAAGCTGCCTAACTTAATTTGTAAAATGCTGTGTCTCATCTAAAGCATTCCACTTTTACCAGTTTAGATCACAGAATATGATGAGTTGGATCCTCATGGGATCATCGAGTCCTGCTCATGCCTCTGCACAGGACAGGTCCAAGAGTCACACCATGTGCCCTAGAGTATCGACCACATACTTCTTGAACTCTGCCAGCCTTGGTGCTGTTACCATTTCCCTGGGGAGCCTGTTCCAGTGCCCAGCCATCCTCTGGGTGAAGAACCTCTTTCTAATATCCAACCTAAACCTTCCCTGACACAACTGTAGGCCATTCCCTCGGGCCTGTCCCTGGTCACCACAGAGAAGAGATCAGTGCCTGTCCCTTCTCTTCCCCTCACAAGAAATTTTAGACTGCAATGATGTCTCCCCTCAGTTTCCTCTTCTCCAAGATGAACAGACCAAGTGTCCTTGGCCACTCCTCATACGGCTTCCCCTCAGGGCACTTCATCATTCACAGTATTCTTGTAATGTAACAAAACCCTATTAATCCCACTTTATAAATGGTGGTCTGAAGAGCAGATAAATGAGGTTTTTGCCAGGTTTGAGGTCACATGGAAAATATCTTATAATTTCCAGGCTAACAAAAAGAGCTATTACCTTTTGACTGAAAATGTGTTTATACAGTTATAAGCCTAGTATTAACATTCTGATAAGTTATGTTTTTGTCTGACATCTCTGGAACAGTGCTGAAATATGTTGGTGAATCTAATTCTGACTTCAAGAAGGTAAAGGAGTTAAATACTTCTAATTTAAGATATTTTGTGGTGAGTAACAGCTGTGAAAATATAGAAAATGAAGGGAGTAAAATTCCTCTAGGCTTCAACAAATCTGCTTAGACCTCATTCTTAATCTTGATGGTGAGAGATGCAAATAGAATTAGGGTCATGAGCACTTGTGATCGTCAAAGACTATTCAGTGGATTACACTGATCAAATCTAATTAGGGTAATTATTAACCTCCTGCTCAAATGTTTGTTTTTTTTTTTTTTCCCCCATTATGTAACACAATTTAGCCTTTTTCATCCTATATTACTGTATTGGGTCTGGCTGAGATGGAGTTCATTTCCCCACACAGTGCTGTGCTCTGCATTGGTAGCTAGAAGGGTGTTGATAACACACCGTTTGGCTACTGCTGAGCAGAACTGGCACAGCATCAGCACTGCCTCTCATCATTCCTTCCTCCCCACGTTGAGATTAAGATCCTGAGAAGGCGTATTCCACACCATATGACATCAGCTTAAATATAAAAAACTAAGGAAAGGAAGAGGAAGGAGAGGTGGGGCATTTGTTATTTACAATGTTTGCCTACTGAGCAACAGCTCCGCGTGCTGAAGTCCTGCTTCCTGGGAAGTGGCTGGACATCGCTTGCCAATGGGAAGTAGAGAATACACCTTGTTATTTTCCTCTTCACTTGTGTGGGTGCAAACTTTCACTTTTTGCTTTAGTAAACTGCCTTATTTCAACCTATGGCCATTTTCCATCTTATTCTCTCTCCCCCCATCCAGCTGGGAAGGGGAATGATACGGCAGCTTGGTGGACACCTGGCATCCAGCCAAGGTTAACCCACCACAATTACTGTTGTGATATGTAAAGCATTTGCAAAGTTTTACCTCAGATGTGCCTTATATTTTAAGAAACTATTTAAGAATGGATTATGTACAGATATTTTTTGACACACTTTATGATGAAAGACAAAAATGAAATAATATTACTCATAAAAATGAAACAATGTTGCTTATTTAACATATGTTATTGCACCACTGTCAATTGTTACTGACATTTGGTTTTAAACAACCTATGCTGGAAACTGCAGTCAACCACAATGAAACACTCAAAACCTCCTCATTTTAATTTCAGTACTAGCTTTTCCAAAAAGTAATTCCTTTTATATGCTCATGCTCCAGCAACATTATTTCTAAAATAGTGGAACTTTCTTTCAAAAGTGTAGTGTGGTCATCTGCAACTTTTTTTTTTTTTAACACATAACAAGCAGAACAAATATACAGTGGGTTTTTGTTTGTTTGGTTGGTTGGTTGATTGTTCTGGTTGTGGGGTTTTTTTGTTTGGTTGGGTCTTCTTATGAAAGCTAGGCACTTAACTTCAAATGACAAAACAAGAAAGGGAGAAACAGATGAAGTTATTTCACATCACAGCACAAATAATGATAAAAGGAATAAATGGCAAGCTCATTTAAATGCAACTGAATGTAGTTAATATGATTCAGTAATTCATAGAAGGATAAGTCAAGGGCACACTGTACTCATTAGTAATACTTAAGGTCAAAGTCTTGTAAGTGCTTTCACTAGTTCATCAGACAAAATGGAAAAAAGCAAAGCAAAACAAAACAAAACAGGTTTAACCTTTGTAATAAAATTTTCCCTCAGAAAGACCCAGGAAACATAAAAATAATAATGAAGTGTTCTAAATATGTACTAGTCTAAACATAATATATTATTTTAACAAAAACCACTTAAAATTAAATATAACTATAAAGACTAAAACTACTTATTTAATTTTTGCACCTCAATGCTTTGCAAAATGTAGTGTTGCCGTACTTGATAAAAGTTTCTTTTAGAGCATATTCTATTAAATATAGCAAGCACCTGGGAAGCACTTGGAACAAAAAGAAATAGATCTTGAAGAAGATCTTGAAGACCTCAAAACGGGTGGTTTTTTTGTTTGTCTGTTTGGCTTGGTTTTTTTTGTTTGTTTTGGTTTTTTGTTTGATTGTTTTTGGGTTTTGTTTGTTGTTGTTGTTGTTGGTTTTGGGTTTTTTTGTTGTTTGTTTTGGTTTTTTTTAAGTATAGAACTTTAGTAAAAATAAAATAAAAACCCAGATTATATGACAATATTCCTTTCATACCTGCGTACTAATCACTACTGTTATATGCATACTTCTGAAGAAAACACTTGGTAGTTTCTGGACATTCTTCCTAAATATTCCTTGAAAAAGATGCTTTTGAAGACAATACCTATCCTTCTTTTCCTCCTATTCCTCACATGTGTGAAATGATCTCATATACCAAAGAACCTGGTGGAGCTGGGAGACAGGGACTGTCATTTAACTGGGTGCTCTGAATTGCTGTATAAAGGTCTCCATTGCTGACCTTGGCAACAAAGCGTGATTTCAATCACTTACAGAAAAGGCCTATTTCTTTCTGACAATAAGAACTGCTCAGACTTAAAAATCTACTTTTTTTTTCTTTAATGTCTAAGATGGGGTAGATGTATTTCTCACTGCATTGAATCCTACTGAACTGCATCTTAAATGTGCATGAGTGAAATGGCTACCATCTGCCCTTTCCTGATTTTGCTTCCTGATTTACATGCAGAAGTTTCTGACCTGCAACTGTACCTTAGGCTGATACATTAGAAGGAGCTTCAGTTGGCTCCTGTTTAGTCATTGAACTAAATTATAAACTGCAGTGTTTTGGGAGCTGGGAAAGGGTCAACATGGACAGATCAGGATGATAAATGCTTTAGCAAACCCAGTTTCAATGGCTATCTATGTTAGTTAACATGGAAATTCACAGGTTTGCAATAGTTGGCATAAATATTGCCCACCAATATGATACTTCAAATCTATGTGGATTAGCCCTGCATAAAATACAAACTTACCTGTTAAGCTATATTTTTCACACTTCTATTGTGAGGAAAAGCATTCCTGAGTATCCTGCTGAATCCCAACAAGTTAATAGTGACTGACAAGTTAACTGAGACCCCAACAAGTAATCCTTCAAAGCAGGTATAGCTGTTACCCACAATATCCCTCACAAATGTCGTCAGTCACTAGGCTATCCTGTGGATTACCTGGAAAGCTGGGTTTTTTTGAGTGAAGAAAAGAAAAACAGATCTTGTGATAAGCAGTGAGATCTAGTCCCTTCAAGTAGTTATGGATCAAGAGATGAATCAGAATGTTAAGTCCTGCTTTCTTCTGTTTGTCAATGTACAGAACTGCACAAGCAGTCAGATGGTACTCTTTAGAAAATAAAATTATGTAAAGAAGGGAAGACACATCTGTGATCCAAATGGGAGAGAAGTTGCATCACAGGTGGACTGGCTGTGACCAAGTGCTACTGAGATAGCAGTTTTGCTACATCTTAGGAGGTCTCTACCTCTATATACTTCAATGGGGAAAAAAAGAGGATAAATATTTTTCATGATCATGTGGCTACCTCATGTTTATAAAGGAGTAGCATGTAATATAAGGTCACTATTCTTTATTATGTACTCCCTACATGATGCAATTCTTGAATACACTTTTGTATTGCACTACTAGACTTACTTCCTTTTACTATTATTTTCATTTTTTCATGTAATTTTATTTGGCTATATGTAATTCCCCACCTCTCTCCTCACTTGTATAAGTTCAGGTATCCCCTGGTAATGAGACTTGGATCAGTATTAAGTAATACAATAAAGCCATCCTCTGAATAAATTTTAGTAAAGCTTGTCTTATCTTTGCTGAGGGAATTGAATTGCAAGTAGCAAGTGTGTGCTGTTGAAGTGACTTTCCATTCAGATTTCAAAGCTTATAGAACAAGTCTTTGTATGTCTGAGCTTAGTTCTACCATCCCTCCTGGCCACTGTGGTTTTTAGCAGGGATGTATGGTATAGGTTTCCCAGTGAGGATGGAGAGGGAAAAGGAAATTCCTTGCTCCTTCCTTTCTTTATTTCTAGTAAAAATATTCAATTATTTTGTTTGCTTTTTCCTTTTCTTTCCTCCCCCCCCGCCCCCCCCCCAGCAGTGTCTTGTCCAAAGATCCCAATATCTCAGTGAAGAAGTAGACAGACAGCCTAAGAGAACAGTGAGGTGAAGTTAAAGCTTCTCTCTGCCTGGTGAGAAAAGTTATTGGGCAGTTTTTAAAGTTTTGGCCTTGGGATCTGTATTTCTAAGAGACACAGAAAACATGCACTGTCAAAACAGTGTGGAATACAAGGGAAGATGTGAGTAAAAAGTGGTGAGATGTCATTCGTCTTACCTAACTTGAGCTGCCTAAAAGCAGGTATCTAGTCTAACCCAAAGTTTTCACAGCTGAGAGAGGGAAACATGGGTACGCTCCAGAGGCTGTCATCCTGTCCAAGGGTATTAACACACAGGAATAAACTGTTCTCTGGAATTGCCTATTTGCACTAACTAAAGAAAGGATCTAATGAGAGTTTACAAAATGCTTAGTTTTGAGATAGTTCAATTTAAGTGAGATTAATATAATTTTCAGTATTCCTTCAGGTTCTTTAATTTTTTTGTCTTCATAATCAGGCCCTAAAATGAAATTATTTAGTCTTTCAAAAAACTACTTAATTTGCATTTCTAACATATAGCTATGTTGTAATCTTCATACAGGTGATAATTCTGGCAAAGTAAATTTAACCCTGACTATAAATGCATATGATACCTAACTAGAAATATTCAGTTGAATATTTATCTACACTTAACTGGTTGTGGTGATAAAACCACATTTCTTTTGACATGGTTCTTAAAATAAAGCCTTGAAAAGTAGGAAGATCCTGAAATGAAATTGTTATGGTTGTGAAAGACAAGACTGAAAGAGACTTTTAAATAAGCAGTAAGCATAGACTTCTGAAGGATCCCTGAAGGCAGGGATGACTATTCTGATGAACCACTCATCACACTCAAGATACTCACAGAACCAAACAAGTTATTAATTTAGAAGATGTTTAAAGGTTGACATCAAAATTGACTATGAAATGATCCAAGTTGATTCTAATGTACCAAATGTCCTATAATTAGCTTTTTGCTATCTGTTTTTCACTAAAACATACTCTCCTGAAATGCATTTTTTCATGATTTGATGTCATGAGAAGATGACAAATCCACTATTTCAATTTCTTCCAATTGTTAATCACTCTTAATGTTTAAAAAAAAAATAAAAATTATGTAATCTCTGTTTCTTCAATATCTAGATCTTGGATAATTATTTTTTTTTTTTAATAGGAGTCTAAACACCCCTTCTGTATTCACTTATTTCATCTCTCCAGAGATACTTAACTTACTATAACCATTTATTTCCCTTTTTCTTGATCATCTAAAAAAAAAAAATTTCTTAATTTTTTCACTGTATGGAATAGTTCTCCAGCTCATGAATCATTTTTAATGCTTATTTCTTCCTTCTCTCCAGCCTTTGACATTTTTCTTTTTCTTTTTTTTTTTTCTCCCAGATGTACTTCTTGCCTAACTTATCAGCTGAGAGCAGAATTTGTGATGCATTTTGTCAAATGAATGAATCTCCCCAAGCATTTTCAGATGATTATTTATAAGTATTGCCATGTGAACTGCAAATCAGCAAAGCATGCATGGGTAATTAATGCCCATTTCATATGAAATATGAAGAGTAAACATCATTAATTTGCTTTGCATAAACCTCTTTAAAAATCAGGTTATATTTTTAACACTTTTTTATGCAGATTCAATTCCTGTAAGCTTCTCATTTCTACATCTTAAGGAATATGTTATTCAATACCATACATACTGTACATAAAAGGGTGATCAAATAATAAAACTTTTTTTTTTTAACTTTTAGGAATGGATTATTTCTCTGTAATTTTAATCTTCTAGAAGAAGATCCACTGCTGCTTTTCACAGAATCTATTGATATTAAACATAGTTAACTTCGGAAAAAGTCAACAACAACCTCATAAAACTAAGATAGTAGGTAGAAAATAGTAGCAGGAAAAAGATTAACAAAAAGGTGAATGAAAAGACAATACCATGATTCACTCCAGTTTTGAGGATCAGTTTAAAAATTTTCACTACTTCAAAGTTATTTTGACAGACATTCAAAAAATGTGGGCGTCTGTAGAAACATTCTGAGAAAACTATTCCCAACAGACCTGCCCTACTCCTTTTATGCATATTAAGGATCACATTGAAACACTGCAAATAGAGTTGACTTGTGCCATCCTTGACAGGCTGTCAAGGGAATGGGAACTATCTTCCCTTTATCCCCATTTACTTTTTTTGGTGCTCCATCAGTATAAGTAACATCCTTAAAATGGAGAAACAAACTGATCAAATAGTCAGAATTAGCACTTGTGCAAAATGGTAAAGCTAGTACTTTTACTTGTTTTCTCTGGGACTTAAAATCCAAAGGGATTTTCTGAAGCATAACTAAATTTTCTGGCTTCAGGAAGAGCTGAGACAAAGTGGTTCTGCACATTTTGAAACCTGCAGATTTTTCAAGACTCTGGGGCATGTTGTGTCTTTTCTGCCTACGAGTTTGAGTAGGTATACCATATGCTTGAAGCCCTTGTACTTCAAGCCTTCTTAACCTGAGTTTAAGAAACTTCTCTTTTGAGTGTGGTAAAGAAACCACAAAAGTCTTGGACCTCGGTATAACTTCAGTTACATTAGTAGAAGTCTGGATTGACTGTGGAATGCTGTATGTGGACTACTAAGTAGAAAGATAGTGGAAGAAGAACATAACAACAAATTGTAAAAAATATCTTAAAGACTGATAGTGTTTCATAACCAAAATGAATCAAAATTGTTTTCAGTGACAGAAGCTGTATTTTACAGGAGTTTCTGCCTTTGGCTATTTCTCAGCTACAGGCAGTAGTTCACTAGAGATGCAGTTTTGATTCTTATGGACACAGTATGCAAATATATTAGGTTTGAACTTAATTGGAACTCATTAGAATGAAGTCCAAAAGTGAGTAACATTCAGAGTTTTCCCAAGGTGTTATAATGTCAAATAAATTTTCATCACAGATAGACTCATCTTACCCTCTCTTGATATCTGCAAAGATATCCAGTACTGAGGAAATAAATAAACCATCATATGCACTTACATATGCTCAATTACTTTGCCTGTAATCTGTCTAATTAATGCAGTTATATAAAAGAACCCATCAGCATTGGTGTTTGGCTATGGTGTACTGTTCTGATGGATGGAAATGGGATATAAGGATGTTTACCTTGCAATATTTAACTTACACCACCAGAGAAATATTTTCAATATATTACAAATAACAAGAGAAAATCTTCCACTAGATGCCTAGCTATACTTCAGTCTTGAAGTTCTGCAGAACTTCAGAAACCACTCAACCTTTGGGCTTCTAGTTTATGAAATCTGCTGAGTTCTTTATAAGAATTACAGCCTTGTATTGATATGGTGGTCATCTCTTATTCCAAATGCTGCACTGCAGGATGCAAAACAAAATACTGAAATTATAAATTTAAAAGTAGGTAATTTTAGCCTACAATAGGAGAAAGCTATGAGTATTTTTACTCAGTCATTTCCGGACAAAATTATTAGATAATACATGTAAATGTATTTCTAATTTTATAATATGTATTAAAATTTTTTGTTTCATTGTTTGGTTTTTGTTTTTTTTTTTTTTTTGGTAAGTGTATGTAATTCCAGTAATTTTATCTTTTTTCTTTTGCTTTTATTTTAGATAAATGTCTGAACATACTAACTGAACTGGAGAATTCTGAGATGTTGACTCTGTGCCTGGAGAACAAAATAGAGCCAGTAATGAAAGAAACTATCCCATATTAAAGAAAGGATGGGTAAGACAAGGCTTAGAATGTTTATCTTTTGTTTACAAAGTTTTTCAAAGCAAATAATTTAGGGAATGGATAAATAGCCATCAAAAGAACAGGATTTATGAATAACCTACTTCCAATGATGTCCTTGATGCCTAAGGATTTTATGTATTTTTGGTGTGTATTTTATGGATTTTTAGAACTGTAAAAGTAAGGGATTTCT
>JAWWEW010000001.1:61120540-61175990 GCA_035583185.1 Anabacerthia variegaticeps
ATTAATGTATTAAATATGCTAATGGTCTAAAAGGGTATAAAAACTGTAACTTTACGGGGCTCTGGGTCCTCCGTGCTAGGGGGAACCCTGGGGGTCCGGACCACATTAAAGGTAATATCTCCATTAACCTTGTGCAGAGTGTCTGTTTTGCAGGATTTCAGGCATCATCCTAAATGTCATGAATCAATTTTGGTCAGAATACAACAGTACCTATCCTAGCTTCAAAAGGAGTACTCTTTACTTCATGCCTCCAACTCCAATGTCACATATTTTTCTAGTGAGTTATTTAGGTTTTTTAGTCCTCCGAAACATCTGGTGTAAGAAGTTGTTGGAGAAAGTATTCTGGATTTGATAGACCTTTCATCTGTTCTGCTATGGGTCATTTTATGCTCCACCTGTTTTGTCATACTAAATCACATTTAGAATCTCCTTGAAATGTTGTTTAAAAGACATCCAAATGTTAATCAAAATGTGTACAATAAAGGTGTTTTCCTCACATAAAGGCAAACCTGTGGAAATGTTACGCAAGATCTAGAAGGTCTTTTGTCAGAACTGAAAATGGTATATTTTTTCTCTTTCTGATATATCAAATAAAGACTGTTTTTCAAAGAAGTTGTAGCCATTCTAGTTGATGAGTGGAGACATATTAATATGCTAATTTTTTATTCTGAAATAGGTAGAAATCAGGTGCTAAAACCAGAGAAAGAATAAAAGAACTGGAATGAAGTTTCTGTGCAATTAACTGGTAAAATGATGCTTTCATTTATTCTGAAGAGTTACTGGCTCCTCAAGTTGTTCTAAGTTAATGGATTTCTTTTCAAAGTAGACTCCTACTAAGTCAGAATAAGCATATAAGAATTCAACTCTGAATGTTTTGATCATTTTTTAGATGGAAGGACATTCATTGTGACAGGGTTATATTGAGTCACACAGGAATACAATGTCAGATCTGTACATGTGTATTTATAGATATTTTTATCCAGGTTGACAGTATTTTTCATGTATCCTGTCTCTTTGTAAATTCTTTCTGGTACTATTAATGTAAGTGCCTGGTATTTATTTTTGCCTCTTGCCATATCCAATGTCATATGTCTACATTGTTCATAGTCTGAAGAAAGAAAGAATTTAAGTCAAATCCAAAACAGCACACGCAGAGAAGCAGAGCCAAGAAAGAATCCCTTATTGTTTCTTACTATCAAGTAACAAATTATCACTTTGTTTTTCCCCTCTCATTATCTAGGCTAAATGGCAGTACTTTGTTGCCAGTGGGTAAGAATTTAATCTCACTTTTCCATGAAGATAAAAAATAAAACCACTTTGCCTTGACCCAGGCTCTGCATCAGACTGAATAAAGAATGAGCTAAATAATGCAAGCCACCTAAACTGCGATTATATTTTTTTTTAAAACCACATTTAAATATTCTTTGATCTTGCTCTCTGACTCCTGCTCTCAGTACCATATGAGAGATTGGCTGGGAGCAAAGCTAAAAATATCCCCCTGAACAAATAGATTGTCATCTGTGATCATGGAATATATTAGCAAACATTCAACTAATGTGAAAGCTTTAGTCTCCAAACTGCTACTGGTTATGTGAAAAGCAGAGTGAACTGTAGCACTTACAGTATAAATACTGGATAGAAGAAAACAAAAATGCAAATTATTTGGTTTTCCTTAGGCTGACTAGTCACGAAATACTCTTTGCCGAGGTTGTTTAATATTTTCCTGGTTTGCTCATTAGTATGTGTTGACAATAGTTCAGTTTCTCACTTGTTTCTTAACAAATAACGGGTTCTTACTGTCAGAAGATCTGTGCCACAGAGCTGCTTGCAGGTCAGATATTTTCTTATTTGCATCTGTAGAAACAGTAGCAGCACATGATCCAACTATTCCAAGACCTGAATGGCCTTATGTTCTCCTATTCTTCTATGGAGGATGGGTGCTGATTATAAATTACTTATTTTATTTTATTTTTCCCTTAATGACCTCGAAAATTTAAATCTAACATCATCTTGCAGTATCTGGAGGATTCTGTGGTAGCTTCTTAACTAGAGCAAGATGTACAGTATAACAACACTTTTTTATCTATCTTTTTCTCCTCTGAGGCTGTGGTCTATTTTTTTGTTTCTGCACAGGATGGGTTGACTAACCTGATCTTTTGAGCAATCCTTATTACTCAAAAAGGAAATAAAAGGGCAACTTGCGTTATGGTGGTTGGAATACTATCTGCAAATTTATGAGTCTAGGAAGTTAAGGAGAGCAGGGAGGTTCTCTCTGGTTCTGCACAGTTCTCCTGTAACATATTACAGAGATGATCGCCTCAAGAAATACCCTTATGGAGTAAAATTTCGTGTTCTTTTCTCATGTTCTTTTCTTTCTGTTTTGTAGCTAACATTTATATTTAAACCATTTCAGAGACTATTACTTTGAAGTTCTGTATAAGAGAAGCATGCCAGAGATGGAAAAGACGACAGATACCTATTGAGACCTACAAGGGCATTGCCAGGATATGCAGAGTTATAGTTAGAAAAGTAAGAGTTCAGCTCAAATTGAAATTGGCCAGAAGTCTCACAGCCAATAAGAACAGGTTCTTCAGGTATGTAAACAACAAGCAGAAGCAAAATTCACAGGGGAGGTGAATTACAATATGAGGTGAGGCAGCAGCTGTGACAGCAGGAACATCATTGGCAACTGAGGTCAGCCTGGCCCTGAGGCTTGATCAAGCTGTACAGGTACCTCGAGCTCAGGGACAGCCAAGCCACAGCCCAGATCCCGGCCTGGACTCAGGAGCTCTCACTAGCCAGTCGGCTAAGTGCTCTAGACCTCTGCCATAATGGTGGGCACTCAGTAAGGCCAAATGCAAGGTCTTGCATCTGGGACAACATAATTCAGGAGTGCAGCACAGGCTGGGATCTATCAAGCTGGGGAACAACATTGTGGAAAGGGACCTGGGGGTTCTGGAGAACAACAAGCTCAATATGAGTGAACAGCGTGCTGCTGCAGCAGAGAAAGCCAACAGGATGCTGGGTTGTGTCAGAAAACCCATCACCAGCAGAGGTAAAGTTGCTAGCCTACTTAGCATTTATCAGGCCACTTCAGTTTTGGTCCCTGCCATGCAAAAAAGAGATGTGGACGAACTGGATGGGATCCAGATAAGGGCCACAAAGAAGGGGAAAGGACTGAGAACCTGACATGTGAGATAAGGCTGAGAGAACTGGGTTTGTTCAGTCTTGAAGGCTTAAGGGAGACCTCCCTTAAGAAGGCTTCAGGGAGACCTCATCACCATGTTCCAGTATTTAAAGAATGGCTACAAAAAAGAGGGAGACTCCCTTTTTCACAAGTAGTCACATAATAAAGATGAGGAGGAATTGGAACAAGTTAGTCCTGGGGATGTTCTGATTGGACAGGAGACTGAATTTTTTCACATTGCAAACACTCAATCATTGGAATAATCTCCCAAGGAAGTGGTGGGTTACCAAACATTGTATACTTTCAAAGTTCAGCTGGATAGGATGCTGAGCCATCTTGTCTAGACCATGCTTTTTCCAAAGGAAGTTTGGACAAGATGGTCCTTGAGGTCCTTCCCAACCTAGATTTGTATGATTGCAAGATTCTATAATGACAATGACTCATATAAAATGTTGAAAGAAATGAAACTGTCATGGTTTAAAATGTCATATCCTCTCATGGATAACTAGTTAGTTAAAAGACAAGAAAGATGGGGGAAAAAAAATAAAGGTGGCACACAAAATAATTTTCTCCTGGTCCTATTCAATCCATTCTATTCATAAATTATCTGGAAAAGGGAGTAAATAGTAAAGTGATAAAAACATAAAAATTAACAACTATGCAGAATTTCTCAGGAAATATTTACTTTTTTCTAACTGTAAATTGACTCTGAGACAGCTACCATATTGAATGGCTAGACAATAAAATGTCAGATGAAACTCAGTGTCAACAACTACAAAATAATGAATATGTGGGTAGAAAAATTTTATTATATACACAAAGCTGAAACTTGAATTAGCTATTACCATTCAGGAAGGAGCTCTTGCTGTAATGGTGAATAGTTCTTTGTAAATGTTTCAGCTCTGTGTTCACTGGCACTCAGTAAGGTGTGCTAAGAAGTATTCTAAAAAGATTAAAGAACTCCAGAGAAAGCATTATATCAATGCATAATCCCATGATGAGTACATATCTACAACTGTTTCTGAAGATTTATTCAGGACTCCACTTCCTTAGCTTCAAAATATATGCAACTTGAAAATGAGGTTTGGCAAGTATCATAGGAGACACAGAAAACTTTATGACAAGCAATTAAACAGGCAGGGAGTATGTAGCCTGGAAAAAAAGACTGAACAGACTTGTGATGAAGACTTGTAAAATCATGAATGGCAAGAAAACAATGAATAACACAAGAATTGAGGGCAATTATTGTTTCATCAAATGAAAATAATTGACAGGTTTTGAAGAAAGATCAGGAATTACTGTTCCATGTAATAAATAATTACACTGTGAAAATAATTGACACAAGATTTGGATTCCAAAACCCTTAAGGGAGTTCAAAAGGTCTGGAGGACAAATTAATGGAAGAAAGAGTTACTACACACAAAGAGACAGAGATACATTCATTTCAGGAAATCCCTTAATCTTTGCAGAAACTGACATTGTTAACAGAGGTGATATATTGGACAAAAATAAATCCTCAGCAATCTGTGTTTATCCCAATCTTCTGGGGATTTTTTCCACAGGTATCTGCTGTGTTGCCACTGTGAGACAAAGGAGTAGATTACAAGGATATTTGGTTTAATCAGTACATATGTCCCCGTATTTCATGGTTTTATATGTACTCTTATGTAAAGGTTTGGGTTGGCTCCCTGCCAAACCCAACTGCCTGCCACACAGGCTCCCCCCACTCCCCCTCCAAGAGAGAGGAGAAAAAAAAAGTACCCAAAAAGACAACTGTAGTAAAAATATATATATATATATTCACATATATTACAATTATATACGATCAGACACTATGAATCTACAGAACAAATCCCAAACAACTCCAAACGAGAAAAGGTGGAAAAGGGAAAGGGAAATGGGACAAAAATGGGTAAAAACAAAAAAAACAGATACACTTGTAAACTCAGGGAAAAGCTCAATAAGTAACTAATACAATAAATTCTCACAAAAAAAAACCCAACAAAAAACTCCCCTTAAGAGAAGCAGGTCCTTCCCCTCTGTGCAGCTGAGACACCAGTTTCTCTGATAGACAGCCCACAGAGATAAGAGCTAAACCAACCAGAGAGACCTGATCTCCTCCAAGGACATGAAAGGAAAAGAGAGAGCGAGGGAGTAAACTCCCCATCTTATATACCCCAGATTACGTGAAGGAAATGGTATGGAATACTTCCTTAGTTATAGCCTGGTTACTAGGGAAGGCCTAGACCAAAATCAGGAAAACTAAACAACCACATTTTAATTCTTTCTGGCACTCTTGCCAGACAAATTTGTCTCTGGGTGGCTCAGTATCTTTAGAGAGGTATCTGTAGTCATTCTCTTCACAAATGAAATGCACAGTTCTATGGCAAGTAAAGGTTTTGTGAAGCATACAGAGTTTGCAGGAAGATATTAATGCATCCCTTCTTGGCCTAGGAGAGAGCATTTCTTTTCTTATTCCCTCTATTTCTTTCCACTTCTCAGTATTCTGACATGATTTTGCAATAGTTTGGGATAAATCTTTCCTAGACCTCTACTTATTTTGAACTTCCAAAATTTTTAATTATAGTCTTTTGCCTTTTCTATATTATGGACAAACTCAATAATTTAGTATTTCAGAAGTACAGTATATGACCTTTAATGAAGGCCATCTCTTCTTCTACAGGCTGAGTATATTGAATTTAATATGAATTTATTTTAGAGGGACAGAGGAATGAGAAAGACCTCTTGGGTCTTGGAGTCTAATACCCTTCAATTTCAGCAAAGTGAGGCCTTCATGCCAGTTGGAACCACAAATTAAGTGCTTGTGACATTGCTTAGAGCACACACACACCCACACACCCACACAAACATACACACACACATAAACTCCCTCACCCAACATCTTTAGGTAAGATTCACATCACCTAAATTAGCACAGGAGTCATCTCAGGTTTCTGACAGTCAGCAGAGAGTGATAATCAATTCCAGAGTTTAACTGAATCCACCAAACATATGGACTCTTTGGAAGTACCCATCTCTTTCCCCTGATTACTAGTGATACCCTGTCAGTGACAATCCCATAAGAATTTTCTTAACTGTCAGAGCTCTAAGTGCTCTAATAGGGTTTAATGGCTCTGACCAGTTTCACTCCTTTCTCACAGGCTCAGGATCCCACTTCAGCTCATGTCTAGGACCCTAGTTCTTGGTTGAGGTATGTTGTCAGTGTGCCTGTCTTACATCCCATGTCCTATTGCCCTAATTTACTGGTTGATCTTCCTGCTCTTACCTTATTGGTAATTTCACATCCAGTCCTACCTCTGTAATGACTCATGGACGGACTACAGAGCTATGTTATAGGTAGCCTTGTCTCTAGTCCCATCTCTTGCCCTGTACACAGCTGCTCCAGACTACTCACCCTGGGTGGACTCTGGACATGACTGTTTATATTGATTGTCTGGCACGGTCACTGTCCCCAGTGCTGTCCTGGCCAGATCCAGTAGTCCTGTCCCTGTTACTGAGGGCACCATGCAGCGTGTGCTGGGGAAACCTGGGAATCCTGGGCTCTCAGCTAATCTTTCTTGGAGAGCAGTTCCACTCATGCTGCTTCCTGAAACTTAATTTCAGTAAGATTAGAATGAATCTTGCTAAAAGACTTTATATATATATATAACTATAAGAATTTGAAGTACAGTGCTTCTAATGTTCTATAGAGTCTCAATAATTACTCTGGATTTCAAGTGAACAGACTTTAGTTCAGGGTTCTGCTTGAAAGAATCACTCTTACTCCATGAGACTTGCTTATTTAACAGTAGCATTTATCCAGAGTATTAGGTTTAATAATTGTTTCCATACATTCACCTTTTAAAAATGTAGAAAGCAATACTTTATTTTCTGCCTTATCTGTTTAGTTTTATGGGCATCCTGGTCTGAGAATGTGTATGAAGAGTAAAAATACGATCTTGATAAGGTTTTTCAGATTTTTCCACAAACTACAACCATAAGACAGTATGAAGCCTTAGTACATAAAACCTGTTTAGAAAATGGTAATAAACTCAACAAAGGTGACAGAGAATGGAGAACTATAGGTTAGAGTAACTAACCTGATTTGAGCTCTAGAAAAAAGGGGAATTAAGAAATCTGTAAAGAAAGGAATTATGCAAACTCAGTTCAAAGCAAAATCAAAATAAAGTGGAAGTAAATTTTACCAAGTCTTTAAGATTAGCAAGAAATATATTTATATAGAAGAGAGGGTAACCAGAAAGGAAGTTTGAAGTAGTGCAAAGTGTACAGGACTAAGGAAGACACTTTTATTTTTTTTTCTATTTTTAAGACATATATATTATGATATTATATAATATGACATTGTTAGGAGCTCATAAATCTAGAATATGTCTTTATAGGAGATTTCTGTAGCATTTTTTATGTAAGTTACAGTATGAATAAAAGTCCCTTTCTGTTTAAACAATTTCCCCCTCACTCCAACTGACTCCGTATCTTCCTTTTTTCCCCTTTCCTTCCCCACTTCTGTACTCTTTGTCATTATGATAGTTTCCTGCAGTTTTATATTTCTGGTTTATATTTATTGATGTAAAGCAATTGTTGTGAATACTTGTGAATCTCAGTACTTTCTTAACAGAAAAAAACCCCCACAAACAGTTCAATTAACTTAATTTCCTTTCTATGTACCTAATCATGCTATCAAAGCCTTGAGAGTGATCAGGAAAAGAAAGAAAAAAAGAAAAAGAAAGAAGAAACTTTTCTGGTTTTAGAATATATTTGCCCAGAGCATTTTCTTTTACATTAAAGAGCACATTTCAGTTAATATGTGCAAGCTGGTTTTAACAGAGCTGTTTAAAAGTGTCAGAAAGACCATAATAACATTAATAAACAAAAGCTGCAAAGAATGCAAAGTCAGAACATATGTAAGCATACTCAGAAAAAGGATCCATGAATTATTAAAAAGAAGAAAAGCAAGAGGGGAAGTAAATTTGTGTCATAACCAGGTCACTGTTCTATTCATGATTTCAATCCTATGTAACACTACCTTTTGCTTTATTGGCCTGGTAATTGTTTCTGTTTACGCCATAGATAGAACAATAATGCCCATCTAGAAATGTGAGCAGTCTAGAAGCGATACTAACTGCTTGCTGTCCACACAATTAAATAATTAAATGTAATTTCAGATACTCTAGTTTCCAGAATGGTTTGGTCAGAGGTAAGACAATATTAACTGCCCTGCAAAATCAGAGGAAGAGAAGGAACCTTTCCACTTTGGAGCAATACTAGACAATGTTGCTTTAATTCTTCCTACACTTGCTTTACCGAATTTTACCGAAAAAAATGTCACCTGTTCAACTGTCAAATATATTATGTTTACTCTAAAAATAATAGTGGTATTTCTTAATAAAATCCCCGTGTCTCTTTATACATCTCACAAGTATGCAGCAAATTAGACATACCAGCAGGTCCTAGAGTAATTTGCAAGTGTTAACAGAAAAGCTTAAATCTGCTGAGTGCTAGAATTACATAGCAAAATACAGTAAGGAACATTTATCAGTCTCATGGTGTACATTGTATTTTCTGCTAGTGATAGGAATGCAATGGTCTTGTCAATGCCATTGTGAAAGTTTTTGATGCAACAAGTAACAACAGTACTGCATTTATTTTCATTACTGTCTAAAAATATACAGTATGATTGCTAGAAGTACACTAATGCAAATTATAGTGATTATTTGATTTGAAATGGGCCTTTCTCACAATGCTTTTCAGCACTATATAACTAGTTATACGATGCATTAATTATGATTTTACTGTCTCTTCATGATAAAGATGAAACTTTGTGCGTGATAATTACACTGCTTTCCACCTAAATGGAAGGTTTAGTTTCAAAAAAAATAAAAATTTGGAGTTTACTGATGAATGCAATTCACATTATGTTACTAAAATATCTTTTAAAGACAGAAGAAATGCCATATTAATACTACTTGAGTATTTGAGTATTGATACCATTATTTTAGAGTAACACTTTAGGGTTAGGGTTAGGGCTGTACAGGAAAATATTTTACTGCTCAGAGCACATCAGTGAATGAACCATTTCACTATCTCTCTGCATTTCATATCATTTTCTCTCAGATGGAGAAGATAAGTTATCAGTAATTTATTCAACAAATTACGAGTAGAACTAGGATTGCAATTAAGTCTTTCCTCATCCTTTTTTAAACACCAGACCATGATTTTTTATTCTCATTCTTTAGAAGATCTAGTCAGAAATGGTTTTTAAAATCAATTTATGTACATATCATGCCAAGTGTATAACTCGATATCAAGTTTAATGTTTTTGAAATGATTAAAATAACCTGAGGCATGCACTGTAAACCAGACACAACATTTATTTCAGCAAGCTTTTCTCATGAGCAAAGTGTTTCTAGCACCAATGACTTCCCCATGGACTTTTCTTTCATTATGTTTTTTGGTTTTTTTTTTTTTTTTTGTTTTATTTTCTTTTTTTTTTTTTGTTTATTTGTTTATTTGTTTTTTGGGTTTTTTGTTTTTTTTTTGGGGGGAGAGTGTTTTGTGTATGTTAAGCTAATAAGAAATCTATGCATAAAATAATCAAAATTAGTCTCAAGATTTGGTGACTAGCAGGCACTAGAAAAGTTTTGATGATAAGATTTATTCTGAGAAAATATCATTTTCCTCAAACTAAGCCTTTTACTATGATGAATTGGTTTCAAAGAAATACTGTTAGAAAGGTTTCCCAGATCTCAGATAGAATATCTGTCACGGAAGAAACAACAAGTAAGACCCCAGAATAATAAGTGACTGAGTAGGAAGGACATTTAACTGAGATGTAGAAGACATGGATTAAATTCCTTCACTGAGGGATTTAATACTTTTCATAATTCATGTGCCCTATCAATTTAGCTACTCGGAGACCAGAGTCACAGTGTGATGAATCATTACCACCTAGGAATTTTTCTAAAATTCAAAATGCTCTGGTGTATTGGAAACAATATTTCTTACTCAGTTCTCCCTGTGAGGAACAGAGGGAAATTTTCTTAGAAGATTAAAAGTGACAGCAGACCATATTCTGATGGTTTTAATATGTATTTTAAAACACAGAGGAATTTTAAAATTAAATCTGATTATATTAAACTTGTGCCAAGGAACTGATCAGGCAGTGTTTTTTACAAATCACATATTTGTCTCACAAAATGAGAGAAAGAAGAAGATCCGTTTTATCTTGTTGTGAGTAGGTAAGCTTTAGAATGAAACCTGTATGTATGTGAAGTCCTATGATTTGGGTGAGATAAGTTGTTTTTATAAAGTGAAGTATATTCAATCAAAATAAATTTGTTCTGGATTCAGGTAGCTGCACTACACTTCATCAATGTAATGAGGTTACAGTTGAACCCAATTAATAATACATGGATACACTGTTTCCTTTTTAACTTCTGGTTGTACTGGTGATTGCAAATAGCATTGATGGATGATAGATGCAAACTTTCCAAATGGGCTAAGCAGTAAAGTTCAGCTGTAAATTGATCCTTTAGAGAGAGATTTCATTTTTAATTCTCAGGCTAATAATAAGATTCACTAAAAAAACCCTTCCAAAATAAAAACAATCACCTTGGATAATAACCCAGAGGTAAAACCTTAAAGGTGAAGAATTTGCCTGAATTTCTGAAGTTTTAGTCCATTGAGTAGAAGATATCATTCAGTCTATAAGAGATTAATGTATTTGAAATGGAAGCCATTGGTGGGTCCTTATTCACTATGTCAGTCCCATACTGATTTCATTAAAGACTGTAGGAATTTCATTGTTAAAGGGTATCTCCTTTGTTTGGGCCTTCTTCGCCATTGCACTTGCAAGACATTTAACAAGCAAAATAATAAGAAAAAAAATGTTGAAAAAATTATCCAATATATTGTTTAATACTCAAATGGATGAAGGACTGAGAGTTACTATCCTGAGTCTATTAATCCTGACTGCATAGAATAGATTAGAATTTAAAAGAAGATTCTTTTTATGCAAATTAGAGATAAGGGTTCTAGAACTTTGAGACAATTGAGGGAACTGATTACAGATTTCTCATATCCAAGCGACTGCTTTAATTATCCTTTAATTACCCTTCCTTCACTTTTCCCCGTCAAACACCCCCAAAGCTTTAGAACCCTTTTAAAACATATCTATTTCACTGTAAATGGAGAATGTCTGCATTTTGTTGCATTCATTGACTGATGTATTTTAAGCATCTTCTTCAGCAGATGAACTAGATTCTGAATCTGTTTATTACTCTTCATTTTAACTATACTGGATTCTAGGCTGCTTTAGATGTTGGCATGGCGAAAAAACTTTTAAGGAGCTCCTCTCCAATCACAAAGAAGTTATCACACTGAGGATGGTTGGGCACTGGAACGGGCTACCCAGAGAAGTGGTCACAAAAGCAAGACTTCCAGAGTTCAAGAAGGATTTGGACAACACTCTCAGACACATGGTGTGATTGATTCCTGTAGAGTCCTGTGCAGGGTCAAAAGTTGAACTCACTCATCCTTGTGGGTCCCTTCCAACTCTGCATATTCTATGATTCTGTGATTCCATGAAAGAAAGAAAATGTGAAAGAAGCTTTTTAGAGGCCGTTGGCCAGATCATTCACTTTGAGATCATTAAAGTTCTACTTTCTAAAGTTTTGTTTTGTTTTTTCAAATCTAATGGAAAGATATAAGTTGACAAAAAGTTTTGGGTGGGCAGTGAAAGAGTTATGTGCATTTGGGGCATACATTACGGATTTTGGTAGCTCAGCAGAGAGTAAGAGGGTGAAAACTTTTAATAGTTTTATCTATCAGCTAAACAGTAGGTACACTTCATCTGGTTAGCTGTTTCAAAGGGAAATAAATGCAGAACCAAGCTACAGCCCACACAATGCTGAAGAGGGTGAAGGGGCTCAGAAACTAGGGACAAATCCTCAGCACTTCTCTAGCCATTTCTCTCTGCATACATATGATTAGACAGTATCTTACAGAGAGCTCTTACAATACATGAAATGCTTACATGAGATATTTTCACATAATTACTGTTATTTTGGCTTTAATTACTCATTTCCTTTTGTTCCTCTCCTATCCTTTTCACTAATGTTTTCATTACTTCTTCCTTTAGAGAAATCATTTAATATTTCAGCCTGTAGTATAGCATCTAAAAATTTATTCCTCTATTTATTCATCCACAAAGGAAGAACCTAATTTGATACACAAATCAGCAGTAAATTAGGAACTTTCACTGTCATCAAACAAAGGAACAGGAGAACAGGGATGGACAGGCAAAGAAAGAGCCTCATAGTTACTGTTCTTTCCTGGCAGATAAGACAAATGAACTGTATTTAATATTTGATAGTTTATTTGAAGTACAACAGCAGCAAACGAGATTAAGGCCATCCAGCTACACTGAATAAAGTAATAGCATTAGGGTATTTTCTTTAGATGTGAATATAAATATCTGCATGCAAAGAAAAAATGTGAATACAGGTCTCCCACAGAGGCAGAAAAATAAGTAATAAGATAAATAATAAAGAAGTTGTAACATCTTCACTTCCATTAGTACTCCCTTGCTGCCTTAATTTTTTTGAAAGCAATCAAAATTTAATCTTTCATGTGCTCTGAAATAATTGATACTGTGGAGGGATATGTTTGTGAGGAAAATTGTCTTTTACTTCTAGGTCAATGAAAACAAATTTTACTGCTTTTTATAATTTTTTATTTTTTATTTTTTAAATTGTCTTTTAAAACTTCAAGTGAGGCAGATGCATAGTTTTTACCACCACAGACTCAGAACTGATTGTCCTTGATCTCCTTACTCTAAATGTATCTTTTTTGATTTCTGACATTTTTTCCCCAACTGATAGTCTTTGAGCTCACTATTTTTCTCCTCTGGAAGATCAAGTCTTTACCTACAATATATTGTGGACAAGTACATTAACAACAAAACTGCCGTTAGCAAATCTAAGTCTTGTCTTAGTGAGTGTGGGACTACTGATAAATAGACTAACGAGATATCATTAAACCAATTTATTATTTCATTTTCAGAGAGCAAAAAAGCTTCAATTAATACAAAGGGGTTGCTAAAATATGTTGAAACTCTACACTTGAAGGCTTTATTATTGTAATAGGAATGGGGAAATCCTTGGATTTGCATGGGGATGTACCTATCTAGTCCCATCCATTCCTCCAACATGCTTCTGAGAACTGTCTTTGAGAATAAGATAGTTCCTATTAAGTTGTAAGCATATGTAATGATATACACAGTTATTTGGGGTGAGCGGGGAGGAATTTCTGGTTGGTTGGTTAACTGACTTAGATTAGTTTTGTGGGTTTTTTTTTGTTTTGTTTTGTTTGTTTTTTGGTTGGTTTGGTTTTTTTGCAACAGCCCATTTCTAGTTAAGCCAAAGTAATAATACAGTGAGTAAATCCTGCCATAATCTGGCCAATTTCTAGAATGCATAGCATTTCTTGTATATCACAGGCCTGATGTCCTTCATAGACCCAAGATAAAACAAGATATACACTTCCATTTGAAAGTGTTTATCATCTTACTTATTTGAGTTCTCACCACGTCTGCTAGGAAAATTAAAGTCCCACTGGTCACCTATAACACAAAGGGAAGCAAATTGCCTGTTACAGACATCAGCTGAAAGGGTGGCACAGATTGAAATGAAAATAATTAAAAGCTGGCCTTCTACAATGAGAGTATTAAATTTTAAGTCATTGTTGTAATAGCTCAATAAAAACCAGACTTGGCTATATTCAATGTCAATTTAAAACAATGATTTATCTGTGATGGATAATAGGTGAGTAGGAGCAAGATTTTATTGTATAACTGCAGTAATTTATTTCATTTGAAACTCTTGAGGATTATAAAATTACTTCAGAGGAACTAAAGGCACAATGATAAGGCCAGTACATAACCACTGACAATACTGCTTGTGGTCAGCTCTGACAGTCTTACAAGAGCAATAGCTGGATATTGGACCTATCACTTCTGAGTTAGTTCAAACCAGGCCAAGTCAGTTATACAGTACTGCCTAAGTTTCTGTGTTTAATGCCCCCATTCATTGAAGTCATGTGCCCAACAATTATGGAGTATTAAGATTTCACTGAACTTTTTGGTACTATCAAATGTCCAATTAGATGCAGCTGAGTAGGAGCTTACTTCCAATCCATACTGCCTCAGTTTTCTATGTAGTACACCAGTTTACCTCACCTACAGAGCTGAGAAAGAGAAGCCCTGTATGGGGTATTTCCCCCTGAATGATGGGCAAGAATTCTTACTCTGATACTCACTTCTCTTTATGGGCTCTTTGATGGCCTGTTTTCAATTTCAAAAAGTGGTTCCTCTCAGCTCAACAGATGTAGATGAAACTACATATCCAGGCTGTTCAGAAAACGTGGCCAAACACTTGGTTAATAGTAGGAGGGTCATTTTTACAAGACACAAGGCTTTCACACAGACTAGACTAAAGCTGTACAACTTAAATGTAGAGTTGAAATGTATGTCTTCAATTTAGGATTCATGCCATATTGTTTCCACGTGTCACATATATACATATGTATGCACAGCTAAACATGTGTTAACATTAATGCTCACTACATCACTATGCTTGTAATTTCCATCAGCTAATTTCTTCAGGATAAGAAAAGACAGAAAGAGATTATTTGGACAAAAAATATATATAAATGGAAAGGTTCACTAATGTGCAAAATTACATTGATGCATTTGTATCCAGTCTACTTCTTTAGAAGCAGTTCTACATATGGAGACTGATTATGGTGAAAGGTTTTTTCACCTGTTTAAGACAAACCATGTCCTTAATTCTTTTTTTGTCTCATCCTAAGTAGTGGCCTCAGTGCAGAGGACTCTGTTTTAACATTAATCTCTCTTCTTTTTGCCTAGCGGAATCTGTACTTATTAATTTGTTTCACAACAATAAGAGCAAAAATATGCTAATGGACAGCATTTTATTTTCCTTTGAGAACCTTTCTGTGGTGAGTTGACCTTAGTTGTCTGCCAGATGCCTATCAAGGGTCAACCCACCATCCTGCCTACTTTTTTACTCTAAGTGTTAAATAATCACAGTGATAGAGGAATGTTTAGTTAGTGGACATATCAGCAAGTGAATATATGAAGAAAGGGCACTCATTTTTAAAATCTGTCCCTGTAGTTTAGACAACCATAGGCTTTATTGTGATTGCTATAGTTCAAAGTTCATATCAGACACTTTGTTGAAAGTGATTCTAATTTGCAATTCTTTATAAATATCAATTGTATTTGATCTCAGGTGCATTAACAAGTAACTTTAGTTTGTTCGTCAAAGCATTCCAACAATATGAGAAGGGGAAGAGAGGAAAAGAGATAAATCAAGGTATGTCATAGTTCCAAGGTTGAGCACCAGATCACTACATCTAGTCTGCCTTTTGTTCATCAGAAATTACAAACCCACAGTATTTAATCCAGTAGGTATATTGTTGATCTCAATTGATTGTGCCTGACTGTCTCAGGCTACCTTTCAGAAAGCCTTTCAGCTTTGACCTAGGGACACCAAAGGCCTACTCCAGTGGATCTTTTACTCCTTTATTTTTTCTTCAATAAAAACTGTATTGTTTTTAGAACTTATTTTCAATGCAATCAGTCCATTACTTTAAGAAAAATAAAAAAGACTAGGTCTCCAGTTTCTCAAAGTAATGAATTTTCTCGTTTCAAAATAAATTTTTGTCTCTTATCTATATATCTCCCATTTTTAAATGACTTTTTAAAACGCAACAAAATTGGATTCAATGTTTCAGTGCCATTCTGACTAATGCCTTGTACAGAATAATACTGCTTCTCTATTTCTGTTTCTATTTTTCTGTTTGTGAAACAACAACAAAAAACCCCAAAACAAAACAAACAAAACCACCAAAACAACAGCAACAACAAAACCACCATCACAACAACAAAACCCACTCCCAACCACACACACACACATAAAAAAACGTACACCAAAACCCAACAAACTAAACTCTAAACCCAGGGTTTTTTTTCGCTTGCCTTTTTTTTTTTCCCTTTTGTTTCTTTATGGCATTACAATGGAGTTCAAATAAAATCGCTTATTCATTTGGGGTTTTTTAATGAACAATAAAATTAAGACTTATATCCACAGAACCCGTCCATAAAAACCTTCATTAAATGACATTTTCCCACTAGAGACTTTTTGCCCTATATCTGTCATTAATGTGTAGTAATTGCATTAACTTTAAAAATTGTTAAACTAGTTTTATTAATATCACATCAAGCTAATTTTTGAAGTACATGATTTGGATAAAAGTCAGATATCTTACACCAGTTTGACTGTTACACCTTGACTTTAAAAAAATATATAATTTAAACACAGAGTAAATTCAGATTCATTGTGTTGAAAGTTGAGTTTTCACAAGACAATTTCTACTTTCATTAACTATTCTTATAATTCACAGAATCATATAATGAATTGGTTTGAAGAGGACCTTAAAGATCATCTAGTTCCAACCCCCCTGCCATAGGCAGAGACACCTTCCACTAGACCAGGTTGCTCAGAGCTCCACCCGACCTGGCCTTGAACATTTCCAGGGATGGAGCACCCATAAGTTCTCTGGGCAACCTGTACCAGTGCCTCACCACCCTCACAGGAAAGAATTTTTTCCTAATTTCTAATCTAAATCTATCCTATTTCAGTTTAAAGCCTCTCTCCTTGTCATATTGTATGCCATTGTAAAAATGTTCCTTTCCAATCTTTTTGTAGCCCACTTTAGGTACTGGAAGGTTCTAGAAGGTCTCCCTGTATCCTTCTCTTCTTTAGGCTGAACAATTCCCGCTCTCTCAGCCTGTCTTTGCAGGAGAGGTGCTCCAGCTCTTTGATCAACTTAGTGACCCTCCTCTGGGCTTACCCTTAGCAGGTCCATGTCCTTGTATTAGGGGCCCCAATTTACTACTACATTAGTTCAAAATCAGCCTTTTCTTTATTTTATCTAAGTTTTATCCATTATTTTACTTGTAAAGATTTGGGTCATCCCATTTAACCTTTCTAAATATTGGTATAATATCTGTATTCTTCTAGTTAGTCTGTGATTTAAACAAACAAATTATCCACCACCAAACCTAGAAAAAAATGTTCGACTGGCATCTGTTGTTCAGTATTCTGTTTGGTATGGGAAATACATCTTAAACCTCATGAAAAAAAAGAATATTTTTTTCTTTACCACTCACTCATTAGCAGACGAATGAGAATCCCTCTCTCTACTGCAGCTCAAGAGATCCAGCATTCCTTTATGGAAAAATAGCGGTTCATACCCAGGATATAGAGACTGCATTCTGCATTCAAAGACTGAAGATGAAATGGAGACACAATACTAAAAAGCTACAAAAGCACACCGAAGTATCTCTGTGCATTTAGGTGGAAAGAAAAATCTGTTTCTCCTCTAGAAGTTTTTTTGTATCTGTGCTTTCAAAACTACTTTTCAGTCTAATTTATTTTACAAATTTGAGCTAAGTTGAAGTTACCAAGTTTGAGTCAATAGTTGTGTGTCCAAACTCATGATTTAGTAGTTGTATTCTCAAAGGAAAATGCATCTAACTGAACCGAGGAAATGTCTAACATTTTTGTTCATTTGTTTTTTATTTCATGGTCTACTGCAATTTGATTCATTGTCCAACATTAATAATAATGAATTGAAATTTTACAGCAGCATCTTTATTCGAACCTAATTACATCACACCTCTGTCTGTGTGAAATCTCCCAAATGTTAATCTCTTTTCTCCTGAGAGCTTCAGCTCTTAAGCATATGCCAGAAGTTTCACTGCACTGATATTTATTTTTCAATCTTCAGCTATATTTATTACCTGAAAGAGGTCATAATCATCTGATGAAGAAATTATGAGAGACCACCCCACTGTATTTCAAAGAAAAGAACCTTTTTGAGAAACCAAAGGAAGATGAACATATCAATGAACTAATATATAGAACAATTGGAATTAAGCTGACATTAACTAAGTCATAGCCAGCAGTCTTATAAGCTAGAGAAAAACAGAAAAAAAGTCCACATGCATCTGAGTGTATAATTTTTTCACTTTTTATTTCTTCTATTTACATGGTAATTCTTAAAAAAATTAAGTTTTTTTTTTTCCTGCTTCATTTTGCCCACACTTGTTCATCTGAGAGGTTTTGGTACCTTCTCTACTGCAATTTCTGCTCATACTTTTTACTGTTTTGTTTATTTTTTGGCTACTGTAGCCACCTGTTTCATTGCTCCTAGCTGCATCTAATTTCTTGGCATTCTTTTGCATATTTTCTTTTTTCCTTTTTTTTTTTTTTGGGGGGGGGGGTCGGTGGAAGTGTGTGTAGAGGAATGAAGGGAAGAGGGAGAGGTATATCTGGTTCAATAAAAATTATTAACGGATTCTTAGAAATATCTATAAAGTAATCATGTCCAAATTTCAATGAAGTATAACGCAACACACATTACTATTTCTAATAAATTATTTGAGTTTGACCCTTTCAGGAAGTGCTCCAAAATCTTATACATCCTTTTATTGTTTTTTAACAAATTTCAGATAGTTCATATTGTTTCCTATGCTAGTTTATTTATTTTTAAGTTCAAGAAAGTTGATGGAAAGTGACCAAAACCACAGAACGCTGTGCAAAAGTTTTCAGTTTTACAGCAGCTTATTGTCAATCATTATCTGAAAAGTTTGTAAAAACTGTATGACTTTTGAAAACAGACTTCATTTATCAAATTTTTTTTTCACTCAGATCATCTTGAGGAACACTCAACTTAAAAGCAGCCTGAATTCAAGTAAATTATTTCTAGATACTGTTTTACATTAAAAGTAAAACAGTTCACCTAATTTTTCCAATGACTTTTTAATACAAGCCAAAGAGGCAATGTGTAAGTTGTTGTGCTCTGCTTGGCCCATGCAACATTCAAAATCTTACCAAGAATCTGCGCATCTTTATTAGGCAAGAAGGAATTTTATTTTTTTTTTTTTTCACTTCCCTTCTGTAGATTTACACATATTGGTTTTGCAATTCCCATGTAGTATTTCTTAGCATATGTAAAACTTTCATTGAAGAACTGCATACTCAGCATACTGCGATCTGTCACCTGCAGACTTGGGTAGAGAGAATAGGAAAGAGACTTCTCTCATTGCCTCTATGTCTGTTATATTTCATTCTTTTTATGATTTATGGGTTTTCCTTTTTACAAACAGCAAGTGACATGGCAAAAAATATGCCAGTTCTGTCAAATGTAGCTGTCTCTATCACTTCAAAGAAATTCACTTCCACACTTACAAAGATTAAATAAAAAAAAAACAAACACACAAAAAAATTTCCATACTTGGAAAAGAAAAGGAAGTTGTCTCAGCACATATAGAGATTTTATATATTACAACACTTCAGGATTGTTTCCCTTCCCCTGCAACTGGGAGAAGGAAATATGATACTTGGTTGTCTCTTGTTCCAGTACATAGTTTAGATTCACTCTGTTTAATTTGAGATACTTAACTGAGGTACTTCTGCAAGGGTTCTGGTGTAATGTCTTTCTATTATGAACTGGGTACATCATAAGCCAGCTACATTCCCAGTAAGAGACTTCTAGAGTTGCCTTGATTAGAGAAGCAATCTTAGGTGTTTGTACTCCTAAATTGCTTATACAGATGCATGAAGTTTGGATACATGAATATGTATTGGGAATCACTCATGATCTGGCATTTCTGGATGTTGCTAATACTGAAATCTCTGCCTTCAGTATTTCTTTAATTTCATTGTCTTACAAGCCAAGTTTAAAAGTGTATGTGGGAAATAAGAATATATTATCATACTCTGAAAAAAAATATTCAGAGAAAAACCTTTTAATGCCCTGTAATGCCCTTATGCTGCTGTATCATAGCTGATAATAAGAGACATAAAAAGTATTGCTTTATAATAATGCAATTTTTAGCCCAAAAGATAAAATTGGGCAAAAAAATTCTTGCGGATTTTGTTCCAATATTTGTAAGTGATAAAAATGTTGCTGATTAGGTTATTTGTTCAATACATCAAATAAAATTATTCTTGGATAGATGTTGAAAGATTCAATATCAAAAGTAATAGCAAATGTAATTTACTGCCAATATAAATAGTCTGACCCTGTAATATTTTATTTTTGATGCCTACAAAGCATCTCTAATGGGGATGGACAATATTGGGTGGTTTTACTTTTTTATATTAAACTGCAGTTTAATATGAATACTTGAACACTTTTAAACTGGATTTACATTAGTGAGAGATGAGGCTACTCACCTCCTGAAAGGACTGCAGCAAAAACTTGGAAGATGTGTCCTAGGTGCATACCGCTGAAGGTACTGAATTATTTTCATTGTGTCTGAGCATATTGAGAAACATCCTTGAGGAGTTTAATGCATTACTTAATACATTAGTTATAGTATGTGGAACTTTCAAGACAAAACATTTCTTTTTCCTGCAAGCTTCCATTACCACTTTTCAGATATTTACATATTTTGCTTTTAGGTGCCTAATCTTATATATGATGCTTCAAAATACAAAATCAAAGAAAAGGCAGTTAACAGTGAGCATCCTTGTGTTTTCAATTCAGCTAAACTTACTTTGATAAATAGAATAAAAGAGCACACCAGTACAACTGTTTTCCTCTTATGACTTCTAACAAAAAAAAAGACCCTCTCAAATGAGTAGATGATTTCTAGAACTTCTATACAGATATGCAGGGCAGGCATTTGAACATATTTCAGTAGAAAACATCTGCAGAATTTACACTGCGTTAACATAGTGGTATATCAGAACCCTCTTGTCCTACTGCAATGAAATGTTTATTCTGTTGGTAAAGACGAAGAAGAAGGTTACCCTAGCATTATGCATTTTATGAAACTGAGGACAGAAGCATCTCTGCTATTTGGGTATTGTCACTAAAAATGTTCTCATTTCATTAACAGTATTCACAGGAAAAATGATGCCACAGTGTCAGCTTTTATTTTGTCTGAGAAGATGCAAATGTTTGTAATAAGACGTTTTTGTCCTGAGTTAGCAAAAATGAATGCACCCAACATAATAATGCTACAGAGAAACACCATGAAAAGAGACTGCTGTTATCATAACGAAACAGACATGTTAAAGATATTCTACTCAAAGTCTTGATTTCTCTATACAATTCTGACCTGCTGACAATGTGAATCAGTTTTTAATGTATTTTGTGTTAGTACACTGTGTCAGGAAATTCCAGTGCTCTGCAACAAGACCTCATCTTTACAGATTAAGAAAATGGATGAGATATTGCTGAAAGGAGACTCTCAACACTGCTGATAATACACAGTAAATCCAGTAGATCCAGAACAATTCTTTTTATTGTTTCTGAGCACTTATTTTTCTTTTCCACATCCAAACTTAGCAAAGGGCCCTTCATTTTGACTGCATTTATTTATTCTTGCTGTCTTCTGTTCTTTTCTACTTGTCTGTCCTAAAGTAAAACACATCATGAGAAGCAGTTCTGCTTTGTATTCTGTCAGCCAGGCCCTTTATAAATATATTCCTCAAAAAATAGAGACAGAGAATGACCAACTTTTACCCCACAAATGTCATGAGATTGTAATTGTAATGGAATTACAGCACAAATAAAGGTAATAGGTTTGAAATTACTCGGAACTTTGAGGAGAGTAGTACCTCTGAAAAAATATCTAAGGTAGCTGCTTCAATTTATTTTTAATTTTTTCTTATTTTTTTTTTTTTAAATACCAGAAATTGCTCATTATGGAGGGAAGAGCACAGGGCCTGATTTTCTTCCTCTTCAACCCTTATTGATTGTTTAAAGAAAAGTTTCAAAAAAAAAGTTTCAAAAATGTTTGGAGCACCATTTCAAGGCCAAGTATCTCCAGTTCCTTGGAATGTTCTCTAGTAGACAAGCATAATTGCATCCTCACAAACCTGGAAACCCTGGAAAATTCTGACATTTGAGTCTTTATTACAAACACAATAGCTCAGTTTCCAACAGAAGGCTGGAGTGTCCTTACCAAGAGATGCCTTTAGCCTCACCTCCAAATACACAACTGATAACACTGGAAAAATAGCAAAATTTTCTCACCTCCTCATAAGTGAATATATATAAATATAAATAGCAAATGGATCTTGTTTTACTGTATTCTATAGGAGTGATTTGCATGCAATTAAAAACATTAAAACATTAAAAAACACATATTAAAAAAATGTACTGAAATTAGGTTTCCAAGCTTATCAATTAGGTATGATAGTAGTTACATTTTAGGCCTGTAGGTTTTTTTTGGCTCAGCTGCTAAGGATCAGATGTTTCCACTATAGCCTGTGATGCTCTTCTCTGTGGAGTTGAAAGGCTGATACACTTGCTGTGTCACCAGTGGGATTTGCATGCCTACCCATAGTTTTCACATGTGATTTTAAGTGCTCCTTTGCTTTCCTGGCATCCAACTACCACTCTAGAAAAGCATAAGACTTCCTGACAGCACTGTACAGAAGCTTGAGGTACTCAAGGGCAACTCAGATAGCACTTGATACTAATTTTCAGAGCAGCTAAACCTTGCTCTGAATGACTACTTTAAAGCGAACTGAAGCACTCTCTACATCTATTGACTGTGCTGATGAAACTCACAAATTATAGTGGAAGCTCAGACTCCTAGCTCAGTGGTCAATACCTGTCTGTGGAAACTTCGACATAAAATGGTAAATATGGAGATGAATCAAATGAAAGACTCACTTCAACACAGATTTGTGTTTACTGAACATCTAAAATATCCAAAGCATCTTCACAGAGCTAGCCTATATGATAGTTCATTGAGAGAAAGCTTGCTGTCTTCCAGAGGTGCAGCTGGAGCCCAGGTGGGATACTTTAATACATCTCAAGTAGCATTGGATGCTGCCAAGCAGGTAGAGGAATCAAGCTGTCACTCCTGTTATGCATAAGGAGAAAAGAGTTCTCATCTCACTGGTTTGCTCTGAGGATGAATAATTAACTCAAAATTTGAAGATGGAAAATAAGACAAAACAGTTGGGACAGTAGATTGAATTGATATTGCTCAGGCTGCTGGGAATAGACTAACATTCAACATGATGCTTAAAATGCAAGTCCTCTTGATTTGAACACAGTTGAAATAATTCTTTATAACGTATTTCAGTTAAATGCTTGCTGCTTACCAGCAGCATTAGCTAGAAATACGAAAACCCGCAACTTCAATATGTAAGTCTATATTTGTTTTTACTAACAGTGGAACAAATGACTGAATGCATCATAAATGATTCAACATTTCTTCATTCAGAACAATGTTTTCTTAGCACCTGTTCAAAGTACTATCATCAGAAAAAAATTGGAATTGAAATTTGGTCTTTAAAATGCATTCTGGGATGAAACTAGAATGCAAATAGAGCAGAAATCACTGAAACATTCAGATACAACATGTTAAAGAGATTATGCAGCCTATCAATCTGTAGTATAAGAATGAAGGTATTTTTCTCATCCGTAATGTAAAAACAAAGCTGTTTAACTTTATATTTGATAGCTTTATACTTTTATATTTGTTTATAAGCCAAAATTTTTGAATCCCACCATCTCAGAATGCAGATGGTAGTTTTCTCTTATCTGCTGCTTCAGTCTGGTACAGAGACTGAAAAGGAAATAGTAACGTTGCCTACCACAGGTATTTCTGTACATGCTTTAATTCAGAAAACTGTAAATTATAACACATTGTAAACCATTTGAATTTTTGTAACTCTGAGGAACATATTTGGCACTTAAAGTTCGAAGCTTTCAGACAGTTTCCTCAGAACATTTCCCACACTATTAAAATAAAACATAAACCTAACTTCTGCAACTCTTAACTGTCTTCAGCAACTATTAGTTGTATAGAAAGTATAGGACCCTACTCTGTAGGAAGTGGAGGTGCTGAATATCTGTATTTCCACTTTAAATTTCACCAGACACGTCCTTTAAACTCAAGCTCTTTTGGTGAGGGGAAAGAACATGATTAGCTCCTCAAATTCCAGCTCTGAAAGAGTGCTCAAAATAAAAGTTTGGTGTTTTTTAGTTAGTTGATATTCAATAATTAATTGTTTTGCTTTGTTTTCCTCTGTAAAACAAAACAACAAAAAAAAACAAACCACAAGAGTAAGAGGAATGTCTGTGAGAAGATGCTGACAGAGTACAGAGAAGGAGACAGTCAGCCTTCCAGCATGGCTCTGCTAACACACCTGAATCATGAACAGAGACACTCTGCATATTCAGCTGATGATTTCTTTGTGGCAGAGATGCTGTATATCTCCACTTATACTGAACTGCAAGGTATTTTTGTGAGGCAGGTCAGTGCTCCCTGAAAGTCTATTGCTTTGAACCTGGAGGTGAAATACTAGTCTGGGTTACCCATCATCTTCATGTTTTTGAGTATTTTAATGAAATCTTGCCAAACAGCAGTTACGGGCAGAAAATTTGCAATGAAATCCCAGTCAGCAATCAAGGGTTTGTCGCTGCTGTCACGAAGGCCGAGTTTTGCAAACACTGTACTTCTTGTTGGATGTCCTGTTAAGATAGTGGGAGCTTTTTACATTCTTCTCAGCAGATTGGCACTGTGGCACTGTTGCGTGTTTGAACCTTGATACTGAAAAATGAACATAAAAGGCCATAAGAGTAATTGTTTTCTGAGTTTTGAAATAATGAAAAGCAATGTGCTCTAATTCTCCTTCCACAGTTTTAGATCTCATCTTTTATTGAGATTCAGCCAGGTGTTAGGTTAGTTTCTCATTGAAACGGTAATTTCAAAGAGTTCTTTTAAAAAGAATAAAATGAAGCAGAAAGAGAAGACTGATTTTCTCTGTCCACTGACACTGGGCTCATTGCCCATTTCTTGTCTTTCATTTTTTAATTTGTTAATTCCAATTAAAAAGTGTTTGCATGGCAAGTTCAGCAGACTTTGGCAATACAAAACTTAAGACAATCTGATTTTTTATAAAAATGAACAAGGGGCACCCACTTACCCTAAGATTGTTCAATAGATACTGCAAATGAATAAGACATTTATTTTTGTGCCAGCTCAACTACCAGTGTCGACAAGATTTGCATATATTTTGGCAAGTGCATTGCACAAAGTAGTGATAAAATAGACCTTTTATATCTGAGTCTAATTTACTTTAGTTACACTCATTAAAAATGTGTTTTCATGTGAAAGGGATTTCAGTAAGGGGGACTTTGGAATCAGCAACATCACAGAAATGTTTGTTATTCAGTCAGCAGCATGAATTTTACAACTGAGTATTTTTTCAGGAAGAAATTCCCAGGTTGTATGAATTCAATTCTTTTTGATTTGTTTGGGTTTTCTTAATCAGTGAGACTTAACATTGCAGGCTTAACTATCATTCTTATAACTTGAGAAGTATGTTTTATAAGCAATAAAAAATATGGAACAAAAAAATCCCCAAAACAGTTCACTGCATATTTTGCAATTTTCAGTGACATTACCTAATAAAGACACTCACAGGGAGGCAAAAATGTGCTCTATGAGGTCTTATTCCTTGTAAAGTCTTTTCCACAATAACAGTGTGTATGGCTGAAGGTATGATTTTAAAACCATTTTCTGTAAATTTGTAGAAAATTATGAGTGAAATGCTTCATGAGCAGTGCTTTGGCTTTAACAGGCTCATAACATTACATTTTATTACACATTAGGAACGTGCTTGAACTAAACAAACAAACAAAAAAATAACAAGAACAGCATGTTTAAACAAACCTTAATCAAACAGGGTCAAGACTGTGTATTTGTCAAACCTGAATAAAAGTAAATGCCTTGTGTCACATAGGCACACATTGGGAGATCAGGTTTATGGTTTTATTGTATTTCTCAAGTCTTGAGTTTGCTCCTGTTTAAGCTGTCTTGAAAATATGTTGGACTGTTAACTCAAATAAGAGAGGAACAATGAAAAGAATCCTGTCTTTTGATTACCTTGGCTCCTTATTGAAGACAAAAATGTAGAGATCGAGCTTCCTTACCACAGATACACAGAGCATCCCTAATACTGAAGCTGTTTCTGAAGATACACTGTAATGTTTCTTCAGAGATAAGAAACAATGTTTTGTTGCAGCAAACGCATGTCAGGAATACACACTATTTTCATATTTTGGTAATATGAAAATAATGGAAAAAAGGTGATTGACCACAAAGCTCTGACAGGCTGAATTAATTTTTCATGAAACACACCTATCAAATCATATAAACAGAAAATATTCTAACCTAAAAAACCCAGCCTTTTTCCTATAGCTAGAATGGGAAAACCTGTGCATTATGTTAATACTATTAGGCTAAGGAGAACCAATTCTATAATAAGCTCCAACATTTCAGTATGCTCAAGGTGAAGTAATGTGCCAGTCACAGACAGAAAAATCAGAAACAGCCTGAAATTCCACTCCCTACTTTTAAAACAGGTGTGAGCTGCCACACCACTTACATCAGCTGAAATACAATTGTCTTTGCTGAAAATTTCCAGAAGTACAGCATAAACTGTCATCAATAACTTGGAGGTATACTAATTTGGAGAAATATTATGATGTCAGACAAGACAGCCAGCACCTAGGCATTTGTGAAATATGCATTTCTTAATACTGAAATAATATTTTTCTTTATAATTAAAATTCTAGGAGAAAGTTATTATGAAAATATATAGCTTTAATTTGCAGACATATAAACACTCTTGATACATTACAGACATATGATGCTAGAAATCAAAATAATCAGTTTTAAGCATAACACTAATTTATCTTGTTCACACAGAAATTTGATGCAATCATCATACAAAAGATAGTTTTCAGCTCTTAAAATCAAGTGAAAGTAATACATCACTGACAAAATTACTGCTTTCTTGCAGAAGATACAGCAAAGAATAAATTATCAAGAAAATATGTCACCAGTCTTACAAGTTAGACTTTGGATCTAATCAAAATCAAAGCCAATGAAAAGGAGCCAGGAATGGTCACCAAAAGTCAGAAACAAGGTCTTTCACATGAAATACCAATCCAGAAAGGAGCAACAGTCAGACTAAACAAAGTCTTCAATTCCTTAGAATATGAAGTGATTTTTGTTTTCATCTGGCAGATCAGATTCAGAAGTAACACATGAAAAAAATCTATTACACAACCCAACTGATGGAGTACTACTGACAGATTGCTCAATCTACAAAAAATATAACCACTTTTGTGACAACTAAAGATTTAGCCATTCTCTTGCTTCCTTGCATCTGGCATGTTTATGAGGATGAGCATGGGGCTCTATCATTATTTGCTGTAGGAAATATTAAATATATTTTTTCCCATAAAAATTACCAGCAGATTGCTGCAGCAATTGATAATGAGGGTGAAAGCAGAAGAAAAACTAAAGATACGTCACAGCAGTTCAGATTCTCATTACAATATCTTGCATTCTTGCTCAACAGGAATTGCACTTCTTGTTAATGCCTCTTCTATCCTACTGAATAAGCTTTACTTGTGAGGTAATAAACATTCTGGTTTTTATTACTAGTGCATTTTAACATCTTTATTCTTTTAATTATACATACATTGGGACAGACATTTCTTTTTTAGTAGCAGATAAATGTCTGTATGTCAATAGGTATTTTATATTAAAATCAATATATTTAAAATATACTCTATTTATCTCATGGACAGCACCTCGAACAGTTCCCTGCTCAGGAGCATCTGATGCCCTCTTGTGGTTAAAAAGACTTTTAAAACTTGAGTTCAAAGAATCCTCTTACCTTCCCCTTTTTTGTGTTCACTGATCTTATCGATTTATGAAAGCTGGAAATGATGTCCATGTCTTTATAGTCAGGGTGCTAGCTGTTAGTTACTAACATTTCATAAAAAAGCTGTACATTGAATTTGAATTTAAAAAACTGTAAACAGCTATTTACAATTATAATATTATCAGTTATAAATTAGCAGTCCTTCATTTCAACCTCTGTCAATAGAACCCATAGCTAGGTGTTTCAGTGTTGTCCAGAGTTTCTCAGATGTTGGATTTATACATAAAGAAACATCAAATGTTAGAAATCTCCATTGGTTTCTTCTCCAGCATGTGCAGGTTAATTCTTCCATTTAATGGGATTTGTACTTCCAAGTTTTCATCTGCTCTGTGATGCCTTTTCCCTTTTCTTAGACAAATGTAAATGCCCATCCCTGTTACTAAAGCAATTGAACTCAAGCTTATTATTGAAAGAGCTACCAAGGTAGGCATGCAGGACGTTGACTCCATTTTTTTATGTGTGGGCTCTATGGATATTTGTGGCTGCTTTTCTTCTATACTGATATCAGGCTCCTTTCTTAACAAACTTTCAATGTAGCTCTCATTGCTAACGGTATCATTGACGAAAAGGTTCACCATAACAGTGGAATGGAGAGGTTCTGGATAGCCATGATCACTAACTTTTACAAGCAGCCGATAGAGGCCATAGTCATTTTGCATCAGCGATTCTTCCAAGGTGATATTACCAGTTTTGGGATCGATTCTAAATGACTCAGGTCGAGGGCCTCTTCTTCCTATGATACTGTAAGCTATGACTGCATTCATGCCAGTGTCCTTATCGACAGCATAGACCTCAGTGATGAGAGAGCCAGGAAGCGTAGAAGGAAGGACCAACAAGTAAGACATATTAGACTGAGGAAACAAGACCAAAGGGGGGTTGTCATTTATGTCCAGAAGAAGGATAGTTATTTTTGCAGTAGAAGACAGGGCAGGATCACCACCGTCGACTGCTTCTATCCACAGAATATAGGAGCTTTGCTGCTCCCTGTCCAGGGAGACTTTAGCTCTCAAAACTCCTTTTCCAGTATCTATGACAAAAATATCACTTCCATTCAGAACTGAAAGGGCAACCCATCCATTCTGCCCTGCATCAGCATCTGTGACACTTATAACTCCAATTTCACCAAAACCTGGAAAGTTTTCTGGCACAAAAAAGCTGAAATCCTTATTTATAAATCTTGGACTATTATCATTTTTATCCAAAACACTGATGGTGACAGTTGCAATTGCTTCTCTTGGAGGGAACCCAGAATCTACTGCTTTGACAGTATATCTGTATTTCTCTTTTTCTTCTCTGTCCAACTGGGTGGAAACTGTAAGAACTCCTGTGGTTTTATCTAAAGCAAAATACGAAGGGGCATCAGGACCTAAGAAATAGGACACTTGCCCTCTTTCTCCACTGTCAGCATCAGTAGCATGCAGTTTGGTCAAAAAAGCATTGGGAACATTGTTCTCCTCAATAGACAATTCTATCAGCTGTTCAGAGAAAACTGGTGAGTTGTCATTGTCATCCAGAACCTGTACTTTGATTACCTTGTTGACACGAAAGCCTTCTGAGTTCCATGCAACTATAGAGATTTCATATAGTTGCTGTGTCTCAAAGTCCAAAGGCTTTGTGGTCTCCAACAGGTATTCATTGTTGTATGGCTTATATGGTGAAAGTCTGAAAGGCCCATCACCATCCAAATAGCAACTGACTTTGTATTTTTCATCAGGGTCTCTGATGGTAAAAAATGCTATAGGTGTGTTGATAGGCTCCAGCTCCTTTAAGTAAACCACTCCTTCCACTTCATTAGCTATGAAACGAGGGACAACTTCAGGTGGCCTCATCATGACTTTGATGATGGTCACTAGCACTGTGATCACAGCAGGGATACATCCAGGTCCATTGCCCAGTATGATCAGCCTGTGTAGCCTTGGAGTGTCCCCATCAACTTTAGTGGAGAGTGTGATGACGCCTGTGCTTTCATTCAGATGGAACAAGTCTCTGGATGTCTCGGGAACCTTCTGGCTATAGGAATAGGTTACCTGTGCATTGGATCCAAGGTCCATGTCTACCGCGTGGGCAGTAGCCACATGTGTCCCTAGGCTGGAATTCCCATAAAGGGTGACATTGAGCTGTGAGTCGTTGAACTGAGGGCAGTTGTCATTGATGTCGCTGATGCCAATAGTGAGGGTGGCACTGCCCATGAGTGGAGGCGTCCCCCCATCTTCAGCAATGATAACTGTGACATACTCCTCCTGTGTCTCCCTATCCAGTGCCCCCATAACAATCAAGTAGGGAGTCCTCTCCCCACTCTCATTCTCCTCCACATCCAGGGTAAAGACACCGTAGTTATCTCGCAGGCGGTAGGTCTGGACACCGTTGGTGCCCATGTCAGGGTCAAGGGCTGGGTGCTCAATAGCCAGGCGTGTGTTCACAGGTGCATTCTCAGGCACCGAGAGACGGATATGGGGCACAGGGAAGCGGGGTGCATTGTCATTGACATCACGGATAGCAATTTTTACCTTCACCAGGCGAAAGTACTCCTGTGGCAGTACCAGTACATCCAGCAGCAGCAGGCATGACTCAGATGAGAGGGAGGAAGAGGAGACAGCAGATGATCCCCCAAAGACGGTGGCTCCACTGCTTTCCACGCATAGAGCTTCCCGGTCGATCTCCACAGCCGAGGTGTGCAGCTCTCCAGAACGATTGTCCAGCTGCACATACTGCCCCCCCAAGCCATGGGAGGCCAGGGTGAAGGAGAGTGGTGGTCGTAGGGCTGTGGGGTGCTGCCCACCAGCCGTTGGGAGCCGCAGGTCACGGGCCAGGCTGCCGATGAGCACCCCAGCAGGCAGCCCCTCATTAAGGCTGTAGAAGAGCTCGGTGGCACGGCTGTAGCTGGCAAAGCAGTTGAACGGCCCAACGAAGAGCAGGAAGAGGAGCAAGTGCTGAGAAGAGAGAGGTACAGGGGCATGAGGAAGGGGTGGCGCCTCCCCTCAACCCCTGCCTCCCCCACTGCCACTTCGAGGAGAGTGTGCTGCATCTGCAACATGAAGCCATCCTCCCTCTCCCCACCATCTTCTCCTTCCAGTACAGCAGCTACTTCCTGGGCATCACCATCTGCACCCTCCAGGCAACGCCAGCTGCATTCCCCACAGCAAATACGCACTGCCAGGATGGCCCGGAGGCACCGACTCCCCCCGCCCCCCAGCAGCACTTGCGCCCCGACGTGCCTTCTTCCCTCTTCCCCCCGCCCCAAGCTCGCCCCCTTCTCACCAGCAGCACCTCCCCTCCCAACCACAAGCACATCCCAAAACGGAGCATCCCACCGCACACCCCCAAACGTTTGCTCGCCCTCTTCCCCTTCCACAGCAGGAATGTGACGCGCGTCCCTTGCTCCCCCTACCCCAGGCCCCGTCCCGAAACCTGTTTTTCCCGCATGCCCGGGGGCCCGCGGTGCAGCGGGGGAGGCGGCCCGCACCGCGCAGCCCGCGGGGATCCCGCCGGAGGTGCTGCGCTCCGAGCGGATCCCTGCCTCCCGCGGCCGTGGAGCCAGCGGCTCCAGCCGCGCTGCCACGGAGCCCCCCCCGTCCCCGGCCGCCCCGGCGGGATTCCCTTTGCTGCCCGCGGAAAACAGGAGCTGCAGAGAGGAGCCGCGGAGGGGATGCGCGGAGGAAGTTGCCCGCGTTGGCAAGCGCGTCACCCGCTCCTCGCATATGGAAAGGGGCTTCCCGAAAGTAACTTGGGGCATCGTATCCACGGAGGAAATTTTTCCTCCTTCTCCTCTTTCTAATCACCCATTCTCTCTTTTCGTGGCTCTGTCACAACCTGCGTCGGCAGTACCAAGAAAAATAAACTTTTCGCGGCTGCCCTGATCTTTGGAGATGGGATCCAAGAGAAAAAGACCCAACAAACATATGCACGCATATACAGTTTGGGTTGTTTCGCGGCGGAGGAAGGGGGGGGGAATGGCTGGAAAATTTTTTTGCCGATTTCGCTGCTGCGTGCGAAGCGGGTCTCGGGTGGCCGGCCGCGGTGCTCCCCCGCCTCCCGCCGCCCGGCCCTCCCTCACCTGCAGGCTGCCGCGGGCCGTGGGGCTGCCGCGACCGCCCGGGGTTCCCATGCCCGGCCGCCGCTGCCGCCGCCGGCTGCGCCCCCGCAGCCCGCCCGCTCCGCCGCCCGCACGGCGCTTCTCCTCCCCGCGGCTGCACATTCCCGCGCCGCCGCCGCCGCCGCCGCCGCGCTGGGCTGGGCTGGGCTGGGCTGGGCTGGCCGCGATGTGCGCGCCGCCCAGGACACTCCCCCTCCGCTCCGCTCCGGTCCGCTCCGCTCCGCTCGGTTCGGGAGCGCTCCGCCGCCGCGGGGAGGGCAGGAGCGGGGGGACAGTCACGGGCACGGCCGGGAGGAGGGCGGGCGGGCTGTCGCAGGCTGCGGCAGCGCCGCGCTGAGCGGTGGGCAGCGGGCGCGGTGCTGAGCCCGGCGGCGCGGCCGCTCCGGGGAGCGGGGCCGTGGGAGGGTATGTGCGCCCGCGGGCAGCGCTAGGACCAGGCAAAGAAGGTACTCCCGTCTGGAAACTAAGGTGGGGAAAAGATATTAAAAAACAAAGTAAACTCGGCATGTCCTTCTTCTGTGGAAAGATGGACAGAGACTTTTTGCACGGGCAGATAGTGATGGGACAAGGGGGAACAGCTTTAAACTGAAAGAGAAGCTATTTAAATTAGATGTTAGGAAGAAATTCTTTACTGAGAGGGTAACGAGGCCCTGGAACAGGATGCCCAAAGAAACTGTGGATGCTCCATCCCTGGAAGTGTTCAAGGCATGCCTGGATGGGGCCCTGGGCAACCTGATCTAGTGGGTGGCCTCCCTGCCCTTGCCAAGGGGGTTGGAACTAGATGATCTTTGAGGTCCTTTTCCAACCCAAAGCATTCCATGATTCTGTGTTGAGGTGTGAGCGTCAGCAGGCAAATTGAGAATTAACAGCTGCCTTGCCGCTGCTGAGCCTTGGTGAATATTGAGCAGCTTGTGTCTGCATGAAATGAAAGTCATGTTTTTGAGGAGTTTGCAAGCATTTGGCTGATGGAAGATGTGTGTCCTGCCTAAGTAGAACAGCAACTGCAATTTGCTGCTGCCTAAGAACCTGAAGAACCCCTGCAGCAGAAAATTATGTACTTTCATTTTATAGTCTCCAATCACTGTTGCCTAGACCATAAGCTTGCTATAGAACTAGGGATGAAATTATCAACACTCAGGAAACTTTAGGTAGCATAAAACCAATTACACATTTCTTTAACATCTTGGGCCATCAAAAATATTGCTAACCTCCCTAGCATTGCTTACACTGCCTGTCTGCAAGAGCTCAAATGGAATCTGAGATGTGTCTGTTTAGCCTTAAGGTGCTCAGTGGTCTGGATCCAGGCTACCACCGAGAGCTCATGTACTGGAACTCTTGCAGGCAGCTGCACAGTAGACCTGCCCTTCACAGAGGTAGAGCTTGTGTAGGAATTTGAATGGCCTAAATCACATGGTCTGAAGACTGCCTTGAATATCTCCATACTCCATGGCAAGCACAGCATGCAGGCATTTGATCTCAGCTTGGGTACTGAAAACATTGAAGACAGCAAAACATTTGCCTTCAGTCAAAGCAAAAATTACTTGTCCCTTTTCCTTTTAGAGTTCCATGAGATAAGCTCCATATCCAATCTGAAACAAGGAAGGAAGGAAAAAAAAAAAAAGTGATTTGAATACCAACCTTATGCCTTATGCCTGAGTCTTTTGTAATACTGCATCTTTCAAAAGCAAATAATAAGTGAAACATACACAGCATATTGCTTAGAAACTCTTGGGATGTTCTTGGATGTTGTGAGGATGAGGACAGTGGCACAAGCTGAATTGAATAGATAGAGTACAATAGAATAGAATAGGAATAGGACAGAACAAAATGGAAACAAAAACTACTGAGACTGACTTCCTCTGTAAGTGTAAACAATTCATATTAGTTCCTTTGTCTCATTTCTCTGCCCTTAAAATATAAATAGTGCAATACTGTTTGTCTGAATTAGAGCTTTACCCCATTCTTGCTAAAGTCACTGGCAGTGGATTCAGTCTCTGTTTTATTCAGTGAAACTCTTGGAAATATACTGTGATTTTAATAACCCTTTCATCCCAAAAATGACATTAGCACAATAATGATATGTGACCTAAACAGTGAAACATTACGGTACTAACAAAAGGCCTGGTTATATTTATTATTCACTAATCTCTAGGGTTTTGAAACCACTCAGTATGTTCTGCCCTTATAAATTGTTTATATCTTTGCCATTCATTTCTAGCACAAATAGGACGGACAATGCAGTGTATACAGTTCAGAGCAAACATGTATAATTTAAGAAAGAAATCAAACTACCCAAGTCCTTTAATAAATTCTCATCTGTATGCACTGTTCTGCACGTTGCTTGGTGTGAAAGGTGCCCATAAACTCGAACCTGTTAAGTTAGTTTGTCTGGGCATAACAGATGCTTTTAGTTGACTCACATCTGCTCTAATTTTATTCATTTCAATAGAAATATTGCCTCATTGGGACGTCAGTCAGATTTTGACACTGATTTATGTGGAATTTGAATTTCATAATCTGATTATAATTTTAGTTTTAGTTGAACAGTAGTCTTCTAATGAATGAATCTGAAATCCCTATAAAATTCTACCTTTAACTTCTGGGGTTTTTTCTCTGATGTCACAGTTTCTTACGATGTTTCTTCCTCTGAAGTTCTTGAAATTACTGACATATTACTATGCTATTTTTCATACCATGACAGCCACTGCATTTCCCTTGTGCTCCTGATAGGGTAAGTGATGGCTCTACTATTATAGTATTTGGGTTTTCATTACACTTGATACCTTTTATTTTATTAAGGCACAGGTGTAACAGCAGAATTAAAAGTGTTCGGGAGCATCTGGCGCTCTATAATATTTTATGTTGTTAGACATCCACGACATCTAGTAAGTGTTAAAGTCTCCTTAAAGACTAATGCTTCCAATAAGTCTTCTGGTTAAGAAGTACTCCGGCCTCTTGAAGGAGAAGTACTCCATCTGTGTGTGGGCTATGGGATGAAGGGGTGTGAGAGAAGAAGCAGTGTAGAAGAGATACCAAATTGGCTCATTCATTTCTGGCATTGTTTTGGGGAAGAGGCCCTTTCAAAGTTAAAACATCATACTGTTTTAATTATATTTCTATTTTCTATAGAATATAGAAATATTCTATATTTCCATATTCAGTTATGTTTTCTGGGAAAAAGATCTTAACAGTTTATAAACCTAGTCCAATTCAACCATGTATAGCTAAATATATATTTTTAACTTGCATTTTACTACATAAAGTCTTACTGCAATTAGTGATTAAGAAGGAACAAGTAAAAGCATTTCTGTAGAGTTCCCGATTGCCTTAGGTATGTTACAAACCACAAGACTGAGATTAAGTGACAAGCCATCCAAGAAGTGTCATAGTTATTGATAAATACATCAGAAGTTCATTATTGCTATGGTAAAATAGGGTATTTATTTTACTTTATCCTTAATAAAGGACATAGCAGGTATTGATACTCAATTGAAATGCCTTGATTTTGTGGGCAGAGTTCCAGTGGCAGATGGAAGCATTTCCAGATGAATCATTCAGGATCATCACTTCTGAAAGAGAATCTCAAATGGTATTTTTTGGCATGGCTGTCAACCCTGGCCAACTTTTACAGGAGATAGGGTTGCAGATGCATGTAGTCCCCTCAGCCTAGCAGAATGCTCTCTGTTAAAACCTCTGGTTCTACAGAGGAAGATGAAATTTCTCCATCAGTGAAATTCAGTTGATTCAGATGACAAACTTTGTAAGACTCTAGTAAGTGGAATGCTTTGAGATAGGTACTTTTCAGGGTTGAAACAGTCAAACTGGGTGAAAGCCCTGGTGTCGGTATTGATTCCTAGTCACAATAAAGCTGAGAAAGGCACATGACTAACAGACTGCCACTTCTCTGAAGATTTTAAACTACAAGAGATACAGGGCAAGTAAAGATCCTTTTTAACTGTTAGTGATATAAAGTTTTTAGTGTTTCACTGCTTAGTAAGGAAAATGCCTTTCAACCTGAACTTCATGTGTGGGATAGTGGATTACAGTGTGAAAGACTCTATGAATATTAGATAGTGACCTTCCCCACAGAAGTACTGAGCATCTGGTACTTGCACTTTACTGAAAGCTGTGATCATTCTTTGTCACTGTGGATCAGACCTAGCATGATCATTCTGTTCTCAGCACAGAGCAGGAGAAGGGCCTTGGCACTGCTTTTCCTTGTGACACTGTAAGACAGTAAAAAACTCTGAGTCCATCTTGAATAAAGCAACAGTAGAACTGGAAAGTGGGTGACTCTTTGGAGTTTATATCACTCAGATCTCCAGTCATCCTTTCAAAGGACTGGTTCTCGCAAGCTTTTGCAGTGTTTCATGAAAAAAAACCTCTGCTGCCGTTGTGGCGACTGTACAAGAAAGTAACTAATGTGAAAGTTGTTGTTGAAGTATCACAAATCTGAGCTGCTAAACACTGGCAGGAAAAGAGACTTGAGGAAAAAAAAGCTTCCTGAACTCTCTAAACCAACTGCATCTGATACATTTGTCCAACTTTTTAAAGTCTTTTGAGGTTTCATAAAAGTACAAGTTTTTTGATTTCATATATGTTTCCATGGATTTTGAATTTTTCTTTTTATCTGGAAGAATGCCAAAATATTCCAGCAGGGAACAAGATTGCCTTCAATATATTTCTCGTCTGATCACAACTTTATTTTCTAAAGAAAAACTAATTTTAAATGTATTAACTAAGCATAGTTTTCTAAAGGTGTAGTAGGAAAGAAGGCTTTAAGTCAGATTATATTCTAGAACATCTTTTTTTTTACCAGAGTTTTTAATACTGTGTTACACAGTGTATTAATATTTGCTTTCATTGACTTCTTGTGTAAGGCTTAAAATAATAATGATACAACTCTTGTTTAGTACAAGCCAAAGTAGAGGCTGAGGTACATTACTAATATTGCACTGCTAAAAATTATTAATACCATAAGTCTTTCTTTACAGTCCTTCTTACACTAGTTCAGGGACAGCATTCCAACTTCTGCCAGTTCACTGTGTACATAATGCCTGCAAGTTATGAGAGTGTCATGAATATGTAGATATTTCTTAATTGAGTTCTCATTGACATTAAGCCATGGATTCTGAGCTGAAGTGACAGCCTTTTCATCAAGAAATCAGCTCTGAGAGGAGAACACTGCTCTCAGCAATAGAGTACAATGCACTGAAGAAGCCCAGCGATATGCCAGGTAGCTATAAGATGCCGAGGCATGTGCCTGTCAGGCTCCATGTGGGCTACCTCCAAGTCAAATATCAACAGCCTGCAACCCCATTTAATTTTCTGAGGTGGAAATGGTTATAGAGTGGATATAGTACAGTAATACAGTCTTTCCTACGGTTTCTGCAGCTCCAATGATATTCCAACCTTTCTTACTTTCCTTTAAAACAGAGAATTGTATGTATTTTCCCTTGTCAGTTGAACTACAGAGCTCTGGGGACCAGGGATCAGATTCTGTCATCTTTTCTCAGTCTATATTCAGGTAAAAATTCTTAATGAAGTTGTTAGCTCTGATTCCCTAATGCTAACTTATTCCTTGCTCACCAGAATTCTTAAATAATCCAAAAAAGTTTTTACTGAATGTAGGATAATTGCTATGTGATCTGGGATTTGGGCCAAAATGTGTCTTTTATTTAGACAAATGAATTGACCAACTCCCAGTGGGATTTAATACATTTTTATTTACGTGATGAAATGAAGATAGTGAAACCAAACAACTTAATGTGTAAGCTACTTTTTAGATAATAGGAAAATATATTGGCTCGATGCTTCTGAAATCTTGCAGCTGATAGAGACTTTATTGTTCATATGGTTACTGTGATCACTCAGCTTCCATACTGAGATAAGAGACAATAGTGTTTTCTCTGCAGAGGCCTCAGTTCACTTGGCAGAGCTGAACAAATGTTTGGAGCCAAACCTGCTCTGAGACTCATCCAAATGCTGATTTTCTTGAGTTTATAAAAGCATTTGGTCACATCAAAAACCGTACTTCTGTCTTGTTCAAATTTCATATGTAGTAAAAAGAGAGGATTACTCACTAGAAAGGGTTGGATTTGCTTGCTCTAACTTTGCTATCTCAAAATCAGGCACCCACTCTAGGCCTTTTTTGTTTGTTTTTTTTTTTCTTTTCTTCCTGAAATATAGACATTTTCAGGGTATGTAAGTGAAAGACAGAGGTGACTAAAACAAGTAAGACAAATTGCTTTCTGTTTCTCTTTCAATTTAAAATTCAAGATAGAGTGAGTAGCTCAGATATAGATGTTTAAACTTTATCTGTTAAAATTTTAAATTAAATTGTAAAGAGAATGCTGAGTGTGCAGCTACAGTAGTTATATGGCAGTGTGACTTTAAATCATATTCTTAAAATAATTATCAATATACGATTGATAATTACTGTTTAATCCAAAAAAACCTAAATATAGGAAACTAGCAACTCACTTCTCACAATTTGCCAATCAAGAAATATTTGAGATGCTATTCTACAATCATTTTAGACAATAATTAAGTCTGCTAAGGAAAAAAAAAAAGTGATCTATCCTTAACAGAGTTTCAGAAAGTAAAAGTTATTATATACATTATTTTTTAAATATTATCTTTATTCACCAGACACCACTTTTCTTCATATTTATGCAGTTTAACTCAGGTAAGTGAAGAAAATAACTTGTAGGAAGATGAAGTTTAAAATTTTTATCCGCAATAAGATAGCACTTTCATTTTACAAATTTGAGATTTTTTTTTTTTCAGCAGCATTGAAAAACCCAGTGTAGAGTTTGACTTCTCACTTCCCAGTTCTGCACATCTCTAGGACTCCACATAATAACCATTTGATTCAAGAAATCAGAAACTCAGCAAGCAGTTTAATAAAAGTCAAAAGGTGTTTCCTACAGCACAGAAGAAAATAATCTAGTGTTGTACTTCTTCATACAGTGAATTTCTTCATGAAAAAAAGAAATTTTTTTTGTTAAAAAAATGAAAATGCATAATTTGTGGAAAAATGAGCAGCCCCTCTACGAGGGAAAAACCTTTTTAGGGGAATATGGGATTGTGAAGGAAGTAGCAATTAATGCAAATTTATATTTCAGATTATATTTTAGTAATGTACCATCTAACATGTAACAGTGTTAAGAGCATAACCGGAATGTTAGTGTTTTCCCTATTCCTTAGGGATATAAAAAGCTCAATTTCAATTGTCTACCCAATAAAGAAGAGCATAGAACTGCTGGCAGGAATAGCTTTTGCATGGTAGATTGCTCTTCTGGTAGATATCTTCAAAAATTGACATATGCATAAATAGTATCTCTATGTATAGAATATTTATTGTAAATAAATTGACTGAGAAGCTCTTGCATGAGAGCAAAAATTAACAATTCAAGGAACCCTCAAATAATGGAAACCGAATACCTTCTGTTTCGAATTATGTGCCTCATGGTACAAAGGCAGAAAAATTAGAATGTGTCTGTTGTATTTTCTGCATATTATTCAAGCTAGTTTTCTACACATGGTTATTGATGTTAAAATAATTTTCTTGAATTAATGCTTGATTTGATAATAACTGATTTGTGTAAATTTTAAAAATATTAAGCAATGGGAATATCAGCACAGGGGAAGATATACATACTAGTGGAATTATTGAAAAGAAACATTTCTTTTTCTTTATCCACTCTTAACTCAGATCTCACTCTGATCAGTCTGAAACTTTAAGGATTACGCCTACTCTTACTGAGTGAAAGTAGAAAGATCAACTGAAAGAAATGTTTGTCACAATGTTAAATACAATTTTTTTGATGCTGACCATGTATTAAGAATCTTAAATGTAAAAATGTGTGATATGTATGCCATTTATATATATCCAACATATGTTACTAGTTGTTAGTGAGCAAATTTCCTCCTTGGATTTGGATTGCCATACTTGACCTTCTGCAACAGCAACATCCATCTCTCACCTTTCAGCACAACCAGATATTGGTTTTTATAAACATAAATATAAACAGTTGTTTTTGATGACTTAGGATTTTTATATGTTTGTAGATTTTAATATTTTATATATTTGTAGATTTTTATATAGCTCTATAGTTTCTCACACTTGAGGTAGCAGCTAACAGTTTCTAACAGTTTTTCTCTGTTTGTGCCACATTCCTGAATTTCTGTTTAATGTTTTTTTCAATGGATGAGATTTCAGCAAGGACATCTTGTTTGGGACTCATGCACCTAGATCAGAATAACAAGGCATGCTGTAGTCAAAACAAGATAGAAGGCCCAGAATCCTTGGAGGCACTCCAGTGGGGGAGTTCTGAGAGTGGTACCAGGGGCAAAAGGTTTTCAGGTTGGATGTACGCTCTAGATATGATAATTAAGTAGTGTTATAAATTTGTAAGAACCCTACACTGGGCGTGCACCTATATACACCGTGCACGTGAAAGCTTTTGTTAAAGAACTGCTCTCTACTTTGCCTATACTAATATTGTCTCAAAAGTTTTTTTCCTTGATTTTAGGCAACATTTCCACATATCATAGTGTAAGGAATATTGATTTTTTTTGTGACATAAAATTATCTTTGATTTTTCTTCACGATTGTCTATTGATTTGCATTTAGCTATTTGGCATTCATCTATTATCTTCTAGTTTTATGATCATAGCTTTATTGGCACCTAAAGCATAACCAGATTAAAAGCTGGCCTGTTTGATGTAGGCTGACATTCTGTTGTGTGTGTGTCTCTTGGAAAATGGAACATAAAAAAAAAAAGAAAATGTGCTATTGAGTGTTGCTAGTTCTACTGCAGGTCAGTTATCACTATGGGTCAATGGAAATAATAATAGTTATTACAGGTCACTGAACTTTGTAATGTCAGTGGCTTTGCACTCTTCAGAGGCTATTTTTAGAATTTATAAAAGGAGTTCATGTTCGTGAACTTTTTTCTTTAGTAATTTGTACCCATAGCGAGTTTCAAGGCTGTTGCAGTTTTAAAGAGAAAGCTAAACATAATGTTATTTGTTTTTCTTAGACAGGGAGAAGTGTATAGCATCAAGAACTCCCACCAACCTAGAATGGGTGCTTTTTCTTCCTTTGCAGTACTTGAGAAATTCATGCCACACAGCATGTTGTTTGAGCAGGGAGTCATTTAAAATTAACATGGTCTGTGTGAAGTGTCTAAAGCTCACTTGAGAGAAATATAACAGTTTTACTCACTAAATGTATTGCAAAACTGACTTAGTTTGCTTAAAGCTACAGATTGCCCTGACTGCACAACACCGAAGTCTCAAAAGAGTCTTTGACTCAGCAAAGAGACCTCAACTTTCCCTGAGGTATAAAGGAGTAGGAAACATCTTTTTTTTAAGACTCAGGTAATGGCAGAGGAGCAGCCACTCCATATTTGTAAAATGGGCTAGTGTTAGAAGATTTGCTAGGGAAGATACTTTAAGGACTTTCTTCTGAGACATTTATTTAAACAGAGAGAATGTTTCCTTCTAGGAATCTAATGAGGAGGAAGAATGCTTAGAAGTTAACAAGGTCTTAAATGTTATTTTTTAAGTAGTTTTGGTTGGTTCCACATTATAGTTAGGTGATTTTCTTTTCAGTGCTCTTGTCAGTGCACTTCCATTCTGAGTTTCCTGGCTTTCTACTCATTGCACACATATTCCTCACATGTTTTCTGGGTATACATCAGATCATTACATTTCTTGATCAGGACCTAAGCAACTGTGGTGAGTTGACCTTGTTTGGATGCCAGGTGCCCACCAAAACTGCTGTATCGCTCCCTTCCTCAGATGGACTGGGGATAGAAAATATTACACAGGGCTCATGGGTCAAGATAAGGACAAGGAGACATCACTCAACAATTACTGTCATGGACAAAAGACACTTGACTTGGGGAAAATTAGTTTAATATATTACCAATCAAATCAGAGTAGGGTAATGAAAAATGAAAACCAAATCTTAAAACATATTCCCCATGCCCTTTCTTCTTTCTGGGCTCAACTTCACTCCTGATTTCTCTACCTCCTTGCCTCCAGGGGATGGGGAATAGGGGCTGTGGTTGGTTCATCACATGTTGTCTCTGCCACTCCCTCTTCAGGGGAAGACTCCTCACATTCTTCCTATGCTCCAGTGTGGGGTCCCTCCCAAGGGAAACAGTCCTCTGTGAACCTCTTCAATATGAGTCCTTCCCACAGGCTTCAATTCTGGTCCCTTCCAAGGGGTGCAGCCCTTCAGGAACAGAGTGCTCTAGTGTGGGTCCTGCAGAGGGTCAAAAGTCCTGCCAGCAAACCTGCTCCAGCAGATTCGCTCTCTCTGGGGGTTCATAGGTCCTGCCAGGAGTCTGTGCCAGTGCAAGCTTCCCATGGAGTCACAGCCTCCTTCAGTCACTCACCTGGGTATACAGGTAGATATCTGATCCCCCGTGGGCCCACATGATCTGCTGAGGCACAGTTGCCTCACCATGATCTTCACCATGAACTTCAGGGGAATCTCTGCTCTGGTGCCTGGAGCACCTTCCCCTCCTCCTGCACTAACCTTGATTTCTGCAAGGCTGTTTCTCCTACACATTTTTGCTCCTTTCTATCAGCTGAAGTTTCTGTTGTGCAGTTTCTCCATACATCCCCCCTCCCTTGTTAAATCTGTTATCTCAGATGTACTGACCACCATCATGGATGGGCTCAGCTTTGGGCAACAATGGGTCTATCTTTGAGATGACTAGCATTGGCATCTAGCATCTACTCATGGAATTCACCACTGTACACCCTCACTGCCAAAACCTTTCAATGCAAACCCAATACAGAACCTCACATGGCTGTGTATTTTGTCTCAGAGTTAGTTGGGTGTTTCTGGACTCCCAGAAGGGTCAGTGAGTGAAATTAATGCTGCATCCCATAATCACACACACAGCATAACTGCTGGCACAGCATCTTGGCTCTGATTTGCATGACTGGAACCAAAACGATAACTCTGATGTTTCTGAGGCTAATTAATATAAAGTTGGTGCTGCATGATGGGGGACAGGACACGGATTGCTCCCTGCTCCTTCTATATTTGTTAGTACAGGTGGAGGCACTCAGTTCACTTCCTCTTCAGACGACTGTAGGCATGTGGGATATGGAATGGTTCCAAGCTGACTCAAAGCAGTGTATGTGCTATTCCATAGATCTCCGTATACATACATGGAAATTTCATAGGTTAAGAAACAGAAAAAAATTCCCTCCTTAGAAGTATGAAGAATCCAATTAACACCACTTGCTGCACAGAGTTGAAAAGACTGTCATCTGCAAATATGCTGCGTTGTTTTACAAAGTAGTCTGGCCCTAGAAAGCTTCAGAAGGCTTCCTGAAAAAGAATGGGGTTTGATGTCAGGTGAGCCAAAGAATTTGGTATAATGTTAAAATGCCTGAACTGAAAAAAGCCAATTTAATATCTTGCTGTAGTACTGAGTTTACTGAAGCTGATTAACTTCTAATCCATAAATACACTTGTCAGTATGAAATAAATGCTTTAACTGGCACAGGAGTCAAACAGAGAAAGACGGGCACTAAATAACATCTTTATATTACTAATTTCTGACCTTTGGTACTCTTACTTATAAAAGAACCATAAAACGTATACAAATCCAAACCCTGCAAATCCTTCAGCTTTCGCAAGCTGTTGTCTTGCTTTCTGAAGAGATAGCACTTTTCCTTGACCTCCTGCTGCTTTGGTTAATCTTTGCTAATTTGAATATAACTTCATTGTGCTTGCAAATAGAATTTGATAGGGAGAAAGTTAAAGTCATTCCTTCTCAGAGATAATAGGAAAAACCCATGAACAAAGCAACTTCCTAAAAAAATGATTATTTTTGATCGCAATATGTGATGGCAGAAGAGGAAGAGTAGACATTAAAAAGAGGCTGACTGAGGGATATGCCATATTGTCACATATATAATTAATTTTTGAAATAATGTAAAGCCTCATAAATAATATTTCTTGAATATAAACAACATACTTATGCTGTACACCATAAAGAAAAAAGCAATCTATTCCTCTTTGCATCAAGGGAAAGGCTCTGGTGGATAAATGCGTACCACCTGCATATACTAGTATACTAAATTCTTTTTATAACATTGAGTTATATGTAGGAAAATATGGTGACTTTCAGAGGAAGAACAGGAGTTCTCACAACACTTCTGTTTTTATTTATAGGCATCCAAAACAAAAATTGTTTTGGATGTTACAATTCAAAATTATTTGACTGCTTGCACGAAGCTTAGATAGCTTGGAGCAGTGTATCTGTTTGTCTTAAAAAAACCCAAACCCCAAACTTCGCTAAGTTAAAGTGATCAGATGTGATAGTATTCAGTTTCAGGCATGAACAAAATAATAACCTTTTACATTTTTTATGTGTTATATGTTCACCTTATTTTGCTTAAAATCATGTTATCTAAATGGATCACAACTCCTGACCTTGTAAGAAATCTAGGAAATATCATTTGTATCTATATAACAAGATCTTGCACTGTTCTATGATTCATTCAGTATATTCAAGGAAACAATAACTTTTAATATCTCTAGTATTTTTGTCAATCCTTATCTGAACATACTTATATTCATTTCTTTTAATTTTTTATTCTGCACATTCATCAAAGTGAGTAAATTTACTGTCTCACTTATCATTGTAAATCATAGCAGAAATTCCAACAAATGAGTTAATTTTAACTGATATTGCTGACATGTAACATAAGAGTTTAACAATGTTCCCCATGTACTTTATCTGTGAGATGATGAGTCCATGGTTAAGTAGTAATGTTTTGACTCACGTAACATCCCATTGTTTTTTAACTGCATTCCATATCTCTTTTCATCTGGTATTTATGCAATGGGTATAATGCAGCTAAAAGGCTGAGTTGGATAGGTTAAAGATAAAGGTACATTTTTTAGTCTTTATAAAGACAATTATTATATTCCACTGTTTAAATGTCTTCATGTTAGAAGAACTTTAGTGCATGAATTATTCCAACACATTACTATTCTGTTTTAAGTAATGGGAACCTGTGGTGCAGCACTGTTCTGAACTTTTACCAAGTGTAACTTCCAGTAGCAAGATTCCTCTTTCAGAACTTTTCACTTCTTAAGTTTGAGCCATTTGACCTGCTTTAGGAACCATCTAGAAACAGACACACACATCTGTGTGTGTGTGTCTGTTTCTCTGTTTTAACCATAAAAGATAGCTTGACCAACTCTAAGCATTTGTGGTGTTGGTGTCTGGGTATAAATTAAAAGGTTTAATTATCAATCAGCATATTTTTCTCCATCCATTCTTTGTGTGAATTGTGCTTCTTCCTCTGACTGTATATGTTTCTTCCAAGTGGTGGATCCACGGCTGTACACTGTTATAAAAATATCCTGTTAACTATCTTCAACCTGGCTTATCAGGTTATCATACTCATGATTATTCATTGCACTTTTGGCTTGGTACTTTTGTTTAGTCTTCCTTTAGACACATTATGGGAGCAACAGATTTCAATGATAGAAAAAAGTTTGTTTAAAATAAAAGGTTATTATTTATTCAGGAGACTGCAGCAGCAATCAGAAACTAAATAATAACCTACCTTACCTAAAGCCTGAACTCTCCTGAAGGATGCAATAGTTTTCATATAAACAAAGGTCTGCTTTCTTCCCCCCCACTTCATTTGGGCTGATATGCAGTCTTGACTTCTCCATTTGCCCTTTAAACAGTATTGTCTGTGGCTTATGTCTCAACTATTTTCAAGCTGTGCAAGATGTTTAATTTGAAAAACCGTGGAAGTTTCAAGATTAGGACTCTCTTTCCAATTAAATTCTTGTAAATCTAGACAAATTCATGATTCCATGAAGTGGTGGAAATAAGTGATAAAATAATCAATGCCAGTGCGATCTATTTGAACACTGAAGATTTAGTAGCTTAATTAGCAGTACACTGAGTATTAAATCAGAACATATACATACATAAAATTACTATGTTTTTTTTCCCCAGCATTAAAGTTGAGTTAAAAGAATGAACTACTGTCCCATGATGCCACTTTTATCTTCATTAAAGTTATTTATCTCTTATTTTCATTAGCATTGTTCTGCATGCACTTTGAGGACTATTTTTGTGACCAGAAGACTATGAAAACTTCACAATTACTTTGGTGGAAACAGTTATGACTCCCTCTAGTACCTCTGCAAAATAGCTCATTTTAACATGGTCTAAATTACTGAAATCAAGTGTGTGGAGAAGCTTTTAGAAAACACAAAGAATTTCTTAGAATTACTTGAACTAGGCCAAGGGACAAAGCTGTTAAATATGAAGTCAGACATATGTGATACTTTATATGTTTAAATATAGAGAAGCAGGATTTTGTATTTTGATTTCTATCAAAATTCAGTACTTCAGACATTCCTTCCATCAATCCTCTCAGAAAGGAAGAAGCAAGAATAAAGATAATGATCTAATTCCAATTTACTACAGAGTTAACAATGATTGATTTGTAGCATGATTTTGATTTGAAATAGCCTCTATTTTTGCTTCCTCAACTATTTAGCCGCATTTCAATATGGAGAGTGAAATTCACCCTCTTCCCTTTCTGCCTTTCTAATTTTTTAAATAATACTTTTAAAACATCCAGAAATGCTTTGCATAATGTTTTCCTTAAAAATCTTCAGCATAATGTCTCAGTTTTTACTGCTGGGTGATCCCAGCCTGAAGCCAAACAGTCTGGATTTACGGATTTTTCTCGCTGTGGTACTCACTATTTTGATAGATACAGTGATAAACACTCTCATTGAACTGTTCTGGCAAGATAACAGTTGAAAGCTTTCAGTAACCCACGTAGAAGCATGAGGCTAGGTTCTTACCTGAGTACATCCTGCACGAATACACGCATCTGAAGTTTTAGCATAGGTGTAGCTATAGGACGCAAATATTTCTCTTCAGTGAGACAAGGGGTGTGCTGATTTTTCAGGACTGTGTGTTTGGTGGCATTTAATGCTCATACAGACATAAAGTTTGTTTAAACTAGTAGTAGTTACTTTTGCTGTTTTGCTTTTTACCTATTTTTTTTGTTTTCTGTTTCTTTTAGTTCATTTTCTTTTTGCTTATTTGTTCTCTTCTATCTATAATTCCCTCTATTCTTTTTCTCTCTTTTTTTTTTTTTTCCCCCCCTCCTCCCCATTTCAGGACATTGACTTTTACTCTACCAGTTTCTAAAGAGAATAATGATTTATATTAATATACTGTGATATCTAAACTAGATATTTCTATTTTTCTTTTCCTGAATACAATTCCTTTTGAGTTTCAGCTTTTTTTTTTTTCTTTTATTTTAGATTACTTATAGTAAATTTGACACTTTTGTTCTTGTATTTTTACTTTCCAGCTCTTAAAGCTGTTTCAGTTAGTGTCATGGTTTAACTCCAGTCAACCACCAAGCCCCATGTAGCCACTTGCTCACTCCCCAACCAAGGGGACTGGGGAGACAACTAGAAGAGTAAAAAACTCATGGGTTGAGATAAAGGCAGTTTAATAGGGAAAGCAAAAGCAATGCACACAAGCAAAGCAAACAGGGAATTCACTGCTTCCTCTGGGCAGGCAGGTGTTCAGCCACCTCCAGGAGAGTAGGGACCTATCACGTGTAATGGTGACTTGGGAAGACAAACGACATCACTTCAAATGTCAAATCGCTTCCTTCTTCTTTCCCCCACTTTATATACTGAGCAGGATGTCGTATGGGATGGAATATCCCTTTGGTCAGCTGGAGTCGCCTGTCTCGGCTGTGTCTCCTTCCAACTTTCCATGCACCCCCAACTTCCTTCCCAGCATGGCAGTACAAAAATCAGAAAAGGCTTTGGCTCTGTATAAGCCCTGCTCAGCAATAACAAAAGCGTGTCTATGTTACTAATTGTGCATTCAGCAGAAATCCAAGACATACCTGCATACTAGCCACAGTGAAGAAAATTAACTCTACCCCAGTCAAAACCAGTACAGCTGGTCATTCTAGTTCATATACTTTTCCTGCCCTGAAAGAATGCTTCCTAACAATTATTAATTTTTCCTGTCAGAGTTGGTGTAATTAAGGCAGTGATGAAACATGGGGGTTTTTTTATATTTGAGGGATAAAAAAATTGTGTACACTTTATGTTTATTTTGATTTCATTATTTTGCAAAACTACTTTTACTTATGCAATAGTTGTATTGTTATTATTAGCATTTGCTATGTGAGCTACACTATTTTATCGTTTGGGAATTTTCTCTGTCTGTTCTCAGTATCAACACGTCAGATTGGAGAGACCTGCATGTAGATAATACTGAAAATATTGCCTTCCATGGTAGATGCTATTTACAAAGCCATGTTCAGTAGTGAATAGTGTAATATATAATTTACTGGATCCCTCAGGACTCATGGTACTTTTAACTGGATCACTGAATAGAAAAATTCCAGTACATTGAACACTGTGGTATTTATAAGCATTGCAACTTATAATAACAGCTATAAATATCATATGATCTATAATGACCCAATTTGACAAAGATCCATGGATTAGAAAAATGTGAATGCCAGGTGTATGTGCAGACAAAATTGTATTGTATTTATACATTTTGCTTTAGAGAATGTTTTCTCTTTCTTGATTCATTGCACAACATCAGGTGCGATGCTGGGAGTTCTGTATTGCCTTGTATTTTACATTTTCTAATCTCTTTCTTGCTTGCAAGACTCTATCTTGCTATCACAGTAATTTAATAATAATTGCTTTTGGTCTTTCACCTTTCAGTGACCATGTCTTTAAGCAACTTTTCCATTTTGATATACTGCAATGTAGAATATCTTCTGCAGTTCATGTTTTATAGCTCTTGAGCACAGGCAATCAAAGGCAGCTCCTCATTTTGCCCTGGAAAACCCATAATTTGTAGGCTGAGGACTCCTCTCTTGGTCAAAAGCTGAATTTCAGTCAATCTGCATGATTTCCATTTACTTTAAATAGATAATATATTATCTTTATTTTATGATTTTAGTGTCTGATTTTCCTATTCAAAATGAAATGCAATGATGACGATATAGGACTGGTTCTATAAACGGGACTTGGTCTCCATGTTGAGTGCTCTGGTACCTTTTAAAAGATATGTCTCATGTATTTAGTGGCCAGGTGGGTTCTACATCTTAACCTCTGAACTGTCTAGGCATTAAAAGGGTACAAATGACTTTTAGGGGTTCCAGTTGCATTATTCAGTGAGAAGTGCCAGGAAAATACTTATATTTTTCCTAGTATAATCTCACAATTCAGTGTCGACTTAAAAGACACCTAATTTTTTACACACTCATGAAAAAAAATTTTCACTCTTCCTTGGCTTCCTTTCCGCCCTTTTATTTCAGAACATTGCAAGGGAGTAACCTACTTTTTCAAAGTCAGTTTCTTCTTCTCCTCCTAGTTAAAAATCTACACAGAAAAGAAATTTGAGAAAGATGGGTCCCATTACACCTTTTCACTTGTTTCCTGCCTCATGCAATTCAGGTAGTGCCTTAAAATGTTATTTGATATTAGGATATTTTCTGTTTCTCCTTTGAAAGCTGACCCTCACTGGACTGTGTAATAAAGAAGAGAAAGAAAAAGAGGGGGGAAAATGGAGAAAAATTATTCTGAAACTTAAGAGTATAGGATAGAATAGGCAATTATGAACTTTCTGTTTGCTCAGATCAATGCCCAGTCCACAAAATTATAGATAATTTTCCATCTTAGTTGACGACTGATTAGACCATAAAAGGCTCAGCCTTATTCTGAATACCTATTGCCTTCTGGTTAGAGTAATACACAAATCACTAGCATCAGGAGGAGAAATTTAATACATATATCCTCCATTCCAGTCAAGTGCTCAAACCAGAGATCTTTCAATACAAAGAAGGTTTTCCTTCCATCCATTTTTCATCTGTAGGTACTGATCTTGCAGGCCAGGTGCACCAGCAACAGAGAGTGAGGCAATCCAGTTTGCAAATCCCAACAGGACCTTGATGTGAGACTACATGCAAGTTCATGTCTCTGGCTTAGAAACAGACTTTGTGGTCCTTTGATACCTTGTGGTTGCCACAAATGTTTCTTGCTCTCCTTCACAAAATTAGTCAATGTTGCAGGGAATTGAGCAAAGGAGAAGGATGTTGAATCTCTTTGCAGTATTAGGCCTTTCTCTAATTTTTTTTTATCAGAATCTTCTGTTTTCAGTAGCCACTTTTCATATTTTACTTGAGGTTGTGGACCATAGTCAACTGAGCATATATTCACTTAACATATATCTATGAAGTTTCAGAAGCAAATTTTGGGGGTACTTTTATTGACTTTTAAGCCTGTCCTCCGTTTTTTTTTGTTTTTTTTTTTTTTCAGAAAATTGTATCATACCTGAAACAATGTATATAAATAGAAAAATGAAGATAAATCATTAGATAAAGAAAATCTAAAGTAATTGTGAGCTATAAAGAAGCTTTGATTCTTTAATGCATATCTACTTTTCCTATTGTTACATAGTATTTTGCAAACCTTACAGTAAGAGCACAGATAATTCATGTGGAAAGCAGTGTTAAAATATGTAAAAACTAATCCACTAGGCTTTGATCCAAGAATGATTTACCTTTTTCTTGGTATAACTGATTCCTTCTTGTTCTGTTCTTTGACAGGTACTTCCTTCATCAAGCCCTTCACGCTCCTGAAACATCATTCTCAGTATAAATATTTTTCACCTCACATCTTTTTTTGTTTATATTTGTCCCACAGCATTCCTTTTTTTCTGCCCTTGATTTTCTGAATGAACATTCACTACATCTAACACTTTGAGTTGGAAGGGAAAAAAATAGTGTAAAGGCTGGAACTGCTCATGTACTTAAAACAAAATTGGCCACAAAAGACAATATAAAGTTAAATGCTTCAAGACAATGATGGTAACACATGACAAATAGTGATCGTATCTTTTGGGAATGGGAAAAATGCAGTACACCTTCCCAAACTCATGATGCAGAGATTACAATTATTATTTTAAGAGTTTTCAAGACAGAATAATCTGAAACTATCTGTGATTGCACATACTGTGAGATTCTTCCACCCCAGATAACATCTGGACATTCCAAACACCACTTTGGAATTTTGGATACATTTTCTACCCCCAGCACTTCCTCTGTACTATATAATCATGACCAAGTATATTTCTGCTCAGTCGTTGGGTTTCCTCTGCTGTGCCTTGAAATGATAACCACTTTACAGCAAATTGGGTAGGAATCAGTTGCCCCAAACTTTGAACACTCACAACGTCCTCTGTATTTCGCTGCTACATCCTGTTTCAGGACAGACCAGAATACCTGGGTTTAGTTAATTGATTATTATTTCTATTGCTTCTTACTGAACACTTTCATATTATAGTGCCAGTGGCAGTAGCTCCCAAACACACATGCAGACAAATAATTTGGCTCCCAGATGTACTTAGAAGTGATACAAGCGTTTCTCTATCACCTTGCTGATGTATGAGTACGGTTAATAGTATGGTTACTGCAGGCTCAGTAGAAAGAAAGAATGCAACCTGGGCAGAGCATCCACAGTTCCACTAAAACATTAGTTATAATAGCACAAGCCTTATCTTTACCCATACTTAATGCTTGCTATATTCTAGTCATAGAGAGCCTAGGTGGCTCTGTCTTCTGCTTTCTTGTCCAGCTCAGTGATCAAGGGATTGTTAGTCTGTATTCAAACTGACTTTTCCTTGTAGAGGCACAAAGAAATCTCCATTCCCCTGCTCCCTTGTAGCAGGTAGTGTTCTCTACCTTGACATGAAACTGGGAAGAGTGGCTGATACTCCAGAGGGCTGTGCAGCCTTTCAGAAGGACCTCGAGAGGCTGAAGAGATGGACTGAGTGGAACCTTCTGAAATTCAACAAATGCAAGTGTAGGGTCCTGCACCTGATGAGGAATAACCTCATGCACCAGTGTAGGCTGGGGGCCAACTTGCTGGAAAGAAGATCTGCAGAGAAGGACCTGGGTGTTCTGGAGGACAACAAGCTGTCCATGAGCCAACAGTGTGTCCTTGTGGCAAATGGTATTCTGGGGTGCATTAGGAAGACCATTGTGTCAGCAGTTAGGGGGATATGGTCGTGCCCCTCTAATCAGCCCTAGTGAGGCCACATCTGGAGTGCTGTGTCCAGTTTTGGGCTCCTCCAGTATAAGAGAGAGATGGAGATCCTGAAGAGGATCCAGTGGAGAGCAACAAAGATAGTTTAAAGGACTGAAGCATCTCTCTTGTGAGGAAAGGCTGAGGGAGTTGGCCCTGCTCAGCCTCAAGAAGAGAAAAGTGATGAGAGAGGTCAAAAATATCTGTAAGTATCTGAAGGGAGAGCGTCAAGAGGATGGAGCCAGGCTCTTCTTGGTGGTGCACAGCAGTAGGACAAGAGACAGGGGGAAGAAACTGATGGACAAGAACTTCCACCTGAACACGAGGAAGAACTTCCTTACTGTGTGTGTGACTGCGCACTGGCACAGATTCCCCAGAGAGACTGTGGAGTCTCACTGGAGATACTCAAGAATTATTTGGATGCAATCCTGTGCAATATTCTCTAGGATGAGCCTGCTTGAGCTCAGAGGTTGGACTAGATGACCCACTGTTGTCTCTTCCAATTTTAATTATTGTATGATTCTGTGATTCTTGATGAAGTGACTGCAATACAAGTCTCAGTGGTTTACTGAGTGATGAACATTTAAATGATTCAGCCATTCATAGGATGAAAAAGCAGGTGTTGTAATAAAAATGGCATGAATTTTGTGGGCATCAAAAAAAATTTTTTTTCTGGGCTTTATGAGCTTAAAAAGAAAAAGGCACATATAGTTTTGTCTCTGACTTTGCTGGGAACCACATACTTTTTACTGCAGACAGTAACTGAATGAGTTTGGAGCATTATGTCACATCATAAAATTTGCCTGATCACAAGAGAAAAAATTTATTTGAGGCCCACTGCACAGACCTTGAAAACAGTGCAATTTATATGAAAACAAGTAGCTACCAGAATCAATAATGATCATCATCAACATCACCATCATCATGTGCAATTCTGTAGTCCCTTTTAACTGAGATCTCAAAGAATCTTACAAGTATTTGCAACTACACTTCACTAGCTTCCTGTATAGCGGTGTGCATTTTACTAGTCCCCTACACTATTCTTTAAAGTGGTGTTGCTGTTGGAATTTTAAAGCGTTTTGATGCCAAAAAGAGTATTTGGATATAAAGGTTAAAGAATCACTACTCTAAGGCTTCAGAGAATAGGTACTTATTGCTCAATGACACTATTTTTACTAGATTGTTAGTGACATCTTCAAACAGGTCCATTTTCAGAAGTGAAAATTAAATTGATCTTACAGTATAGTCATATTCACTTACACCTTTAGATATCTCACTAAGCAGTCAGCCAGAATTGAAGATATTTGAGTAGCTTCGAAAATATGGCTCTTTGGAACCTCAGACTGATTACAATTCAATTCAACCTGGGCTTCTAATTACTTAAGTTACTTTTGAAAATTCAATCTTTAAGTCATTAGTGCCCAGATGCTTACAATTATAAGGATCCTTAACTCCCTCTAAAGTGTCAGCTAAGAACCCAGATATCATTGAGACTCTGAAGTTAAGTATTTTTGGCCAATGTCACCTTGGACACACTAGTGTCTAAACTGGACATTGGGCAGTTTTACAGTGCACGACTCTTAAAAAGAAATGTTATTCCACATTGGCTGCATTATGTGAACACGTACTCCACATAAAAATATACCCCTGAGATATTTTCAAGTGGAAAAGTGAAAGTTATATCCTACACCATCCTCTTTTCCCCCATTTCTAAAAGTATCTAGACCTTCAGGCCTCTAGGTTGAGTGGAAAACTCTGATATGTCTTTCAGATTTAGAAAGACGTTGCATTAGGAGCCTTTGTGTATTTAATCACACATGTAAAGAGTTAATTGGAACCATCTGTTTCTTCATGACAGAGATGAGTCTTCTTGTGAATCAGCTAGTAGGAATCTCTCTTTCCCTGTCAACTTTCCTGAAGCAACTTTTAATATGATTTCAGACACAGAAAAGGAGTCTTATTTTTGTATTTGCATCAGATGTTTTGAAGCATTCAAAAGCTAATACAGTTACAGCAATGTCTGGAAGAGGAAAACATGGCAAAGAAAGGATCAGAAAACATATGGGATTTATTTTGGAAGTTGCTTAGAATTGCATGACTTTCAGCATCATTGTTTTGTGAAGATGGCTAATTCTGCACAACTTTCAAAGTCATTGTTTCTTTGTGATGTAGTCTGTATTTTCTTTACTCTGAAGTAAGGAGTGTTTTATTTGATGCTGCTTTTCTATCTTCTTTCTTCCTCATTGCTATAGTATCTGTTGTGGCTATAGAAAATTAAATTAAGTGCAATTTAAAGATACTTAGGAGGCTTATTGTAGTGAAGCAACCTGTCATGGGTTTCTCTGATTAGGGTTTTTTTTATAAGAGGAAGATTGGCTTCTGTTGGAAGCCTCTGGAAGTTTCTCTCCATCCTATAAAGCAGAGCCAATGAGGGCCAGCCCCAAGGAAAACTTCCTGCTTTTGAACCATTAATTTACGCCCCTGCATGAAAACATATTTAAAAAGCTGTTGCACAGTTAGAAATTGGCAGCCATGGATTAACAACGTCACAACGCAGACATCAAGGTCAGTGCAGAATGAGAAGAAAAGAAGGAGGGGGAGGGACCTCGAGGATCAGGGAGCAGACTTAAAACTATTATTTCCTGAATACGTGGTGATGACTGTGGTGATTACGAGTTGTCCCCTCGAAGCCCATGGGATCTGTTGGGGTGCAAAGACCCCCCTGTCGTAGCAGGGGGATGCATGAAAGAAGCTGATACCTCGTGGGAGGCCCCCAAGATGGAATGGAGGTCCAGCAAAGATTTGCAGCTGAGACCCATGGAGGGAGAAGCCCACGCTTGGCAGGAGGCACCCAAGGTGGAGCAGAGTCTGGCAAAGATTTGCAGCCAAGACCCACGGAGGGAGAAGCCCACACCTAAGCAGGTACAGCCAGCTTTTGATGAGAGACTGTACCCCATGGAATGACCCACAAGAGAGCAGAGGATCTCTCTCATGGGGGGCACCCCATGGAATGCAGGGGAAGAACTCAGAGTTATGATTCCCTTGTGATCATGGTGACGACTGTGGTGAAGCAAGCTGTCCCCTTTGCAGCCCACAGGAAAGCCCCCTGAGACAGAACTGCTGCTTAA
>JAWWEW010000001.1:61176648-61193833 GCA_035583185.1 Anabacerthia variegaticeps
CTGCTTTGCCCATGGTATTAATCAAAGCTCCTCTTTTGGTTGTTATCTCTAGCTGTAAATTCCTAGCTGTTTTTTTTCTTTCCTTCCCTCTGGAAGGTGAAAAGGGCTGGGGGGGATAAAGGCCTTGAAAGAGTTTTGCTGGATACCAGGCGTTTAGCCAGGGTCAAACCACCACACAACCTTATAAGTTACATGACTTCTAAGACTTTGAATTTGACTCATAGTTCTGTGCAATTGCAGAGAACTGAGTGGAAGACTCCTGTAATTGCCATAAACACCACTGATGGTGAAGAAAGCCATTTCACTCTACTATGACAAGATGGTACATACTGGTTCTGAATTCCATTTATCTGACGTGGAGGTCATTATAGCATTAATAATCAAATGAAATAACAGAACAAAATCTTCTGGACAGCTACAGGTGTCATTTTTGGTTGCATTTGATTAACTACTATCTGAAAAAAAATTGGCAAAGCTGGTAGAAATGCCAGAAATTTTTGATAAATCTAAGAATATTTCTGAGACCTATATTTGGCAGAAAATGCTTTTTGTAATCAATAGAGTTTAGTCAATAAACCCTGTCTCTCCTAAGTCATGCTTTTCTCAGATTCTTTCATTTAATGAATGGCCTAGTCAACCATTATGGGGTTTATTACTCCTACCCCAATATGTTAACACTTCCCCATGCTTTTCTTTATTCTTACCTCATTCTTGCACTGCATTGTCTCAATAAAACAATTTATCAAAAAAATTATTGGTGTAAGTTATATGTACAAGTTAAGTGTTATTAAAGATTTTATAAAACTGCCTGTGGAAAATGTGTATGTCAATGAAAAAAGATAATCAATTTTTCCACTTCTGTTAGGAATGATGTATTGAAAACAGATATTTGGTTCATGAGATCCATGAAATATCTTGTTGGACACAATATTTTCAGAGAAAAATTGAAATTATATCAAATTACATGAAGCCAATATTGGTAGTATTTAACAAATTAATTGAGGGAATATTTGGACTGCTGAACCTGGAAATTACCAGTTGCCATTTATTCTTAAATATTGACTGAAGTTTAGGAAAGACTTGTGGATAATATTTTATGGACACCTCAAATACCAGCACTTTGCAGGGTCTCTATTGGTGCCTTTATTGTTATTTTACTTTCCTTAGGAAAATAAACAATTCATTCCATTCATAACATGAAAACTTTGAAAGGACAAAAGAGATTCTGGCTTGCTTTTTTATTTTTTTTTAATTTTTTTTTAATTTTTTTTTAATTTTTTATTTAGAGAGACCGTGTCTTACTAAGATTATGGAATTTTGATGTCAATCAGATACTGACCTAACAGCTTTGTATAGCTCCCAGAGGAGTCTCCCACCATACCTCCACAGGCCTTTAAAACAAAACTGAAGAACTCATTAAAAATGACATGCTTGTTTTCTGGCATATGTGAGTAAAAATATGTATACAAACATCCACCTTTTCAAAATAATGGGCTTTTTATTTCAAAGTGTGTATACTAGTTTCAACAACAGATTTATCTATGAATAAAAGCAAATGTGTGTATTCGTTCATGGTCATACTTTATTACCTGATTTGTATTTAGCTAAGTTGGTGTGATACTGACTACATGAACACTGCATGTGGAAGCAGTGACTTTCCTTGATCTGTAAAAATGCCCACCTGAAGACTCTTCCAGTGATTGAAATAAGCTGTATTGTTTATTTAACTGATTTTCATCCATGCTAGTCTTTTTTGCAAAATACTGGAAACAATGGAGATTGTAGACTTCAAATTCAATGAAGCAGAAAAAACTAACTGGTTACTTGAAATAGCTGACAGATAATCTTGAAATTTAAAATACCTCATAGGCATCATTGCATTCATATAAATACAAAAAGATGAAGAGGAATATAATAGAGCTTGTGTCAACGTTGACTGTCCTAGGAACTTTCTGACATCCCCCACTGACAGTGAAGAATATAAAGATACCAGAAAATGGCATTTTCTGCCCAAGTTTAATTGTTAAAATACCAATACAAAATAAAAAAAAAAATGTCTTTAAAGAAAATAGAATCTCATATACAAATTCTCCCAGCAAAGAAATATTTTAAAAGACAAAGTAGTAAAAATTTGAAATGTATGTCTAATATTTTTAAAGCTTAACAATTTCTTTAAATAAAATATAGAAATTATTTAATTAAAGATTTTTCATGTTCTCAAAGCATAACAATGTTATAATATGAATAAGCAATTTTTAAAAAAAAAAAAACTATAAAAGGTTTAACATTGTCTTGACTGATCACTCAGTAGACACTTAGATAAGATATAAGAGTTTAGAGATTAACAGAGCTATACGACATTATTATGCCAGGATGTAAACCCTCTTAAAAGGGTGATCTACATGGATCCCTTATCATTGCAATAGAACGATTGTCTGTATCTGTAATAGTAATTATATGTCATCACACTAACTGTGATTCAATTGCTTTACACTTATTTTAAGTTGAAGACAATGGTAGCATTGAATTAGCTGTCACAATCAAATGTTTGTGAAATGATAAAAGCACGTTTTTAATTGCAAATAATGAATGCTGATTAGCATAAAGCAAAAAGCTTCACTGTGAAGCATTACAGACTCATTGAATAGTCACAGTGAGGTCACCACAGTCTCAATAGAGTCGTCATCTTGTAGCAAGGCTGAAAAATAAACTTGATTATTCTTTGATATGGTTTTCTTACAGCCTGAATTAATATCAAAAGAACAAGTCAAACCTAAATATTTCTTGGACTATGTCGTAATGTTAGGAAATAGAAACTTGATAGGGGACGAATTTAATATGGGCAATTTATCAGTACTGCTTTGCAGTGTGAATATTTAACATTCATGCAATTATTTTTTCTATAAAAAGGCACATTAGAACATTTTAAATTACAATACTTAATGTTTTCAGTCTTCACCATTTGGTTATCAATGAATTAACTAAGTTCTTATGTTACTGAGGCAGTTATATTTGGTTTCTTCTGATATAAATTATCTGATGGACTGAACATAGTAGGAACAAATTAAAATGTAGTAGGAAGAAATACACCATTTGCCACAGAACAAAACAAACAAAAAAAAATAAAAATCCCAAAGCTTTATACTGTATCTAAAGCATCTGTTTCAGCTGCTTATAAGAAGATTTTGTACTTTCAGGGTGAAGACAAATTAATGTCTTTTTTTTTTTTTCCTTTTTAGTTCTTTCTTGTGTTTGATTATGTTGCTATTTATATGGACTTTTTTTAGTTACTGCTACTCAAATCAATTAGAGTTAATAATATGTTTTTATTAATAATGTAACAGTTAAAGAAAAAGGTCTGGCAGCTCCATATAATAGATGAATCATAAACACTGAAGATGGCACAGTTCCCTGCTCTGAGGAATTAGAGTTTATCTGCAGTGGGTGGAAAGACTAGGAATGACCATGACAAAAACAGAAGGGAGGAAATAACAAGGTAATGTTAATTAGATCATGCAGTCAGCTAGTTATTGTACACTACACTGATTCCATGGACTGACCCCTAAGATAAACTCTGATTAAACCAATTGTAGGAAAGTGAAATCCTTTCCAGATGAATGATAAAATCAACTCAAAGTTACAGTAAAAGTGCTGTGATTTGCTAGGGGGTTTGTGATTTTTTAATTTTTTTGTGGATGAATGATGATGATCATGAGGATGATGATAATTATAAACATGCCCAAAGCATATATTATCTGAACTCTCTTGACACCTAGTACCCAAGTCTTTTTGATGAGAAATCTGTTATTGCCATTCGAAAGATCAGCATAAATAAAAATCCCTAGCACTCTTCTGATACACTGTAAGCTATGAGAAACAATATTGAAATATTGTTGTGAGGGAAATGTCTCTGTTCTCACATGCAAGTCTTTTCCAGAAAACTATTATGATTTACTCGAATACTTTTGTTGTTTGGAATGATGTTAACAATTAACTTGAATGACAGCTGTCCTGGCTTTCATTCATAAGCAATTATTTGTAGCAATCTCATGTAAAGAAATACAGCTGCTTTGATTACCTGGAAATGTCATGCAGTATATTCCTTTAACTTGAACAGTTTAACATGATTCATGAAATGAAATTTCCAGATTGATGATAAGACTCACATTGTGTGGGCAGCTGGATAATTAATTAAAAATGGACTCTTGTGGGTAAACCTTTCAGATAAATCAGAGTTTACAGCTTCCATTAGCTAAAGACAAATGGAAAAAAACCAAACCAAAACGAACGAAAACAAACCCACATGAAACACATAGTGTTATAGTTTTGAAATCTTTCATGGAATTTTTTTCTCTCCCTTACCAACACAGCAGTTTGGGAGCTGAAGTACAGCCCCCTACTACCTGCTTCCAGGACCAGCTAACAAAGGGATGGCTGATAGCTTTGCATTCTAACTTAATGGCTGGGGAGAGGATTTGGGGAATTGGGGCTGGGGGAGAGAGATTTTTCCAAGGTTTTACCACACTTTTTTCCTCTGGCCGTTGTGTGTGCCACCCACTGGTGAAAGCACTTGAAGAGAGTTCCCCTGGCTCGGCCTCCCGACTCTGTGCGCCCAGTGCTGTTCTTCGGAGAGAAGTTGCTGCTTCCTGGATTCCCTGTGGGCTTCTCAAGGAACCAGCACCATCTGTAGAGGAGTTGCTGCTCATTCCCACTCTCTTCCCCCTTCGCCCCCCAACCCTTTTTTGGACAAAGAATGGTAGGACAGGCTCTTTACACTGCTCATAGGAAAGGTTTCAGCCTGTCCCTGTGGCCGCCATTCCCAGGTGAGTTTTCGGAACCAACGCGTCTCCCTACCCTTCATCTTCACCTTGCCAGACCCCGTGAGTGATTTTTGTGGCCACTGCCTCCCCAGGTGCAGCACCTCCCACTGTCGGTAAATAGAACTGCACTGAAGGGGCAGAGAGAGGACTTGATTTGTTTGAAAGTTTTTGTTACAGTGTTGCTGTTTGTTCTGTTCTGGCAATATATATATATATATATTATTAGTAAAGAACTGTTATCCTTTTCTATACATTTTCTGATTAAAGTCTTAATTTCAAAGGTTGTGGTGGTTTTTGGGAAGAGGCCCCCTTCCTAGTCCAGGTAGGCATCTTAGTTTTCTTTTAAACTGAGATAGATAGATAGATAGATAGGCAGATAGATAGATAGAACAAATTTTTTGTGTAAAAGTGTTTTCTCTGATCAACAATGTCAGTCTATGCTATATTACTAGCTGTTAGGATTAGAGTATGCCTTACAGAACAGAGCTGATGATTATAATTCTCTTGACTTATCCTCAGCAATTGTCAGGATCACAAATTCACAAAATTAGTATTCTTGTGTCCCTTTTAAGTGAGTTTTGTCCAGAGTATAAAACCCTAGCAGTCTTGAAAACTTGGCATAATGTGTTTCTGAAGGCATAGGGATTTGAAAGGTACCTGGAGATAGTATCTAATGGGATTTACAACTAAAATTTGCAGTGCTTGTTTAACAGCAAAGAAACAGAAACATCAATAGAAAAGATCAACAACCTACAAACTGCTGTGGGAGAAAGTGCAAATCTTTTCCACTAGTGCTTATTCTCCTGTGCTATAGGTTTTAAGCAGCTCCAGTGTTTGCTCTTTGATTTATGGATCATGTTATTGACTTATTTCAGAGACTTTTTCTACACTGCCTCTCATTTTCTGAATCACAAAACAATTTATTTGTGCTAATGATGCTTATAAACCTTTAAGACATTTGATATGTGAGCAGCACATTCATGATGTGTCTTCACAAAGATATTCAATTCTGAGTTAAAAAGATTCTCTTGTCTTGGGTAGGAATTGCCTTTTTTTTTTTTTTCCTCAATAATTTAGCCAATGGGTATGTTTCATTTTTTTTCGATTTCCTAAACAAGTAAAATTGTTGTTCTGCTGAGAAGACAAGTGCAAATAACATGCATATATATGTTTGCACATAAATAATATGATATTCCCATATACACATGCATGGTAATGCATGCCTCCAGAAAAGGTAATTTTTTTAAGAAATACAAAAGAAAAATGTTCAGAGAAGTTATAGTTAACAGCAAAACTGAGTGTAAAGTCTAATTGGATCATCAGTTGTACTTTTTATGAATGGAAAAATTACTTAATTATTTATATTTAAACAATAGTTCTTAAACCGGCTCCAAAAGTCTGAGAATATTTATGCAGAAGAACTTTTCCTTAAACAGCCAACAGTTTATCATATAAAGGCTCTGTGCTGAGTTCCAAATCTTCAGGGAGGAACCTGCCTACTCTTTAAATGATACAGCTCATGTCATGGAGTAATTCTACAATGAGGCTGAGATGTGAAAGGGTGAAAAAGTCACACTTTCACTGAAAAGGTGAAAACGCATTCTATCACTGAAAGAGTTAAAAAGTCACTATGAATGAGAGTTTCTGCTAATCCACTTATATTTTCATAGTCTGAGAATCTGAGGTCTCCTTTAAATGCCCAGAGACTTGTATGCCTGAGGTCAGGTTGATGGCACCTGCTTTAGATGTCTGCAATACAAATATTTTCTTTTAAGCAAGTTTTCTGTACTTGTATAGTTGGTAGAGAGAAACAAGGACTTCTGTGATAGAAATCTTCTAAGGTAGATGTCTGCATTAGGTCAGGTGAAGATTCTGTTCTAGATTTCTGGACATGCTTTCTTTCTCCCATAAAATTTCTGTTCAGGCTTGCAGTAGATGTCCTCAATTCTCCAGGTTTAGGCAGAGGATCAAGGGCTTCATATTCAAGTAAGCAACCCAAATTTAATATCTTCTCTGAGCATCCCTTCCTGATCTTTGCCATCACTGGTATTTGTATGAAAAATTATAGCTATGCACATTTCTTCAAGAATCATTCTGTCCACTACTATCCCAATTATACAAAACAATTCTGACACAACTAATTACACTATATCTTACTTACTGCAGAATGATCAGAAACGTGAACAACTTATGGAGGATGCCTGTTACAAACCGCACAATTTGACATTGCCTGTAAAAACTGGAAGGGTAAAATGAATTCTGAAGCTGTGTTTTTAGCTTTATTCTGGTACTAATGTGAGACTATACAGTCAATACATATAGTAATGGATCAAAGCTACTCTGAATTGCTAACCAAATAGAATCTATTCTGCACATCATTATGTATTGATGTATATAAGTGACAAATCACAATTTCAAAAGTCAAGAAAAAGCAATCAAATATTCAAGAAAAAAAAATTATGGTATCTCATATTAGTAAATCAAATGGGAAAAAGGCTTTTCTCTTAGGGAAAGATGAACTGTGTCTGGCTTTATTATTTTTGAAAATTGCTGCTGTAAGTTAGAAAAAGTGTATAAAAAGTATATGGACAAGATTGCCATTTATGTCACACACCACAAACATTTTCTAGGTACTGGTTGCAACGCACCTCTTTTTTCAACTGAAAATAAGAATACTGATTTTATACAGGTTCTTGAACCACTGGCATTTGTAGCTTACTCTCAAATCCTGCCTGCAGTTTAGATAAATGTAAAAGAATTCTCTTCAGACATGAATTTTCAAGCAATAAGTAGGTGAAGTTCAGCTGCCTAAATTATTGAAAAAAAAAAGTGATTCCTATTCAAGAGGAGCACATGTTACTTTTTACTAAGGAACATATGGGGATTATCAGAATGAGCAAATAATGTCTTGATGTGCAAATTTAGACAGGACAAATACTCTTAGAAGTTACTTAATTTTAAGATTTCTAGGATAGCTGTAGATTTTTTGCTTAAACATTCAATTTTAATTTTGCTTATTGATGTTTGAATGAAAACACTTTCATTTTCTTACTAGAATTTTATAACTCTCTCTTCACTGCAATATGTAAAGGTGGTTGGGTTTTTTGACATTTATTTAATAGTTCACTCTTTGAATATTTTAGAAAACAAGTGATCTGAAACTGAAGACTTCATTGCACTGTTGGATAAATGCGACAAATGTGATTGATTATTACTCATTGCTGTTTATTAAACTCTGGGAGGATTTAACATGTGCTAGATATTTTCCAGCTACCTAAGTAGAGATAAGTCTCATATAAGGGTATGTAGGGGAATTCTGCTTGATCAGAAAGGATGACATGAAGATTTTTTTTTTTTTTTTTAATATGAACAATTATTGATAGTTTATTTGATTCGATTTTATGGATGGATTTATAAATTGTAGAAAAATGTCCTATAGAGGAATCTGAATAAGTGGTGGAGATATGGTTACAGATCACTGCCATAGGTGCTATACCTATTGGAACTTGCAGAAGAATTGCAGGAATACTTCTGAGAAGACACAAAGGAGAAACCAAGTTTTTGGACTGGCAGAGGCAGAAGGTCACCTTGCAGTACACGTACCACTCTTAAGCACACCACAGATTTCTTGAGCACCAGCACAGCCCCTCTGCCCACCCAGCATCCCTGCCTGGATTCCGTTCCCCCTTTACCCCCTCCACATGTTCCTGACTCACTGGGTGGACCCACTGGCTGCTTGCTGCAGACTCCGGCAGACTCTGAATTTCAACCCATAGCAAATTGTAGTCATGTAAAAAGTATAATGGTACAGGAAGTACAGAAATTAATCCTGATCAGAATTGCTTCAGTTGCTTCAGAAACGTCTGTATTTTTATGTAGCATTGGATAAAAATGTAAAAGAAAAATAGCAGAAACCAGTGAGTTACTGAATAACATAATTGGGTTACATACTCTTCCCTTGTCCCTGTGAATCTGACAGGGATCATGGAGGCCTGGTTGTACCCTGATGAAATCTGTGAAGACTTTCTGTAGTCTCCCAGACTCCTCACCAGCATGGCATTGCAAAAAGCAGAAAAAGCCTTGGCACTGTGTAAGTGCTCTCATCAATAACTAAAACATCTCTATATTGTCAACACTGTGCTCAGCATGAATCCAAAACATAGCCCCATACTAGCCACTAGGAAGAAAATTAACTCTATCTTAGCCAAAACAAGCATAGTGTTAGAGAAGTCTTCTCTTTCCCTACCTGTACATGGCCCTGGTGGCTTTTCAGCCGACTTACAAATTCTCCAGATGTCTATTTTCCACTACAGTGGACTGGAAGAGATAGGTGTTCCCAAAAAGGATCCAGATTATGAAAGTAGGAACCAATCATTCTCCATTGTTTGCCAGGGCAGCGTAGGAGATTTCTTTTACTGGATCTAGATACTAACCTGTCATGATTTGTGACATCTGTTTTGAACAGTCAGAATCTACAACTTCTTCAGTTTCTTAGAATTGTTAAATGATCAATAAAGATTATATGTAAGGTTCTCTGTCTTGTCTTTAAAAATTTTGTTGTCTCTTTAGAAAAATCCCTTTGGTTTTCAATAGTCCACCCTTGTTCCTGATTTTTCCAAACCAGTCATATTATTTTTCTATTATATTACTCCACTCTGTTCTTTCCCTAATTTCTCTTCTATTCGGAAAAAAAGAGCTTCTGAGACAAGATATTTGTTCATAGCTGTTCCAGACTATCTTCATTGAAATCAGTGGCAAAACTCCTGTGCCTGGAAACATCTTGATAACAACCAGGGATGTGCATCAGGGCTGGAAGGAGATCAGGACATCGCTGCTGTTTCTGTGCTATACTGGACAGGCTGGGACTCTAGTGTGAACTAGAGCTGAAGAGCCTGTGACCTGTGTACAAATTCATCTGGTAGCAGGACATCCTGAAGCATCAGTGATGATGTCCACACCACAGCAGATACACCCCTGAAGGGATTGTGGTCCAAGAAAAAGTCCATGGTGGAGAAGGTGTATCTCAAAACATCTGTTGCTTTGAATAAGTCCATTATGCAGCAGGTACACCGTGAAGTGTCAGACCATGGTTAGGTTCCCTACACAGCAGGTGCACCCATGAAGAGACTGTGGTACTTGGCTAAGGCCACACTGCAGCAGGTACAACCCTAAGAGATTGTGGTCTACAGATGAGGCCATGATGAAGCAGGAGCAAAGGGAGGAGTTCATTACCACGTTAAACCCTGTGGCCTGATCCAAAGTGATCAGGGTTGAAGAATGTATTCTGTTGTAAGCCATGATTTGAGATGCATGTTATAGGAAGTACTACAGCAGGAACCACTGGAACCAATTCAGGATAAGCATCACAGGAAGCAGTACAAGTGCAGCAGTGACCCAGCCTGAATTCAAAGGGTGTCGGGTGGTTAATGAGGATGCATTAGATATTGCCTTCCCTGTTAAACTGTCTTTATCTCAACTCATAGGTCTTTGAACTTTAATTCTTCTGATTCTTTCCTCCATCCCATTAGTGAGAACAGACTGAGTTTCTATGTGGGACCAAACTACCTGTCAGAATTAAACTGCAAGAATAAAGAAGAGCTGCTATACCTATCCTACACTGGTGAAGAGTCTGCAGTGATGCAGTCAAGACTTATCCAAGAGAACCCAGTTAGATAATTTATGCTGCTGGTCAATGCCCAATTTCTGTGATACATGGTATTCTATCATGAGAGATAATCTTGCCAACAAATTCCCAAGCAAATACTTTGGCAGCTGAACAACAAACATTTACAGTTTTGCTGAATTCCCAGATTGTAACTCTCAACTAGTAAAAGAAGAAATGAACAGCCAGGGATTAAACTTTTTTCCTATGGAATTGTGTTAAATTACTAGTTTTCACAAGGTGCTACTTTGCAGAATTTTTTGCAGTTTTACTATACAGTACTAAGCAATACAACATTAAATGAATATGCAAAGAAAGATGAATTTGTTATAAATTATTTATATATTCTCATCCTCTTAAATGTACTATCAGTACACATTTTATTCACATTAATCCCTTCTAAAAGAGGCCTGAGACAATTTCTGATCATTTGTAAAGACATATACTTACTTAATCAACTGTTGTGACTTCTTTTGAGGTAATGGTAGTGTTTCATTAACAGCTAATTTATGGAGACCTAGAATTACTCAAGAGATGATTATATAAAAGTCAGGCTCCCTCACGGTTGAAAGTCAGTGGGTTGCCAATTAACCATCTACACTCAGGCTTCCTCTCTTATCTTAAAATAAAAACTGTAAGACTAGACCTTACTTCACTGAATACTTCACTGTGTGTAAAGATATTTCTGGTACCTCTATGAACCAAGAACACAAATGGCAGCAGAGTAAAACAGAAATTAATCTCATCTCCACTCACTAAATAGATACGATGTAAATAACTGTTACTAGATATCTGTATTCTGCACTCCTTTTTTAGTAGTCAATGGAGAGAAACAGGCACCTATACAACATTTTTATTCAGCTGAATTAAAGAAGTTCAAGAAGAAAGACTGAGTAACTAAAATTTTAACTCATTTTCTGTCTTTGCTTTGAACTTCTAACTCTCCCCTGCACAATTCTGCTACATAAGGAGGGACCCCTAAGACGTTGTTTGATGTCACTTAGGATCAGTACCTAGACTTATTCAACAGTTAAAACAGAACCATAGACTGGAATTAACCTCATCTTAGAGCAGACGCTTAAACAGAAGTGGGTTCAATATAAATGTGTCTCTACCATTTCTCTGCTGCAGTTATACAGGATCATAGGGTGACATGACATTTCCAGATGTGAAAAAGTCCATTAAGGGCATATAAGCATGCTCTTAGAAATATGTCCTATTTTTCTAGGTTTTTTTGGCTAAATACTATTTCGTTTCTTCTTTTGGTGTCAAGCTTAATTTTATGAGGAGGTGAATATTATCTCTTTATCTTGTTTGTATTGAAGCATCTTTATTTAGAATGGGAGAAAGCTAAACAAGCTAGTGCTTTTCCTACAGCTCAAACCTGATATTGAACACTTCCAGGGCTTGGGTATTCACAGCTTCTCTGGGCAACATGTGCCAGTTTTTCACCACCCTCACAGCAAAAAGTCTTTTCCTAATTGTATTCAGGCTGAATGAGATGCTAATATTTTTGATCTGTGTTTGGCCCAGCCACCTGTGAGGAGTTGTGCTTCTCCTGCCAAGTTATGTGAAAACAGGCTGTTAAAGATGGTCTCTGGCCTTGAAGGAGGCATTTCTGTGTAAAGTAAAATTAACTGAGCTCTCACAACTGGCTGATGGCCCTCCAAGGGCACTTGAAGGGGAAAGGGAGGAGGAGGAGGAGGAGGAGGATGAAGTAAACCCCCAGATCCATTTAATAAAGACCCCCTGGAGCATATCATGCAGGCACTGATACCCCCAGACATGTGCAAGAGGGTCCTCTACTTACATAACTGGTGGGAGGTGCTGAGGATCTCGGGCTAGGCGGTCCTGGACACACCTGCTCAGCGGAGGTCACTTCAGCAACTTAGAAAAATGGCAGGTGGCTCATGCTCGGAGCTTGCTCACTTCATATGACAGGACAACGTTGCCTTTTGATGGGGATGCCCACCTTCACCTGTGAGCCAGCTGACCCTTGAGGATGCAGTCACTGCTCAGGAAGTCTGGGCATTCTGTAGGCTGGTAAGACAACTCCATGGGAAACACCTGGGTCATTTCGGTGTTTACAACTGGGGTCTTATTTTCCCTTTTTTCACTCTCTCGACTTTTTTTCCTCTTTACTTGGCCGCTTTTGGTAATAAAACTACTGCTTGGGTTAAGCTTTCAGTGATGTCTCAGTTTCAGCTTCCACAGCCCTTTGGACCCTCCCTGGAACTCCAATATCTTGACGTGGTCCGCCGGGGTAGAAAGGAGAGGTCCACACTCGAAGTGGGGTGAGAACAGAGTGGAACGTTTATTAAGGGAGCATGAGACATTTACAGGGTCGGGTATGGAAGCTGCTAGAAAAGGGGCAGAACCGCGACAAATAAGGATGGTTAGGGGTGGTACAACACTGTACAAGGAGTTAGGGGGTGAGGTTAACCTTATATGGTAGTGCCACAATGCACCACTGGTCAGCCAACGAGAAAATTGGGGGGAAGTGACCAATAGGTAAAAAGTAACTAGGGAAAGTCAGGGAAAACAACCAATAAAAACAATTGTACAAATATAAAGACCTATTATCTATCTAATACAATTATTTTCTAACTATTATAACATAAGAACTAATCAATAATCTTCTTCCAAGATCTTCTTCCAAGCGTTATTATGCTGACCACCCCATCCATTCATAGAAGATCTCTTCTCTGTCGTCCTGGTGTCCTCCTACAATATCTGACCTAAATGTGCTCTCTTTCAGGTTAAAGCCATTATCCCTTGTTCTATCACTATATGTCCTTGTAAAAAAAATCCCTCTTCAGCTGTCCTGTAGTCCTCTTCATGTAAAAGAAAGTGCTATAACGTCTCCCTGCAGCCATGCCTTCTCTGGACTGAAAAAACATTCAGCCTGTCTCCCTAGGAGAGGTGATCCAGCCCTCTAGAGAACTTTCTTTGTGGCCTCCTCTGGACTCACTTGAACAGGACCATGTTCTTATGCTGGGAGCCCCAGAGCTGAATAGAATACTAAGGAGGGGTCTCACTAGAACAGAGCAGAGAGGACCTACTGGCCATGCTGCTTTTGATGCAGATACAGCTGGTTTTCTGGGCTGCAAATGCAGTGTTGGGACATGCTGAGAAAATCTTAAAGTTAATGCGAGGACTGACTGACTGAGTTATGCAGTGTAGGGTAAATAACTGTTCCGGAACATATTGCTACCGGGGAGGCAGTTATTTTGGCTAAGGGAGCTTTCCTGCCTGGAACAAGGCATCATTCCAAGAGATAGTTTTAGATGTTTCTCCACATTCATGTTTCTCAGATGTTTCTCCAGGTACGAGAGAGAGAATGCTCACAGACATGCTAAAGGGCCTCTGCAGCCAATGGGGGAGCCAAGGTGGGGGAAATGGTGATAAAGCCCAGGGAATGAACAGGAGGTTTGTCTTTTCTCAGGTCCAGTGTTGCTCACAACATTGCTAGATTTTTCAGCATTCTCACCTCCAAAATAAACCTTTTGGAATCCTTTCCATTTCTTTGGCATTTCTGGGGAGACTACCTGCGTATATTTTGCTTAACATACAGGCATGTATAAGCAAAAATGTGTGAAGAGGGAAATTAATTATGGAATTTCTCAAGACCTAAGGTCCATTCATAAATTCAGAAAGTGCATTCCATTTAAAGAGAACAGTAAATGGCAATACTTCAGGGATATGGCAGACATATTTGCTGGGAATTCTTATAAGAAATAACTTCCATATCTTTTACACTTTAGGTGCTTGATATTAACTGCAGTAGATCCCACCTATTTTCTTCAGCTCCAAAGGAAGCACTATTTTAAATAAGCACTCATTTCATATCAGCTTCTAATTCATTCAGTAGTATGTAGCTTGGCTTATATAGTCTTGTCTGCAGAGGATAATTACAAGGATGTAATTACAAGGATGTAAGCTGTGTTTTCAGCTGAGTCAACCACCCCAAATTAATAAGCCTTTCAAGCCATTGTCATGAGAAGGTTTTTAATATTTGAATATGACTAAGAAATGTGTAGCATTTCAGTCAGATGAGCAAAACTGTAGCAGCTCTGCACAGGCTTTGTTTTGTGTTTCCCCCCCCCCCCCCCGTCTCAAGAAGACAACTTTGATCATTGTCTATTACTCTATTACAGATACACTGGGTTTGTTATGAGACTAAAATGGGAAGAACAGTATTGACTAGTGAGACTTTGAAATCTTTTCATGCTTTCCTGAGCTTGTAAATACCCTAGTCATCTACAACCTATCACAAATTAAATTAACCTCAAATCTGTCAGATAAATCCTGTCCAGTTCTTTGTCCCTGGAAGAGCACTCTATGCTAGACACTGAAATACGTGAGATGGAAGCTTATGAACATAGGGAAATTTTCTCTAATTTTGGATTGTTTTGTGGTGTTGAAATAGCAAGAAGCAGAGCTCCAGATGAGACCTACTAGAGTCTCACAATACAGACATTCATACCAGATAAATTGTTTTTGTTCAAATAACTACTGCTGTTCTCAAGATTATTTTAAACAGATTAAAAGAAATTTGTAGTCTACAAAAGTGATTTTCTTATCTGAGTGGTAAAAACCGAGGTGTGTACTAGTCATGATATACCTATGTGTGAATTCATGATGGGTTTTAGGGCTATTAAACTGTGTGTTCTCACAGGCAACAGATTCACTATAAAAACAAAACAAAAACATCTTCTGAGCTGTCCATCTTCAAGAGTACGCTCCCTACTGAAGTTAGGAAAAACCTACTTTAATTAGTCTATATAGCTTGAAGGTTAATAGAAGATAAACCAGACTGATGGTAAATAATAGTCCATTAGGAAAGTCGCAAACATGTCATGGCTACCACAATAAGTCCTGGCCTAATTGCAAACCTATGATTTTGTAGGAGAAGAAAAAGCAACAAGCTAAGATTTGTTCCATGTCACTACACAAATGGTATGTGTCTGAAATATGTCTGTGCAAAAGTGATTGTCCAGTCCCCATTAGCTGAATGTGTCCAGCTGGGCCAGGTGGTGCTTGTTATGGACAGATGCAATCCAATTTCAGGTTCTTACTCTGACTAATCAAGGGAAGGAATTAGAAATCTTTGGGCATACACTATTCAGAAGAGAAATCTGCTGTTTATCCAGGAGGGCTCCTCAGTATTGTTTATATAATTAAGTAATAACTGATCTAGGAAGAAATAGAAGGAAGGGGATAGTTAAAACTTGGTGGTTGGCATGTGCAATCAGATTGTGATGGGAATAGACTTCTGAGTTCAAATATATTTTCAGGAAACAAAAAACCGAACTAGAGTGTTCTGGGTTTAGCTATCAGAAAGTTACTGTTTTTGCTTTTCATCATGCTTCATCAAACTGAAACCTTCTGACAAAGTATTTCTTAAATAATTCTCTATTTGTTTGACTCTTAAGTGACCTAAAGCACTCACAATGTGTTAAAGTATGCTTTACCCAGGGCTTGGACTTCTTCCAAAGTTCATAGAATGGTTAGGAAGGAACCTTAAAGATACTGTTCCAACCACTCTGCCACAGGCAGAGACACCATCCACCACACCAGCTTGCTCAAAGTGCCATCCAACCTGGCCTTGAACACTCCCAGAGAATGGGGCATCCACCACTGCTCTGGGCAACCCTCACAGTGTCTCACCACCCTCACAGTAAAGAATATTTTCCAAATAAACAATCTAAACCTACTCCCAGGCCAAATTCTGTTCTCCTGAAACCCAGGGTAGTGAGCTTGCTGTGCACGCTTCTCTAACTCTTGTTTATTTGCCATGCTGCAAGTGTTTGCATAGAGACATTAAAGTTGGGCTCCTGATGGAGCTGACTCATTGCTTGGACTGGTTTGGCATTCCTTTTTGCAGCTCTTCAGGTGTTCTCTTGCTGACCTGTCATCCCTCTCCAGGCTCTGAGCATCTCTTGCTGTCACTGACACCAAACTGGTAGGAGTAGGATACACTGAGGTTCCCCTTCCCAGTGTGTACTAGATGTGTAACAGATGTGCACTATTTTTATTTATTGCTGTACAATGTGTGCTTTATGATTTTGTGCCAAATATATTGTATCTGGAGCACTTCCTGAGACACTGGGAGAAATTCTTGGGCATATTTGCAAATAAATATTCACTCCCTAATGGAGTATAGGATATAGATAGAGCTGGAGTGCTAGACCCCTGAGACCCTTGCTGACTTGGACCTTTATAAGTGGCTATTTCCTACAGAGATCATGTATAGGTGGAGCAAGCACTAAGGAGTATGTCTGTGAGACTGCCTGTCATTCCACTGCACTTGCAGCAATTACTGGCTCTCCTTCAATTACTGTAACCAAAGGTAACCCTCATGACAGTTATAAAGCCTGAAATCTTCTTTGAAGACACATATTGATTAAATTGATGGAGATTTATGAAACAAAATTCATCAAGCATGAATAATTATTAAAGATTGGATCTAAGATGCCTAAACCCTAGAGAAAAATCCAGAAGACTCATCTTTAAATGTTTAATCTTTTCTGTGAGGATTTGTTTTCATTACTTCTCAATGCAGGCTGTGTTCAGAAACTTACTAAGTTCCTTTCAAAGATCTCTTATGTGCTTTACTTCAATAGCTCATTGTGCTGGTTTAAAAGCAAACTAGCAGGAGAAATGGACCTACCACGAGAGATATTGTAAGTCAGAATTACAG